>JBBGZY010000581.1:4582500-5789631 GCA_037952925.1 Lithobates clamitans
GGATTTTAACAAATGTGTGGTTTGTTATTTCAAGGCTCAGTATCAGTTTGGTTATAATTGTCAAAAAGTTGTTTACAGTGGCAATGGAGCTTATTTATACATTTTTAAAATTCTAATACAGTTGGCACTACAACTGCTCGACCATAACCTAGGAGACAGCCCAAAAGAAAGGCAAGCAATAAATATAATGCCAGATTTCAGCAATATTTTTTTTATTGTAAAAAAAATTATATATCCTGGCCCATTGCAATGGCCCCCCTACCCATAAAATAATCAACATATTGCTGTCTAACCTGACGGGAACTTTGGGGGGCCAAGCCAGTACGGACAGTATCCAGGCCTGTAAGGTTGGCTTCTATTTGTCCGGCCTCAGGCCCAACTGTGCCTATATAATTGGCAGAATGCTTATTTAAAAAGTTGTGCAGAATGCAGCATGATAAAATTATAAAATTAAGTTTGTATTCCGCCAAATTAATGGCTGTTTGAAACAGGCGGAACCGGCTGGCCAGAATTCCAAACGCATTCTCAACCACTCTTCTAGCTCTGGCCAGCCGGTAATTAAAAACCCTCCTCTCCGGGGTGAGGGTTCTTTGGGGGAATGGCCTCATGAGGTGCTTGCTCAGAGCGAAGGCTTCATCGGCAATGAAGACAAAGGGGAGTCCTTCCACGTTATCCTCATCAGGTGGCAATCCCAGGCCACCACTCTGGAGACGCTGGCAGAACTCCGTCTGGGCAAATACTCCTCCATCCGACATCCGGCCATTCTTCCCCACGTCCACATATAAAAAATCATAGTGTGCCGACACCACCGCCATTAAAACAATACTGTGGAACCCCTTATAATTAAAATAATATGACCCCGAATGGGGTGGTGGCACAATGTGGACATGTTTCCCATCTATAGCCCCTCCACAATTGGGAAAGTCCCAACGGCTTGCAAAATGGGATGCCACAGTCTGCCATTCCTGTGGCGTTGAAGGAAACTGGGGAATCAAACAAGAAAACAAAAATCAATTAATTTGGAAGCTAACATTGCAAGAAAATTAGACAATTAAAAACATTATTCCCCAGCATCAGTATAACATTCAATAATTTAATTCTTCTGGAATAACTAATATGGAAAAAGGCACACTTATCAGATTGCTCACCCCCTCTGATAGAACATTGATTACATTTTAGGGGGTTGTGAAATCCCCAAAAAAAATTACTTTAACAACACGCAGGAATTTAGGGATAACAAAGGCTACAAGACTGCAGTTGTCGCACTCTGCAGGTGCAGTTGCAAACCAGCTTACAGTAAATGAGGTAATGTCAAAAGGCATTCATGTTGCAAACAGTACACAATCACATGCAAGGGCAATTAATGAAAACACTTTGAGGCTTGCATATGATTTGATGATGGAAATCAGCAGAGCTTCTGCTCATTTACTAAAGCACTGGAACAAATGCACTTGTAGAGTGCACATGCATTTTGCAAAGTGCAACATAGATTTGCTTTAGACAAATCAACACCACAGAACATTCAAGCAAATTTTAACGAGGGTGGGGGTGGGGGGGTTGTGAAATCTAGCTAATTGCTAATTAGCAGCACACTATTTGGAGTGAGTTCAGGTGGGGGGGGGGGGTTGTGAAATCTAGCTAATTGCTAATTAGCAGCACACTATTTGGAGTGAGTTCAGGTGGGGGGGGGGGGTTGTGAAATCTAGCTAATTGCTAATTAGCAGCACACTATTTGGAGTGAGTTCAGGTGGGGGGGGGGGGTTGTGAAATCTAGCTAATTGCTAATTAGCAGCACACTATTTGGAGTGAGTTCAGGTGGGGGGGGGGGGGTTGTGAAATCTAGCTAATTGCTAATTAGCAGCACACTATTTGGAGTGAGTTCAGGTGGGGGGGGGGGGTTGTGAAATCTAGCTAATTGCTAATTAGCAGCACACTATTTGGAGTGAGTTCAGGTGGGGGGGGGGGGGGTTGTGAAATCTAGCTAATTGCTAATTAGCAGCACACTATTTGGAGTGAGTTCAGGTGGGGGGGGGGGGTTGTGAAATCTAGCTAATTGCTAATTAGCAGCACACTATTTGGAGTGAGTTCAGGTGGGGGGGGGGGGTTGTGAAATCTAGCTAATTGCTAATTAGCAGCACACTATTTGGAGTGAGTTCAGGTGGGGGGGGGGGTTGTGAAATCTAGCTAATTGCTAATTCTAAGCACACTAAATACACTCCAACAAAATACATTCAAAATGAGTAGACTAGGTGGATATGTTCCCATCACTTCATGCTGGGAAGGTTATTGAAGGAAACTATACATGCATGACAAAAAATAACAGGAAAAAATCCCAGCATGTGTGAGGATAAAAAGGGGACATTCACACTATATTGCAATGATGGGAAGTAGTGTTTGAAGCAAGAAATACATTACTTTATCAAAGATTACATAAAAGAACATGTGATGCTAATAAACTAAAAATAGCTTACCTTAATATAGTCCTTCTGCAGGACCTGTATGATGGCAGAACAGGTCTCTGGGATAATGATCCCCAGAGCCTGGGGGGAGATGCCTGTCGAGAACTTAAGGTCCTGCAGGCTTCTCCCTGTGGCCAAATACCGCAAGGTAGCGACCAGCCTCTGCTCCGGAGTGATGGCTTGCCTCATGCAGGTATCCTGCCTGCTGATATAGGGGGTCAGCAAAGCCACCAAACGATCAAAAACGGGGTCCGTCATCCGGAGAAAGTTCCTGAAATCCTCAGGATTATTCTCACGGATCTCACGGAGCAAAGGCATGTGACAGAACTGGTCACGCTGAAGCAACCAATTCTTGGTCCATGAACTCCTCCTCGCCCTGTTCATGGACTGGTCTTGGGCTGAAGAATAAACTACAGCACCAAGCACATACAATGCACGAGCTCTACGACGAGTACGTACAGGTAACATGGCTTCAAAACGGTCGGCTGGTCAGAACGCACTAAACAGAACGCACTGAAGAACAGCAAGGCCTGTGAAGAACGACCTGAAAATCAGGAACGAGCGGCCAATAAAACAAAGATTTCTCAATGCCAACTGACCAAACGCACTGAAAAGCAGATACAAACCTCACAAGCACAGACTGAACACCAGTTAAAACGAACTGAAAAATACGAGTCTCACAAGCGCGAATCGTCTCTCACCAAACTTCTACTAACACGAGATAAACACGAGATTAGCAGAAGGAGCCCAAAGGGTGTCGTACGGGCTATTGAACTTCCGTTTTATAGTCTCGTCGGACTTGGTGTACGTCACAGCGTACTAAACTGGCGTACTTTTGTGTGGTCGTGTGTGGGCAAGTCCGTTCGTAAGAAAGTCTGCCCCAAGTCCGCCGAAGGTACGCCGGAAGTATGTCGGACAGACTGTCCGACTTTTGTAGCTGCAAAGTCCGACCGTGTGTACGCGGCACAAGAGTGCTGGACCAACTCCTCTTTGAAAAAGCTAACCAGAAACTTCTCTTTTCTAAACAACGGGTATTTGAGCAGGGGGAACGAGCGGGCAAGCTCCTGGCATATCTAGCAAGACAAGACACGAACCCCCCAGTAGTGGTCTCTTTGAAGGACCCCCAGGGCACAATAACATCTGACCCAGAAACAGTAGCAAACATATTTCGTAGATTTTACGCTGACCTTTACTCTTCTAAGGTGGGGGCTGCTGCGCAAGAGACCCAGGCTTTCCTCCAGAACATACCCCTACCTAAATTGTCAGAGTCCCAGATGCAAGAAATGGAGGCCCCAATCTCGACTGACGAGATAGCGGCCGCGATAGCTTTGTTGGCCCCAGCTAAAGCCCCTGGGCGAGATGGCATTCCCCTAGATTTCTACGCCACCTATTCCGAAATCCTAGTGCCGGAATTATTAAAATTATACACACATATGTTTGAGACTGGGTCTCTTCCACAATCCCTTAGACAAGCAGTAATAGTAGTGATCCCCAAACCTGGCAAAGACCCCCAATATCCAGAGTCCTACCGTCCAATTTCGCTCCTTCAGGCAGATATCAAGATTCTAGCCAAAATATTAGCTATCCGCCTTAATCGTAATATCCTATCCCTAATCCATCCCGATCAAACGGGATTCATGCCTGGGAAAAATACAGCCATGAATCTGCGTAGGCTCTACATTAATATACAAGCAACACACGACACAGTTGGAGACAGAGCAGTGGTGGCGCTAGACGCCGCCAAGGCTTTCGACTCCGTGGAGTGGGAGTACCTGTGGGAGTGCCTTAGGGGGTTCGGTTTCGGTCCCAAATTTGTCAAGTGGGTTCAACTATTATACTTCTCACCAGAGGCCACTGTACTCGTGAATGGGAGGACCTCGACACCTTTTCCACTACAGCGTGGAACCAGACAGGGGTGTCCACTCTCCCCACTCCTCTACGCCCTGGCAGTCGAGCCTCTGGCCATATCTCTCAGGGAGCACCCAGACATTCAGGGTCTTAGAGTGGGGAGCCTGGTGGAGACGGTGAGCTTATATGCAGATGATATGCTGCTATACCTGCAAGATACCGGCCCGTCTCTCCAGACTGCCCTACAGACCATCGAAGACTTTGGTAGACATTCAGGTTTGAGCATAAACTGGACCAAATCACAAATCATGCCACTGGACCCAACTGCACCCACACACCTTTCCGCATCCCTCCCCCTACAAAGAGTAGCATCTTTTAAATACTTAGGTATACAGATCACCAAAGAGCCCCTAGAATTTCTCCCCAACAATATTGAGCCATTATTCGCATATTTAAAACTGCGCACACAATCATGGGCAAGACTCCCATTGGGAGTTATGGGTAGGATTAACCTATTTAAAATGGTACTTCTTCCAAAATTCTTGTATATAATGTGGAACTCGCCAGTCCTTATCCCTCTTAAAACCTTTAAAGCATTAGATTATATTCTTAATTCATTCATATGGGGAACTAGCCGACATAAGTTGGCGTGGCACACTTTGAAAAACCCGACCTCTTCAGGAGGCACGGCTCTCCCAGACCTACATGCATATTATATATCGGCACAACTTTCACACTTATACCATCTCCACAAGACTGACACCACTAGATACCAATATTTAACTTGCAAAAAACCAAACTCAGCTGCTCACTCCCCCCTCCAGGTGATTTTTAGAGGCAGAGGCAACAGGAGGGGCTGGGCTGTTCAGAACCCCCTGATGCACCAACACAAGAGTATATGGGAAAGTGCACTTAAGCTGGTCGGGGCGGATTTCTTCCACTCGCATACACCATTATGGCACAATCCACAACTACCAGAATTGAAGCAACTGACGGGAGCGGCCACATGGGCGACAAAGGGTATAGTATACCTGTTTCAGGTGATCTCCCCTCTGGGTGTAAGAAGCTTTCAATCGCTACAAGAAGAGTTCGAACTATCCTCTCAAATGAAATTTAAATATTTCCAATTAAGACACGCTCTAAACACCCAATTTGCGACAGAATTTCCCAACATACAAATGCTACCTATGGTTGATGTAATCATGGGAGAGGACCCTGAGAAATTAATTTCCGCCCTATACACCATTATACGCACACGTACGGTGGCGAGGGTTGTTGACACAGCTAAGCTCAGATGGGAGGTAGACATTGGCCCAATAGACGATTCGGACTGGGACGAGGTACTGGAAAATGTTAAACAAGCGTCTCCTAAACTCTCTGACCGTCTTACCCAATTGTACATTATCCATAGATCTTACCTTACTCCGGCCAGACTAACAAAATTCCACCCAGACCAGAGTCCTGAATGCCCAAGGTGTGCAGACAATCCATGTTCTTTCTTCCACCTGCTCTGGTCCTGTCCACATATCCAGAGTTACTGGGCACAAATCATCAAATTCCTGCATGACCAAATGGGCTCCCCAGTGCAGGTGGATCCCAGATTGTGCCTTATGGGATTGCTCCCAGATGTCACAATTGAGAAATACCAAGCCACATTCCTACAGGAAACTCTTTTCTGTGCCAGAAAAGTAATCGCTACATACTGGATGCGGCCCCACTCTCCCTCAATCCAAAAATGGTTTGCTGAGATCAATAAATCACTGCCCAACAAAAAATTACTATACAAACACAGAGGATGCCCGAACAAATACAATAGAGTATGGGATAAATGGCTTGAGGCTAGCGAGACATGCACGGAATAGTTTGACGTGGGCATGTTATAGGGATATAATGCAAGTATGAAAATTTATACCGGTTGTAATACCTTCATATCCCAATGTACACCATGATATCGAAACCGTAATAACAAAAGTAATTGATGCTTTTATGTTAGGATATGGCATGGAATACAATATGTTAATGACAAATCTGAGATACATTGTGAACATATCTCTGTTTTGCTGTGCAATACATTCCACGTATGTATCTGTATGTTGTATGAGATATCTATGTATGTCATGACCACGAATAAACATGTTCTTTCAAAAAAAAAAAAAAAAGCTACCTGTAGAAGGTTGGTGGTGTTCTCATACTACAGGCAGGCAGTTGATTTTGCTAGCTGCAGTATCAGTATATATATATATATATATATATATATATATATATATATATATATACCAGCTTAGTGCAGCTACAGGCCATTAGTATGTCTGGAACGCCAAGAAGGAGAGGCAGACAGTCACAAGCCAATAAAAGAGGGCAAGCAGGCTCTGTGTCTAGTGCTGGTCGTGGAGACAGTGCATCCCCATCAGCACGTGGCCGTTGGACACGCTTGGCCTTTTTTTCGGCAGCTGGCTGTGTTGAGCCGCAACATGCGGAAGACTTGGTCGAGTGGATGACCAAGCCGTCCTCATCCTTCTCATCCTCTCTCACCCATGCTCAGGGTACTTTGTCTGGCAAAGCAGCGGCCTCTTCCCTCGGCTCAATGTCATCAGTGACTCCTTCCCTAGTCCCACCATGTCCTTCTGAGGAGTCCCTCAAACTGTTTGACCACAGTGTTGGGTACATGCTCCAGGAGGATGCCCAGCGTTTGGAAGGCTCTGATGATGATACTGAGCTCGATGAAGGCAGTAACATGAGCAAGGACAGAGGGGGTGCCCAAGAAGGACAGCAATCTGGCAGTCATGCTCCCCCTGCTGCAGCATACTGCCAGGTTTGCTCCAGTGATGAGGAGGGAGGGGATGATGAGGTCACTGACTCAACGTGGGTGCCTGATAGGAGAGAGGAGGAGGAGGAGGAGGCGGCACATCACCAACGAGGCAGGATGCCCTCCAGGGGCCAGTCTAAGGGCAGCACACCCCAAAGCTCCACATGTGCAGGGCGCTGCAGTCTCTGCGCGTTATTCAAAAAGTTCTTTGGTGTGGGCCTTTTTTGAGACGAGTGCATCAGATCGCACCGCTGCAATTTGCAACATATGTCTCAAGCGTATCTCGCGTGGCCAAAACATCTCCCGCTTGGGTACCACATGCTTGACCAGACATGTGTTGACCTGCCATGCAGTTCGTTGGCAAGCGTATCTAAAAGACCCACAAAGACCAAAGAACAAAGAGGACCTCTCCTTGCTCCTCATCAGCTGTGATCTCCAACCCCACTATACCTTCAGTCCTCTCTGAGACCTGCACTGAGAGGAATGAAGGTGTAGAATTAGGTGTGTCACAGCCAAGTACTTGTGGGCAATCTGTTTTCGGTACACCGACGTCAGATTGTACCAGGCAAATTTCCCTGCCCCAGCTGCTGCACCGCCGAAAGAAGTTTTCTCCCAGCCATCCACATGCCCAGCGGTTGAATGCTAGCTTGGCAAAATTGCTAGCACTTCAACTGCTGCCTTTTCAGTTGGTAGGCTCTGCCCCCTTCCGTGAGTTTTTGGAATGTGCGGTTCCTCAGTGGCAGGTACCCAAACGCCACTTTTTCTCACGGAAGGCGATTCCGGCTCTCTACCGGCATGTGGAAGGCAATGTCCATGCCTCGCTGGACAGGGCGGTCAGCGGTAAGGTGCATATTACCGCTGAGTCATGGTCCAGCAGGCATGGACAGGGACGTTTCACAGCGCATTGGGTAACTCTGCTGGCAGCTGGGAAGGATGCAGGACAAGGTGCAGTAGTGTTGGAGGTTGTTCTGCCACCACGCCTCCAAAATGCCACTACTAATGATTGTGACACACCTCTCTCCTCCACCCCCTCCTCTTCTTCTTCCTCCATGGCCTCTTCCTGTGCTTTGTCCTCGGAACCAGCGGTGCTCCGTAGCCGGTCAAGGGGCTACGCAAGTACGCAGGCCAAAAGATGCCATGCGGTGCTTGAGCTGTTGTGCTTGGGGGACAGGAGCCACACTGGGGCAGAGGTTCTGTCAGCTCTGCAGGGCAGGTTCAGAGGTGGTTGACGCCACGCAACTTAAGGCAGGAATGGTGGTTTGCGACAATGGCACCAACCTCCTCTCTGCCCTGCGACAGGGACAAATGACCCATGTGCCCTGTTTGGCTCACGTCCTTAACTTGGTGGTGCAGTGATTCTTGGGCAGGTACCCGGACTTACAGGATGTCTTGAGGCAGGCCAGGAAAGTCTGTGTGCATTTCCACCGGTCATATAATGCCAGTGCTTGGCTGGCGGACCTCCAAAAGGAGTTTAACCTGCCCAAAAACCGCCTAATCTGTGACATGCCCACCAGGTGGAACTCAACGTTGGCCATGCTGCAGCGGCTGCACACGCAGCAGAGGGCCATCAATGAGTACCTGTGCGACTATGGCACCAGGACAGGGTCAGGGGAGCTTGTTTTTTTTTCCCCACGCCAGTGGGCCATGATCAGGGATGCATGCACTGTCCTGTCACCATTTGAGGAGGCCACGAGGATGGTGAGCAGTGACAATGCATGCATCAGTGACACTGTCCCCCTTGTCCACCTGTTGGAGCACACGCTGCGTGGAATAATGGACAGGGCACTTGAGGCAGAACAGAGGCAGGAAGAAATGGACTTCCTTAGCTCTCAAGGCCCCCTTTATCCAGTGTTTCTGCGTGCCCGCCTATCACACAGGAAGAGGAGGAGGAGGAGGAAGATTGTGTCAGTATGGAGGTGGAGCCTGGCACTCAACATCAGCAGCAGTCTTTAAGGGATCAGTCCCAAGAAACACATGGACTTGTACGTGGCTGGGAGGAGGTGGCTGTGGACCATGTCATCCTTAGTGACCCAGAGGACTCTGGACCGAATGCCTCAGCAAACCTACGCTGCATGGCCTCCCTGATCCTGCAAAGCCTGCGTAAGGATCCTCGTATTCTTGGTATCAAGTAGAAGGACCAATACTGGCTGGCAACCCTCCTTGATCAACGTTACAAGGGTAAGGTTGCGGACCTTATCTTGCCATCACAGAGGGAGCAGAGGATGAAGCATCTTCGGGAGGCCTTGCAGAAAGGTCTGTGCAATGCGTTCCCAGAGACTGGGAGGTTACAAACTCCTGTTTCTGGACAACGTGTTGCTGAGGCTTCAGTCAGTCAAAGAAGGAGCGGTGGAGAAGGTGGCCATCTGACCGATGCGTTCAGACAATTTTTTGGTCCGCAGCCCCAAGGTATGATCAGTTCCAGCAACCATCGCAGGCGTCTGTTTTACATGGTGCAGGAATACCTAGGGGCAAGATCTGACTTGGACACCTTTCCCACCAAAAATCCTCTGGGTTACTGGGTCTTGAGGATGGATCACTGGCCAGAGCTTGCACAGTATGCAATTGAGCTACTGGCCTGTCCTGCATCCAGTGTTCTTTCGGAACGCACATTCAGTGCTGCTGGAGGCTTTGTAACCGATCACAGGGTGCGTCTGTCCACCGACTCGGTCGATCGACTGACCTGCAGCAGGGCTCGTTTCTGCGTTCCAACTAGAGTATCTGTGAGGGGTTGCAGTGTTGTGGCATCAGCACCTAAGGCCCAATTTTTCAGCCCCTGTTTAACAGGGGCGTGTAATTACAATTTTTGATGCAATACCTTGCAGCAGGGCTCGTTCCTGCATTCCAACTAGAGTGTCTGTGAGGACTTACAGTGTTGTGGCACCAGCACCACCACCACCACCAAAGGCCCAATTTTTCTGCCCTTGTTCAACAGGGGCATGTAATTACAATCCTTGATCTAATATTTCACAGCAGGGCCCATTTCTGCGCCCACCAAGAGCGAGTGAGGACTTACAGTGTTGTGGCACCAGCACCACCACTACCACCAAAGGCCCGATTTTTCTGCCCCTGTTCAACAGGAGCATGTAATTACAATTCTTGATCTAATATTTCACAGCAGGGCCCTGCGAGGGCTTACAGTGTTGTGGCCACAACAACACCTAAGGCCAAAATTTCTGCTGAGTATATAGGGCAGGCCCCTACTTTCAAACATCTAACTTACAAACGACTACTACTTGCAAACGGAAGTAGACAACAGGAAGTGAGATGAAAGCTACCCCAAGGAAGGGAAATTCTCTCCTGTAAGAGTTAATATGGGAAAAACATTTCTCCTTTCCACTGATGCTTTCCAATCCTTGTTCCACAAAAAACCCCAAATTTTCAAAAAACATTTGTCATTGGGACAAAAAGTGAGGTGAAATCTTCTGAAGAGGAGGACAGAACGCAAAACAAATGTCACAGGGGTGATAACCCTTCCCTATGTTTTCCAAAAAGCTTAAAAAAGATTTTTTGGCTGGAGCTAAACACGTTAAAAATGTACCCGTTCAAAATTACAAGTAGATTCTACTTAACAACAAACCTACAGTCCCTGTCTTGTTTGCACTGCCTGTATACTGCTGTTCAGAGTATATAGGGCCTGGTGGCCCCACACCTTTCCTTATTTTAATTTGGGTGCGGGGTTCCCCTTAATATCCATACAAGACCCAAAGGGCCTGGTAATGGACTGGGGGGTACCCAAGCCGTTTGTCTCACTGATTTTCATCCATATTGCCAGGACCCGACATTACATTAAACCCGCAAGCAGTTTTAAATGACATTTTTTCCTTTAAAAATGACATTTTGTGCATGGACTGTTCTAAGCACGGGAAACACGCGCCACTTTACAGGCATACTATAGACACCCCCCAGGTACGATATTTAAAGGAATATTTCACTTTTTTTTTAACTTTAAGCATCATTAAAATCACTGCTCCCGAAAAAACGGCCGTTTTTAAAAGTTTTTTTTGCATTGATACATGTCCCCTGGGGCAGGACCCAGGTCCCCAAACCCTTTTTAGGATAATACCATGCAAATTAGCCTTTAAAATGAGCACTTTTGATTTCGAACATTCAAGTCCCATAGACGTCAATGGGGTTCTAACGTTCGTGCGAATTTTCGGTCCGTTCGCAGGTTCTGGTGCAAACCGAACCGGGGGGTGTTCGGCTCATCCCTATTGGTGAGGCACTTGACAAGTACATAGAGAAAGTCACAGGAGGAAAGGTTCTCCTTCCACAACAGAAGGCTACAAAACTCCACTCTTCAAGGGCTTCTACCTCCTCAAAACGCAGAGCACTGCTCTCAGGATTTATCTTCAAAGTTAAAATTCAGCCTCTCTTTTCGGTGCAAGACTTGGAACACAAAGTCCACCACAAAGTCTCCATCACAATAAAGGGATGCCCTTGCTCCTAAGAATGGGGGAACTTCTGTTACACTTTGCATTTCCAGGGATCACAGATGTCCCAGACCTGGTTCAATCAGTTGGGGCATAAAATTGTTTCAAAGTCCACACCCTCATTGTTTTTTTCTCTCAAACCAACCAAATTCTGCTCAAGGACAGTGAGCTTTACAGATTGCCCTAGACTAGGGGTATTAAATTTAAATTCAAGGAGGTCCGGTCACTAAAATTTTCTTCTGGCCGAGGTGCGAATCTCAAGTTTGTACTATGACTCAGAAAGATTGTAGTCACTGTAATGCCCCATACACACGATCAGATTTTCCGATGGGAAATGTTGGATGTGAGCTTGTTGGATGAAAGTCCGACCGTGTGTATGCTCCATTGGACATTTGTTGGCGGACTTTCTGTCAACAAATGTTGGCTAGCAGGTTCTCAAATTTTCCGCCAACAAAACTTTGTTGTCGGACTTTCCCTCTTGCTGTAATGCCGCGAGCGAGGTCCGCAACAAATTATATAGGCATGGGGCGTGGCCACCGGATGCTGTCACCCGGTGACCCCGCCCCCTTATGACGTCACAGTCCCGGGGCATGATGGGGCTGTGATGTCATAAAGGGGTGGGGTCACCGGGTGACAACACCCGGTGGCCACGCCCCATGCCTATATAATTCGTTGCGGACCTTGCTCACGGCATTACAGCGAGAGGGAGTGTCGTGTCAATATCTCAAGAAGAGAAGAGGGAAGAAGACGTCGCAGAAGACCGGGATCCTCTGCTAGCAAAAGAGCGGCAAAAGAGCAGAAGATAGCGGAGGAGCCCGGCAGAAGGAAGAAGGCACCGGAGAAGAACCAGAGAGCGTGAAGACGACACTGAAGAGAGAGAGAAGAGGCCTGAGAGACCCCCGAAGTCGGAAGAAGACCACCGAAGTTGGAAGAAGACCCCCGAAACTGCCTAATAAATCACTTAAAAAACCTGTCTACTGTGATTTTTTTTAATTGATACTTTTTTCCCCCCGGTGAATAGGTAGGGGTACGATGTACCCCATACTCATTCACATAGGGTGGGGGGCGGGATCTGGGGGCTCCCAGATTCCGATAAGCCCCCTACCGGCAGACCCCGACAACCAATGGCCAGGGTTGTCGGGAAGAGGCCCTTGTCCTCATCAACATGGGGACGAGGTGCTTTGGGGTGGGGGGGCCCGCAGGGCGCCCCCCTGCCCCAAAGCACCAACCCCCCCATGTTGAGGGCATGTGGCCTGGTACGGTTCAGGAGGGGGGCGCTCGCTCGTCCCCACCCCCTTTCCTGACCGACCGGGCTGCGTGCTCGGATAAGGGTCTGGTATGGACTTTGAGGGGGACCCCTACGCCGTTTTTTTGGCTTAGGGGTTCCCCTTAAAATCCATACCAGACAGCAGGGCCTGGTATGCTCTTGGAGGGGAACCCATGCCGGTTTATTTAAAATGTGGCGTGGAGTTCCCACTCCAGATTCATACCAAACAGTGCCTGGCATTGGCAGGGATCCAAGTCGGATCCCTGAGGTACCCTGTCGGGTTGCTATGGAAATGGCAACCCGCAGCTAAACGCAATCGCGTGTAAATGCAGCTAATCGCACTGTACAAATGCAGCTGATCGCAGTGCCTGGAGTCTTGAATTTCACAGGAAAAAAAGCATGCTTTTAACTGCGGCAGAATAGCCGTCCGTGTGAAAGGCGTCATATGGAGCCATTTCCGGCGTTTAGCAGGTTCTGAGATCATTTCTACTTTATAAGCGATGCTGTTGCAGGGGGTCCACACCCCAGATGATGACCGTGGAGTCGAAACGCGTTGGGTGGACCTCCTGTTTGCATCGCTCTTTGTTATACACATGCTTTTTTCTACTTTTCCAAATGTGAGTTTTTTATTCTATTTTTAATAAATTGCCTTTTTTATACGGTATCACGCTATGTTAGTCCATGTTTTCATTGCATGATATAACCCTCCTGGCATTTACCTTCCACCCTCTTCATGATGATTGGAGCCTTCAAGTCACTATTCAGTGACAGTCCAAGGTCGATTGATTGATACAGATCTAGGACCAGTTGTTTCCAACAGATGTGTTCAACCTAATAAGCTCTGCAGACTTGGGTGGTGTAAGCCCCGCCAAGTCAATAAGATCTGGTAAGCCTCCCCCTGTATATGGTGGTGGTACTGTTTTTTCCTTCATAGTTCATACCGGTGATTGGAATCCCCCATATGTCTAACGGGACTGCACATCTAATTGGATTTCTTTGGACTTCATCATTCACCATTTCTTTGTTTATTGTGCAGTTATACTAGCACAATATTATACTAGCACATTTTTCAGAAATTCTCATTTTTTCGGAGTTTGAACTCACTTTCATTATGTGTTAATCCTTTTTTATTTGATGTGTTTCTGTTCAATATTAACACCCTAATTTCTAACTCTCACCTTATTTATGGTTTAGTCACCATACTAGCACATTTTTCATTATACCAGCATTTTTTTTTTTATGTTTCTTTTTTAATGGGACTGCACATCTAATTGGATTTTTTTTGGTCTTTACATATCACCATTTTCGTTTTTTGGACTTTGTTTATTGTGCAGTTGTTATACTAGCACATTATTATACTAGCACATTTTTCAGAAATTATTCTCATTTTTTCTGAGTTTAGACTCTCATTATGTGTTAATCCTTGTTTATTTGATGCGTTTCTGTTAAATATTAACACCCTCATTTCTATCTCTCACCTGATTTATGGTAAAGTCACCATACTAGCACATTTTTCACTGTATTTTTTCAGAAATTTCACTTTTTCTTTGGTTGATTCACATTTCACCATGTATGAATCTCTGTTTATTTGATATATTTATGTTTAAGTCACATTTATATAATTTATGCAAATTAGCTTTTTTGCAACCTTAGCACTGCACTTATTTACTTACAGTTTTTGCTTTTTGTCTACAAGCTGTGCTGGCTGCTAGGTTGCAGGTTCACAGCGCAGTATTCTTTTATCTTTATTTTATGTCCATCAGAGTGCACCTTAACATAAAATAAGGGGCATGCTGAAGGGCACATTTTATGTTAGGTAGCAAGACGATGGGCAACATTTCTATGTTAAGGGGCACTCTGATGGGCACATATGTTAGGGGGGCACTCTGATGGGGACAACTGATGTAAGGGGGCACTCTGGAGCGAATACCTGATGTAAGGTGACACTGATGGGGAAACCTGATCTAAAGGGGCACTCTGATGTGGAAAACTGATGTAAAGGGGCACTTTGATGGGTACACTTTATGTTAAGAGGCACACTGATGGGCACATTTTATGTTAAGGGACACTCTGATGGGCACAACAAAATGTGCCCATCAGCATGCCCCTCGACATAAACTGTGCCCATTAGCATTACCCTGTAAATTTCTGAAGTAAATCTCTGTGAAGTACCATACCTTGAGAGCAGACAGGGACCAGGAACTGGCAGAGGTAGCAAGCTGTGGAGGGCAGGAGCTGCGCTGAAAACCTTACTGAAGGGGGCGGGGTGCGCACATAATGTCACACTCCTTGCAGGCAAGCAGGGAGTGAGAGCCAGGATCCACAAGATAGCGAGCATCAGAGGGTGGGGCACACATGTGACATCACTGGTTGTTGGGACGCTGGCAGTCCCAGAAACCAACAACTGCTGAGAAGCTGGTATGTAGCAGTTTAGACTGGAGGGCTGACGGTCCGGACAAGATCATTGCTTGGTCTGAGTTCGAACAACGTTCCGCCATTTAATGATGTCTGCCCTAGAACGTCTCTTGTGCCAAGGAATTATTGTTCTGGTCCCTTTGGAGGACAGGTAAAAAGAATTCTGATCAAACCTGTACATGGTACCAAAACCCAACAGGGGGTATTCATCCTTTTCTGGACCTAAAATCCCTAAACAAATTCCTTAATAGTATTCACATTAAATCTGCAAGGTCAGTTATTGCCTAAGGCCAGGGGGAAACTTTGCATCAATAGAAATTCACAATGCCAACCTCCATGTTCCCATTTACTCGTCTCATCAGAGCTTTCTGCACTTCACAGGAGGCAAATGCTTCCAATCTGTTGCACTTGTCATTTGGCCTATCCTCTGCACCCAGAGCATTCACAAAGGTGCTTGCACGCCTACTAGCCCTCTGAAGAACTCAGACTACAGGGCATTCAGGCTACAGGGTACCTAGACAACCTTCTGAAGAATGAATCTCCCTCAAAACTTATGCATAACCTTAGAGTGGTTAAGCCTCTACAATAAAAACCTCCCATCCCCTCTGTAACATAACAATATGTGTCCCTGTGCCTGTGTTATATAAAAAAATGCCAATCTGTACCTATATCAGAGTGGCTCCCGACGCTCACGTGACTCCTCGGCTCTCTCCTCTGCCCGGCTGACAGCTCCAGCGGGCAGGGCCAAGCACTCCCAAAGACATTAGCCGGGAGGAGGGGAAGAGAGGAGAGAGAGAGCCGAGGAGTCACGTGAGCGTCAGGAGACATTCTGATAAGTACAGAGCGGCATATTTTTTATATAACACAGGCACAGGGACACATATTGTTATGTTACATAAGGATTGGAAGGATTTTATAGTAGTTATGAGAGCAGCAGGAGGGGAGGGGGCGGGCGCTGACACGAGGAGACAGGCAGGGAGGGAGAGGGAGAGGAGGACAGAGCAGAGCTGAGGATGATGGAGGCATGTAAACTGACCACGGTGTCAGGGCTCAGCAGCTACAATAAACAGTGGTCAGTTTACAGGGGGGAGGGTATAGCAAGGCAGGATAAGCCAGGTTTTTTAGGTGATAGAAGGGGCCAAATTACACAGCACACGCACTGTGCTGTATAACATGCTTTAAGGGAACAGGATCTGTTTTTATTTTTTCAGGTTAACAAACACTAAGACACCCCAAACGAAACTGATCGCTTTACATATCACAGCAGCACCCATGCAACATTAGAGGTGATTTATTCCTCCACCTTTGCAAACTGGTACTGATTAGTATTCTAGCATTTCTCTTCCTCTCTCTGCTAATGTAACCCCAGTACTTATAGAGAGGGGCATGGGAGGGGCAAACAAGGATGCTGTGTAGGCACCAAATGTACTCCTTATCAATTGATGGTGTCACTGATTGTTAGTATGCCAGTGATTGACCCACGTGGTGTCCAAGGCTGTAATGCTGCACAAAAAAAACCTGTGACTTTGTGTAAAAAACAGGCAGGCTTGAGCCACTCGCTGGCTTGCTGACAATTTGTGGGCAATTTTTTTGCATTTTTCCAAGGCACCCCTTTTGAAAAAGTCTCTCCTAGACATGGTCCAGACAAACATTTTCCTCTTTCTCCAAGGTCTCATGCTTCAACAGCCCTCTATGAGATTCTCCATGACAGTCCTAGGCCTCATACGTGGCTGTTCCCTTAGGCTCAGTTGCACTCAAGGTCATTCCAAGCCAACATTCTGTTGGCCTGGAACAAACAAACTCCATGTCTCAACTTCCCTATGCTATTCTCCAATCAAGCAAGGAACTCCCTAGCTTGGTGGATTACTAATCTAGCCTTGGAAAAAGGAAAGTTGTTTCTGCCACACTCATGGAAGGTGATAACTAGGGATGAGCTTCGCGTTCGAGTCGAACTCATGTTCGACTCGAACATCGGCTGTTCGCAAGTTTGACGAACAGCGAACAATTTGGGGTGTTCGCGGCAAATTCGAATGCCGCAGAACACCCTTTAAAAGTCTATGGGAGAAATCAAAAGTGCTAATTTTAAAGGCTTATATGCAAGTTATTGTCATAAAAAGTGTTTGGGGACCCGGGTCCTGCCCCAGGGGACATGGATCAATGCAAAAAAAAGTTTTAAAAAGGCCGTTTTTTCAGGAGCAGTGATTTTAATAATGCTTAAAATCAAACAATAAAAGTGTAATATCCCTTTAAATTTCGGACCTGGGGGGTGTCTATAGTATGCCTGTAAAGGGGCGCATGTTTCCCGTGTTTAGAACAGTCTGACAGCAAAATTACATTTCGAAGGAAAAATTCCATTTAAAACTACCCGCGGCTATTGTATTGCCGACAATACACATAGATATTCATTGATAAAAACGGCATGGGAATTCAACACAGGGAAACCCCGAACCAAAATTAAAAAAAAAAAATGACGTGGGAGTCCCCTTAAATTTCATACCAGGCCCTTCAGGTCTGGTATGGATATTAAGGGGAACCCCGGCCAAAATTTTTTAAAAAATGACGTGGGGTTCCCCCTAAATTCCATACCAGACCCTTCAGGTCTGCTATGGATTTTAAGGGGAACCCCGCGCCAAAAAAAAAAACAGTGTGGGGTCCCCCCAAAAATCCATACCAGACCCTTATCCGAACACGCAACCTGGCAGGCCGCAGGAAAAGAGGGGGGGACGAGAGTGCGCCCCCCCCCTCCTGAACCGTACCAGGCCACATGCCCTCAACATTGGGAGGGTGCTTTGGGGTAGCCCCCCAAAACACCTTGTCCCCATGTTGATGAGGACAAGGGCCTCATCCCCACAACCACCGGCCAGTTTTTGACAATTCCTTTATTTAAATGCTTCTTCTTTCTTCTATCTTCCTTCATCTTCTTCTGGTTCTTCTGGCTCTTCTGGTTCTTCCTCCGGCGTTCTCGTCCAGCATCTCCTCCGCGGCGTCTTCTATCTTCTTCTCCTCGGGCCGCTCCGCACCCATAGCATGGGGGGAGGCTCCCGCTCTTCTCTTCATCCTCTTCTCTTCTTCCTTCTTCTCTTCTTCATTTTCTTCTCCAGGCCGCTCCGCATCCATGCTGGCATGGAGGGAGGCTCCCGCTGTGTGACGGCGTCTCCTCGTCTGACGGTTCTTAAATAACGGGGGGCAGGGCCACCCGGTGACCCCGCCCCCAATGACGCATGGGATATGACGGGACTTCCCTGTGGCATTCCCCGTGATGTCACACCCCCGCAGACCCCCACAACCACCGGCCAGGGTTGTGGGGATGAGGCCCTTGTCCTCATCAATATGGGGACAAGGTGTTTTGGGGGGCTACCCCAAAGCACCCTTCCAATGTTGAGGGCATGTGGCCTGGTACGGTTCAGGAGGGGGGGGCCGCACTCCCGTCCCCCCCTCTTTTCCTGCGGCCCGCCAGGTTGCGTGCTCGGATAAGGGTCTGGTATGGATTTTTGGGGGGACCCCACGCCGTTTTTTTTTTTTTTTTGGCGCGGGGTTCCCCTTAAAATCCATACCAGACCTGAAGGGTCTGGTATGGAATTTAGGGGGAACCCCACGTAATTTTTTTTTAAAATTTTGTCCGGGGTTCCCCTTAATATCCATACCAGACCTGAAGGGCCTGGTATGGAATTTAGGGGGACTCCCACGTCATTTTTTTTTAAAATTTTGGTTCGGGGTTTCCCTGTGTTGAATTCCCATGCCGTTTTTATCAATGAACTTCTATGTGTATTGTCGGCAATGCAATAGCCGCGGGTAGTTTTAAATGGAACTTTTCCTTCGAAATGTAATTTTGCTGTCAGACTGTTCTAAACACGGGAAACATGCGCCCCTTTACAGGCATACTATAGACACCCCCCAGGTACGAAATTTAAAGGGATATTACACTTTTATTGTTTGACTTTAAGCATTATTAAAATCACTGCTCCTGAAAAAACGGCCGTTTTTAAAACTTTTTTTTGCATTGATCCATGTCCCCTGGGGCAGGACCCAGGTCCCCAAACACTTTTTATGACAATAACTTGCATATAAGCCTTTAAAATTAGCACTTTTGATTATTCATGTTCGTGTCCCATAGACTTTAACGGTGTTCGCGTGTTCGATCAAACTTTTTTCCTGTTCGCATGTTCTGGTGCGAACCGAACAGGGGGGCTCATCCCTAGTGATAACAGATGTCAGCCTCACAGGCTGGGGATTAGTGTTCCAATCTTACACAGTTTAGTGAACCTGGTCACCCAGGGAAGTAAAGCTCCCCATTAACATCTTGGAGCTCAGAGCAAAAATAATTTTGCTGGACCCCCCCCCCTTCTTCAAGGACACCAAGAGTGTAAACAGGCATTGCCACGACAGTGGCCTATATAAATCCCCACGGGGTACCAAGAGTTAGGCAGCCTTGAAAGAGGTATCTCAGCTGTTTACATCCCAGAAGTGGACAACTGATCTCCAGAAAGTAAGGGGAAATCTCCCCGATGTGACAGAACTGAAAAAAAAAAAAAAAAAAAAACGAACTGAACTGGTTTAATCATTACCAAAATCTACACAAAGTTTTAGATAAATGTTTTTCTAGAGAAGCAATTTAGGCAGATAACAAAACCTTACCTGTATGCTGACTTCTCGAGTTAAGCATTCTGTATTGCTGGGGTTTACATTCCCAGCATTCTGATTTTTATGTGAAATGCCGGCAGGTATCTGCTCAATACAGTTTATTTTACAACTAGCATTTGTGTGTAACTGTGATGGGTCAGCACCATTTGGATTCAAGACAGGCCTGGGCTTTACCTCCCTCTGACAGGAAGCAGAACATAACTGATGTTTTCCAACAGCAATTACATTTGGATGCTGTATAGCATTCATAGTCCTGTTTATTTCTGTTATATGATTTTTCATAATTATAGATGGATTTGTTAATTTTTTCACAGATAAATTTTCTCTAGCATCTATAATCTGACTAAATGAAGGTTGGTGAGGCTTAGAAAGGACCATCACAGAGCTGACTGTCAGAGATGTGGAGTTATGCTCTTTTAAAGAATGGCTGATGCAAGAACTGAACATTTTTTTATCTTGTGCTGTAACCTGGAAATGACCTGAATTCACTTCATTTTTTCTGTGGAACACTGGCACAAATCTTTGTACAGGTCTTTCATGCCTTACAGAAGAGTAGGAGACCTGAAATGGCTGAGAAGGTGATATAAAGGCATCCATTTTTAATGTTGCTGAAGTAGATTTTTCAAGATGTATTTTCTCTAGTACACATTTCTCTGTTGTTTGCTTCACAGGCATGATCTTCTGGCTTGTTGCTGCATTGTACCTTGAATCTTGGGAAAGTGATCCTGAGGTTATTTTCGCTGTTAGGTTGAGTAGGTTTGTTTTGCCCTAAAAATATGAAATTTAAATTGATGAATTAATAATGCTTAAAATTTACAAACATTTGTTATGTATTACTTGAATGAATAAGGAATCTGTATAGAGATTTCTCATTCATTCATAAAATGACAGTCTGATACATAGTAACACGCGTGGTTTACTATGTATCAGCTGTCAGTAGATATAGGAGCAATCGCTGCTTATATTCACTGTACTACAGGGGGGAGCTTGGAAAGTACACATATCCCAAGCCCCAACTTCACCCCCATCCGCACCACTTACAGCTTTCAGAGTTTGTAAAAGACCCCCCAAACCATATATTTTCTGAAAGCATATGACCTCTGTAATAAAAAAAAAGTGCTACTGATTTTTTAGGCCCGCGGTATTTGCGCAAATATTTATCAAACCAATATATTCACAAAAAATACACTAAAATAATTTTTAGCAGATAAAAACACAGCTAATTTTCCAAAAATTCCCACTAAATATAAAAGCTTAACCTGTATGGAGTTAATACATAACAAATATTTGTAATTTTTACATTGCGCCTTTTTTTGCAAAATGGTTAAAATTGCACGTACACAAAAATGTAAATATACAAATTTCTCTAAAAATCTGAAGGTTTTCATTTTTCCCTTACAGTATTCAGAATTTGTGAAAGACCCTCCAAAATGATATATTTTCTGAAAGCATAGGACCAGTAGAAAAAAAAGAAGGTGCTACTGATTTTAAGGCAGCGCGTTATTTGCGCAAATGTTTATTAAAACAATATTTTCGCTAAAAATACACTAAAATCATTAATAGTGCACATAAACACAACATAACTTACAAACTTCCTGCTAAATTACTAATAAAGCATCATTCACATGCGGCATAATAAAGTGTATGCCCATGAAGGGCCATGTTTACCCGCACAGGAATGCACAGGTGTTCCATGAAACCCCGTACAGGCAGTCCCGTTTATGCCAATTGGGATGCAACGGCTGCACAGGTATAGCTGCTGTTCCCAATCTGACATTCGTGTGGGTGTGGGTACACCACCCCGAACACAGACATTGTGAGCTCAGGGACATGCATGCAGATCTACATGGATGTAAAACTGTGAGCAAAGGCTCTGTTCGTGTAGTTGCTACATCCCAAATGACATCAATGGGACTGCCTGCACAGAGATGCATGGAACACTTGTGCATCCTTTAAAAGTGCGCTGGGTATGCCCTGTGTGAACAAGGCCTTAGGCCCCTTTCACACAAGCACACCGATCAGATCTGCCTGTCCGTTTTTCAGGCAGGCCCAATCGGACCACCCACTGTTCTCTATGGAGAGGCAGTTGTAAATCGACATTTGTCCATTTACACCCACCTGCATCTGATCCAGTCCAGTCTGATAAAACAGAGGGATGGGGATCCCATTCCCCATCCATCTAGTATGGATTGGATGGTATCCGATTGAACTAGACAGGAGGTCCATTTCCATCCGATTGCCCCATATAGAACAGCGAGCTGTGTCCGTGTCCTCTCTGCATCAGTGGAGCAGACACGAACCTGTCATCCGCCTGCTCAACGGGGATCAGCAGACAGATCCCTCGCTAAGCAGGCGGATCTGCTTGATAGAGTCTGCTCCATGTGAAAGGGGTTTTACCAGGAGCGGCCAATCCATTAGGGGTGCAGCCCCCCTGCAGGACGCTGGACACATACGTATGTATGAGTTTTTTTTCTTTTTTCAAGAAACAGGTTGGGTTCGGGGTGCAGAGCATTGCACCCCGAACCCACCCACTTGTGGAAATAGCAAATTAATATTCGCTATTGTCTTCTGGCTTCTCCTCCTGGCCAATTAGGATGGATCGGGTTGGCCGGGAGAAGCTGAGGGAGTTGTGCAGGGGTGAGTGCGGGGGGCGTCACTGTGAAGAGGTTGAGTGCAGGCGGACCTGGGGGGGCCTTACTACGTTTGTCTTTTTTATATATATTTTTTTCTTTTTAAATTATTTTACAGTTTTTTTTTTAGGGGAGGGGGGGTTTACTATGTATCAGCTGTCAGTGGATATAGGAGCGATCGCTGCCTATTGTCACTGTACTACAGGGGGAGCTTGGTAAACACATGTATACCAAGCCCCCCCCCAAGCCCCAACCTCACCCCCATTTGCACCGCTCCTCCCCCCGCTGTGCTCCCCAGCCTGACAGATAAAAGTGATCAGTGCAGGTAGAAGCTGCAGAAAGATGCCGCTGGAGCGGCGATGGACCGGGGGTGCGGGGGCCAGTAAAGAGGCTATCTGACTGGCGGGGAGACACATCTGGATCCTCCTCAACCAGCACCTGAAGCCAGTGGAGAGGAGGGATGCCGGCTGATGATGGTAGCTGTGGAGAGCGGGTTTGGGGGGGAGGTCAGATCGGGTGGAGGGGGGGGAGGTCAGATCGGGTGGAGGGGGGGTAATCAGTGCTGGGGGGGGGGAGAAGGGGGATGAAGGGGATAGGAATGGAGAGTTGCAGTTTTTGGTGGAAGTGAGCGGCGAGGGTGGAGAGGCTGGGGGTTGATTTAGGGTTGATAACTCTGATCAGCGGGTTGTAATCTGCTGATCAGAGTTAAAGAATTGTTCAGCAGAGTCTGCTGAACAATTCTGATATAAGCTTATGGTCATTGAAGTGAAATGGCCACCTGCGGGCACTTCTGTAAATCCGTACGGTGTACGGACCTGGCAGTGAAAGCGTTAAATCCCAATAATGAGTCAAAAACCTACAAAGGTTAGTTGAAGCTCGGTCTAAAAAGAAGAGATATGACAAAGTCCCTTTAAAATTCAAGAAGAATAAATATAGTAAAACAGAATATTTTACTATATATGCGATTCTGCTGTCTGGGAATGCATGTTGGTGGCTCCTAAAGAAAACAAAAGGTAAAGAGGGTAAAAAAAAATGAATGTGTTGTCCTTCACTGAAAAAGACCACACTAGTAATCTGTTTGGCCTGATCCTTTCGCTGATTAGCTTCTCTTTAGCTCTGTTTTTAATATGCAATTTAAAAAAGTGCAGTATGCCCAAATATCAGTGCAGTGACAGAGATGTCTTCTGACTGTACGCTATTCAAAATTTATTGGCACGGGTTGCTATGTTAAAGAGAATAATAAAAAATTAAAGCATGCATTCAGTGGCCACTTTTTTCATATCTATGTACAAATTGCTGGGACACACTTTTGTCTTTAGAACAAACTGAATTTCTCACAAAATTAATTCAATGAGGTGCTGGAAATGTACTTTAGGGACCTGGGGCTGCTACGCTGAAAGCATCATGCATATCCTATATATTTGTTAGCCAGACTGTAATGCTGCAATCTTCACATTCCACCTCATGAAAACAATTCAGAAGATTGGCATACCAGACAATGTCACTGTTGTCTTCATTGTCCTTGCCCATTTTAGTCTCTTTTCCACGCTCTTAGCTGACAGGGATGTGGAACTTGGTGTGGCCTTCTTCTACTGCAGTTTATACTTTTCTTGACTTTCTACCCACCACTGTTGTAAGATTGAGAATTCCAAAAGTTGTGGACTTTCTGTGCTTTCAAAAAATCAGGACATTGTCCTTTGACCTCTCTATATAGGAAGATGTTTTTACCCGGGAAAAAAGAAACTGAACGTTTTCTGCTTTTTTTCACATTACTCCCTGAAAACTCCTGAGGCTGTAGTGTGAAATAAACCAAGAAGTTTCAAATATGGTGCAACCAACATATGTCTGGCACAAATAATCATATAATCCAATTCACTTTCATTAAGTATTTTCCCATTCTAATGATTGGCTTGGACAACAAATAATCCTGAGTGTAGGTGTTTATGTGCTTTTAAGTTTATGTATTGTTAAGTTTCAGACACGATTCACTGTTTGGCTGTAGGTATAAATGAGCGTGTGAACCTCATAAACTAGCTAGACATAAGGAGACAGACTCTTGTTACCAACTAAAAGTCTCTTTCTGTATTCCCAAAGCACCCTCTAGTGGATGTTTAGTGAAATAATAAAATAAAGAATTATCTTGCAGCTACCTGTGGCTGAGGTCTTGTTAATTCCGTAACTGCGTAAACAGGAGTCTCACTTATGCTTATCGGAAAACCACAAAGATGAGACATTTTAAGCTTGAGGTCACAGATGAAAGCATTTGTAATTCTTGCCATATCTGCTCGGGGGTAAAACTGGATGGGCTGACTTCTTAGGCAAATAAAGGGATATCTGAATCTCAAAGTTAAGATCTGATATAAATGTAACACGATGAACAAAGCTAAAGACAATTATGTACACACATTCGTTTTTTAGGGTCAATGCACAGCAGGCACCTGAAAAAATGCCAGAACCTCTGGCAGAAAAAAAGCAGCATAAAAAAGCCCATAATGGCTCATATTGCACACGCAGTTATGTGCGTTTGCATTGATAAGCTGTTTTTTCCCCCAGAACATTCCCTTCTGCTCAGTTTTCACTATATTCAGGTTACACTTAAAAATGTTTATGCATCTCAATTGTTTTCCTGCTCGAAAGCTCCTCTCAAAAACATGCTTGGGATGGGGTTTTTTTTCAGCCTGTAAAGGCTCTGCTTCAAATATGCCTGTAAAAGCCCAAATGTGTATGGACACATAGGCCTTTAGAATTGTTTTACAGGCTAGAAGAAACGCCAGAGGCCTGTATAAGCAGCATTTTTTATGCTCAGTGTGCATGAGGCCTTAAGCCTCGTACTCACGGTACGATTGTTGGACAACCGAGCGTCTGATTTTTGTCAAAAGGGCGTGTGCCAGGATCTTGTCTTGCATACTAATGTTACACAAATTGTCGTGCCACAAACACAAACGTATGGATGGCAGGCTTATAAATTTTTTGCGGACAGCGGTCTGTTGTCAGATTTTACGATTGTGTGTACACAAGTCCGTCAGACAAAAGTCCAAAGTACAAACATGCATGCTCGGAATCAATGCTCACCAAACATTAGCAGAAGGTGCCCAAAGGGTGGCGCTAAAGAGCTGAAAAGCCACGAAGTACATCACTACGTTCGTGTTTGTAGGCCGACAATTGTGTGCCGTTTGTATGCAAGACAAGTTCACCGCCAACGCCCTTTGGACAAAAGTGTGACATTTTGTCTGTGGAAAATCCGATCGTGTGTACGAGGCTTTAGACAGGGGTAAAGTTAGTGGTTTATTTTTCTTCTGTGAGTCTTTAACCCTTTCTTTACATGTTTTAATACAATCCCTGTTCTTTTTTTTATTTTAAGATGGCAGATGCACAAAAACGTAAACATAAAAAAGCCTGGTCTTAAGCCCCATGCCCATTTTTTGCTTTTTTGCAGATTTTTGTCTTCAGATTTACCAAAAACCATATAATATGAGGTTAAACCTTAAGCCTCGTACACACAATCATATTGTTGGCCAACAAAGCATCAGACTTTTGTCTGAAGGGCGTGTGCCAGGAACTTGTCTTGCATACAAACGGTACACAATTGTCGGCCAACGAACACGAACGTAGTGACGCACTATGAGGAATTTCAGCTCTTGAGCGCCACCCTTTGGGGACCTTCTGCTAATGTCGTGTTTGGTGCGCATTGATTCTGAGCATGTGTGTTTGTACTTTCAACTTTTGTGTGACAGACTTGTGTACAAATGATAGGAAAATCTGACAACAGACTGTTGACCGCCGAAAATTTACTAGCCTGCCGTCGAACATTTGTTGGCAGAATGTTGGACAATTGTCTGATGGAGCATACTAACGGTCTGATTTCAGGCCAACAGTCTGTCATCATCCAATTCCCTGCCAAAAATCAGATTGTGTGTACGAGGCTTACGATCGGATTTTACGACGGGATTTGTGTGTTGACAGACTGTTGGCAGAAAATCCCACCGTTTGTACGTTGCATCAGGCAATTGTTGTCGGATTTTCCATGGACAAATGTTGGATGGCAGGCTTATAAATTCTCTGCAGACAATTGTCTGTTGTCAGATTTTCCGATCGTGTGTACACAAGTCCGTCAGAAAAAAGGCCAAAGTACAAACACGCATGCTCAGAATCAATGCTCACCAAACACAACATTAGCAGAAGGTGCCCAAAGGGTGGTGCTAAAGAGCTGAAAAAAACACGTATTACGTCACTATGTTCGTATTTGTTGGCCGACAATTGTGTGCCGTTTGTATGCAAGACAAGTTCCTGACCAACGCCCTTCAGACAAAAGACGCTTTGTCTGTGGAAAATCCGATCGTGTGTACGACGCTTCAGAGTTTCAATTTGTATTAGACCCCATACACAATATACAACTTTTGTTGTCAGGTTTCCTTTAGATTTACCAAAACCATGTAGTACAAGGGCCTGCCTAATTGCATACAAATTAAAACTCTAATGCCTCGTACACACGATCGGATTGTTGGCCAACAAAACCGTGGAATTTTGTCCGAAGGGTGTTGGCCCAAACTTGTCTTGCATACACACGGTCACACAATTGTTGGCCAACAATTATGAACGTAGTGACATACTAGACGTACTACATGATTTTTCAGCTCTTTTGCCCACCCTTTGGGCTCCTTCTGCTAATTTCGTGTTAGTAGAAGTTTGGCTAAGTGTTGATTCGCACTTTTCATTTCTCACTTTTCAGTTCATTTGTGAACAGCTGTTTGTCAACCAGACATGTTGCGGAATTGGGGGAGATAACGTATTATTTATTATTGGCCATTAAAAAAAAAAAGCCTTTGAAAATATGTTTGCAATAACTCCATCAGTATCACCAGTAAAGCAGCTTTATTATTATCCCATTAAAGAAGAAGAGAATTGTGCTCTGGATTTGGAGATTTCATAATTTGCCACGTCACAAATGTTAATTCTTCATTACAAACGCTAGTTTACAAGACCGACCACTTCTGGTTCATCCTTGCTTACGAGCATGCGTGTTTGTACTTTCGTTCGACGGACTTGTATACACACGCTCGGAAAATCCGACAACACACATTTGTCCGCGGAAAATTTGAAAACCTGCTAGCCATTTGTTGGCGGAAAGTCCAACAACAATTTTCTGATGGAGCATACACACGGTCGGTTTTACCGATAACAGCTTGTCATCGGACATTTCCCGTCGGAAAGTCAGATCGTGTGTACGGGGCTTACCGACCAGCGCACGCCAATGTATGTCGGCAGAATGGTGCTGGTAGGCAAAAGGGTGTACAGGTACGTCCCCTTTAAGAAGCGGTGTCGTGGGCGTGTGACCCAGACTCGATATCCACCGGGTGCCCGCGATCATGTCACGGAGAGGAAGAATGGGGAGATGCTTTTGTAAACAAAGCATTTCCCATTCTGCCTAGTGACAGGACAGTGATCACAGCTCTCTCTCATAGAGAGCTGTGATCACTGTTCTGTTTGTTGAAGTCCAGCCGCCTAATAGTTAGAACCACTCCTTAGGACACACTTAACCCCTTCACTGCCAGTGTCATTTACACAGTAATCAATGCATTTTTATAACATCGATCGCTGTGTAAATAACAATGGTCCCAAAATATTGTCAAAAATGTCCGATGTGTCCGCCATAATGTCGCAGTCCCGAAAAAAATCGCAGATCGCCGCCATTACTAATAAAAAAAATAAAAATGCCATAAAACTATCCCCTATTTTGTAGACGCTATACATTTTGCACAAACCAATTAATATACGCTTATTGCGATTTTTTTTACCAAAAATATGTAGAAGAATACATATCGGCCTAAACTGAGGAAAAAAATTTTTTATATATTTTTGGGGAATATTTATTATAGCAAAAAGTAAAAAATATTGGGTTTTTTTTCAAAATTGTCACTCTTTTTTTGTTTATAGCGCAAAAAATAAAAACCGCAGAGGCGATCAAATACCACCAAAAGAAAGCTCTATTTGTGGGAAAAAAAAGGACGTCAATTTTGTTTGGGTACAACGTCGAATGACTGCACAATTGTCAGTTAAAGCGACGCAGTGCCGAATCGCAAAAAGTGCTCTGGTCAGGAAGGGGCAGCTTTGCACTACAGTCCATTTTACATGGTTGCCTGTGGAACACCTACTGTAGTGCAAATCTGCAAAATGCACTAATAATGCACGTGTGAATCAAGCCTTACTGGCAGCAGCCAGGGGACACAGATTAACTAAAGCCTTGTATACACAATCAGATTATTGGACAAATTTTCGTCAGTTTTTTGTTGCAAGCCAGTCTCATATCGAAAGTAAAGCCTCGTACACACGATCCGATTTTCCGCAGACAAAGCGTCAGACTTTCGTCCGAAGGGTGTTGGCCATGAGCTTGTCTTGCATACAAACGGCACACAATTGTCGGCCAACAAATACGAATGTAGTCACATACTACGTGGCTTTTCAGATCTTTAGCGCCACCCTTTGAGCACCTTCTGCTAATGTTGTGTTTGGTGAGCACTGATTCCGAGCATGCGCGTTTGAACTTTGTACTTTTTTCTGACGGACTTGTGTACACACGATCGGAAAATCTGACAACAGACCATTGTCCGTGGAAAATTTATAAGCTTGCCATCCAACATATGTCTGCGGAAAATCCAACAACAATCGTCCGATGGAGCGTACAAATGGTCAATTTTTAGGCCACCAGTTTGTCAACACACAATTCCCATCGGAAAATCTGATCGTGTGTACGAGACTTTAAGAGGTTACTTACCATAAGAACATTTTCGGATGACTGATTTAAACGTCAGAAGTGACATAATGGGGGTTATTTACTAAAGGCATATTCACTTTGCACTGAAAGTGCACTTGAAAGTGCAGTTGCTGTACATCTGAGGGTGACATACAAGGAATATAAAAAAACAGCATTTTAGCTTGCACATGATTGGCTGATAAAATCAGCAGGGCTTCCCCTCATTTCAGATCTTCCCCTCAGATCTACAGCAACTGCACTTCCAAGTGGACTTGCAGTGCACTTGTAGTGCAGAGTGGATTTGCCTTTAGTAAATCAACCCCAATGTTTTGAATTTTTTTCTGTGTTCTTTTGTTTCTGAGCATGCGTAATCTTGCTCTTACGATTTATTTTCGTCCGAAAACCGTACTAATTAAACGAAAATCAAACGTTGTGTTCACATCAGACAAAAATTTTGCGGCCTGCACATCCAGTTTTTTTCATCCGAAAATTCTTAATCGGCTGTCAAAAGCACCATACTAACGATCAGAAAATCAGCAGATCGTTCATGGGACGAAATTTAACTTACGATTTTCTGATCATGTGTATGGGCCTTTACTCTCAGTACAGGGCATTATGCAGGGGAACATTAATCTACAGACTGTGAGCAGAAAGGGGTTATTTTTTTTTATTTGTGGATAAACAACCTACTGCTGGTGTTTTAAAGTGGACATATTCGTAACTATTTAAAGTTGCTCTATCAATACATTTCTTGCATGAACAAATTCTTGACATGTCACAAAACACTGCATGATTTTTCAAACAGAGCAATTTTTTTTTATTATTGTAATTTTGTAGGAAGTCACAAAGTGAAAGGCGGTCGCAGGGGTCTGATCTGTGTGAGACATGTTTACAGAGTAATGTTCAGGCACCAGTGTTTAGTAATTTAGTAATCTTTGCCCTGATTGATGCCAAAGGAAGATAATGGCATTGTCAAGAGAATGACAATCTCTTTGAGAAGTTATGAATACCATCAAGTGTTACACTTACACCTTATTTAACGTGAATAGGTAGAAAAGAGCGCCCAGTATCCATTACATGCAAGTCTGAAGCGGAGTTTAAAAACGTTTATTGAGTATAACAAATAAATCAAGCCAACACGATTCGGGGGAACAGAGACTCCCCCTTCTTTAGGACCGTTGCTGCTTGCTAGTAGATGGGGAAATGTCCCAAACAGGTGTGTCTGTAAAACAAAGATCAGATTGATGGCCAGCTGGGCTTGCGCAGGCAGCGTAGAGCGCTACACTGCCTGTGCAAGCCCAGCTGGCCATCAATCTAATCTTTGCTTTACAGACACACCTGTTTGGGACCTTTCCCTATCTACTAGCATGCAGCAACAGCCCTGAATATGGGGCAGTCTCTGTTCCCCCGAAACAAGTTGGCTTGATTTGTTACTACTCTCAATAAATATTTTTAAACTCACCTTCAAACTTGAATTTACTGTATACCGGGCGCTCCTTTCTACCTATTCAAGTTCACATGAAGGAACGACCTTAACCTCCCTGGCGGTATGATTATTTCGGATTTTAGGTGCTGAAAGCGGTACAATTATTTTGCATGGAAATTTGGCGTTTTATATTGTAGGTCTGTAATTCTTAACAAAAACACACTTATATCTGTCCACCAAGAGTCTAGTAGATATCCCGGGTATGATGAAGTTTGAAACACAAAAACATAAATTATAATATAATAAATAAATATAAATAATTTTAAAAAATAATAATATAATAATAATAAAATAAATTTCCCCACGATTCACTATCGCTCAATTCTGCAAGTGTTCTAATTTACTATCGCTCTTTTCTAGCTGGTCTAAAGCCACTTTTGACGTAAAGGGACACTTTTTGGTTGCTATGGACAATCTCCAGTTTCCAGGCAGAAAGAACAGTATATATCATATAAAACTGCATGCAGGGCATTGGACAAAGCACTGGGGACAAAAGGGATGTGAAATAATTTCATACAGTACTGTAATCTGTAAGATTACAGTACTGTATGTGTTATGATTTTTACTTTTTTTTTTTAATTTGCCGCCAGTCTCCGCCCCTGTGCGTTGAGATGCTCGCAGGGAACGGAGCCTGGCACAGAGAGGTTTCGGAGGAGACAGAGACACCGCGGGGGGACATCGCAGGATCCTGGGGACAAGGTAAGTACAGCTCACCAGGATCCTGCAATGTAATCCCGAGTGTGGCTCGGGGTTACCGCTAATGGTGCAGAAATTTAAGCCCGAGCCACACTCGGGAAAACCGTCAGGGAGGCTACGGTTTAGAGGCAGCTGCGCAGGTCCCCAAAAAGGGTCCACAGCCACCTTCCTTCAAGCTGAGCATAAATTATTAGAAGGAAATTCTTCCTAACTGCTCACAGTATGTCCAGCATGATCTCCAACCCTAAAGACCTTATTTAACGGGCATAAATAAAATTATTGACACCTGATCAGCTTTAAGTAGGTACTGTGTTCTCTTTCCAAGGCTGGGTTCACACGTGTACAACAAACGCTCTGACATTGGGAGCTCATGTCGCATGACCTATGCAAATCAATAATTCCTATGAGAGCCGTCTTAACTGGTCTGTCTTTGAAAAGAGTTCCTGCACTACTTTGGTCCGACATTGATCCTACTTCAACCCATTAAATGTCATTGAAGTCGGAACATCGTCTTAACTGATCCGACTTTTGCATGCGACTTGTGCGGAGGATCTTGAAGGGGAACTCCATGCCGAATTAAAAAAAAAACGGCATGGTGTTCCCCCTCCAAGAGCAAACCAGGCCCTTCGGTCTGGTATAGATTTTAAGTGGAACCCCCACGCCAAAAAAAACGGCATGGGTCGCCCCCAAAATCCATACCAGACCCTTATCCGCGCACGCAGCCCGGCAGGTCAGGAAAGGGGGTGGGGACGAGCGAGTGCCCCCCTCCTGAACCATACTAGGCCACATGCCCTCAGCATGGGGGGGTGGATGCTTTGGGGCATCCTCCCAAAGCACCTTGTCCCCATGTTGACGAGGAAAAGGATCTCTTCCCGACAACCCTGGCTGGGGGGGGGGCTTATCAGAATCCGGAAGCCCCCTTTAACAAGGGAGCCCCTAGATCCCAGCCCCCCATCCTATGTGAATGAGTATGGGGTACATTGTACCCTTACCCATTCGCCTAAAAAAAAAGTGTCAAAAATAAAAACAACACACAGGTTTTTGACAAAATAATTTATTAAATCAGCTCCGGCATCTCTTCCGATTTCTTCTCCGTCTCCTGATGATGTCTTCTTCCTCTGCCAGTTCTCCTTCACTCTCTGCTGATGTCTTCTCCCCTCTGCACTGTCTTCTGCTCTTGCCGGGTCTCCTCTCTCCGCTGTTTTCTCCCTCTGTACTTCCTGATATTGACGCTCTCTCCCACTTGAATGCTGGGTCTGCCGTGTGCCACTACTTATATTGGCATGGGACAGGGTCACGTCATTCGGAGGCCTCGCCCCTTATGACATCACCATCGAAGCACGATGGGGCGGTGACATCATAAGGGGTGGGGCCTCAGGATGACGTCACCATGTGGCCCCGCCCCATGCCAATATAAGTAGTAGCACACAGCGGACCCAGCATTCCAGCGAGAGAGAGCTTCGAGTCAACATCGGAGGAAGAACAGAGGGAGAAGACAGCGGAGAGAGGAGACCCGGCAAGGGCAGAAGACAGTGCAGAGAGGAGAAGAAGACATCAGTGGAGGAGGGAGAAGAACCGGAGAGGGGGAGAAGACATCAGCGGAGGGGGAGATGACATCGGAAGAAATGCCGGAGCTGCCTTAATAAATTACTTTAAAAACCTGTGTAGTGTTTTCATTCATGACACACTTTTTTTTTTTTTTGGGTGAATAGGTAGGGGTATAATTTACCCCATACTCATTCACATAGGGTGGGGAGCCGGGATCTGGGGTCCCCCTTGTTAAAGAGGGCTTCAAGATTCCGATAAGCACACTGCCCGCAGACCCTGACAAATACTGGCAAGGGTGCTCGGGAAGAGGCCCTTGTCCTCATCAACATGGGAACAAGGTGCTTTGGGGTGGGGGGAGCAGGGCCCCCCTCCCCAAAGCACCCACCCCCCCATGTTGAGGGCATGTGGCCTGGTATGGTTCAAAAGAGGGGAGGGGCACGTTCGCTCATCCTGCCAGGCTGCGTGCTCGGATAAGGGTCTGGTATGGATTTTGGGGGGACCCCACGCCGTTCTTTTGGCTTGGGGGTTCCCCTTAAAACCCATACCAGACCGAAGGGCCTGTTATGCTCATGGAGGGGAACCCCATGCCATTTTATTTTTTATTTGGCGTGGAGTTTCCCCTAAAGAGTCATACCAGACACAAAGTGCCTGGTATTGTCGGGATCAAAGTCGGATGGATGTCAGACTTCAAGTTGCAGGGCAAAGTCGGATCCACAGTCATAGTACAAGTGTGAACCCGGCCTAAAAGAGACATTGTGATTGTAATATAGTGTTCTTTGGGACAGCGTGTTGATTGGAGCTGGATAAACTGTTGGAGTTATATAAATACTGTAATATAAATGTTTTTTAAAAAAGTGTCTTCTACCAGCTGTTTATCATATTGGGGTATATTTCCTGAAGGAATAATGACTGTCTATTTAGAAAAGTGTCAAAGTGAATGCTTACTTAGTAAATAAGTAATTATTTAATAATAATCGTTTAATCATGTGAAAAACCCTCCATTGCACATAACTGAGTAATTTGAAACGTATTTACCTTACTAAGCTAAGTAAACAATTTCTATTCCTTTAATAAATCAACCCTATTGATTTACAATCCTAATTTTCAAAGCTGTATCAAGTGCAGATACAGTTATCCACAAGCTTTGCCAAACCATTATAAATAACAAAAGTTTCTTTACTATAGTCAGTTCAACTTTATGCTTCGTTCTATTGCAGTCTATTAAACTGAAACATATGTAAGCATCTGTCCAAAATGCCCTTTTTTAGTAATGTAAATGACAAACTCCATTTAAAAAAGTGATTGCTTGTTGTTTTATTAATACTGCTCTGCATAATTTGTACAGTGTATAATGCTTGGTGAAGGATACGTAAATAGCTTCTCTCCAATCAACTTGAAGTAAACATTGCAATATATTACCTTATCTTCGGACATATTGGGAAGCTCATAACCATACTATGGAAAGAAAAGGGAATACTGGAAAAAAGTATTTATATTTTATTTGCATAACTCAGTTTTGTGAGCATTAGAAACCTTTTCCTTTAAGTATATATATTAAATGTGTACAATAAAATTCAGACTTGTACTACTCCAGGCTGCTGCACATGCTGACACTTCATTTAATTGAGGACTACTTTAGACATTTACACCTAACACCTTGGTGTCAGAGGAGACACACCAACAGGAATAAAAATGCCCTCGCATCGTACAACCCAAATTCCAAAAAAATTGGGACGCTGTGTAAAAAAAAAAACGTAATGTACATAAAAACAGAGTGCAATGATTTGCAAATTTCATAAACCCATATTTTATTCACAATAGAAAATATATCAAATGTTTAGACTAAGAAAATGTACCATTTCCTGGTTTCAGGAAAGAAAATTGGGTATGTAGGTTTATTCTTAAGTTGAATTTGTATGCAAGTCAGAACGGGTACATTTTTTAAGTGTAACTTCAGCCAAAAAAATAATGTTTATGTTTTTTGGATGGCATAGGAAAAGGTTTACACCCCTGTAACATTTGTTTTGCTATCTGTACCCCTGTTCAGAAGATTGCTTCACTTTCTGTCCCTATGACACATTGGATTTAAAAAAGTTTGGGTTGTTGTGGAAACATTGGTGATTGGTGATAAACCTTTTTCCCCATGATAATTCTTACAGGAGTGAATATCTCTTACTAGGGGTAGATTTGCTCTCACTTCCTGTTGTCTCCCTCCGTCTTTAAGTCGGATGTTTGTAACTTGGAAACTGCCAGTATACATACTAAAGTTTGTAGCCACTATAACTTTCACACAAACCAATATGTTTATTGGATTTTTTTTTTCTATGAAAGACATGTAGCAGAATACATTTTGGCCTAAATTTATGAAGAAATTTGATTTTTTGATTGGATGTGTTTTGAAACAGGAACTGGAAAATATAATTGTTTTTTTTCAAAATTTTTGGTCTCTTTTCATTAATAAAAAGAAAAACAGTGGTGAACAAAGACGACCAAAAGAAAACTTTGTGTGAAAAAAATTATATAAATTTCATTTGCGTGCAGGGTTGCATGACCGTGTATTTGCCAGTTAAAGTAGCACAGTGCTGAATAGCAAAAAATGCTGTGGTCATGAAGGTCAAGTGGTTAATGTTAGCATGTGCCAGGTAAATACAGTTTGTAGGTGTTAACTGTAAGCTGCCTAATGAGCCAATTATGTCTTTAACCACTTCCCGCCCGCCCTATAGCGGATTGACGTCCGGGAAGTGGTTCTGTTATCCTGACTGGGCGTCATATGACATCCAGCAGGATAACATGCCGCAGCGCGCCCCCGGGGGCGCGCATCGCGGCGATCGGTGGAGCGGTGTGTCAGTCTGACACACCGCTACACTGATCTTAGTAAAAAGCCTCCGGCGGAGGCTCTTTACCACGTGATCAGCCGTGTCCAATCACGGCTGATCACGCTGTCAATAAGAAGAGCCATTGATCGGCTCTTCCTCACTCGCGTCTGACAGACGCAAGTAGAGGAGAGACGATCGGCGGCTCTCCCCCCGCAGATCACCACACTGGACCACCAGGGATCGCCACTAGGACCACCAGGGAAGAGGCAACATGTGGATGGCCAGGTATGTACCCCATGGCCATCCACATGTGCCCAGTGTGCCAATCAGTGCCCACAAAGGCACAATTATGTTGCAGTGATGCCCAGCAATGCCACCCTTAGGGGCATCACTGCAAACAAGTAATGCCATCAGTGCCACCCATCAGTGTCCATTAATGCCACCTGTTAGTGCCCATCCGTGCCCATCTATCAGTGCCCATCCGTGCCAACTATCAGTGCCACCCATAAGTAACCATCAATGCCACCTACGAGTGCCCATCAATGCCACCTATGAGTGCCCATCAGTGCCACCTATAAGTGCCCATCCGTGCCACCTATGAGTGCCCTTAAGTGCTGCATACCAGTGCCACCTATCAGTGCCCATCAGTGCCACCTATCAGTGCCCATCAGTGCCGCCTATCAGTGCCCATCATCAGTGCCCATCAGTGCCACCTCATCGGTGCCACCTCATCGGTGCCCATCAGTGCCGCCGTATCAGTGCCCGTCAGTGCAGCCATATCAGTGCCCGTCACTGAAGAAGAAAACGTACGTATTTACAAAAAGTTTTAACAGAAACAAAAAAAAAATTGTTTTTTTTCAAAATTTTCGGTCTTTTTTTATTTGTTGCGCAAAAAATAAAAAACGCATAGGTGATCAAATACCGCCAAAAGAAAGCTCTATTTGTGGGAACAAAATGATAAAAAATTTGTTTGGGTACAGTGTAGCATGACCGCGCAATTGTCATTCAAATTGCGACAGCACTGAAAGCTGAAAATTGGGCTGGGCGGGAAGGTGTCTAAGTGCCTGGTATTGAAGTGGTTAACACAAATCTAGTAATGCTCTCAGAGAGAACTTCTAAAAAAAAAAAAAAAAACACATTTTGATGGCAATGAATTGAAGATAGTTGCCAGAAATATAATCACACCTCTCAAAATAGTTAGGCACTAAAAATAAACAGTTCATATAGTCTTTATTACCAGCAGGTTCCAATGAATCTGAAAATCGTTGTAGGATTTAAATGGAGTCTCTAATGAGATGTTATGACCAATGCTTACAATTTGACCCATTTTCATACTGCATTAAAACCAAACAAAAACATATAAATTTGAAGCAATAATAAAATAAACTATTATATATATATAGTAGAAAAGAAAACATCATGAGGTCTATCTATCAAAGATTCAATAGGCAAGTCACCTGTAAACACCTGACTTTCACCCATCATTTGTTCAAAAATCAGTTTATAAAAATTAACTTATTACAATGGATTTGGTAAGTTTTCAATGAGCAATGCTCAGCAAACTGAATGGTGAAAATACCATTCCTTCACATTTCCTCAATGAGAAGGATGCCTTATTATACATAATGGGACTTGCCTCACACTAGAATAGAAGTATTCCCCTGGTTTTTACTGTCGAATTGTGGTTTTCAAGTGATTTGTTTTTGGTTGGGAGCTGAGAATTTGGGCCAATTTACATGCTATGTTAAGGTGACCCTTCTCTTCTTAAATCTTAGGTGTGTATAGCTGTTCATTTGTGGGGTGGTGTTCTAAATGACATATTGTTCCTTACAACTGATGCGACTCTGGCATTGCTGGGCTTGGTGGAAGACCGTAATAAGAAGGCAGCTTTTGCTGAATTTGATATACAGTATTGCCTTCCCCAAGGCTGACAACCCTGCCACATTCAGATTGTCTTTATCCCTTTGATGTCCTGCCCGATGCAGAGGTGGTGGGTATTGCCTGTTTCACCCTGTCATGCTAAAGCTGCTACAACTGGTTGGAAATATTTGGAGCCACAAATTAAGCAGATTGCTTGGTTTATGCAAGGTCATAGCATTCCTTCATTTTGTGGGTAATGGCTTATTCCAGTTTGAGAGTGCTCAAGCATTTGGCATGAGTCAGGAAGCTTTTTCCAGTATAACAACGAAATTATTGCAGACAGTGTTAAATCATATGCTGTATACTACTTCATTCTCTTTCCACCCCATTGCTGCCTGGATGAGATGCCACATGAGATGGGGGTAAATGACTAGCTTTCTCAAGTAAGGTGATCTGTGAAGAAATCTTTAACAGCAAAAACTCAGCTACATAGCTCTTCTGTTTGTTTTGATATTCCAAAAGTAGGTGTTTTAACATTGCACTGCTACATTTGAAAAAAAAAAAAATAAATTAAAGAGCTATGAAAAGCTATGAGTTTTTGCTGTTAAAGACCTCTGCGCAGAACACCTTCCTCAAGAAAGTGAGTCAATAAAGTGGACTGAATGCAATTAACTGCATACATATAGCATCTGAACTTAAAAACAAAGGTAGGAAGCTTACAGGAATGGAAAGCACTTCCATTCCCTAAACAAACATTCAGGTTATGTGTTATGGAAATATGTATTGTGAACAGCCATGGTGCCTTATTATAAAATGTAAGTAGTAATTGGCCTTTCTATGTTTATTTTGATGGTCCTTCCCAGCACATCCAGACCCATGTTATAACCCAACCCAATACTCTAAAAAAAGAGTACATAATTCCCCCTTGCCAGCATCCTCTCCTGGATTAAATCACAAAGACCAGCCGCACATTATTATCAGCATTTTCATAAAAATGTATGGCTTTGGATGTGCACACTAGAAGCCCCCCTGGGAACTACCCCTCTAACACGTTTCCAGAGACAAGATTAGTCATAAAGAGGAGGAGGGGGCAGGAAGATGTCCCTGAGCATGACATTGGGGGGCAGAAGATATCCCTGGAAAAGACATTGTGGGGAAGACCATGCCCACTGCCTTTAGCATTAGGCACAGTGCATTGGTTGTGAACCCCACTTTTAAAGCACCCCCCAGTGATGAAAAGCTGTGAGTCCTGTGAGTATACAAAAAGCTGGAGGCCTGCATGCTCACCACTCACTTTCTATGGGGATAAGAAAGACACTATCAGCACTTACATGGTTACATTTTTAATTATGTATGTAGCGCTACCCCCAAAGGAGCCACTTCGTAGTTTTGGGTTTCTTGTTCCATGTTTCAACTCGAAGAACAATCTCAGACCCTCTGACTCACCTTCTGCGAGCACAAGTAACACCACAAATGTAAAATACCCTTCACCTAGCTGTGAGGTATTGCCAGTAGAAAAAAAAACACACACACCAGGTTAGGGATAACTTGCTTAATCTATTAATGCATATAAGCATAAAATGGCAATTTCAACAGAATTAAACAGATCAGGCAAATTCAGACACAGGCAGCTAAACAGGGTAAAATAACAATACCCCAGTTAAGTAGCTCCTAGTGGCTTTATTTCCTAGCAGTGGTAGCAAGTAGTGGCTGCAAGGCCCGTTCACCAGTCCCGGTAACACTGTTAGTTGCCCCTCCGATCAGGCGTCCACTTGCTCAGGGCGACTCTAGCAGGCAGCACGTTTTCTGGTCCCAGAACTGCTTTCCCACACTGTAGTAGCTGCTAATGGCATCTCCTCCCTCCGTCTCCGGACTCTGTGGGTGACACCCCATGTCTCGTCCTCTCACCACAATGGCTCCGATAACTCGCTGCAGACTCAGGAGATTCCCCAAATAACTGGGTCTCTCTCTCAGGACAAGCCAACATCTCCCTATCTCCATCTTGTGGCCAAAAGGAGAAATTGCATGACCAATAGTCTTTCATTGATTAATGACAAAAATGCTTGTTACAAACAACTTGTGACATGCTTTCAAAATACAACGGGAAGCAAAAACAGGTTAGTACAAGTAAGAAAACATGGAATTGGCATGCACGTAGGAACCTAGCAAGGGAACCTCCCACCATTTGTCATAAGAGGTGAGGTTGTCTTGCCCACAAGCCACTGATATCGGGATGGCCAATCTAGATGTGCCAGGGATTGAGTTGGAGTCGTCCTCCACTAAATCTGTATTGGGAAGGGTCGGCAGGTCATGAGTTCTCTGAGATGTGAGGATAGCGTCTTCAGAACTTTCGCCTAAAGTATTGTAAGTCATCCTTTTTGGTGGGCGAATTTTTTGCTTTCCTCTCTGCTCTTTGGGCTTACGTGTTTCAAGTATAGTAGCCTCTTCCCCTGATGCTACAGAAGGTTGAGAAGTTTCTTTGTTCTCTACAGTCAGGGAACTCGGAAAATCTCTTTGGCTTGCCAAGAGTTGGCTCTGTGGAGTGAACTTCCAGAGCCTCAGGCCTGAGGGTTCCTGTATCCGCTTCTCTGGAAGAAAGGGAAGTGGCAGTTTCTGATAGCGTAGACTGCCACAGCCAGTCCATGCCTAGTTCTTCATCCTCACTATCCTGTTCATCGGTGTTCAGTGGCACAGACTGAGACCTGGTTATTGGACATGATCTCTCAGAGGTAGTTTGCGTATGCTGTGGACCTGGTTGTTGAAGCACACGAACTGCGTCTAATAGCGGCAGTAGGTGATAACGGTGCAAGGTCTTTAGTGGGCCCGTACCTCCTTCTGGGCGGATCTGGCATACTGGTAGTCCTGGCAGCTGCTTACAGATAATATGAGGCTGTGACTTCCAGCGATCAGCCAGCTTGTGTTTCCCAGGGACACCCAAGTTCCTCAGTAACACTCTGTCACCAGGCTGCAGATCATGTACCCTCACCTTCAAGTCATAATTTCTTTCGCTTCGCTGCCCTTGGGCATCTGAGGCAGCCTGGGCTGTCTCATATGCTGCTTTTAGACTCTTTCTCAAAAGGTCCACATATCCTCTGTGGGACATCATCGAAGAATGGTCCAGGGATGTGCCAAATGCTAACTCAACTGGCAGTCGAGTTTCCCTTCCAAACATCAGCCATTAAGGTGAGTAGCCTGTGGCATCATTTTTCGGTGCTATTGTAAGCATGTACGATGGTTGCAATATGCCTTCTCCAATGCTGCTTCTACTGTGAAGTAAGAGTCGCAAGCATATCTAAGAAGATGCGATTAAACCTTTCCTGCTGAAGGTCCCCTTGAGGGTGGTAGGGAGTTGTTCTTGATTTCTGAATACCCAAAAAGGTCTAAGAGTCTCTTGATGAGTAAGCTCTCAAAGTCTCTCCCCTGGTCAGAGTGAATATGTTAGGCCGTAATGGACAAAGAACTTCTCTACCAGAACTTTGTTCACTGTGGATGCTTGCTGATTTTTAGTTGGGAATGCCTGGGCATACTGGGTAAAGTGGTCGGTTACCACCAGGACATTTCCCTGTCCACTCGAGTCAGGCTCTAGACACAGAAAATCAATGCACACCAATTCCATTGGTCCTTGGCTTTGAAGATGTTTCATTGAGGCAGCTCTGTGGAGTAAAATCTTCCTCTGTATACACCATATGCAGGAATGGCAGTAACCCTCAACTTCAGCCCGCATACAGGGTCAATAGAAATGGTCTCAAACCAGTTTGAATGTTCTTTCAGGCCCTAAGTGACCAGGGTTGTCGTGTAAGGCAGTCAAGTACAGTCTCTCTATGCTTTCTCGGCAGGAACAACTGCCACTTAACTTCAGGATCATCCAAGGGGCCCTTTCGGTAGACCTCCCCATTGTGTAACTGCAGTTGATCGCATTCCTTGTGTACTAGTCGTGCTTCTTTTGGAGCGTCTGTTAGCTGTAGATCTGGGCGTTGGCCCTCCAGGGCCTTCAGTGTTACACTACAGAAGGGATCTTCCATCTGGTCCTTTCTTAAGTCCCTGTCTGAAAGCTTAGGTAGGCCGTCATCCCTGGTTTGGGAAAGATCACAGTAGTATTTGGGGACACCTGCCACTGAGACGCCGATAGCTTCGGCCCCAGTTTTTCCTCTAGCCTGATGTTCCGCTTCCTAACACAAGGCTTGTATCCTCTGATGTCAGTTGATTCCACTCTTTAGAGGAAGCCCTGCATCATAGGGTCTCCTCGATAGGGCATCAGCATCTCAGTTCCCAACACCTGGGCGGTACTTTAAGCTGAAATGGAATCCTGATAAGGCGGCCAACCTGTGCCCAGTGGCGTCCAGCTTGGTAGTGGTAAGCATATATGTGAGGGGGTGGCTATCGGTCTTGACTATGAAGTCTGCACCATACAAGTAGTCTTTCAATTTGTCCACTACTGCCCACTTTAGAGCCAAGAATTCCAATTTGTGAGTAGGGTAGTTCTTCTCAGCACGTGCAAGACTTCATTCTTTAACAACTCATTAAAAGGGGCTGAGCTACTTTAGCAAATCCTTCGACTAACCTTCTATAGTATGAGCAAAGTCCCAGGAACCACCTAAGCTCAGTCACATTGGTAGGCTTTGACCAAGAGGTGAAAGCTTCCAGCTTCTGGGGGTCAGTAGCTATTCCTTCAGCGGAGACAACATGGCCGAGGTAATTAACTGTAGGCTGGCAAAACTGACATTTTTCCAGGAAAAGCTTCAACCCCTCGTAATGGAGTCTCTTCAGGACTTTCTCCAGATGCTCAGCGCCAGACAGACCCTGAAGCATCCTGTCGAACTCCAAGAAACCTACTGGTGTGATAAACGGCGTCTTTTCTCTATCTTCAGGGTGCATAGGGATTTGATAGTACCCACTCTTCAGACCCAGTACACTGAACCATTTCGCCCCCGATAGGCTCTGCAGTGCATCTTCTATCCTTGGAGTGGTGTATGGATCAGGGATGGTCCTCCAGTTGACCGTCCGATTATTGATGCACAGCCTCAGGGACCCATTCTTCTTCCGCACCACCACTATGGGGGAGGCATAAGGGTTGCTAGACTCCTGATCTCTTCAATTCTTCCAATTGCTCTCGTAAATCTTCTAGGTCCAAAGGGATCTGTCTGACTCTTTCCTTGAATGGTGTGTCTTCCTGAAGGCGAATCCAGTGCTGGGCACTTTTCGCACACCGCACATCAAACTAATTTTTCGAAAACATATCCTGCCATCTCAAGAGCTGGGCTTTGATCTTTCCTTTTCACTGAGGTGATAGTGGGGTGTTTTGTGGGTAAAACTGTTCTATGGAGAGTCTGTCCTTCTCTCTCTTCCCCAAATCAGATGGTGACATTGGGGTGGCTGAATTCACTTGTCCTAACAGCATTCAGGACCGTAGTTTTAATAGTGAGGCCGTAACATTCCGGACTCTGATAGGGATCTTCCCACAACTCCAATGCAGAGCCCTAATTGATATCACTTCTGGGATTACCTCTACTCCCTTGTTCTCTCCCTGGCAGTCATCTTCAAGGACAGCAAAGGGGCCCGGTTGTTCCCAACTGAGTTTGACTGAAGCTTGTAGACACGCCACCTCTCCAGGCTGTAGTATCTTTTTCACTTCTTTCTAATCGCAAAATCTTTCCTACTCCTTCAGCTGGGGCTCTCTGTTCTTGAACTAGGTGCTAATACACTTGTCTCAGCATAGGGTCTATGCCCTTGGTTGGGGTGTCAGGCTTTGAGACAAGAGGAGTGAGCAGCCTTCTGACTATGTCAGTGTTAGTTCCTATTATCAGAGAATTCTTGTTGGCTCCTGATGGGCGAGGACATACAATGGCTAGGGTATCAATAGTTTGTTTGTCTGGCCACAGAGGGGTCAAAAGTCAACTTGACCGGTAAGTATCCATCATGTGGGAAATTCTGGGTTCCAATACCCCATACAGTATCTCTAGTTCCTCCAATTTCTGCAGGGGTATGTGTTTGAGGTGCCTGTTGTAAAAGTCTATATAGCAGGGTTACTTGTGCCCCCATGTCCAGAAGGGCCTTTGTACAGATGCCTTCTACTTGGATTGACACAGAGGGAGAAGGTCTATCTAGTTTGTCAGGGAATTTACCAGGAGTAGTGGGGCTAGTCTGTCCTGTTGACTGTATTTGTGCCCCTTTCCTGATGCTCTTCGGTTTTGTGTCTCAGTGGGTACCCGGAGGGCTGGTGTGCACTGACCTTCTGAAGTCAGTCACCCAAGGTCGATGGGGTCACCCAAAAACAACAATGGGAGCCCTCTAAATAGGTTTGTGCTTCCACTGTGGTTTCTTTGCGTCTTCAACTTTGGAGCTAACTGCTGAGGATGGGCACCCGGTTGGCTCCTTTACCAGGGCCCTCTGAAGTTTCCCCCTGGTTTCTGGCGTTGGCTTTCAGACTTGGGTGGACTTGAACAATTATGTTGGTAATGTCCCATTCCTCCGCAGTTGAAACACCTACCTTGATTCACTGGTTTCGTGTTAGAGGCAATGGTAGGAGTTGGAGTTTGCATGAACCCCAGATTACATTCACTGGACAATGTGGTGATTTTTGCTGCTAACAGATTCAACATTTCCATCATCTGTGACAGCTGGGGTTTTCAGAGTGGCTATCTCCCAATTGGGCTCTGTTGCCCCCACCTCAGCTAGAGACGCTGATGCTGGCCTGGTTGCAGTTTTCTTCCCCTCAGACATAGCCTCTTCCTCCCTCACTACCCTAATGAGTTCAGGAAACTTAAATGACATGACATCGGCTGAAGTCTTTAGCTGGATTACGACTGGATCGGAGCATAGAGCACTTCTCAGGATCAGCTGCATTCTAGCTTGATCTATAGCTGAAGGTTCCATTTCCTTCTTTATTACAATTTGGTTTAGCATTTTGTTTAATCGCCAGATACACTCGGACAGGGGCTCACCCTGGCATTGGAGAGCATGCTCAAATTGGTAAATCATGTCTGCAGCCTTCTCAGTTAGTTCAAACTCATCCTGCAACATGGCGAGGTAGTCATAGGCTGTGCAGTGCGTTCGATTGAACTTGAGATTTCTGGTAGCTTCTGCAGCAGCTCCTATCAAGCGCTCACTGATGCGCTGTTTCTTTTGGGCTTCTGGAACATCCCATTCTTCCAGGGCCTGCATAGCTTGCTCCATCCAGGTTTCATACTCCTCTTCCCTAGCGGGCACTGGCTAGTGGGCACTGGCCTGAAAATGTTCTCAGCTTCCAATACCCGGTCCCAATGTATGTTGGGATTTCCTTCTGACATTTTGTCACAAAATCTCCCAAGATTTTGGGAAAATGAAATGAACTCTGGCCCAATCATGGCTACTGGTGTTGGTAAGGTGGCTTCCTCTGCCAGGGCTGCTTGGCTTGAGCTTTCTGGACTCATGTAGGGCACATTCAGCTGGATTAGATGAGCTTCAACATCGCCGGTTAACCGTAACCTCTCCCTTTGGAAACAAGTGGGGAACCCTTGCCTCCACCCTATTAGGGCATAAGTGTGGGAGGTCTCTTGATTGGGCTTGATGTCTATCACCCACACCTTCTGATCTGGGACTAGGGTCTTCACAGCTTGCCTGATCTTTTGCTCAGTCCAGGCCACCCCAAGGATGTCAATTACGACACTCCTGTTGCCCATTTTCCTCCTCACACCGCTGGGTTGAAGCGGCTTGGTCCATCTTGACACTCTCTGGGGCATTATCTTGGAGGTTTGTTAGTAGAAAATAGGTTCCCGGATGAGTTCCCCCACGTGTAGCGCTACCCCCGAAGAGCCGATTGGTAATTTTGGGTTTCTTGTTCCACGCCTCGACTCCAAGAACAATCTCAGCCCCTCTGACACACCTTCTGCGAGCACAAGTAACACCACAAATGTAAAATACCCTTCACCTAGCTGTGATGTATTGCCAGTAGAAAAAAAAAAACACACACACACACCTGGTTAGGAATTACTTGCTTAATCTATTAATGCAGATTAGCATAAAGCAATTTCAACAGAATTAAACAACAGATCAGGCAAATTCAGACACAGGTTGCTAAACAGGGTAAAATAACTATAGCCAAGTAGAAAATTGGAAAGGAGGAAAAAAAAAAAAGTACATTTCTATATCATTGGCTAAAAGCAATATATAATAACTAATAATAGTTCTGAGTGCACTCATATTAATAGACAGAGGCAGGACACCACCTTTACTGGCCAGCAGATAGAGCTTCAAGGTAGTTACAACTAGGGGCAGTCCTTAATCCTACGTTTTGTAGGAGCTCGTTGGCATGCGTTGTGGCCGTCAGTAAGGCCTGCAGGCAGTATTAGAGCTACGGGGTCACTGGTTAAGTAGGTCCTAATGGCTTTATTCTCTAGCAGTGGTAGCAAATAGTGGCTGCAGGGCCCACTCACAAGTCCCGGTAACACTGTTAGTTGCCCCTACGATCAAGTGTCCACTCGCTTAGGTTGCTTAGGGCGACAGCATGTTTTCCGGTCCCAGAACTGCTTTCCCACACTGTAGTAGATTCCAATGGCATGCACACCGTCCGTCTCCGGACTCTGTAGGTGACACCCCACGCCTCGACCTCTCACCACAATGACTCTAATAACTCGCTGCAGGCGCAGGAGATTCCCCAAATAGTTGGGGGTTTCTGCTTACTCAGGCTCTCTCTTTCTCTGACTGACAATCTTGGGCACAGTTGTTCTCGCCTCACTCTGTCTCTGCACTGTCCTGTCAGAGCCCTTTTTTTTCTGGGCTCCTAGACTCTCCCTCTACCTCTGAAAACCACCTCAGCCCTTCCTGAAACTCCCCTTTTCCCCAGTGTCCTCTCTGTCTCTCAATTTTCTGGAAGGACCAGTCAACATCTCCCTATCTCCATCTTGTGGCCAAAAGGAGAAATTGCATGACCAGTAGTCTTTCATTGCTTCATGACAAAAATGCTTGTTGCATTTAAAAAAAAAATATATATATATATATATATATATATTTTACCTAAATAAGACAAACACACAGCATGCTCCCTGAACTAACCTAACAAAATTCATGGCTCAACTTGCCAACCAGCCTGCAACCAAATTATCCTGTCTTAACAGTCTGCGTTTAAAACAGGGGTGTAGTTTGCACACATTTGCAGATACATACTTAAGCTGGAGAGCCACTTCACGGCACCCCAGTATTATCCTCTTCAGTTGGTTGCAGGCTGGTTGGTAAGTTGAGCTGGGAATTTTCTTTGGTTTTGTTTGACACCATTCCATGTGGTCCTTGCTGTGAAGACCAGTTATAGGTGGGGCAGTGGCCATTTGTTTCCCTGAACTAACCAGCCTGACACCAAGCATTCAGGCTGGTATCCCCATATCAAGAGAGTAATGAGAGTGCACCGCCCCCCCCCCCCACTATGTTGATATGAGCCTTCATGACATTTAACATTCCAAGGGTGTTTTTAGATGGGTTCCCCAAACCCAGTTCACCATAAATGCAAGCAAGGAATTCCAATAAACACACAACACAGGGGCACAGGCCCCCTTTCCTCAATGTGTCAATCTCATATTGAGCAATGATGAATGCCTGCACTTGGTAGGATTTCCTGAGCACTTAAAATTATGGCCAGCGGGGGGAAATTCCTTACTGTTCAAACACGAACCCGACAATGCTAGAAGGGCACCTGGCACTGGCCATGGAGAACAGCCTGGTGCCTATTGGCCTTGGTGCTTTAGAGGGGACCCCTGTTTTTTTCAGGAAAAGAACTCTCAAAGCACCTTAGTGCTGAAAATGCATGTGAACTTATTTCAACATAGCAGACAGGCTGGGCTGCATGCGCATAGTTCCTGCATTGACATGAGGATATCATCACTGCATGACTGGATGACTGGCATACTGACTGGTCCTGGGAGGTGGGGCCCTTTTTTTATAATTATAGGGCTGATTTACGTGGTGCGTTAACATGGACTATGGCATGTGTTAACGCTTGCTGGGCTAGGGCAGTTTATGAATAGGATACAAGTGAATAAATGATCATCTTTTTAGCAATGCAGCACACCAAAATGCACGGTATAGGGGTTGTGGTGCGTAAGAATACATTTAACCCTTCTAGTGATCAAACTGAATAAAACACAGTTTCAGCAGCATGTAAAGCATGTCGGCAAATTAAAAAAAAAAAAAAAAAAAAAAAAGGAAGAAGACGACATTTCTGTTATTTAACAAGATTTGCCCAAATTCCTTCAGGATTTGAGCCTCATACACACAAAGCATTACTGAATGCCGCTTTTAGAAGCTTTTTTGCATGCATACACAGGCATTTAAAAGCAGAAAAAAATCCCCAGGGCCAGCGCCTTAAGGAGAGAAACATTTTGCCACAAAAAAAGCCTAATGTGCTTAAACACACTAAAGCCCCATACACACTATTTTCTGCTGATTTTTGTCTTCAGATTTACCAAAACCATATAATATGAGGTCAATTCTTAGGGGTTTCAATTTGTATGCAATCAGGCAAGCCCTTGCACTACATGGTTTTGGTAAATCTGAAGACAAAAATCAGCAGAAAATCTGATAGTGTGTATGGGGCTTTAAGCCCCGTACACACGGGCCGAATGTCAGGAGACAACGGGCGGTTCAAAAAAAATAAAATAGCAGACAATCGGCCCCTGTGTATGTCAGTCTGTCGAATGTGCATGCTGGAAAACCAGCAGCCGACCAGCGTCAATGGCTGAAAGCTCTGATTGGAATGTTCTGGTGGGACAGGCATACCCCTGTCAGAACAAAACAACTCAGTGGGGAAGATCGCTAACCTTGCATGGTTAGTACAGTGGCTCCAACCGGCGATGACAGTTTTTTTTTTTTGTTCAACCTGCGGGGTTGAAAGAGTAAAAACAAATAGTGTGTACCAAGCTTTAAGTGCCAGGCAAGTTTGGGCATTCATTCATTTCAACGGCCAGAGTAAATTATTATTCTTGCATATGGAATGAACGCCCAAGCATTTGCTGAGCCTGAACACATTTTCAAAACATGGCTTTTAACATTGCTTTTTCCTCCCCGGGAGCACAGATGTTCAGGAGAGGAAAAAAAACGTTCTGTGTCCATGGGGTCTTAAACAGAAATAACCGTAGACCAGTGGTCATCAACCCTGTCCAAAGGGCCCACCAACTGGCCAGGTTTGCAAGATAACTAAAATACATCAAAGGTGATATCATTTGCTGTTCAGTGATTGCAGTATTCTAGTCTGCATCTCCCCAAGGTAATACATAAAACCTGGCCTGTTAGTGGGCCCTGAGGACAGGGTTGATGACCACTGCCGTAGACCATTCAAATACATTTGAGTTGGCAAAATTCAATTATGCAAGATAAGCACATCAAATGCCTTCGCAATAAAAAAGTGTGAATACCAGCACAAACTGATGGGCGAATCCTGTCAAATCTTATAACATACAATATATTTATGTTGAATACTGACTGGGTGAATTTCCCAGTGAATCTTTGGTAACTAAACCCCTTAAGTTTTCCAATGATTGTACTGTATACTGCAACAAAACCAGTTGTGCGTTAAGCATAATTCCTGTGTCTAAAGTAAGCTGTACCTAGGTAAGACGTAGCACCAGTTATTTGGAATGAAGTGCCTTTGAATAACAAAGCCTGGATCATTTACAAAGCTCTGCAAAGTACCAGTTGAAACATTAAAATCGGACAGCTAGAAAAAAAAAAAAAGAAGATTATAAGCTTAGTGGCTCCTTAGATATAAAATATCTTTAATAGGAATCTGTCTGTTCAATATTTATATTGCTGTGAATTCTCTAACTGTAGCATTCAAATTTGATCCTCTTACAGCATCACTCACTGGCCGAAATGTTGCAAAATCTTCATGCAAGAGAGAGAGCATTGAGTGAAACTTTGCTGGTTTAGCCAGTGAGAGACTGATGCTATAGGAGCAGTAAGTGTTGCCAATGCTCTTTGGAAGATCCTGCCACTGGCAAATTTACCATCAGTAAGAGGATTGCTAGTGTGACATGGACCTCGATTCAGAAGAAGGCATCATTTTCAAGTGAAACTGAAGAAGCTGCCAAACCCCATTGCAATTTTCCTGGCTAACTAATATCGAAAAGAATAGATTCCAACTACTGAACCAGGACACTACCTGCATGGAGTTTGCATGTTCTCCCTGCTTTTGTGTGGGCTTCCTCTGACACTCCAAATATTGGTATGTTAATTGTCTCTTGTCTAAATTGTCCCTAGTATGTATGCATGTGAGGTAGGGACCTTAGATTGTATGGAAGGGACTGATGTGATTGTATTACAGTACGGTATATGCAAAGCACTGTGTAAATAGTCAACGCCTTATATACAAACCTGTAATAAATAATTGTCCCTGGCACACGTGCACAAATAATTGTACCAGTTAAGGGTTTTTGCAGTTCATGATTAAACAATTATGCCAAACAGCTGCCAACGATTAACAAGATAACCTGGACTGGGCGAACAAGAGCTATGCTCTAATAACAAGCTATTGACAGTTGAGGGTAAAAAAAAACCCTACACATTGGCAAGACACAGGGTGGATTTACTGCATCAAGAAGGTCTTTCACGGGAAGAAAATTCAAGAATAAAATTGCATTTTCTGATATGCTGTCCACGCTCTTCTGCAAAAGCACAAACAACTGAACTGTCAGCTGGCCAAGGAAATTTAGTGTGGCAGTTGAAATACAGTGGGGAAAATAATTTGATCCTCTGCAGATTTTGTAAGTTTGCCCACTTACAAAGAAATGAAGGGTCTATCATTTTTATCATAGGTGTATTTTAAATGATAGAGACAGAATATCTATAACAGAATGATGAAGTTTTCACTAATGGTAAATACAATGAGAGGACTGATGATCTTGCATATGCTTTTAAAAAATTGGGTCACATTTCTGAGAAAAAGACCAGAGCTTGGTGGGACATTGCTAACTTTGAGCAATATATACCTCATAATATGGTTCTCCGAAGATTGTGATGGGATGTGCCACCCAGCAATGGTCTTAATGATGAGGAATGTAAGAAGGATTGTTTTTTGTTTTTCAATGCAAAAAGAAAGGAATTGATGTCATTTTTATAAAAAGAAAACAAAAAAGGATGTGTATATTAGAAACATAGGTTAAGGATAAAATAGAACCACAGAAAAATAATCCTGAATTCATTAGATTAGCTGATGAATTAAAAAAAAATTGATAAATGGGATAAAGAAGTGCAGGAGAATAAAAGGAAGAAATATGTAAGAGATGCAGGTGATTTTAAAAATAATGAGGTTTTTAAATGGCAGTCCAATAATCAAGAGGAAATTCACTTCCATGCTACTACATCCAGTAATGGAGAGGATGAATTTTTCAGAGTAAACTGAGATCAGGTGCAGACACCTAAGGAAAATAGATCATGGGTTAGAGGTCGGGTGCAAACACTGAGGGAAGAATATATTAGACCAGGAATGAGAGAGGAAAGGGACTTCCCTAATGGTAGCAGATTTCCTCCACAGAATGATTTTAAAAGGAATTTTAGAGGTAATTTTAAAAAGGTAATCATGATCTTGGATTTGCGTTCCACTTCTTTTGGAGCGCAAGTCTGGCCCTGACGTTGTGACATAAGTTTAGTCACGAGGTCTTGGCATGGAATGCATGCCATCTTGTGTATTGCGGGACAGCGAGCCTGGAACTTGCTGCGATAGGAGACGGACAGTTTTTTTCCTCTTGTTTCTTAATTTTTGCTTATTGGGTGTTTTCTAATTTAGGATTTTGTACAATACTATGCCTGATCCAACATAGTATCATATATAGGGAGCTATAAGAAATATACTTAAGGTGCTGGAACGCAAAGCCGAATGTAATAGTGAGGCTTGGAACGCACGCGGGTCCGCCATCTTGGAGGAACCCGGAAGTGCACGATAGAATTCTGTACGAGCTGGATTCTCATCATGGGGGTCACAGTGTCTTTATTTGGGAGTTTGGCTGCAGTGGATGAGCACCCCAGATGGAGTCTAGTGAGACGAAACGCGTCGGGAGGACTCCACTGCCGCCACGATTTTATACAAAGCGCTTTTTTACTTCACAAATGTAAGTGTTCTCTTTTTATCAATAAATGTTTTCTATTTACGGAATTACGCTATGTGGCCCCTTTTTATTTTTCACGGGCCATTCTCTCAAGATGGGTAACCACTTATAAGGAGAAGACTCTCTTAAAGCCTTGATGACTCTGGAGTTCCATCACCACCGACTTTAAAGGTCCCTCCTCCATTGCTGGTTGGCAATATAAGCTCATCTGACTCATAGAACTTATGTTCTTTTGAGTCCTATCTTTTTGGTAAGCCTGCATTTCGCTTGGGTGGTGGTATCATCACATTGGTTTATCGTACTGGCTACTTACGTGGTGAACAGGACCGCCCCATTCGAATATGAATTATGAAAAATCACTATACATAAGTGAAACTTGGAGATCACCAGAGACTTTATTATTTCACTTTAAAACAAATCTCTTCACCACATTTGTTATATGTAAACTTTTTTTGTTTATATGGTTATTTGGCACAAACAGCGCTACACTTTGATATACTTGTTACTTTGAGCAAAATATTCTGTTTGTTGTGTTAGCTGCTAAATCACTGAGCAAGCGCAGGGTCTAATTTTTTGTTTTTTGTTTGCACATTTTTTGGAATATACATTGCTGCAGCTCTATATTGTAAACATCTGTCTTCATGATGGATGTATTTGACTATCGGGCTTCTTATAAGGTTAACACCGAGGGAGTCTTTATTGCAACAGGAAGTGACACTGAGATTGGAGGACTGTTTCTGAGACTGAAAAATGTCATGACAACGGAACTCCACTTACAGTGGGACTTGGCATTTTTACAATACATTTCAGAACAGATGGTCCCCAGGAGCCTTCGGTGGGAGGTACAACCCCAGCAAGGGGAAACTGACCTGGACTCAAGTTCAAGTACTTTAATGATGTAGGCATCAGTTTTTTAAATGTTCTTATCTCTAAGAAAAACAACAGACTCCTTTCTATAGATAGAGAGGTTAAAGAGTTGAAGGACAAACTGTTGGTACATAAAAACTCCCTGGAATAGAACTCTCTTTCCTTCAATCTCCAGAGTCACCTTGAGAAAGAGGACGGAGATCAAAGATATAAAAAACAGAAGAAATATTCCAGGAATGTAGGTGACTATAGAACCAATACAGTTTTTAGTTGGCAAAAACTTTTCATAGTCACCCCTTCTATGGAAGTTACCCCTAGTAATACAGAGGTGACAACATTACCAGGCGTCCCACCCACGACAACAACTTCTGCTATACAATCTTTATCAACTCGGGGTCGTGAAACCCAAAGAGGTAGAGATAAACATAATGAAGAGCCTTGTATTTCTCAACAAAGGGTACGCCATTTTAGTCCCCAGACCCCAAAAAATTCCTCCAGAGGTAGAGGTAACCATAGGGGTAAGCGAGGTAGTAGAGGTAACTTTAGGGGGAATACATACCACTCCGAAGTTTGTCCATATTGGGACTATGATAATCAGTCCCACTATCCTTCATCAAGGAGGCAAGGGACACGTTCTGACCCGTATTATGATGAAAATTCATACCACCACCATCCCCCCTCCCCAATACCTACCTACAATAGATACTCACCCCTTAGAGACACACATGGCTCTAGTAATAGGAGAGATAATTATAATGAATCCCCATATGCACATAATTCTAATACATATGGGAACCAGGGTTTTCACGAGGATAGACACGCCAGAAAGTGAGGTCCAGACCCAAGAGAGGGTGTCGAGGGGGCAGGAGAATACAGAGAAAAGAGAAAAAAAGTATAGTTGGTCAAGGTGTCTTTAATCTGAGTACACAAACACTTATTCAGGCAGAAATATCAGTGTTGGATAAGGGCCTCAAATATGCCCCTCCAAGAAAATTAAATAAATTCCACACTTTTATTGATGTCCACAGATACATACGCAAAATCAATATTCAAAGATATTTGATTTCTAACCCGCTGTGGACTGATTATACTGCAGCTACCTCAGGGACTGTGCATTCGGGATTGGCTAATCCCTCTCTCTTTTCTCCTCCTGTCCCTGTAGCCCCTGCAGTTAAAATCTTTAGGGACCTTGTCCTTGATGACCTCCCAAAATTACCCGAAAAACACATTCGCCACCCACCATTGTCAAAAGATTGACTGCAATCTTTATGTGCACGGAAAAATTTGGTAGTCCGCCCGGAGGATAAGGGGGGTGGCATTGTGGTTTTAGATAAGAGCCAATATGAAGAGGAGATGTATCGTATCTTGAGTGAACCGGATACCTACATGGAACTCTCCAACAATCCTACCAACATATATAAAAAACAGCTCCAGAAACTTATCTCTAAGGGTTACGACTTAAAGATTCTAAATAAAAAAGAGAAAGCATTTTTAATTCCTACAGCACCTAAAATCCCTACCATTTATTATTTACTAATAATCCATAAAAATTCGGTGTGCCCCCCAGGCAGGCCCATCGTAAGTGGCATCAATTCCATTACTTCACGAGTGGGTAAATACATTGATTTTTATTTGCAACCCGTAGTTAAGAAAACACCTTCCTTTTTGAAAGATACCAGTTCCACCATCAGACTTCTTGAAAATGTTGAACTACAGGATGGCTATATCATGGCCACGGCAGATGTGGCATCAATATATACCTGTATACCACACAAAAGAGGTACAGAGGCGGTCAGATATTTTTTAGACCGCGAACACTCTTTGGCATCCTTTCAATGTGAATATTTGATAGAACTTCTTGAATTCGCAACCAAACATAATTATTTTTGGTTCAATCAGCGTTACTACCTCCAACAACGTAGAGTGGCGATGGGAGCAAAATTCGCTCCAAGTCTTGCAAATTTGTTTATGGTCAAGTGGCAGGAGGATGTCGTGTATGCCCATGAGACCACGTCTTTGGTGCTGTGGGTGAGGTACATAGACGACATCCTCCTCCTATGGAGTGGAACTTCAGAAACACTGAAGCAATTTTTTGAGTACCTTAACTTCAATGACAGAGGTATTTCTGTGACATATGAAGCCAATGAAACCAAAATCCACTTTCTTGACTTAGAAATCGAAATCGTGGATAAGCAGTTTAAATTTAACACTTATTTTAAACCAACAGACCATAATGGTTTCATCCCTATGGATAGTTGCCATCATAGGTCCTGGCTCAGTGGGGTTCCACGCAGTCAGTTCCTGAGACTTCGCAGGAACTGTACTGATACTGACACATTTATCACACAAGCAGGAATCTTAAAACAAAGATTTTTGGATAAAGGATATGATAATGCTAGTCTGGATTTAGAAATCATTCTGTACATGTAGCACGAGATACGTAGTGTATTTGACTACTTGCCCTTGTGGTAAGCAATACGTTGTCCGTACAATAAGGACATTCTCTATAAGAGTGGGTGAACATATCGCTCTAATCAAGGGCAAAAATCCGAAAAAAGTGTCCCTAGACATTGCAAAGAATTCCATAACAGTGATCCAATAGGATCACAATTCATTACCATAGATAAATATACTCCACCTTGGAGGGGAGGCGCCATGACCAGAGGGGTTTCTCATCTAGAAACGTTCTGGATACATGAGCTAAAGTCTCATTTTCCACATGGCATGAATATTGAATTGGATATTAATGCTTTCATTAATGATTCCTAAATTGCAATATAAATTGTTTTAGTTACTAAAGTTAGGATATACGTAACCTACACTCCATATTTCATGTATATATGATATTTATTTAAAAAAAAAAATTTTGTCTAAATTCAGTGTGACCTGGAGAGAATCCATCTCGGACATTTATATTGACATTTTTTTAAATAATTTTTTCAAAATTTTTTCACATTTTTCCAATTTATCATATTTTTTCATCTATTAATAACCGGTTCAATACCGGGCCTTTTCACCCCCTTCCTTCCAAGACCATTTTTTAGTTTTCAGCGCTGTCGCACTTTAAACGACAATTGCGCGGTCGTGCGACGTTGTACCCAAACAAAATTGGCATCCTTTTTTCCCCACAAATAGAGCTTTCTTTTGGTGGTATTTGATCACCTCTGCGGTTTTTTTTTGCGCTATAAACAAAAGAAGAGCGACAATTTGGAAAAAAACACAATATTTTTTACTTTTTGCTATAATAAATATCCCAATTTAAAAAAAAAAAAAAAAAAAGTTTTCCTCAGTTTCGGCCGATACGTATTCTTCTACATATTTTTGGTAAAAAAAAAATCGCAATAAGCGTATATTGATTGGTTTGCGCAAAAGTTATAGCGTCTATAAGATACGGGATAGATTTATGGCATTTTTAAAAAAAAAAAAATTTATTTATTAATTTTACTAATAATAGCGGCGATCGCAATTTTTTTTCGTGACTGCGACATTATGGCAGACACATCGGACACTTTTGACACATTTTTGGGACCATTCACATTTATACAGCGATCAATGCTATCAAATTGCATTGATTACTGTGTAAATGTGACAGGCAGTGAAGGGGTTAACCACTAGGGGGCGGGGAGGGGTTAAATGTGTTTCCTAGGGAATGCTTCTAACTGTAGGGGGCGGGGACATACAAGGGGAGGAGACCGATCAGTGTTCCGCTGTTCTGGGAACACAGATCGCTCTCCTCTGAGCTGACAGGACGTGGATCTCTGTGTTTACACACAGAGATCCATGGTCCGGCCTGGTTAACGGGCAATCGCGGGTGCCCGGCGGACATCGCGGCCGTAAAGGCACACGCACCGGGTCCCAAGCAATGCTGCGGGCGCGCGCGCACGCCCTCTAGGCGGCCAGGAACCCGAGGCCGTCATATGACGTCCGCCCAGGATGGGAGATCCCATCTGTGGACGTCATTTGACTATAGGCGGGTAGGTAGTTGGTTTAAATGTAGATCCATTCCCCTTTTTTTAAATTTTTTTTATTTATTTTTTTAAACTTTTATTCTTTTAAAACATTTTTTTTCTTACGTTTTGCATATTTTTTGGTATAACACTATATATAAGATTATGTCTATATGGCATAATTCATCTATAAGTCACTTAGACATTAAGATTAATGCCTTATCTATATTTTTTTCTGCGTATTGACTGGATGTACATTACGGTTTAATTATATAATTTTTTGACCATATATATTTTTTGATCACATCTATACTTTTTCTGTTCATTTGAATATGGGCCGGAAGGAAGCGAGATGTGATACGGGTGGCCACCCATACATTGCGTATGATTTTGGCCAACCCTGTATGTGGTGGACTGACATATCTGCTCATTGGTCCATCTTGTACCACATGAGGGCGTTACATCTGATGGCCCCAACTATGTTTTGGCACGCACGTCTTGTCATGACGTGCGTTCGACCATCACATAGAGATGTGGAACGCACGCCACTATCGTGATCTTGGATGTGCGTTCCACTTCTTTTGGAGCGCAAGTCTGGCTCTGACGTCGTGACGTAAGTTTAGTCACGAGGTCTTGGCATGGAACGCATGCCATCTTGCGCATTGCGGGACAGCGAGCCCGGAACTTGCTGCTATAGGAGACGGACAGTTTTTTTCCTCTTGTTTCTTAAAATTTGCTTATTGGGTGTAAAAAAGACAAGAGAGAACCCCCTATCGGGGCTTTTGAGCAGCCAATGAAGTGCAATAAAGATGGTTGAAAAAATTGGATTTTATTAGTACAAAAAATATATAAATAACATTAAAAGAAAGAATTAATTGAAATGAATGCTGACTGTTAGAGTCAGGACACGAACTGGGTATGGCGTACATATGCAACAGACAGCAGTTTACAGTGAAAACCAATGCAGGACACAATGTATACGGGGGCAGCCTGAATTCCCCCAATTATAAGCGTTAGGTTTAAATAACAATGAGCGCCTCTAAATAAAGACAATAGGCCGTACAATATATGTGGGACAACAGTAATTGTATAAAGTAATCCTGACGCGTTTCGACCCTTCCTGGGTCTTCTTCAGAGGATGGTTGTCCACACTAAAAGAGGGTAACATATATCAAACATAACATCAAATTACCACGGTGCCAGAAACCATGCAGGCATACCCTGTAATGTAATCAAATAAGTTATATAGTTACCTATCACAGGAATTGTGACATTACAATGTCATTCTTGACATTGCAAAATGTTTAGGATGATACAGTTATTTCTTCGCTCCCCTGTCTCCCCCGTGTCGGACCAACTCCCCCAGGGACGGGTGGTGGATCAGATGAGTCTTACGAGAGATCACGCTCTGATGTTTATGATTTTGTACAATACTATGCCTGATCCAACATAGTATCATATATAGGGAGATAGAAGAAATATACTTAAGGTGCTGGAACGCAAAGCTGAATGTAATAGTGAGGCTTGGAACGCACGCAGGTTCGCCATCTTGGAGGAACCCGGAAGTGCATGATTGGATTCTCTACGCGCTGGATTCTCATCGTGGGGGTCACAGTGTCCTTATTAGGGAGCTTGGCTGCGGTGGATGAGCACCCCAGACGAAGTCTAGTGAGACGAAACGCGTCGGAAAGACTCCACTGCCGCCACGATTTTATACAAAGCACTTTTTTACTGCACAAATGTAAGTGTTCTACTTAGTATCAATAAAGGTTTTTTATTTACGGAATTACGCTATGTGGCCCCTTTTTATTTTTCACGGGCCATGCTCTCGAGATGGGTAACCACTTATAAGGAAAAGACTCTCTTAAAGCCTTGATGACTCTGGAGTTCCATCACCACCGACTTTAAAGGTCCCTCCTCCATTTCTGGTTGGCAATATAAGCTCATCTGACTCATAGAACGTATGTTCTTTTGAGTCCTATCTTTTTGGTAAGCCTGCATTTCACTTGGGTGGTGGTATCATCACATTGGTTTACACGTATTGGCTACTCACATGGTGAACAGGACCGCCCCATCCTAATATGAATTATGAATAATCACTATACATAAGTGACACCAGAGACTTTATTATTTCACTTTAAAACAAATCTCTTCACCGCATTTGTTATATGTAAAAAAATTTTTGTTTATATGGTTATTTGGCACAAACAGCGCTACACTCTGATATACTTAATCATGATAATAGATTGTACAGGGATCAGCAATTTGAAGAAGTAGGGAATGGTTATCATTTCCAGTGTTTCAGAGTAAGGAATTTTAACCAATATCAGAGACAATATTCATCTAATAGACGCCAAGGGGGAACGAGGGGGATGAACCAGCAGTACACACATGATTATGGGTGGAAAGAAAGAGGGATACCCACCAATAATAGGTTTTCTCCCCTACAAGACTCATTTGAGAGAACAGTGAGGGAAGATTTTTTTTTAGAGATGGATCCTCAGAGAAGCCAGACATTAGTCGAAAAACCATATGGGGGAAAAGAAGAGAAAGAGGGAGGAAAGCAGGTAGATACAAAAAAAGAAGATTCCAGTAGGGACAGGAATATATATCTTAAGTGGACTAAATCTTAATTCGGAGGAAATAAAATTGTTGGACAAAGGTTTAAAGTACACCCCGGTAAAGAACTGAAATAAATTTGATATGAGTTTGCAGAAATATATGCGTACATTAAATATAATTTTTTTTTTTTTATTCAAAACCGGATAATCGTCAGTCGACATCCTTAAGAGGTAACCATAGCAGCTTGAAAAATAGATCTGTATTTAATCCGCCTAATGGGGATAATTGGTGCACAGAAGTATTTAATATGGTAATAGGTGATTTGGAGAGATTACAATTTCGAAAGGTACATGATCCCAGTTTCATTAAAAAAGGTATTGAGGAGATTGAGAAGAAGGTGGTGATCATCTGCCCGGTGGATAAGGGTGGCGGAACTATTATATATAGTTTGCCAAAAATCCATAAGGATAAAGAAAATCCCCCAGGAAGACCCATCATTAATGGAATAGGATCGTTATGTTCCTGTTTGGGACAATATATAGATTGGTTTCTTCAGCCTCAGGTTAAAAAAACTAAAGCATTCTTTAAAGACACGAAACACATCATACAATTGTTAAAGTATAGGGATTCATATATTTATTACGGCGGATGTGAATTCCTTATACACTATCATACACTATCATAGACCATACAGATGCCATCACATCGGTAAAATGGGCATTGGAGGGTTCAGACTTGCCCTATAGCCATTGTAAATTTCTCCGTAAAAGTTTGGCTTTTTGTTTACAACATAATTATTTTTGGTATGAACAGGAATTTTATTTACAGAATAAAAGGTGTGGCTATGAGGGCTCAGTTTGCCCCCAGTGTAGCCAACATCTTTATGGCCCATTGGGAGGAGGAGGCAGTTTATAAACACCAACCTGAACAAGTAAAGCTCAATAATAGATTTATAGAAGATTTGGTGATGGTATGGGATGGTGATATGGAAAATCTGACTCTTTATGAATAAACCTAACAACAATATTCAGACCATTAAATTATTTTGGAATGTGAGTACTAGTCATAGTTTTTTGGGATTTGGAAATTTTTATTGAAGAGGGCAAGATATTGGCTCGTAATTATTTCAAGCCCACCGTTAGAAATGCATTTTTGCCTCTGGGTAGTTATCATATGGCATGGTTGATGAATATAGAGGACAATTTGTAAGGTTGAGGATGAATTTTTCTCGAGTCAATGATTACGATATACAATCAGAGGTTTTGGTAAATAGATTTATTCAAAACGTGTATGATGCAAGTTTTATATTAGGAGAAATGGAAAAAGTGGGGGATATTGATAGGAACATGTTACTGGCCACAAATAATAATAATAATAATAACAAAACTCTTAAGGCACAGGATTATGAGTTTAAAATGATATTGGATTATAATGTACAATATAAAGAAGTTGAAAAAAAATTATAAAAAAAAGGAGTATTTTATTGAAGGATAAAATACTGGGACCCAAATTACCTAATATTTCCAAAATTTATATATAAAAAAGCTCCTGCCTTACCAGATAAAATTGCACCAGGAGTGGTAGATCCCCCAAAGAGAGAGAAAACAACTTTTTTTTCTGTTAGGATTCAACGCATGTGGCAGATGTGTGGGATACTGACATTCAAAAAAGAATGTAAAAAAAATGTAGAGCTTATTGCTGCTAGCACCCACAGAAAATTAAAGATCTTATAACATGTACTACAGTTGGGGTTGTATACACGATGGATGTGGGCTCCAGACCCCTACATGTACGAATAGCAAAACATGTCAATAATATTGAGAGGTGACATCAGCCATAATGTATCCAAATATTTTAAAATGGTTCATAAAAATAATTCCAGTTCTCTAAAATTCTGGGGAATTGAGTATGTTCCCAAACATTAGAGAGGAGGTAATTACATTAGGCAATTAAGTAGGAGAGAATCATATTGGATATTTGAAACACAGGTTTTATTCCCAAGAGGACTTGGGCCTTAGAATTTGATTTAAATTGTTTCGTTTTTGATGGTTGATCTTCCGCTATGGTATTTTATATTCCAAACTGTCCTTCTATATTTTAGTATATATATTTTGCATTCATTTGTATTCATTATGTGTAATTGTTACTTTGGATAATTTTATGTGGCAAATAAAATTATATTTAGGAGTCATTATGGTTGCTGGAGATGGTCGTGGTATGTAGTTCTAGTATAATATTGCGATATACGAAATTTTTATATTTGATCACTTTGTTCAAGATATCCCCTGTGAGTTTTATGAAGTGACAACAGGCGGAAGTTCTGTTCAAGCATTATGCATCAGCTGTTGCTCTCACACCCTTTCTGCCTGAACATAAGCAGACTAATTAGGTGGAAGAGCTCATTATTGGGTGACTATAATAAGGTGTGTCGTAGCAGTGACTCCTCCCCTACTGAGGAAGTCCTGAGGTTTGAACGTAACGTACATATAGGACAAGGTTTTCACGTATATGGCATCATCCCGTGATCATCTCTGCATCTAAGGATCTTGTGATTGTATATGACAGACACGCGATGGTTAGCACTGCCTATTTTGTAAGTGCAATACTTTACCTTTTTCTAAATAAAGGTGAAGTTTAAAAAGGAGAGCACTAAATCTGTGTGCTCTTTCATCCTGCATGTATGCTGTGGGGGTTGGAAATCTAATAATCCATCCATCCCAGCAAGAGGCATTTGAAGCGGCAGCAGTTTGTCTTCCTTCCCAGAGAGGGAAAAAAACATGTGGCGAGACCAACTGGTAATGCAGGGGTCATGGCAGTGAGGTGAGAGGCTAATCTAGGGTGGATTACACTGCATTACATGTCACATATTGGTGATTGACGTGGATTCAAATTGGATATAGTTTTCTTTTCCTTTGATATTTTCGGATATACATTGGACTATTTTTTGTACATACATATATTTTTTGCACTTTATCGTTTCCTTCTTTGATATTTTTGAATATATATATATATATATATATATATATATATATATATATATATATATATATATACACACACACACACACACACAATTTTTTCTTTCATTGTACACATTTTTTGCAATATTATTATATTGTGGTTATTTTTTGTAAGTTAGGCTATATCATTCTGTCGTATATATTAGCTCACTAAGGTTTGAATCATAGGTGTTGGCTACAACTTTAATTAATTTCATTGATATAGTATTGGATTGCGCAGATTGATTATTTACACACAGAGACAGAATATCAACCAAAAATTGAGAAAAAACATGATACAAATGTTATAAATTGAGTTGCAGTTCAGTGAGTCAAAGAAGTATTTGATCCCCAAGCAAAACATGACTTCGTATTTGGTGAAGAAACCCTTTTTGGCAAGCACAGTGGTAAGACGTTTCTTGTAGTTGGTTACTAGGTTTGCACACATATCAGGAGGGATTTTGGTCCACCCTTCTTTACAGATCTTCTCTAAATACTTAAGGTTTCCTGGCTGTCGAGTGGAAACTTGAAGTTTCACTCCCTCCATAAATTTTCTATAGGATTAAGGTCTGGAGACTGGCTAGGGCACTCCATGACCTTAATGTGCTTCTTCTTGAGCCACTCCTTTGTTGCCTTGGCGGTATGTTTTGGGTCATTGTTATGCTGGAAGACCCATCTTCAGCGTTCTGGCCGAGGGAAGAAGCTTCTCATCTGAGATTTTACAATACATGGCCCCATCCATTGGCCCCTCAATGGGTAAAGTCGGTCTGTACCTTTTGCAGAGAAACAGCCCTAAAGCATAATGTTTCCACCTCCGTGGTTGACTGTAGGGATGGTGTTCTTAGGGTCATAGTCAGCATTTTTCTTCCTCCAAACACGGCGAGTCCCCCTCCTCAAGAAAATACATGTACAGTCATGCCAATGAACATCTAAATGATTCAGAGGAGGACTGGGAGAAAGTGCTATGGTCAGATGAGACCAAAATTGAGCTCTTTGGCATTAACTCGACTTGCTGTGTTTGCAGACAGAAAAATGCTCACTATGACCCCAAGAACACCATCCTTACAGTCAACCACGGAGGTGGAAACATGATACTTTGGGGTTGTTCTAATGCTGAAGGTATAGGCCAACTATGATTTAAATGATAGACCCTTCATTTCTTTGTAAGTGGGCAAACCTAGAAAATCTTCAGGGGATCAAATAATAATTTTCCCCACTGTACATATGCTGACTTCCCTTCATAATCAAAGATGTGCAGAGGCGTCATCCGCTCAATCTTGGCAGAAAATAGTGGGACTCTGGTATATCCATCTACATTTTGGAGATGTCCAGTCCAAAAAGGCCTTCATTTAAAACTTGTGCCTAAAGAAAGAAGAAGATCTCAGCTTCCCAGCCAAGGGGGAGACATTTTTTCAAATGCAGAGGCCGGGCGAACGATCATAGAGACTTCAGAGACCATCTGGCCCGCCGAAAATCTCTATTGTCAACATCCAGTGCCGGTCGTTTCCCTCTCACCGATTGCACGGGTGAGTCAGTAGAAGTACTGGAGGGTGGCGGGGGGATGATGATGTCCCCTCCCGCCACCTGTAAGAACGATCAAGCGGCTGAACAGCAGCTATGATTGTTCTTACAGTGAAGGGAATCACCGGCTCTAAAAGAAGATATCTGAATAATGCCTGTAACTGCAGGCATCATTCAGATATCCCCACTCAAAGTCTGTGACGTCATATGACGTTGGGCAGGAAGTGGTAAAGAGGAGGTCCAGCCCCCCCCCTTACAAAAACTGCAGCTGCTGACTTAATATATGGACATTTACCCGTACAGGGAGCCCGCAATGTTGGCACCGCAGCCGATCTTTGGATCGGCTGTCGGGTGCACCCGCCGCAATTCCTGGTAAGGGAACCTGGCAGTGAAGCCTTTCGGCTTCACAGCTGGTTCCCTACTGCGCATGCGCGAAGTGCGCTGCTCTTTTTAATTGGTCGGGCGGCGGAGGAAGGAGGCAAACTTCAAAAACAGGTACCTTCTCCCCCCTGAAAGGCACCGGAGGGGGGGAGGGGGGAGTCGGATAAGCGGAAGTTCCACTCTTGAGTGGAACTCTGCTTTAAAAACATTTAAATAAAAAAATAAAAATAAAGAGCCCCTGTGCTCACGTGTAATTGCGAACATAGGTCCAGCATGTATATGTAAATGGCGATCGCACCACACATGTGAGTTATAGTTGCAACATCAGAGCAAGAGCAATAATTCTAGCACCAGATCTCCTGTGTAACTCTAAACTGGTGACCTGTAAAGGCTTTTAAAGTGTCAGCTATGGACATTTTTAAGTACCGTCGTTTCTCACCATTCCCGGGGTGCGCGCAATTTTAAAGTGTGGCATGTTCGGTATCTATTCACTCATCTAACATCATCTTTTATATTTTACCAAACTGCTACACAAATATCGTGCAACAACCAACATTTTTTTCTCCCAGGCCTTTGCGTTCAGAAAAAATACATTTGGGAGTTCTAAGTAAATATCTAGTAAAAAATACGCTGATGTTTACATGTATATGAGAAGTGTCAGAATAGGCTTGGGAGGCAAGTGGTTAAGATATACATAAAAATATTTATAAGATTGTCTAATAAAAAAACTTCTGCTGTAAATTCTTTGATCAAAAAAAATAATAATATATATATATATATATATATATATATATATATATATATATATATATATATATATATATATATATATATATATATATATATATATACACACCTTGGTTTGAGAGCGTTTTTCAGGACAAGCAACATTTTGAAATTTGAGTTGATATACAAGTAAGTATATCAAAGTTTGACTTGATATACAAGTAACATCATGTCGCAACTGAGTATAACAGAGAAGAGAGGTGCCTCTAAGTGTAGTAATGTGGTTACATTTAATGAAGGTACAACATTTAGCAACGCACATGGTTGAGGATTAACACAGGCACATCTAAGTATGCAGGCATCCAGGGTAACACTGTCCACATAGACCATCCTCCACACCGCCATGGACGTCATCCCTTCCACGCTGCAATCCACAAGCGCTTCAAGCCTCGCTTTCAGATCGCTTTACTGCAGGGTGGTCTTCCCGATCATGAATGTAGACTGATAGTGGTGAGAGCTGGCAGTGCGGAGGATGGTCTATGTGGACAGTTTTACTCTTGATACCTGCATACTTATATGTGCCTGTTTTAATCAACCATGTGAGTTGCTAAATGCTGTACCTTCATTAAATATAACCATATTGCTACACTTAGAGGCCCCTCTCTTCTCTTTTATACACTGTAGCTCCTGCTGGATTTTGCTTCTAATTCCTTTGTGGAGGCTGCCATTTGTGGATGGACATTTTATGGTTGCACAACCTATTACATTGTTATAATCTTTTTATATGGACTATAAACTGAAGGATTTATGAATAAATAAATGGTTATGGAACGAATCATCTGAGTTTCCATTATTTCTTATGGGAAAATTTGCTTTGATATACAAGTGCTTTGGATTACAAGCATGTTTCCGGAACGAATTATGCTCGCAATCCAAGGTTTTACTTTTTTTTTTTTTTTACATCAAATGTTTATTGCAATTTTCAAACAAAAATTAACATATACAGAAAGAAATTGAAGGAATTACATGTGAACGCAGTAATGCGGGCGCAGCCGCAGTTATTGTAAAATTAAAAGAAGAAAGTTATATAGATGCGGTTGTATAGAGAAGCATAGAAATGGTACAACTTCTGTTACAATTAATTTGAAGAAGTCAATATATAATATTCTATTTTGTAAATGTAGATCTACATAGAGTCATAAGTATTAGTTAAATCTTATTACCTTGAGTGGAAGAGTATCGTGTTTAGAGTAAGATATTCTCAGATCTATCTATAGCATAGATATGTATAGTGTCAAGTACGGAGGGATAATGATAAAGGGGGGGGGTTTTAGATGATAAGCAAGAGAGGTATGTGGGGAGGGGAAAGTCAATATGGTAGACCAATAAAATAACGTGTGTCTATGTAGCTAGGCATATGATTGGAAAAATCTGATATGTTCTGTTGGAGAAGAAAAGCAAAATTAAGGTAAAAGGAAAAATAAAAGTGAGGGGAGAATTCAGGGAATATTGTGGGATAGGGAGACAAGGAGTCACCTACTTCCTGCCACAGCTCAGGTATGTCAATCAGACCATGTATTTTTTGTAATCATCAGTTGTGGTGAAGTGTATCCAACATGTCCATGTTTTGGTGAACTTAGCCGGTGTGTCTTTGGTCTGATGAATGAGGTCTTCCATGACCTTTGTCTGATGTATGCGATGAAACCAGTCCTTTATAGGAGGATCAGAGGAGCGCCATTTGGGAGGTATACACATTCTAGCTGTGTTCACCAAATGCATGGCTAAAGAACGAAGGTAGGCTTGTATTGGTGTAGAAGAGTGATGTAGCAGAAACAATGTGGGATCGAAATCCAGGGAATATGTGGTAATTTGTTTGATCAATGCATGAACTTCTTTTCAGAAAGGTTGGATTTTAGTGCAAGACCACCAGACATGTAATAGTGAGCCAGTGTCTGTTTTGCATCCCCAGCAGGTTTGGGGAATTGTTGAGTTGAAATGATGTAGCAGAAGCGGTGTCCTGTACCATCCAGAGAATAATTTAAAAGCGTTTTCTTGAACTTGCACATTCATCGAACCTTTATGGATCAAAGTGTAAATGTTAGCCCATTCTGGGTTACTCAGCTGTATGGAGAGATCTCGTTCCCACTGTCGGTTGGTCCAGTGGTTAGCCAAGGCTTGATCGTTAAATAAGAGGTTGTAAGTTTGCGAAATCAGGTGTGTTTGTGGTACTTCACTTAAACACAAGTTTTCAAAGGGGGTCGTGGGTCTGGACCAGTCAGGTCTAGGTTTAGGTTTTTTGAAGAAATTTCGTATTTGGACATATGTCCAAAAGGGGAAGTTGTCTATTTTCAGCTTTGATGCCAAAGCGGATTGAGATAAAAGGTGACCTCTCTCAAAGAAATGTTCAGCTCTAACAGTCGAGTGGGGCCAGTGGTCTGTTAAGAAGGATGTGTGCATTCCCGGAGTAAAGTCAGGGTTTAAGCGTAATGGTGTCATCGGGCCTTTAACTGACAAGATGTCATGTTTGTTACAAGTATTACGGAATGAGAGTAGTGTAGGGTTAATAAGTGGATGATGTTTATATTCGGAGGGGAGGTAGAGGGAATTGACCCACGGAAGGTGTTGAATGGGCAGATTTGACAATGATTGTTCTAATTGGACCCAATCTTTATGCGCAGAATGTACATTCCAATCTATGATCCTAGCAAGGTGGCAAGCTTGTTGGTATTTACGTGTATCAGGAAGTCCTATGCCTCCCAAGAGTTTGGGGGTTGTCAATCTCATGAAGCTTAATCTCGGACGTGTTTTACCCCATATAAAGGTGCATGCTTTTTGGTACGTAGAGAAGAATTTTGGTGGTAATTTAATTGGGATAGTTTCTAAAAGATATAAAATTGTAGGTAGAATGTTCATTTTGATGATTGCGGCCCTGCCGAACCAGGAGAATTGTCCAGAGGACCATTTCTGTAAGTCTGCTTGTATTTTTTGTAAGAGTGTGGCATGGTTTAGGGAGTATAGATCAGCGAGTGAAGTTGGTAGATTAATGCCTAAATACGGAATTGCACGATTCCTACTTCGTAGGAAAGGTTCAAGAGAAAGAATAAAAATTAAAGGGGAGAGTGGGCATCCTTGGCGAGTTCCATTCGACACGGGGAAGGCATCCGACAGGTGGCCGTTTACTCAGACTTTTGCAGTGGGACTAGAGTAAAGTGCTAATATGAAGTTTAGCATCGTTTGGGGGAGGCCTATAGCTTTAAGGGTTTCCAACATGTAGTCCCATGCCACCCTGTCGAATGCCTTCTCCGCGTCGAGGGAAAGCATGAACCCCTTTTTCTTAGTGGACGTGAGCCAATGGTGGACATTGATAGCCTTGAGAGTATTATCCCTCGCTTCCCTCCCGGGAACAAAGCCCACCTGCTCAAGGCCAACAAGATGGGGAATCAAGGGTAGGAGTCTGTTTGCCAATGTTTTTGCATACCATTTAAGGTCAACGTTGAGTAGTGAGATAGGTCTATAGTTGGTAACTAAGGGGTGGTCTTTGTCTGGTTTGGGGATTACCGCTATATGGGCTGTTAGGAGATCTCGTGGAGGGTTAGTTGATTGTGCAAAAGAGTTGAAGGCTGTCAAAAAAGAAGAGGTGAGTATTCCTGCGTAAGTTTTGTAGTATCCGGCGGTCAGGCCGTCGGGTCCAGGGCTTTTACCCGCTTTCATTTGTTTTAGAGCAGTGTCAATTTCTGTGCGTGTTAGTGGGGAGCTTAACTCGTGAGCTATTGATTCTGGTATAGGAGTTGGACTATATTGTTTTAAGAAGTCAGTTATCATTTGAGTGTGAGTGTTGCTGTCTGTGGAGGGAGTGGGGGTGGGGAGGTTATACAGTTTACTATAATACTTGGCAAATTGTTGAGCAATGTCTGGGGTCTTGTTTATTTTATGTCCTGAGGGGTTAGTGATATAGTGTATCGTCTTGTTGGATTGGGACACTTGTAGAGCTCTGGCTAGCATTTTACTTGCTTTATTGCCATATTCGTAGAATTTTTTCTTAGAAAGGATATATTTGCGCTGTATCTGTTTATCCAATAAGTCTAACAAATCTTTTCTAGCCTGTATCAGTTCATTTAAAGTGATGGGTGCTCGGGATTGTTTATGTACCCCTTCAAGTCTACGGATCTTTTCTATCAAGTCTGAGTGTTGTTTCCTCCTTTCCCTGTTTCTTTTGGCCGCCGCCGCAAGTAAAGTGCCCCTGATTACGCTTTTATGAGCTTCCCAGTTATTGATTGGGGATGTGTCTTCTGGATTATTTTCAAGGAAGAAGTGTTGTAAGGTGGATTTTACCTCAGCCGCAATGGAGGGATCAGTGAGTAATGAAGAGTCTAACCTCCATATTTGTGAACGAGGTGGTGTGTTGGGGAGCTGTAGTGACAAGGAGATGGAATGATGATCGGAGATAATCATGGGCTCGATGGAGGCTTGGTGGAGCAGAGACAGGTAATTTTGTGTCAAGAATAGATAGTCTATCCTGGAGTATCGGTTGTGAGGAGCTGAATAGAAGGTGTGGTCTTTGTCGTCGGGATTCAGGGTGCGCCATGTGTCATGGAGTAGTAACCGTTTGAGTAGGGATTTGATTTCCTTGAGGGCCTTATATGGTAATGATGAGGAACCAGTGGAGGTATCTTGAATGGGGTTTAGTGGAACATTAAAGTCTCCCCCCAGTACAAGGGTGCCTTCCTTGAAGGTCGTGAGAGCAGCAGTGACAGATCTAAAGAATGATATTTGGTGTTTATTTGGGGCGTATATGTTTGCCAACGTTATTGTTCTATCTAGAAGCGAGCCTTTTAAGAAGAGATATCTGCCGTCTGTATCTATAAGCGAGTCAGTGATTTGAAAAGGGCAAGTTCTTGCAATGAGGATCGAAACCCCTTTCGTTTTGTGCAGGGGGTTGGTAGCATGTAGCACGGTTGGGTAGTGGGCATTAAGTAGTTTCTGGATATTGTCAGAGTGGAAATGTGTTTCCTGTAGAAATATAATGCTAGCATTATGTCTGTGCATGGTAAGGAGGAGTTTGGATCGTTTTTCTGGCGTATTGAGGCCTTTCACATTAAGTGAAACTATTTTAAGCATGGGTTTATTTGTCGCTCTGGATTTCGGCGCCATGTTAAAATTATTTGTAAATACCTGGTAGGATGTTATGAGCTGTGGCAGGGGGCAGGGTAGGATAAGAGGGGAGGTTTGGTATGGGCAGTGGGGTTAGGAGAAGTTACTGAAGGGGAAGAGTATAAGGTGCCGGCACTATGTGGCATCCTGGTCACCTAAATCAGTGTTCCGGGCCACAGAATTATATTTGCCGGTAAAATTCAGTGGTTTTTATCTTACAGTAAAGTTTAAGGGTATATTAAGGTATGCTTAACCACTGTGTGGGGGTTGGCTTGTCAATTGAGAAATATGGGGATATGAAGAAAAAAGGAATGATCAGTGAGGTCCGTCTCACCAGCAGCCTTAGATCATAGAGCTGGGGGTGTGTGTGGGATAAAAAAAAAAAAGTTTTGAGAACGTGGGCGTGTAGAGAACGATTTCAATGATGTTGGTGAGATGTATGCAGATGATGGGCAAGAAGGGTTCAGTGGGGTGGTGTATTTTGCAGTCATTGTCAGCAATGATAGTAGGGGTTGAGCCCTTGTTTGGGATGATGGTGGATAGGTAAGCCAGCTAGGAGGGTAATGCTAAGAACATAGTCATGAAGAATAACAGTCAACTTCTACCGTTAGTAATAATAAGTTTGACAATTACTAGGCATCAGGTCTATATCAAATATGCATCTTCAAATTAGCATACGGAACGTAAGTATGCTTTCAACAATCTTTTACAACAGGACCACAGTTGATCAAAAATTAAATAATACTATTAAAACTAAATGTAACTTAACAGGAATGTGTATGGGTATCTGATCTGCATCAAAGATGTCTTGGAAGGAGTATAGTGGGATCCGTAACATTTGCACTGGTAATCATGTGTACAATCGATGCATTTTAGGAAATCTAATGTAATCCTAGGGCACAAACTTTGGGGAGTTTCGTAAGACCTCTGGTCCTGAGGCTTGTGTATAAAAATCTAGAAGTGTGTGTTCCATAAGGTATACGGGGAATAATATGATATTCTCTTGAGATATCTATGTCCTGCATCCCAGCAGCCAGTAGAGGGTGCTATGATGTCGCAATGTAATCGCTGAGAGGTCTTGGTATATGTGGATGGGGTAGCCATCGTATTCCAGGTGTGTTTTGTCACGGGCTTTTTGAAGAAGTTCTTCTTTGATGGAGAAGTCGTTAACATGGCATATAATGTCCCGTGGGGGGTCTGTGTCTCTCCCTCTGGGGCGAAGGGCCCTGTGTATGCGTTCCCTAATAATTTCGGCGTCTGTTCAGGGCGGTCCAGGAGGTGGTTGAAGAGGCCTGTCACAACCGGGAGAATCCGATCCTGATCCACTGATTCAGTATACCTCTTACCCGTAGGTTATGTCTGCGACCCCTGTTGTCGAGATCTTCAACATGGCGTTGAAGATCTCTTAGCTGCATGGTATGATAGTCAACCTTGTGGTGGATTTTCTTCACTGTTGACGGTTGCATTGCTGCGTTGTCCTCCACGCGCTGTATCCATCCTGTGATGGCCTGCAGTTCATGACGCAGATCTGTAATGGCCGAGAACAGCGTGTCCTCGATGTCTGCCGCTACCGTTTGCAAGTCTTGTAAGCTTGGCTGACGGTGAGAGGGCATAGTGTGCTCCAACGAAGTGAGGCTGTGATTGGTGGGGGTGAGGACGATCTCGTTATGAGCTTGAGAAGAGGATGTGGCGGGAAGAGGAGTCACCATTGTTGTCCGCTGTGTCTGAAAGATCTCCGGTATCGTTTGGCTCGCACGGCTGGCGATTTCTCTTGGGGATCGGGATCTACTCTGTGATGCTTCGCGGGAGAAGGTTCCCATAATTGAAGGGTGAATGGTATTGGTAAACCCCGTTACAAGCGGATTTTAGGCTGTGGTGAGCGGGAGCCAGAGGATCAGGCAGCCATCTTCTCTCAAGGCAAACCACGCCCCTCGAGGTTTTACTATATACACACACTGGAAAAATCCCCTTCATCCTGCATTATATATCTGTTCTCTATTTGTTTTGGGATGCAGTGTTAATACAGGGGTATGTGTATATACAGTATAGTACAGAGGAATCCAAATCTGAAATATTCAGCTGAAACTAAAGGCAGTTTGTTTGACAAAGTCCTAGATATCAGTTTGGAAATGAGAGTCTGCAGGCAACAGCGATGCAAGGTAGAGGTTCCTTGCAGTTTAAGGATGCATTTCTGCACATTAAAATGGAATTTCAGGCTATAACTATCTAATCCTAAATCTGCTCCTGCAACCCTTCTATTTCCTATAATAACTACCCTGTAGACCACGTACCCTATTTTTTTCAGGGTGCTCCGGTCTGGGCACATCTCCCAGTAGCGACTTCAGGGGAGAGGAGGAACAGCTAACAATGGATGTCCCACAATAAGCCTATGGGTTACATCACTGCCCAGACATTCCATCTGCTGTTCATGCCCTCTCCTCTCCCCTGAAGCCAGTCGCTGGAGATATCACATGACAAGACATGACATGACTTGACCGACATGACTTTGCCGGTCCTTCCCCTCAGCCTCCAATGCTCTCAGCAAGTGGAGAGCTGGAGGCAGCACAGTATTTGACAGAGGGTCATTGGGGAGCGTACACTGGGAGCCACGTGGGAGACACCCTGTGCAAAGTTCTTAATCAAAGAATGGGAAGCTAGCAGTCTTTGGAACAGGATCACAAGCCCAGGACCTAGCCCTTGATGGTACTCAAGGCCAAATTGCTGATCCAGACCCATTTGCAAAAAGGCCAGAATTCAATCCACAAATATTTTTTTCAGGTGAAAGTTCCTTACCTCGTAAGTGAAGTCTTCAGAACCTGGGTTTCATAAGCCATGCCATTAAAGCCAGACTGTGAAGCAGGATGGTAAACCCTTCACTGGGACAGAAGATCTGGGTGATCCGGAAGAGCCTATGTCTGCCATAAATCTGATCAGGTCAGAGTATCAAAGTATTACATATGCCTGGGCAAGTCATCAGTTACAAGGGTTATTGGAATGTCCCCCATCCTAATCCTGTGGCACAGACAAGGAATGAGTTTCAGGGGAGGAAAGGCATAGATCAAGCTGTGCCAATTCCATGGAGTCACTAGAGCATCCACTGTTTCTGCCCAAGGCAAACCTGTCCGGTTTGCTGTTGAAGCTGGAAGACTGGAAGTCCCCATCTGGTGTCCCCCACCTGTAAAACAGGTTCTGGAACACCTCTTGGTGCAGGAACCATTTCATCGAGTCCAGGTGCTGCTTGTTGAGATAGTTTGCCTGCCAATTGTCCATGCCTGGGATGTCAGCAATAGATTAGACTGGAACATGAAGTTCTGCCTAGGACAGGATTGGTTTTATCTTGCTGAGGTGAGACTTTTGTTTCCTCCCTTGGGCCCCTTTCACACATGCGGGCTGTTCGTTTGATCAGTTGCGTTTTTCCAAAGAAAAAAAATGGATAAAATTTACATGAGTTTGTAATCCGTTTTTACATCAGTTTTTTACATCTGCCAGCTAGAGTTTTTAACCACTTTTGGAGTCATTTTTTCATGCAAAAATGGACAGTTTGGCGTTATCATCCTTTATTCGTCCAACTTGTTTTTTCAACAGAAGAAAAATAGGACTTTGATCTGTTCCAAAAAACGGATGTTAACGGATGTAAATGGATGATCATCCATTTACATCAGTTTTTCCATAGAGATGCATCGATATCCGTTTTTCATGCGTCAACGGATGGATGAAAAACGGACAAATGTTCTGCATGTGTGAAAGAGGCCTTATTGCTGATGCATGCCGCTGCCATGACATTGACTGAATCCTGATCTGATGGCTCTCTAGTTGGAATGTCCAGGATTTGGGGAAAACCAAATTTTCAGAGTGCTGATCGGGAGACAATATTCCTCCAGTGAAAGTCCCCTACACCAACAGGTTGTCCAGGACTCCTCCCCAGTCTGACAGGCTGGCATTTGTCATGTCCATGAAACCAGAAAGTAGGACATCCCCAGCTCCAGAGCAAGATTCCTGAGCCACCAGGTCAGGGACAGCCTGGCCTTTAGTGTCAGGCAAGTCGGCCTGTCCTAAGGCCTGAACCATTTTGTCCTTTGATGACAGAATGTTGTGTTTAAAAGGTCTGGCGTGAAACTGGGCAAATAGGACTGCCTCAAAGAAGGCTACTGTTAGCCCCAGAACTCTCATGCAGAAGCAAAGAGTTGAGCAACTCCTGGAGTCTAAGAAAGGAGAGTTTGAATTTTCTACAGGGGAAGAAAAACATTGGATTGAGCTTTGTCTATGAAGAGAACAAGATATTCCAAGCAATTCATCAGTTCCTGTGCTGATGTCTGTTTTTGAAAGTTCTCGACAGTCGTGGCTATGTTATCGGCCAGAACCTGTGCTGACTGATCCCTCAGCATGAGGTTAATCAGCCCACAATTAGAATGCCCTGGGAGCACAGCAAGGTTAGCACAGAGGTCAGCACCTTTGTGAACACTCGAGATGCAAAAGATAGGCCGAATGGTGAGGAAACAAATTGGAAATGCTGGGGACCAACAGCAAAGTGGAAGAATAGCTGATGCACTGGAAAAATGGGGACATTCTTTTATGTCCAGAGAGGCCAGAAAGTCTCCTTGATGGAAACTATAAACAGACCTGCTGGGTTCCATGCAGAAATTCCAGACCTGAATGAAGGCATTTAGGGTCTTGATATCTGAGATGCAGCAGATGCCCCCTTGTCACTGTTACATGTACACTGATTGGGCGCCGGTTTTTAGCCCCTGTCCAAGTGGCTCGGGTTCCTGCCAATCTGCCCTGAACCTAGGTATTATTAAGCCTTTGCACCTGTGTGTTGGTGTTCGAGCAACGTGTCTTCACGTGGAAGCCGGACACCTCTGTTCCTGTGGCGTTCTTATTCCTTAGTATTCATACATTTTGTGTGTTGTTTGATCCTGTTTTTAGCGTTTTCTCTCTGGCTGTGCAGTTGTATTCCCTTTGGTTTTCTTCTGTGTATTCCTTTATTCCCTCTTGCTGAGTGTGTCTCTCTCAGCATTGCTTCTTGTTATTTGCCTGAAATTTGCGGTGTGTGTACCTCTCTGCACCGTTGCTCAGCACCTCCCTCTCTCCTATGCCCTACGCTTGCTGTCTGCGTCCTCTCCCCTGGCATCCCTTCCTAGCTACCTGCAGTTTTCTTGGTTTCTAGTCTCCTGTGCATACCCGTGTCTTTCCAGCCTGCTATTTGGTTTCACTGTGCACACACGGGTGTGCTAGAGAGCTGCATCCTGGGGGCTGCCCTGCAGCACAATATCCACACCGCCAGTGGCTCTAGTGAAGACCGGGTGGCTACTTAAGTCCTGCAACGTTGACATGCACCTGCTTGCATGCGGTCACACTGCTCTCGCATCTGTGAGGACCAGTACCTGGGTACACCTGTATAGTTGTTCCATTGGCCCGCTAGATCATGAATTCAGTCCTAGGTGGTCTTACCCTCTGATTGTCGCACCCCTTTTGGTTTGGGAAGTGTGAACTGGTTGAAGTAGAACCTCTGGAACCATTTAGCCACTAAAGCAATGTCCCCCCTTTTATAGAAGGCCCACAAGAGACAGCATGGAAATCTGCTAGTCTGTGCAAAGAAACAGGCAGATTGGAAGACATTAACCAAGGAGGGGCTGAGAGCAAAATTCTAACTTGAAGTCCTAGAATCCACATCCTGCATCCAAGAATCTGACATGCTTACTGGTCCAAATGTCTGCAAAGGTTAACAGAAGTCCCCAGCTCTGGAAAGTGAGTGCACCCCCTCATGCTGAAGATGATTTATCTGAGTGTCTGGGTGACTTGAAGTCCAGGGTTTGCTGGTTGATTGGGAGGATCAGGCTCAGGCTTGGCTTTGAGGGCTGGGGCCTGAGAGTAAGGGACATTTCTTGGCCTCCAAGAAAGGATGAGCCTTTCCAAGGTGAGCCCTCTTCTTCTGCCAGGGCAAATGGGTACTCTTGTCCCTGGTGACATCCTTGATAAGGGTGTCCAGGGCAGTTTTAAAAAGATGCTGATCCCCAAATAGCATGCAAAGCAGTCACTTTTGGCATGCCAGTTCAGCAGCCTAACATTTCAATTAAAGTTCTCATATTCACTGACAGGAGACTCATACAGGAAATGAGAAAGGAGAACTACAACAACCCATTTAAGTGTACAAGAAATAATATATATAAAATAATCACTTAATTAGTAAATCAATAAAGTGTCAAAGCTTATTAAATGGTTAAAAGTAGACTTTTGATGTGCAGTAGTATCTGGGAGCTTTGGTGGATGAAGTAGAGGACCCCCTGGTGGTGGAGATTCATACAGCGGATGACATTTTTATTTATGGTTATATGCTGACACTTTGGATAATTGCAATTTCACATATGCTGGCACGGAAGACCTCCTAGTGGTGGAAGTTGGAATAACGTCAGACAACGGACTTTAGATCACCAGTATATGCAGTTTTAAACAGTTTATGAAGGTGAGGGCTCAGTGACCATAACTTGTTGGCTTTTTTAACCCCTTTTTTACCCTTCCTTGTGCATCATATCATACATTTAAATCCCTTCTTTACAATTTTTTGTGGACAATTTTTTTTTCCTTTTTTTGATAATGTGGTCAAGAGACTGAACATACTCTAAATCATTTGCCCAGGCTTTTTTTGAATATATGAATTTTTTATCCTTAATACTTTGTACACTACTTTTAACCATTTAATAAGCTTTGACACTTTATTGATTTACTAATTGAGTGATTATTTTATATATATTATTTCTTATACACTGTAGCGCGGAATCACTTTTATAATTATTATTGAGAGTGGATTGTGATACGCTTTAGGTTCTGCTGCAGGCAGTTACTGTTTAATTTTGTGATTGCACTTATATGCACTATAGGCACTTTAGGATTTGATCACGTTAACATAAGGATTCACCAATTTAATTCATCCATTTATTTATTATAGTAGCGCGAGGGCTCTACATTTCCAACCCATTTAAGTAGTAAGTCAAGGTTGCAGGCATGAGCTCCGAACGCTCTATAAGTAAGATGTCAGCTTGTATTGTAACCTAGTCAGCTAGAGTTTGGCAGACAATGTCATGGCCAGTGCAGGTTGCAAGGCAGGGCTTGCTAAAAAGAACAAGGTTTTAAGAAAGGTCCTCTAAATGCTTATCGATAGGGACCCTATTTAAAAGACGCATCCTCAACAGGGATTGTCAAGGCTTTAAGATAGGATACTGGTGGATGCTCGGTGAAGCAGTCCAATTTTTAACAAAGCCCCCCTCAATTAGGTACAGGGCTGTCAGTCGTTTGGAGGGATTAAACAGCTTGTCTCCAAAAAATGGGGAACTGTAAAATCAGGTGCACCAGACAGGTATCTGCAGTCTTGGGGACCTTAAGTAATGCAACAGGCAGATCAGATAAATGATTCTACAGGGGAAGGCTTGGAAGCATGCTTATGACCACTACAGTCAAAGTCAGCAATTAAGGTTAGAATTCGGCCCTGCATGACTGTAGCAGAATCCTCCCAGTATAAAGCAGAGGAGGGGGGTCACGCCTGTGGAAGCTAGAGAAGTCTCAAAGCATGGTATACATTCAAGCAGAGGACAACATTTCAGGTTGTCGCTGTCAGTGTCAGGCCTTCAGTGGGTTCCCTAAAGTCAGCACTGGAACAGTTAGTAAAATGTAAGCTGGAGGCCACTAGGCCCCTGTTTTTCCTCTCTTTTTACCTTTTTATTCTTTTCTTCTTTTACCCGATACCCGGATGAGTAAAGCATGCTGCTTATTCATTATAGATTTATTACTTATTTTTGCAACCTATTCTGTATTGTATGTCATCTATACTAATTTCCTTGGTTTGCATACATGTTGCATTTGATTGTTATCGCACTCATATTTGTACGTGCTCTCTGTTGCATGTTGTACCAGAAGTTGGGACCAATATAGCAAAGGGTACAAGGTTAGGCCTTAAATAATCACGAACGAGACATGAATAGCAGAAGAGGTTTAGATGGCCGGAGGCGACAGAAGAGATGAATCTAATCAAATCTTCCTCAGGGCTGAATGACAGGGAAGAGCGCAGAGCGGATGGCATCAGTGCTCAATCCCTCAGCTTTAACCTAATCTGTGGTAAAATGATGGAAAATGGTTCTATTAAATGGCATCCAGTGGTCCCAGAATCAAGATAGCTCCGGCACGGCATACTTACAAAGTGAGCCAATGGAGACCTAAGGTTGTACCACAGCTCTTAACCAGGAAAGCACTCCGCGGTTAACACAGTACAATCAGGCCTGGAAAGCGCCATAATGCAGAGCCCAAAGGTTACATTCCGGGCTTTGCCCCGCAAATATCTAGTCCAGCAGCTAATGCTGAGGGCATGCCAATATGGAGAATGGATTATATAGAGACCAGCTGAAGCAGAATATGATCTTGATTGAAGAAAAAGTAGCTAGCAAAAAGGTTAGACTTCTCAGCAAAGAAAGGATGTCCACCCTCCTGGACACTAGCAAAGAAAACAGTATCCAAAGCCCAAATAATGCAATAGTTTCTGAATTGCTGTGTCCCTCAATTTTCATGAAGTTCAACTTATTCACTAAGCAAAACTAAAGTTTACTTTGCAATTGAACACACTTTATTACTTTTAGTAAATCAAACACATTATCTTTGGTAGCTTTAGCCTTTAATTGAACACTGCATAGTAAAATGATTCTCAGTCAACAGACCTTGAAAACAGATTAAATACACATGCAAAATAGGTATACTTCCATCAATCAATACAAAAAGCAATAAAATAATAAAATATATATACATACTATACCTCAGAAGGTGGAAGCCGAATTTTTTCAACATGTACACAAATGCAAATTTGGCCATCTGATACACTGATGCGCAAGTCTAAATAAAAGAGTGATATATTTTTACTTACAAACCATCATAAAATGGCTGAAAAGAGACAAAAAGGAATCTGACTGGTCGCTATGGGAATGTTCCCCACTTTTGTGAAGAAATTTATTTTTTTCTTGTTTTTATAACTAGGTCCTAAAAGCCTGTTTGATATGATATTAGTAGTGTGCTAAAAACAGAAGCATGTATGCTTGACCACCGGAAGGTTTTACCCCCTTTATGAGCGTGGCATTTTTTGCTATTCGGCGCTGTGTTATTTTAACTGGCAATTGCTCGGCCATGCAACACTGTACGCAAATTTCTAGCATTTTTTCACGCTTTCTTTTGGTGGTAAATAGTCACCACTGGGTTTTTAATTTTTTACTATATAAAACAAAAAAATACAGATAATTTAGAAAAAGAACCACAACATGTTTCAGATTTAAAATGTAGCAAATAAATAACCTTTTTTCATAAAATTTAGGCCAAAATGCAGTCTGCTACATTTCTTTGGTAAAAAAAACCAAATCAGTGTATATTATTTAGTCTGAATGACAGCTATAAAGTCTACAAACTATGGTACGTATATATAGGATTTTTGAAAACTGATCAGTCCTGATGTACTGATGGCCTATCTCATTTCTAGAGGCCCTAAAATCCAGGAGAGTACAAATAACCTGCAAATGCCCCCTTTTTGGAAAGTACACAGTCCAAGGTATTTAGTGGGAAGGCATGGCAAGTTTTTAGAAATTGTAATTTGTCACAATTTTTTGGAAAATGAAGAAATTAAAAATAGTTTTTTGTTCACAATTGTTTTTTACATACTGTCACCATTGCAGTACAGCAACATTAAATGACTGGTGTGGCAGTGATCAGGGATACTGACTGGCATCAGTATGTAAAAGAAAAACATTTTTATTAAATAAAAAAAATTAAAAAGTTGTTTAACCACTTGACAACTGGGCACTTAAACCCCCTTCCTAACCAGACCAATTTTCAGCTTTTGGTGCTCTCACATTTTGAATGACAATTACTCAGTCATGCAACACTGTATCTATTTGAAATTTTTGTCCTTTTTTTCACACAAATGGAGCTTTCTTTTGGTGGTATTTAATCACCGCTGGGTTCTTTATTTTTTGCGCCGTACAAGAAAAAAGACCGAAAAATCTGTAAAAAAATAAATTTTTCTTCATTTCTGTTATAATATTTTGCAAATTAGTAATTTTTTCTTCATATATTTTGGCCAAAATTTATACCGCTACATATCTTTGGTAAAATTAACCCAAATCGGTGGATATTATTTGGTCTTTGTGAAAGTTATAGAGTCCAAAAGCTATGGTGCGAATATCTGAAAATTGATCACACCTGAAGTACTGATGGTCTATCTAATTTCTTGAGACCCTAACATTCCAGAAAAGTACAAATACCCCCCAAATGACCCCTTTTTGGAAAGAAGACATTCCAAGGTATTTAGAAAGATGCATGGTGAGTTTTTTGAAGTTGTCATTTTTTCCCACAATTCTTTGCAAAATCAAGGTTTTTTTTTTACTTTTTTTTTTTCCCACAAAATTGTCATATTAGCAGGTTATTTCTCACACACCGCATATGCATACCACAAATTACACCCCAAAACACATTCTGCTATTACTCCTGAGTACGGCGATACCACATGTGTGAGACTTTTACACACCGTGGCCACATACAGAGGACCAACATGCAGGGGAGCACCTTCAGGTGTTCTGGAGCACCCAGGCCAATTCTGACATTTCTCTCCTACATGTAAAAATCATCATTTATTAGCTAGAAAATTACATAGAACTCCAAAACATTATATATGTTTTTTTAGCAAAGACCCTAGAGAATACAATGGCGGTCATTGCAACTTTTTATCTCGCACGGTATTTGCGCAGCAATTTTTTTAACGCGTTTTTTTTGGAAAAAAAACTGTTTTGTGCTTTACAAAAACCAAAACAGTAAAGTTAGCCTAATGTTTTTGCATAATGTGAAAGATGAAGATACGCCGAGTAAATAGATACCCAACATGTCACCTTTCAAAATTGCACGCGCTTGTGGAATGGCGCCAAACTTTGCTACTCAAAAATCCCCATAGGCGACGCTTTAAAATTTTTTACTGGTTACATGTTTTGAGTTACAGAGGAGGTCTAGGGCCAAAATTATTACTCTCGCTCTACCGATCGCAGCGATACCTCACATGTGTGGTTTGAACACCGTTTTCATATGTGGGCGGGACTTACATATGCGTTCGCTTCTGCATGCGAGCACGCAGGGACAGGGGCGCTTTAAAAATTTTTTTTTTTTTTTTTAATTGCTCATTTTACTTTATTTATTTTAGTTTGATGCTTTTTTCCAAAAAAAAAAAAAATTTGACCACTTTTATTCCTATTACAAGGAATATAAACATCCTTGTAATAGGAATATGGCATCACAGGTCCTCTTTACAGTGAGATATGGGGTCAATAAGACCCCACATCTTACCTCTAGGCTGGGAAGCCTGAAATTAAAAAAAAAAAAAAAAAACCATCCTGGCTTCGATCGTAGCGGTGAGTCGGTAGAAGCGCGGGAGGGGGGGACATCCCCTCTCGCCTCCCGTAAGAACGATCAAGCAGTGGAACAGCCCCTATGATCGTTCTCATGGTGTAGGGAATCGCCGGCTGAAAAAGCTGATATCTGAATGATGCCTGTAGCTGCAACCATCATTCAGATATCTCCGCACAAAGTCAAGGACGTTGTATGACGGCCGGCGGGCGGGAAGTGGTTAAAACGCTTTTCTTTTTTTTTTTTTAACACAAAGTTGTCCATTTACACAATATTTCTAACACATAGCATGTACATACCAAAAATGACACCCCAAAATAGATTCTCCTGCTCCTCCTGAGTACGGCGATACCACATGTGTGAGACTTCCACAGCCTGGCCACATACAGAGGGCGAGTACAGCTGAGCATGACTCAGCATGGCAGGGTATGGCGGGGTATTGCGGAGTATGGCGGGGTATTGCGGAGTATGGCAGAGTATGGCGGGGTATTGTGGAGTATGGCGGGGCATGGCGGAGTATGGCGAGGCATGGCGGAGTATGGCGGGGGCATGGCGGAGTATGGCGGGGGCATGGCGGAGTATGGCGGGGGCATGGCGGAGTATGGCGGGGGCATGGCAGAGTATGGCGGGGGCATGGCAGAGTATGGCGGGGGCATGGCAGAGTATGGCGGGGGCATGGCAGAGTATGGCGGGGGCATGGCAGAGTATGGCGGGGGCATTGCAGAGTATGGCGGGGGCATTGCAGAGTATGGCGGGGGCATTGCAGAGTATGGCGGGGGCATTGCAGAGTATTGCACAGCATTGCAGAGTATGGCGGGGGCATTGCAGAGTATTGTGGGGGTATTGCAGAGTATTGTGGGGGCATTGCAGAGTATTGTGGGGGCATTGCAGAGTATTGTGGGGGCATTGCAGAGTATTGTGGGGGCATTGCAGAGTATTGCACAGCATTGCAGAGTATTGTGGGGGCATTGCAGAGTATTGTGGGGGTATTGCAGAGTATTGCACAGCATTGCAGAGTATTGTGGGGGCATTGCAGAGTATTGCACAGCATTGCAGAGTATTGTGGGGGCATTGCAGAGTATTGTGGGGGCATTGCAGAGTATTGTGGGGGGCATTGCAGAGTATTGCACAGCATTGCAGAGTATTGTGGGGGTATTGCAGAGTATTGCACAGCATTGCAGAGTATTGTGGGGGTATTGCAGAGTATTGCACAGCATTGCAGAGTATTGTGGGGGCATTGCAGAGTATTGCACAGCATTGCAGAGTATTGTGGGGGCATTGCAGAGTATTGCACAGCATTGCAGAGTATTGTGGGGGCATTGCAGAGTATTGCACAGCATTGCAGAGTATTGTGGGGGTATTGCAGAGTATTGCACAGCATTGCAGAGTATTGTGGGGGTATTGCAGAGTATTGCACAGCATTGCAGTATAGTGGGGATGGCTGAGCATGGATGGATGGATGGCTGGATGTCTCTGTGCAGCGCTGTGGGCACTACACATACAGCCCACAGCGCTGCAGACATCCATCCATCCCCCTCCCCGCTCACAGTGTACCGATCGGTACACGGGAGGGGAGGAGAGGAACCGGCGTCATCAGATGACGCCGGTCTGTTTACATGTGATCGCGCCGTCATTTGACGGCGCGATCACATGGTAAACGGCCGCGATCAGCGGCCATTTACCGGGATCCGTGATGCGCCGGGTCCTCCGGACCCGGTGGTCACGGATGTGTTCGGGGGCGCGCGAGAGGGGAATTCTGGGAGGACGTCATAGTACGCCCTCCCAGAGTTATCCAACCGCCCTGCAGCCGTCATTTGGCTATGGGCCGGTTGGTAAGTGGTTAAACATTTTTTTCTTAAATTCATGATAGCTTGCTTACTATTGTGATCTGTGATTGGCTACAGCTAGTCACATGGTACTAGGTTTTGTGATTGGCCCAGGTACCATGTGATAGCTGTGGGCCAATCACAGCATCACAATAGTAAACAAAACAATCATGAATGGAAGACATTTATGACCATTTTGTTGACATTGTAATCATATGATCGCTATGACAAATCATACCTATCACATGATACCCTGACTCATAGCAGCCGAGTACCGATCACCGATGTGCACCCCAGGGAGTACGCATGTGCTCAGTGATGTACCAGTACATCGCTGAGCCTGCAGCTGCTGCCCGCTTGCAGTATAATTACTGTGAGCGGGTCAGCAAGTGGTTCAAATGAGAAAAAAAATAAATAAAAAAAATCCCTGATAATAATATATGTTACTGTATATAAACTATTTTCTAGCAGGTGACTTACCAACCGCATCCTGCTTTCCTGATTCTGATAAGAAATCTGCCCCTAAAAATACCATAAAATACAAAATTATATATGTTAACGCCAATTACAAACAGGATGACTGGCTAATAAAATTGGTTTAGGTGGAACTAAAGCCAGTTCTCTTTTCAGGTTTAGTGGGGGAAGGGTTAGAATCTTAGATGTTATTGCCATCTGCATCCTATTGAGATTTCCCCACATTTTCAAGTGACAAAGAGAAGTGAGCGTATTTTGGCTACTAATTTAATAAGGGGCATGGAGAACCTCAGTTGTAAGGAAATCTATGGAACTGAATTTATTCATCCTTGTGAAAAGAGTAATAAAAGATAAGACCGCTTTCTAGAAATATACAGTCAATTTATCAAATTCAGAGGAAAATTGTACCGCATGGGGACAGTCTTTTAAACATGAGCACAATGTTTGTGAGCAGTACAATCTTTTTAGTTAGCCAATAAATGGTGTCACCCTAAATTGAAACTTCAATTTTGTCGAAGGCTAACATGGTACATCATATAAATAAATTATTTGGGACAAAGGGATGTTACCAGAGAGGTAAAAAAGAGGAGGGTCAACTACGGTATAATTTTGCAAAAAATGTATAAGACTTTATTGATGAAACACAATCAAAAAGCAATAAGTTCACCAGAGACGACTTACAGCTTGCCTCTGGGAGACTATGCTCCCTCAATGTACTGATTTATTAGATACAAATTTCCAGATATGGAGTTCTTGGGGGGCTATCTGAGCATAGTGTCTTTTAATGACAATATTGTCAATGTTCTAGTGTTAAATTTTTATCTAATAAATCGGTACATTGAGGGAGCCTAGTCTACCAGAAGCGAGCTGTGAGCAGTCTCTGGTGAACTTATCGCTTTTTGATTGTGTTTCATCAATAAAGTCTTATACATTTATCTGGTAATTGTTGGTATTTGAGGAGGTATCCCGTCTGATGGACGAATCGGCTTTTGCTTAATAATTAACTAAAACAGGTTGAGAGGTGAGGATTCATGGATTCTTAAAAATTGTATTCATCTTAACATGGTACATCACTCTGCTGCTTACACACACAGAAAATATTCTATGCTGTAATCTGTATTAAATAATAAATATATGGCATAGTCTTCCACAGAAATCGATTTAAAGTTTACGTAAAGAAAAAACATTTTTGGTAGAGCCGTGAGAAGTTAGACCCTCATTAAAGTTTTTACTGCTGTCTGTTTCTCTGCTGGGACACAAGTCACAGAACTTCCATAATCTCAACACTAACAGATGGGCCTGGAAGCATATGCTGTACTGTAATGCATCAAAGGCAGTGTAACCAATTGAAAAAATGACTGGGCGAAAGGGTTTTGTCTGAAATGTTATTTTATTTTTTTTACATTATGTATGTAGGTAGTGACTATGGGTACAAAGACTTCTGCTTCAAGATCAGGCAAATTTTAGTTGATCTAACATGTTTTTATATACAGATGTAGGCTTCCCTGTGTAGACCTGACCACAGGAACCCCACTGTCCTAACAAGACTATGATAAAGCAGGATCCATACTTAAAGAAGTACTCTCACTGAAAGGTGCTTGTTAAATCCCCCTGGAGATCCATTGAATATTACAGTTGGTTCTGCTCAAATCTGTGCTGTGGTTTAGAAATAAATCCAAATGTTTGTCTATCAGTGTTAGCTGTAGCTGCACCCCTGGCTGAAACCCCAAATATGGGCATTCTCATGGGGGAGTCACATCCAGCACTGACGCCCCTGCCCCCTTCTTCATTCTGGGGCTCGATTGTGTAAAATTTGAGTCTCCTGTGCCCCCTCTGCCAAGTTCTTTGTAAATAAACCCTAAACTGTCCCAGTCACCAGCTATTTAGGAATAGAGAGTGGAATAGTAAGACTGTCATCACAGCTTGTGATGGTCAGCAGCTGAAGAGTACTGCCATTCACAAAAACACAATCACACAACACAAGCAGCTAGATACTGCTCTAGCCTCTCAGGGAAGTAAAGTAACTATCGGTTTGTATTGCGATGTTCTTTTAATTTGTGAATGGCAGCACTCCTCTGCAGTTGCCGACATTCACAAGTGCACAAATTGATAGCCTTACTTCTCTACTTTTTCTCTTCTGAACTAGCAGCAATTGTTGCGGGCTCAGTGTCCGTATTTGCAGCAAAATGCAAGCATCAGGCACAGGGCTAGATCTGGCAATTTGGGAGGATGGAGGGGCTGCGTGGGCTCTGCATGCACTGTTTGTCATGCCCTCTCACCTCTGCATTATATCAGAACTGCCATCTCCTTCGTCTTATGTTGTTGGCGGATAGCTGCGGTAAAGGGGAGTGGGGGGGGGCAGCAACATCTGTACAGATTATGTGGGACCAAGTGCATTGTGCACTGGCTCCCCTGAGGGATTTAACAAGTCTTTTAACCTTCTATTGGAACTTCCACTACTAATCATAATGTACATAAATGTATTTATATTTTTAGGTTTTGTGTCCAGCAAATCAAAACATAAAATGGGAATTGTATTTTAAAGATACTGGATTGATAGAATAACAGTGTGACCTTGAATTAGAAGATGCCCAGCTTTATTCCATTGTGGAGAAAGCCGTAGTGTGATGGTGTAAGAGAGACAAGCTTGAAGTAGAGCTGGAGTTACTCTTTCAGGACTCTCCATCTAGGAAAAAATAATACATACTTCTTTAGTACTCTCAATTCAAGGAAAAAAATATACATTTTTGTACTCTTTTTCTTGGAGTCTATTAGGGGACACAGGAAGTTAGTCACCTTCAGATTATACGGCCGCCTAAAGGAGGATTGGACAAAAAAAAAAACACTGTAGGCCAGCTCAGGATAACCCCTCCTACCTGCATGTCTCAGTTTTGTAGCAAACCAAGAGCATGATCATAAACCTGTGTCTCTCAGTGAACTCCAAGAAAAGGATTTTACAGCTAGTATAAAAATCCAATTTTCGATCTCATCAACTGAGGGTCACTGGAAGTCATTCACCTTCTGAACGTCCAAAAGCAGTCTGAGAGGTGGCCAACACAGCAAACAAACAATAAAAGGACCAAGAAAACACCTGAAACTAGGAACTACTTGCAGCAGAGCCGCCTGAAGGACCTTATGCCGAAGCTGGCATCAGATGAAATGAAATCCACCTGGTAGAATTTGCCAATAAAGGACCAGGTGGCAGGCTTGCTAATCTGGGAAACAGATGCACGATGCCAAAAAGCCCAATAAGCACTCAAAGTGCGCCTTGACAGGAACCCAATCGGAGAATTTGAGCTTGGATAATCTTACCTACCTAGACATGGTTGAACAAGAAGCGCACCCTTAAAGTGGACGTAAACCCTCACATATACCCAGTGACGTGAACAGCCTCAGTTGATACACAGGGATGAAACAGATCTCAGTACATACATTTACGTTTTATTTTACATGTATATCTGCTGTCTTTAGCTTGATATACTGTTTAGAAAGTGCAGATCGTGTTAGAATTTTCACTTCCTCATTCTGCACTGTGAGAGAAGTCTTGGATTACACTGGGAGACAGCTGATTGGTGGAAAGGCACACAACCCCCTCCAGATAGGCAGAGACTTTCAGAGCTGTCCTGTGAGTAAAGCTAATTTCTGCAAATCTATTTATAGCACCCACCCTGACAAAAAATTCAGGCTGGTTTATCACGTGTCGGAAAACCTTCCAGAAGTTATCATGCTGATAACAGAAGAACGGAGCAGGAGAAGGCCACAGGACTTAGCGCTTTGAAGAGAGATAAGAAAACACTGCAGTTATATGTGCCCAACTCAAATTTCATGAATCGGGTTTACATCCACTTTAAGTGACCGTCTGATGCAAAAAGGCAATCACTTCATTGAAAGAAGCACATACAGACACTAAAGAGAAACTTCCCTTGGGTGACTTTGAGCCAGACAGAGGAATGGTAGAACAATGTCCTGGTTGAGGTGAGAGGCAGAAACTTCTTTAGTCAAGAAGGAAGTCCTAGGCCTCAACACCACCTTGTCCCTATGTAAAACTAAAAAGGTTTCCTTTCAAGATATGGCAGCCAGTTCAGACACTCGCCTTGCAGAGGTGATAGATACAAAGAATGTGGGTAAGAATGGGGAGAGTAATGTGGCCGATGGGTTCAAATGGCAGTTTCTGAAGCACAAACACAGAAAAACGAACAGGGGGAGCATGGGTGACTCCCTGTACAATGGTCTTAATAAAGGAATAAGAGGCCAATGTTCTCTTAAAAAGGGCAGACACCTGACCTTTCATAATGCTGACAGTGAAACGGTGCAGGAAGGTAAAAGTTTATCCCACAGAGAATCTCCATGTGTAGAAGCTCTGAGACACGGACCAAGTATGCCCGCCATATCTGATGATGGACCTTAGGAGAATACTTCCTAGCTCTTAACATTAGGGTTGCACCAATACTGTTTTTTTGAAAAAAAGAAAAAGTTAAAAGTTAAAGCAAATTTTTTTTTTTTTTTTTAAATTGTAAAAAATTAAAGTTCTACCCAATATCACCCCCCCCCCCCCCCAATACATGCACATGTCAGGGTACCTGCACACAAAAACATTGATTGCATTACTCGTTACACATTATATATTGCCACACACACACCAGAGTGAGAACAATAATTCTAGCTCCAGACCTCCTGGGTAACTCTAAAATGATGACTTGTACAGACTTTAGTGTATTTTTTACTGAGATTTTGCATTACATTAAGGTTTGCACATATATCATGTAATATAACAAATTGGAACTACCTTGGAACTATTTTATTCACCAGGGTGTCTGCTTTCAGAAAATATCGAATGTATGGGCGTTTTACATAATCTTCAGGCGTGTGCAAAAAAATGCAATATCAGTGCCCATTAGTACTGCCTATCGCTGCCTATCAGTGCCACATATCAGTGCAGCCTATAAGAACAACCTATCAGTGCAGCCTAATCAGCGCACATCAGTGAAGGAGAAAACGGTTGGAGGTGACCACTTTGGGCAGGTAGCAAGAACACAATGAAGTTCCACATGACTCTGTCATGCAGGAGCAACAGTGGGAAGAAGCTTTATCAACACTGAATAGTGAAAAAGAGCACTGAGCTTGCACCTGTGACACTATACCCAGGGAATGACATCATCACTCAATACCGCAACTTTATGCATTTTTACTGTTTAATCCAGTAAAAAGCAGGAATTTTAGGTGCCCAGGGACCTAAGTAAATGAGGTAGTTCCTGGTCATCAGCTTGCCTGACCTACTTACAGAGGAAGTTATAGAATACAGGGCAAGTGCTGAGGCAATATCAATGTCTCTGAATCCAGAAAGTCCTCAGCACCTAACCTATTACTGTTATAGCGCCTGAAAAGCACCTTACATTGTACCCAGTGCCTGAGGGTAACTTTCAGCTGGATAACTGCAATCAAAAAGACCAGCCTTAACAGTGGTGTAGAGAAGAGTCTAAACTGATGACAAATTGTTGAAGAATAAAAAAGCGCTAGCACAAATAATTGGCGCTTTACAAAGCAGAGCTGAAGAAAAGACACCCATCCTCTGATGAGGGTAGGACAAAAATGGAGGCATGCTGGAAGTAGGAGGGATTATTCCTGGGCTGTCCAATAGTTCTTTAATAGTTCTTTTTGCTGCTTTCCAATCCTCTTGTAGGTGGCAATATAACCCAAAAGGTGAATAACTTTCTGTGTTCCTTCAATGGACAAGAAATAAACATAAGTTATTAATTACCTACAGCAGAATGACAATTTAAACAAGAAAGCAACATTTTTGCTCAAAAAGTCATGCTTTACATGAAACTTCATATATGATACACAATATCTAAAAGGTTCTTACTTTTTCTTCAGCCGGTTTATAGCATGGATGTAAATGTGCTTCAGAATTGCACCCCATGTGCAATTAAATCATAGTCTTGTCCAGGAGAGGAGACTAAGATGTTGCTCTGGTCTAGACAGTTTGCGTCATCCTGCTGTACTAGAATTATTCCTCTGATGCCCACCCTTGGTGGGATCATACAAAATGAGACTGCATGGAATCCATGATGGATGCTCCAGAAGCAGTTGTATAAAAAACATAGATTTTTCTATTTTTGGTAGATGCTAGTCAGATATGTAGTAAAACAAACATTTAACTCAGTTATGTTATCATTACAAAATACTTAAAGGCTAAGTTCACCTTTTCTAAATCAGCCCTCCTATGTACCAATATAGCATTAATGTACTTTTTTTGCAAAAATATCAAAGCTTTCCATTAAATCTACAGACACTTATGTCACTTGTCCTCATCCATGTTTCCAAACATATCCATTGCTTCTGCTTTACTTCCTGGTCAGGCTTTAGGTCATGACTAGAGGTCGACCGATATGGGTTTTTCTCTGGCCGATGCCGATATTTAGAAATCGCGGTGGCCGATGGCCGATATGTGATGCCGATTTTTTTGGGCCGATATATTTGGCCGATTTTTTTTTTTCCTTTCTTTTTTCCCTTCATCTCATAAAATCTAACAGTTAGACCCCTTTCACACTGGGGCGTTTTTCAGGCGCTTTTGGGCTAAAAATAGCACCTGTAAAGTGCCTGTAGAACGGCTCCCCTGCAGTCTCAGTGTGAGATTCCGAGTGCTTTCACACTGAGGCGATGCGCTGGCAGGATGTAAAAAAAAGTCCTGCAAACGGCAACGGCATCTTTGGAGCGGTGTATACCGCTGCTCCACCACTCCTGCCCATTGAAATGAATGCGCACCGCTGCCGAAGCGCCTGCAAAGCGTTTTGGCAGCGGCGCTTCAGGGGCGCATTTAACCCCTTCCTCGGCCGCTAGCTGGGTTATAAGCGCCCCGCTAGCAGCTGAATAGCGCCTCTAAAATGACGGTAAAGCGCCGCTAAAACTAGCAGCGTTTTACCATCAACGCATGCCCGCTCCAGTGTGAAAGCAACCTTAAGTAATAATTTAATTAATTTAAACATTAAACAAAACAAACCTCCAATCAGTTCACTTGTATGTATAATTTAATAAAAAAAAAAAAACAACTATCTTAAATAATAAATACACAAAAACAGGTAATCAAAACTTTTGGACGAAAAAAAATGGGCTAACTTTACTGCTTAGGTTTTTTTTTTTAATTCATTACTGTATTTTTTTTTTTTTTAAATTGCGTTTGAAAGACTGCTGCGCAAATACCGTGTGACATAAAATATTGCAACAATCACCATTTTATTCCCTAGGGTCTCTGCTAAAAATATATATATAATGTTTGGGGGTTCTAAGTGATTTTCTAGCAGAAAATACAGGATTTTTACTTGTAAGCAACAAGTGTCAGAAAAGATTTAGTCTTTAAATGGTTAAACTGAGAGCTTCTACACACAGAGTTCAGTCTATTGATAAAAAGAACCTGAAAGATACAATGTATCTTCTTATCAGACTTGACAGGCTGCCCAGAGGAGGAGAGAATCCTCTCCACAGATAACCTCAGGAAACTTGCATTAACTTCTATTACAGAAGTCATTTGCAAGTCATGGCTGAAGTTATAATCGGCCTTTTTTATCAGCACAATCGGCTGATGCCGATTAAGTAAAAAACGCCAAATATCGGCCGATATATCGGCCGGCCGATATATCGGTCGACCTCTAGTCATGACACAGGAAGGAGCTGACCAGCTGACTTCATTAGCACACACCCTGCATCACCACCCTCCTACCCACCCACCCATTTCCAGCTGCACGTTTTTTAAATGAAATGCAATCAGTGATCAGCCTTCTCACTAAATACACAATCAGATTGTATAGTGTATGGCCACCTTTATATACCTAAAGTTACTAGTTGCGCTTTCAGTGCCATTAAGTGTTGATGGCACACCAAACACAGAAGCAAACACACATTTTGCCATGTGAAAAAACGGGTGGTAAATGCTGCAAAACACACAGTAAAAAACATGCAACCCACAAAACGCCAAAATTACCCATAAGTCACATGTAGTGTAGCCCATTGAAATCAACAGGCTGACCTATGCGTGTTAGAGGAAAAATGAGCCACAAAATGTGCGTTCCCACTATGCTAGATGTGAATGGGGCCTGAAAGTGAAATTGGTGCGTTAACACAAGAACACTGAAGCTCCATTCACATCTGTGTGTTTCCTTGCATTTCAGAAATGTGCTGCACCAAACAATCCCAGTAAAAAACGCACCAAGCTCTGCTCTAAAAAAAAAAAGGTCTGAAGCTTCTTTGGGGAGATTGTGGTGTGCAGGGCAGCCCATTCAGGTGAATGGGTTGCCCTATCCCTATGCGTGATGAGTGAAAACGCTCCAAAACTCCTCACCCCTCTCTAAGGCCCCTTTTACACTGGGGCGGTGGCAGTAAAACGCTGCTGTTTTTAGCGGCGCTTTACAGTCGTTTTAGCAGCGGTAGTTGACCGTTAGCGGGGCGGTTTTAACCCCCGCTAGTGGCCGAAAAAGGGTTAAAACCGCCCGCAAAAAGCTATGCCAGCAGTATAGCCGCACTGCCCAATTGATTTCAATGGGCAGGAGCGGTGAAGGAGCGGTGTATACACCGCTTCTTCACCACTCCAAAGATACTGTTTGCTGGAGTTTTTTTTCCCTCCTGCCAGCGTACCGCTCCAGTGTGAAAGCCAGCACCCTCGGACTTTCACACTGGAGACACAGCAGCAGCAGCAGTTTCAGGTCGGTTTGCAGGTGCTATTTTTAGCGCAATAGTGCCTGCAAACCACCCAGTGTGAAAGGGGCTTAAAAAGAAAAAAAAAAACGCATGTGGGAATGTGAGTTCCCGCGATGCAGAGATGTGAACGTGACTTGACAGCTAAGTGTTTCTGTCCACTCCCTCCTACTTCTATAAAGATGGCCACACACTATGCAATCTGATTGTATATTGTGTATTTAGTGAGAAGGATGATCACTGATTGATTGCATTTCATTTAAAAAACGTGCAGCTGGGAATGGGTGGGTAGGTAGGAGGGTAGACGACGCAGGGTGTGCTGGTCTATTCCTTCCTGTGTCATGACCTCTAGTCTGTCCAGGAAGTAAGGCTTCCTAATTACTAATGGATACGTTTGGAAACATGGATGAGGAAGTGAAGTAAGTGTCTGTAGATTTAATGTAAAGCATTGATATTCATGCAAAAAAAGTACATCAATGCTATATTGGTACATAGGGAACTGGAATTTAGAAGAAAAAAAAGTGAACAAATGTGAACTTATCCTTTCAAGCTGACCCACCATCATATTTTATCTCAAGTTAGAAGCATTCATCCTATGCAATGTGTATATCTAACACCTACGGGTATTTAATACCTCCCACAAATATCACAGTATCCCCCTCCCTTTAACTGAGAATGGCCATCATCTGCTTTCTGTTCAGAAGCATGGCACTATTTTTGTTCAGACATTATTCAGGGTCAGCATCTATGTCCTGGACTAAGATGTTGGCTCACAGAGAGGTAATCGTGTAAATCCTAGTGTCTGTGCAGAACCTGAATCTGCCTTAATATCAACATATTGTAATCAGTAGCACAGCAGATCTCATTCTAGCTGAGGAAAACTCAGCACTTTGCACCAATTAGGGCTTGCTTTGCAAAATGTTGTGAATCTAAATGACTTTTGTTTCACAGAAAAGGCAAGAACATTTATGAACTCATAAACGCGCTGCTGCTCTTTTTTGTTTCCAATTGCAGGCTGGGGTGAGTTCTGAGCCATCCACCATAGCCATAACAAAGTAAAGTTTCACTTCTCTTGTGGCATTTGTTTTCTGCAGTTTCAAATAAATGAATAAATGGCAAGAGTGAGATTTCAGTTAGTGGCTGCTAGAGGTAAGAAGAGCTGGGACCTAATGGTTTTGCTTTCAGTCTAGCTATCCATCCACAGTATATATACCGCATTTATGAAAATCAAGGGGAAATTGTGTGTGCGTGTTATACGCCGATTCCTGCTGCCTCGGAGTGGAAGGAGGGAACAAGCGCCACTGATTACAGACAGCTGCGATCTCCTGTGTATACGGCACTCAGTCGCATACAGTCCCGCTCCCCTGGAACCGGCATTGGACCACTGTTCTGTTCATCATATGAGCCGGGCAGGACTGTGAGTGTCTGAGCGCCGGATACACAGGAGATCGCGGATCTGTGTAATCCAGCACTGGCGAGGCTGCAATGATCGGCAAAGGCGAGTCTGCAGATGGACACTAAACAGGCTGCACTGATGGGCATGTTAGAGGCTGCAGAAGGGCACTAAACAAGCTGCAATAATGGGCACATTAGAGGCTGCAGATGGGCACCAAACAGGCTGCAATGATGGGCACGGATAAGGCTGCATTGATGGGCACTGACCCTTATTTTAAAATTTAAGTTTTTTTCCTGAAATTTCCCTCTTAAAGTTAAGGTGTGTGTTATGTATATGCCGATAAATACGATAGTTACAAAATTAAAAATACTTACTTTAATAGTATATTTTTCAGCAACTGACTGAACTTTTCCTGTTCTATAGAAAGAGATCTAAAAGCAGAATAAAAAAAGTGAAACTTGAACCAATACTTTAACCAGTTGAGTCAACAGCCATTTGTCTCAGTTTTGTTTTAAAAGATAAATGGGACTCCGACGTTCTCTCTGGTTACATTCAGCTCCGGCACCAAGCCCAGGAGCTGAAATGTCACTGTTACAAAACACTCCATAAGAGGTATTGTAAACACAAAGCGGAAATATGAAAAAAATGGATGTAGCGGTACCCCCGTAAGAGCTGCTGAAAGTTGTGGCCCACCTGTTACTCTGCCCAGCCCGGCATTTATTTCCCAATCCCCTTGCAGACAATGATCAGTCCAGATGTTTGCGTTGTTATTTTATTGAGGGATTTGAACTTGGATGGGGATAGGAGTATATAGGATGTCCAGTAAAACAAACAATTGGTTGATTGAATCTTTAATCAGTTGAGACACTATATACACTTTACTGCTCCAGTCTCCTCCAGCACAACATTTGCTTGCAGACTGTTTCTCTCTCTCCTTCACAACACTTCACTTCCAAGTACAGCTAGCACATGGTTAGACCCAACACTGACTCAGTCAGGCCCTAGAAATTGCCATTCACAGGCAACATGTTTTTAATACAATTGTCTATTTACCCGTACTGTTACCACTTACAGCATCTCTCAACTAAAATTGCTAAATATAGAATTTAAAAAATGTTACTTATGCTATAAAATTATAGGCGAAATGTGGAAAACTGAAGCGCTGAAATGAACTAACCAATAAGTATAAAAATAGAAATAAAAAGGTGATTGAAAATTAAAATAAAGTAAAGCTGTTACCAATCATAAGTGTTCAAGCACCCCAATGCTATATAGAGAAATAAATTATTGATGCGCTCTACTTAAATAACAATTAGTGCACAGCTCACCTCAAATAAATAAATTGGATGGGTTTAATAGGTATAGCCAACAAAACATAATCGTGCATAAAAATGCATAAAAAATTGCATAAAAATTGCATGTGATAAACACATTAGTGATATGTGTATAATTGTGCATGAATTATATACATTCAATATATAAAGCCATCAAAACATAAATGCATGAATTTGCATGAAATCGCATGTGATAAAAACACACGTGATAAAAAATGCACTGAACCAAAAACAATATGTGTATAATGTAGGTGTACAAGTGTTGGCCCTCATAAGCTAATAATTTGATGAACAATCCATGTTGAGAAGATGGGAAATTAAAATACTGCAAAATATATAAAATACAATATTCTTCTATAACAAATAGTACTAATGTTTAACCCAACAGTCCATTGATTATTCAAGATGTAAGGTTTAAATTGTGTGGTGATTAGTAACTCGATTAATCACTTTATTCATCGGTGCCTTCAAAGTTTCTTTTCCCAGATATATAAGTAATGGATTGCGCTTTGTTTCAATTTGTATCGGTCTCAGCAACCAGATGACTCATGCAAAGTAAACAAATAGTATCACTGCGCAATGAACAAAACGAAAGCAGAGAAGAATAAAAATCACAGTGATACACTCACATAGACCCAGTATGTATTGTGCATAAAGGATGCAATCAGCCGCTTACGAGCGAGACTCATAAAGCCGCTGCTGCCGTACTAGTGTCAAGTAACAGCGGTGCTCGAGAAAGTCACGTGGTCTGTGAAGTAACGCGTGGGAGGAGCCAGTGACGAGCACTGCTGTTACTTGACACTAGTACGGCAGCAGCGGCTTTTTGAGTCTTGCTCGTAAGCGGCTGATAGAAGAATATTGTATTTTATATATTTTGCAGTATTTTAATTTCCCAGTGCATTTTTTATCACGTGTGTTTTTATCACATGCAATTTCATGCTAATTCATGCATTTATGTTTTGATGGCTTTATATACTGAATTTATATAATTCATGCACATTTATACACATATCACTAATGTGTTTATCACATTATTTTTATGCAATTTTTTTATGCATTTTTATGCACGATTATGTTTTGTTGGCTATAAAATTATAGCTCTACGTGTCCCATAAAAACAATGTATATATGTGAGGGTAGACTACAAAAATTAAACCGTATAAATGCGGAGCTGAAATGAAAAAAATGCTCTCGGACACACATATAAACCTTAGTTTATATTATGAAAGAGGGCCTGAACTCAAGAAGTAGAGATTTGCTAAGTTGTAGGGAAGATTTATAAATATTAACTGTGCAAAACCCTTAAAAATGTTGAGATTTTGCCCTCATTTCTTCCAGAAAATTAGCAGTGCACTTCCTGGTATGTGAAGATGCATAGGCACTCCCATGTCCTACATCCCTATAGTGGTATTTCTGCAGTGGAGAAACACCAGGCACTTTTGCCTCTGACTGTTAGTCTCAGAAGATTTGGTAATCTTAAGTATAAGAGGAAGCAAAACTCTTTCTCTACCAAAATGGCCAGCTCTACACATTATGTCCTATTAATACCAGACGTGATTAACAAAGCTTGCTTTAAGTCCGTATGTATGTGCATGCACGTGTTGAAAGGTTATGCATAACATTAATCAAACTCCCCAACTGTGATTAACCACTTCCCATCCCACGCATAGTAATATGACGGCTGCAAGGTGGCTCTGCCATCCAGGGTGGCCGTCATATGACGTCCTCGGCTTCCCGGCCATCTAGGGGGCGCGCCCGCCGCGGCAGTCGGGAGCCGATGCGCATGCCGGCAGCCGCGATGTCTGATGGGCACCCGTGATTGCTTGTCACAGAGCAGGGATGTGGCTCTGTGTGTGTAAGCACACGGAGCCACGTTCTGTCAGGGGAGAGGAGACAGATTGTGTGTTTCTTGTATATAGAGACACCGATCGGTCACCTCCCCCAGTCAGTCCCCTCCCCCCCAGTTAGAATCAATCCCTTGGTAACAGATTTAACCCCTTGATCGCACCCTAGTGTTAACCCCTTCCCTGCCAGTGACATTTATATAATAATCAGTGTATTTTTATAGCACTGATCGCTGTATAATTGTCAGTGGTCCCAAAAAAGTGTCAAAAGTGTCTGATCTGTTCACCGCAATATCACAGTCCTGACAAAAATCTCAGATCACCGATATTACTAGTAAAAAAAAAAAAAATGCCATAAATCTATCCCCTATTTTGTAGACGCTATAACTTTTGCGCAAACCAATCAATATACGCTTATTGCGATTTTTTTTTTTTTTTTTACAAAAATATGTAGAAGAATATATATCGGCCTAAACTGAGGAAGAATTTTTTCTTTTTAATTGGGATATTTAATATACCAAAAAGTAAAAAATATTGTTTTTTTTTTCAAAATTTCCACTCATTTTTTGTTTATAGTGCAAAAAAATAAAAACTGCAGAGGTGATCAAATACCACCATCAGTAAGCTCTATTTGTGGGGAAAAAATAATAAAAATCTCATAGGGGTACAGTGTTGCATGACCGCGCAATTGTCATTCAAAATGTGACAGCGCTGAAAGCTGAAAATTGGCCTGGGCAGGAAGGGGGGTGAAAATGCCCTGTATTGAAGTGGTTAAACAACGCAATAGATAACATTTCTATTGCCTACATGTATGAACTTACAAGTACTGTATATGCATACCCATATACAGTACCTTGCCCTTGCAAACATAACAAGAAACGTACTGGTAATTGGAAAACATCATTTAATTGTAGAATTTATAAAAATTCTAGGGTTAGATATCTGTACTAATGCACTGTAATATTTCTCTCTATATATACTGTAGATATATATCTACAGTATCCCACAAAAGTGAGTACACCCCTCACATTTTTGTAAATATTTTATTATAACTTTTCATGTGACAGCACTGAAGAAATAACACTTTGCTACAATGTAAAGTAGTGAGTGTACAGCTTGTATAAGAGTGTAAATTTGCTGTCCCCTCAAAATAACGCAACACAGCCATTAATGTCTAAACCGCTGGCAGCAAAAGTGAAAATGTCCAAGTTGGGACCAATTAGCCATTTTCCCTTCCTGGTGTCATGTGACTCATTAGTGTTACAGGGACTCAGGTGTGAATGGGGAGCAGGTAGCTCATGGCAAAGAAATCTGAGGATCTGAAAAAAAGAATTGTTGCTCTATGTAAAGATGGGAACTAAAAATAAGGATCCCTCAAGGTGAAAATCCCTGCTAATGCCAGTTATGAATACATCTACAAATATATAAATAAACCCCTATAACCTATATGCTTGAAACTGCAAAAAGGGGAGGGGGGGATGTATTATAGTGGGAGCTCTTGGTATCATATCATCAAAAACCCATAATAAAAACCCTGTTTGTGCTCAACCGTCTCCAATGACATAAAGGGGATAAGGAAAAGAGGAAAGGAAATACACAGCCTACTGTGCAAGTACAAAAGGTCAAAATGTATTATATCAAAAACACATAAATGGAATAGCCAATGAAAAAAACTGAATCATTCACAAAATGTCAATCATACGGTGATAAAAACACAATGTCCACCATTCTACCCCAGTGACAATAATATATAAATAGCGAGAAATGTGACAGTACAATATCTTCAATCCTGAGCAACAATAATAACTTGAAACAAAGAAATTGCATACACGTGAATAGGATGTGGAGCTAAGTTGGCTCCCAACGGGAAATGTATCCTAGGAAAGAGGCACACTGGCATATTGTAGTAAGAGTTGTTAATACCTTGATGTATCCAAAAGGGGGGAATTGTTGAGATACGAAAGGGGATGGGACGACACCCTGGGTCAACAGTGGTCTAGAGGAGGTATATGGAATTGAAAGGTACAGTCACAGTATGTATGTGGCATGAAACGACAGAGATTTGAATGTAAAACAATGTCCTGTAATCTCCCTCTCACTGTTGCAAACTATAATTTGATATAGTAGAAAGAGTAAATAGATACTTATCAGGTGGTGATGGAAAGACAAATCTTCAGTGCCAGTACCATTGCCAATTTCCAATGAGGCCCGTCAAGCATGAGCAAGTGTTCATATCCTCCAGTCACAGGGCAAGGTGGACAAGGAAACAAGAGAGCCTAACCGGTTTCGCCGGTCACATCAAAGGACCACACTGCCTCTGACGCAGCAGTGAGAGGGAGGTTACAGGACATTGTTTTGCAATCAAATCTCTGGCGTTTCATGCCACATACTGTACATACTGTGACTGTACCTTTCAATTCCATATACATCCTCTAGACCACTGTTGACCCAGGGTGTTGTCCCATCCCCTTTTATATCTCAGCAATTCCCCCCTTTTGGATACATCAAGGAATTAACAACTCTTACTACAATATGCCAGTGTCCTGGGAAAGAGTCCATGACAGTGCATGTACCTGCCGCCAGCTCGCAGTATATTTACTGTGAGCGGTCAGCAGGTGGTTAAACATTTGATAGGTTTTTTATTTTATTGTGAATAACATATGGGTTTACTGTATGATATTTGCAAATCACTGCATTCTATCGCATGGCAATGCAATGCTAAACAGGAGCCTAGTGACAGATTACAAGGTTGCATCAGAGTCATAACCCCCTCCTTGGACTGCAAATGTGACTGAAAGAAACCCTGGCTACTTCAAAACACACATCTGTTTAACCCCTTCACTGCCAGGTCCATACGAAACATGGACCTACAGCACTGCTTCCAGCTGGCCAGGTCCGTACGGACCTCGTTTCTCCTTCTGCTATAAGCTCATGGTCACTTCAGTGACCATAAACTTATAGACTCTGCTGAACAATCCTATAGCTCTGATCAGCTGATTACAATCCGCTGATCAGCGTCATTAACCTAAAATGTGACCCACCACCCCTTCCCACCGCTGTTGCTTGCCTGTCTCCTACTGTTCTCTTTCCCTCCACCCAACCTGCTGCCCTGGCTCCTCAAAAATGCATCCCCCTTCCTCTGCCACTGACATCCCCTCCCTAGCACACCTTTCACCCCTAACAGGAGCTGCTCCCCATCCCTCCTGCCAGCACCGATCTCAGTGGCTGACTGGATGCAGTTGTCGGCTACCCCCTTGCTGCCTCTCCCGCCGACAATTGCATCCATCGCAGCTAGAGTGCTAAAAAAAGAAAAGAAAATGTAAAGAGCAAGCCCCCCACTGTGACCCCCCCTCCCTGCAGTGTCCCCCCCCTTCATTGATCCCCGGCACCCCGTCCATGCAGCGCTGCTGACCGGTTCTCCTTCCACCTCCTCCCGCCAGCTGCAGCTGCTGCCTGAGAGATCGATGACAGTCAGGATGGAGGGGGGGTGCTGATAATGTGTTCACCAGTCCCCTTTATTTAAAAAACAGCCCCCCACTGTGATCCCCCTCCCTACCAATCCCCAGTATATGCAGCGTTGCAGACTGGCCCTCCCTATACCCCCTCCTGCCGGCTGCAGCTGCTGCCCGGGAGATCGGTGAGTGTCAGGATGGAGAGTGGGGGGCTGGTAAACATGTGTTTACCAGTCCCCTTCCTTTCTTGAAGAAACAGAGCGATTGGTATTGATCGCTTCTGTTCATTCATTACTGAAGTATAGTAAACACTTTACTATATTGCAGTTTGTGAATGAACAGGAGTCTCTATGCAGATTGCTGTCTCATTCACTTCAGTGCAGATGAGGTCTTCAGTCCCTTCCTATATCTCAAAAAAGAGACATTAGGGGTCTATTCAGACCCCTGATGTCTCACCAAACCCCCCCCCCTGAAAAAAAAAAAAATGTTTACATCCCACCACCCATAGGGGAGAGAAGGCTGTGTCTGTTCCATATAAGGGGAGTGGACACGTACCAGCCATCAGCCTGCTCAGCGGGGATCAGCGGACAGATTCCCCGCTGAGCAGGCGTGTGGAAGGGGTCTAAGGGTAGATTTAGACATGAATCTCCCTGGCCTCTGAAGCCCGATCCACATTAAGTTCACGTTTCAGTGGCTACTGACAGGTGGTGAGGAAGCCATTTGCTTCTTCTTCACCGCCTGTTTTAACCCCATTTTTGTCGACAAATGCGCCGCAACCACAAGTATTGCACGTGATTGCGGGCCATTTGCGGGACTTCCCCATTGACTTGAATGTGTAGCATTTGGCGGGTGCAAAGCAACTTTTCTGTGGGCGCAAAGCAACGCATAGCAGCTGCGTCTGTTGCCTATTGCACCTTAAGGGGGGGGGGGAGTTTGGTAGGTGGAAAAAACGCAGCTCAACGGCACATTTTTGCCACCCCCCAACCGAAAGTCTAAACAAGGCCTAGGGTCTCATTCACGTGGGGCATACTACAACAAGGCTGTGTTTAGCTGCACAGCGATGCACAAGTGTTCCGTGCATCCCCTATGCAGGCAACCGCATCAATGTCAATTGGGATACAGTGGCTGCAGGTGAATGCACAGGTGTTCCTTGAATTCCTGTGTAGGCAGCCCCATTCATGTCAATTGGGACACAGTGGATGCATGGACACAACCACTGCTCCCAACTTGGCATCTGTGTGGGTGCATGTCCCTAAACTTACACTGTCTGCATTTGGGGCCATTCGCCCAGATTTGTCCTCACAGCCACTGCATCCCAATTGACATGAATGGGATTATCTGCACAGAGCACCTGTTCATCCCTGTGTGGGTAAACACGGCTCTCCATAAGGCCCTCCATGGTTGTACACCCCATGTGAACAAGGATTTAGTAGGAATTTAGCAGGGATTTTGTAAGTTATGTTGTGTTTTGTATGCCAATAAGGATTTTAGTGTTTGAGTTAAAACAGCAATTTGATAAACATTTGCGTTGCGCAACTATTGTGCCCCTACAGCACGACCTTTTTATTTTACTGGTCATGTGCTTTCAGAAAAATATATGATTTGGGAGGTATTTTACAAACCCTGAGAGCTGTAAGTGAAAAATGAAAACCTCTAGATTTTTATAGAAATATGCTTATTAACCACTTCAGCCCCAGAAGGATTTGCCCCCTTCCTGACCAGAGCACTTTTTACAATTTGGCACTGCGCTGCTTTAACTGGTAGTTGTGCGGTCATGCAATGCTGTACCAAAACAAAATTTGCGTCCTTTTTTCCCACAAATAGAGCTTTATTTTGGTGGTATTTGATCACCTCGGCGGTTTTTATTTTTTGCACAATAAACGAAAAAAAGACCGAAGATTTTGAAAAAAAAATGATATTTTCTACTTTTTGTTATAAAAAAAATACAATAAACTCAATTTTAGTCATACATTTAGGCCAAAATGCATTCAGCCACATGTCTCGGGTAAAAAAAAAAAAAAAATTCAATAAGCATATATTTATTGATTTGCCCAAAAGTTATAGCGTCTACAAACTAGGGTACATTTTCTGGAATTTATGCAACTTTTAATTTATGACTGCCTATCTCATTTCTTTTTTTTTCAATAATCTTTTATTTACCGTATTTATCGGCGTATAACACGCACTTTTTTCCCCTTAAAATCAGGGGAAAGTCGCAGGTGCGTGTTATACGCCGATCCCCTGCAATCCCGAGCTGTCACAACTTCAAAATCGCCGACCGCGATTTGAAAATGGCGCCGCCGGAGCCGAAATACACAGAGCCGGTCCTCGGCTCTTTCCGGCGGCTCTCGTTCACTTTCGGCTCCACTCGTAGTCCCGAGCGGAGCTATCCGAACCTACTCGGCTGTGTATTTTGGCGCCGGCGGCGCCATTTTCAAATCGCGGTCGGCGTTTTTGAAGCCCAGGATGGCAGGGACAGGGGATCGAAGGCTGCACTGGGGCAAGGCTGCACTGGGGCAGGCTGCACTGGGGAAGGCTGCACTGACAAGGCTGCACGGGTAAGGCTGCACTGACAAGGCTGCACTGACAAGGCTGCACTGACAAGGCTGCACTGACAAGGCTGCACTGACAAGGCTGAACTGGGGAAGGCTGCACTGACATGGCTGCACTGACATGGCTGCACTGACAAGGCTGCACTGACAAGGCTGCACTGGGGAAGGCTGCACTGACAAGGCTGCACTGACATGGCTGCACTGGGGCAAGGCTGCACTGAGAAGGCTGCAATGATGGGCATTTAAATGTAAGTTTTTTTCTCTTCAACTTCCCTCCTAAAAGTTTTTTTTTCCTTAAAATTCCCTCCTAAATTGGGGTGCGTGTTATACGCCGGTGCGTGTTATACGCCGATAAATACGGTAATTTTCCAAGTAATAGAATACAAATTCATGTAAATATATAGCATCAGTCCTTCAATAACATTTGTGCTAAACAAATTATCTGGTTAAAAGGTACAGCAAAATAAAACAAAACAAGATACTTCCGTGTATCGAATCATATCTAAGGTATAATGATAATAAGTCAACAATCTAATATTAATTACAAGATATTAAACTTCGCTTACCCCAAATGGGTTCAAGCTGTAAGCGGAGGTCAATTATTAAACATTTATAGTGAATACTTTAGAGGTAACTTATTCTTGAACTTCAGGATGAATTTGCCTGTCTCATTTCTTGAGGGGCAATAAATGGCAGGACAGTACAAATGTTTGTTTTTTTTTCACAAAGTTGTCACAAAATCATATATTTCTTAAACATGCCATGGGTATATGTGAAATTACACCCCAAAATACATTCTGCTGCTTCTTCCGAGTACAGGGATCCCCACATGTGTGGGACTTTTTGGATAACTATCCACGTACAGGACCCCGAAAACCAAGCACCGCCTTCAGGCTTTCTAAGGGCGTAAAATGGTGATTTAACGCCTCACTAACTATCACAGTTTTCGGAGGCCATTAAATGCCAAGATAGCGAAAAAAAAACCCAAAATGACCCCATTTTAGAAAGTAGACACCCTAAGCTATTTGCTAAGAGGCATGTTGAGTCCATGGAATATTTTATATTTTGCCACAAGTTTCAGGAGGAGGATATTTTTTTTATTTTATTTCTTTACTTTTTTTATTTTTTTTTTGTAACTGTAACAGTTCCAGGTTTGGGTCTCTCAAAATGCGATGGCATCTTTGGAGACCCTGTGAAAGTGTGTTCCATGACTGTGCAGTGCTGTACCCTACGCTAATACTTCACTAGTGTGTGGTAGCTTTGGAAACATTCACCCATGCAGAGACCAGGTTGGTCAGGAGAGGAGGGACAATAAAAGCGAGTGTCCGTGTTTCCTACAGACACGACATCTTCTTTGGGGGGGTTCGTTGGATAGGGGTACCACAGAGGACATACGGAAAATGCCTCTCATGCAGCCGGCTCACTGCATTTGCATTGGGAAGTTGGGGCACAGCACCGTCTGGAAACAGAAGGGCTGTGATGACCTGTTCCTGGAATTCAAGGAAGGATCCAGTTCATCCTGACACTTTGTACAGCACATACTGTATATACTCGAGTATAAGTCGAGATTTTCAGCCCTTTTTTTTTAGGCTGAAAGTGCCCCCCTCGACTTATACTCGAGTCACCGCCGTCTGCCTACATGATCAGCGTGTCATGCAGGCAGACGGCGCCAGCGTGTGCTATTACTATTCGGTGGCCATTCACTGTTCAAAAGCCGCGCCTTCTCCTCATCTGTGATAGGCAGAAAACTCCATTTCCCAGCAGTCAGTGTACAGCCTATCACGGACATTCTCTCATCCTCGTCCGTGGTATGAGGATGAGAGAATGTCTGTGATAGGCTGACCGCTGACTGCTGGGAAATGGAGTTTTCTGCCTATCATGGACGAGGAGGAGGCGCAGCTTTTGAACAGTGAATGGCCGCCGAATAGTAATGGCACACGCTGATCGGTGCAGAGCAGCACACGGAGGCATGCACAGGACACAGGTAGGTTGCACACATACACAGGACACAGACACATGCACATATACACAGGACACATGACACATGCACATATACACAGGACACATACACAGGAGCCAATTGAAATAGGTAAACAGACACCTTTTTGTACCAGCGTCTGGCTCTACGACAATTAAGTATGGTGCCATCAACTGATCGTTGACGTCCACCCCTCCCATATTAAGGTTGTATTCGTGGACACAGAGGGGTTTCTCCACAACACCAGACGCGTTGGAATTTGGACTGTCATATCTGCGTGAAGGGAGGACAGAACGAAAACATTCCGTGAATCCCTCCACTTCACTGCGAGAAAATGATTACATCTCAAGCAGGCTCTCTCCCCCAGCCTAAGATGGAAATCTACAAGCCGCTGGGGTAAGCCCCGGCAATTAGATCGCACAGTGCCACATGCGCCAATTCCACAATCAAAAAGGTGACTAAAAAGTGTCACGCTTGTGTAATAATTGTCCGCATATAAGTGGTTCCCTTTTCCGAATAAGGGTGACACCAAGTCCTACACAGAAGTAGCTTTCATTACGGATTTTACTAATCAATACCGTTCCATCGAGCACATTGTTGGGAAGTATTGGCCTATTTTAAAATCTGATAGGACCCTAGCGAGAATCCTCACAATTCCTTAAATCAAGGATGGGCAAGGAATATGAGATCAGGGAATTGGTCACCTGTAACACCACTCACGTAACTTATGTCATCGAATGTCCATCTAGATTGCAATATGTGGGCAGAACCACCAGGCCCCTCTGTGTACGTATTAGGGAACAGATTAATAAAATTAGGAAGGGGTTCCCTAAACACAATCTTTCCAGACATTATGATGAGTTTCATAATAAGGACCCATCTGGATTGATTTTTTATGGCATTGATACTATTAAAGACCACTGGAGGGGGGGGAAACAAGAAGATTTCGATATCCCAAAATGAAATTAAATGGATATACCGTTTAGATTCCTTAGTGCCCAGAGGGTTAAATGTGGATATTGATTGAAATAGTTTTTTATCTAATTTTTAATATGTCATTATTCTCCCTTTTTTCTCTTCTTCTCTTTTATACTTCACTTAATTTTTTGGCCCTACCCCCTGGCCATTGCCCCATCGTACATTTTTCTACATGGGAACTGATTTTATTTCTATTTTTTATATATATGTTTTTATATATATATTTTAGAAAATATATATATGCATCACATTCTTTTGAGTCAGATAGGTGATGTTTTCCTATTTTACACAGGTAACTATATTTCGATATCTCCTTTTTATTAACCTTCCATCACTTTTTTATCTAATTTTTCAATAACTCATATTTATTATGTTATTAATACTTATTACTGGAATCCCTCGTCCTCCCTTCTTTCCTCTATTTCCATTGTCTATATATCATATTTTATAGATGGAGGCGCTGCTTTTGACATTATCTAAATATTCCCCTAGATGGCGTTTGGGTTCAGGTTACTATTCCACCTGTTGTGGTGGAGACAGCCCTCTATTCCATCCGCCCCTTGGTGTAATTGCTGCTTGCCCATTTTTGATTGGCTACTGTGGCGCCTCCATGTAGTATTAATAGACGTATGGTGTACCAATATGGCCACGCCTCAGATGACGTCTGTGTGACGAAACGCGTAAGGCGGGGCATACGTGGTACGCAATATGTCATTTCTGTTTGTTCCGATCTGCTAGGTCGGCTGTGGAACACACGCTGTTACCATGCCGATGATACGGAAGTTAGCCACATTTGTATAGCGGAGCACTGTAGCTCCTTTGTTTTTAACTTTTATGCAATAAATCCTTTTATTTACGGATTCACGCTATGAGGCTCATCTTTCCTATATCTATGTGGACGCCTGCTGCTGGGGATCTTTAGAAAGACTTCCCTGGAGAGGTGGAAGACTACGGCACCTACTTGAGGGGCTATCTGCCACAAGGGGACACCGCTACTGGATTTCAGCCTACACGCCTGTTACCCCTGCAGGGGTTAAGTGCTCCGGTGAGTGCGGGCACAAGTGGGAGTTGCGGAGGAAGGCGGGGAATATTGAAGAGTCACCATTATTATTCATGCATGGATCATCACTCACAGACCACTATTTTTGGTGTATAGTTATATACACACTTATATTTGTTTGGACTTTTTTTACATTATTTTTGATACTATTTAATGCCACTTTTTATTTTTACATATTTACATAATTTTTCATTTTTTGGCTTTCACTTGCTTGAAGCTTTTCCTTTGTATTCACTATTGGGGCACTTTTTATTCATTAAGTTACCTCCCTTTATATAGTACGTCACATCATATCATCTTTTGATGTGGGGTATTATCACTTATTGGGATTTTTATTATTTTTATTTTTCATGAATTCTCAGTTTTTACACTTTTATATATTATTGATCTTATATCTACTTTAAGTACTTTAAGCACCTTTAAGGAGAGTTGTTTAGATTTAATAACACAGTGGGTTCACATATAACTGATTATCTTTGAACAGCGCCACTTCCCCTAAAATAGATTTCTTTTGACCAAGTCCCACACAATCTTACCAGCGCTCCCTATGTAGTCTGGGCAGTTCTCTGGCTTTTTTCCCTCATAAACCATAAAAATATATGTATAGCCTGTATAGCCTGTTTGAAAGACAAGCGGCCAGAAAACTTAATCAGGGACTCAACGCAGACAACTTGATCTGGAGTAAACAAGGCTGCAAATTGTTGGTTGAAGTAGTTTATGAGGGGCCGAATTTTGTAGAGCCGATCAAATCCAGAGTCACCCCGAGGACGAAGTGCATAAATCGCAAGATCTGCTCGTATCTAGCCCTGGTCATGGATGCAGAGAACACAGGCATATGGTGAATTAGGTCAGTGGACCAATATGACCACAACTCACTCTTTTTAGTTATGGCCATGAGGAGGGATAGGCCCAGGAAGGCTTGAAATTCGGAAACCGAAGGGTCAACTGGGGATTAGCAGCGATAAATTGACCAGCATACAAATTGCTTTGGTCCACAATAGATCTATAGAGATCTATAGAGATGTGTTTAGTCTTTTGTAAGTGACAGTGATCGATCAATACTGCCCTTGGGTGGGCTGGGCTGGGCGGAGGGGCTAAACGCAGGTGCTAGCAGGTATCTTGGCTGATCCCGCTAACACTGCATTTTTGGGAACCCTTAACTACTGGGGACGTTAATATAGTTCTGATCAGACCAAAGATATTGACCCGTTCAGACACTACAGTCCCTGACAAAAGTCTTGTCGCTTGTGTACAAATTGACCTGAAGTGCCACTAAAATATATTTCTAATCAAGATTTTGTTACAAGAAATGGGTCATTTTAATCCCAACAGCTTTTGTAATAATGTTTTCAGTGCAAAACGAAACTGACAAAAAGTATTCTAATATTCACAGCTTGGTATTGAGTCAATTTTTGCCAAGACATACGTTTTGTCGCCTTGTTATATGAGCTTCACCTGTGACTAATAATGGATCAATTAGGTCTCAGGTGTGTATAAAAAGAACACCAGTACACTAGACCTTCTCAACTGCAACTAGACCTCTGCAAACATGCTTAAGATTCACCCGGAGACTAAAGTGTTGATTATCAAGAGGCTGAAGACCAGATCCACTGCTGATGTGGCAGACACCTTAAATGTGTCTCAGCGTCAAGTTCAGAGGATAAAAAAAAGATTTGAAGAGACTGGAGACGTTTTGGACAAGGCCAGGTCAGGCCGACCCCGCAAGACAACTGCTCGAGAGGACCGTTTGTTGGCTCGAAAATCCAAGGCCAGCCCATTTTCCACTGGAGCAGAGCTCCACGAGTGTCTAAAACGTGATTAGAAGCCTGGGTGCACTACGCAGGTGCACTACGGACCGCACAGCATATAAGGATAGGAGAGACGATGCAGGGACCACGCTCCCGTAGAAGTCCGTGTGACGAAACGTACGTAGGGCATGGCTTTTGACTGAACGCCTTGCTGACATCTCCCTGCAAGCTGACGCTTAGGAACATCTTTTTAAGCATTGTGCACCGCTCATTTTTTCTACTACAATGTGAGTACCCTTTATATCTGACCTAATAAATAGTGTTTTTAAACGGTTTTACACTACGGAATCCTTTCTTCTTATGTCCTTATGATATCATCCTGTTCCTGGTCTTGCCAAGTACTGCTGCACAGTGGCACATACTGTGACTACTACTCGTTACCCCTGCAGGGGATATACAGCTGGTGAGCCTCTGCACAACGACAGCGCGAGACACCAGCACCGGATTAACACTTGTTGTGTGCTTTGAGGAATCCTACAACGGACGCCTTTTTTCACTTATAGTGCACCGGGCACAGTTACCCATATGGACTGTTTACTACTATAGAACCATTTGCATGACACGTGTGTTAATTACTTTTCAGAGTGACTTTTTTATTAGGGCACTTGTCACTTTGTTATTTGCAACGTTTGTAGAGCAACATTTAATATTTATTTATTTACCACTAGGCACTTTTTGTTATTTAGCACTAGACGCCTTAGAATTTATGCATGTCACGTGTGATGTATTTATTGCAATTTTTGTGTTTTAGACACAGACTACTTTATGCACCTAGTAGTGGTTAATATTGTTTTTTTCCTTTTGAGGGAATATAGCACTAGACACCTTGGATGTGATTTATTGCACTCATTGTGCTTCCTATGTTTAAAACACTAATCACTTTAACCCACAGGAGTGGTAATAACTGTCATACATATCTCATACAACATATGACACCTTGGGTATAATTATATATATCTAGATATTTCCTTTTACAACTTTGGGACAGCGCCACACTCACACATTTTTCTTTTTTCACTATTTTCCGCTCATTCCACCCTTTGTGGAGTCAGCGTATGTGAGGGCAGCAGTCTATCATTAAGCAATATACTTCCCACCCAGGCTTCTAATCACATCCATTTGCGCGGACTCCCTATTTCTTTTGTCACATTCCATACTCGGTATTTTATACCAAGTGGTAGTCTGCTGCAATGGATATTTTTAAATATCTTAATAATAGAAATATAAATCTTACGGAAGTATTCAACCAAGAACAAGTAGTAAACAAAAAAGACATGGATAGCCTTTTTAAACAATTAAGACACACCATAGAGAAGCAAATTAGAGTTTGGTGGGACATAGCCACACTTGAAATGTACATCACGGAAAAAATTACCCCCAGGAGGCTCAGATGGGATGTCTCACCAAATGATGCAATCGATGATAAAACCCTAATGGAGGAGTGGTATAGATTCTTCAATGATAGCGAAAACGCTTTATTACGCAAAATAATCGTACGAAGACAACATAAGCTGAAAAACATTGCATCAGAAATCCTACAAATTAGAGATCAGCTGATACCATTCCTCGACTCAAGGGAATACAAAGATAAGGATAACACCTTACAAGAAATAGTCAAAAAGTACGACAAAGAGATACAACTAAAGAAACAAAAGAAATTTAGAAGAGACGTACTAGACTACAAGAATCAACATGTTTATAAGTGGCAAACGGATGAGACATATGTGGAAGAAGACCACAACATCTCAATGATTGACGAAGCAGATGATAGTTCAACAAAAGAAGATGCACCAATATGTCAAGAGACAAATACTGTAACTAACAGGACACAAAGGGAATCATTAGGACAGGCGCCAACATCTGAAAACGTTAGGCGAGGGAATAGTCCTGAATATAGGAGAAACAGACAATATGAAACGCATGACAATAGAAGACAACAACAAGAAAACGTACCTTTTACACCAAGAACACCGAGGTACAGAAACAGATACTCACCTCTGAGGTATGAACAAGAATATACCCCTTATGCAGAACCCCAACAGCGAAGGGGTTTTTTCCCAGGGAATATCGCGGAAGACCACCGGCCTACAGACGAAGAATGTCACCATACAGAAGAGAAAGAGATCCCCAAGGATGGAGACCTTTCAGGATTCCAGACAGGAATTCCAACAAGCATCCACGATCATGATGGAACCCAAGGGTGACAAGAAATGCAGATACAGGAATAAGAAACAGAACTCAAGAAGGCACGCAATGGGAGGAGAGAATGAACCAGGGGTACAGAATACCGAGAGGAGGAAGAGAAAACGGACAAGAGGAAAGAGAGGAGGGGCAAAGAAAAAGAAGAAGAGAGTACTAGGCGGAGGCATTTTTAATCTTAGTGAAGCCACTTTCAACGAAAATGAAATGAGAGTACTCGATTTGGGATTAAAATATGCACCAGAGAGAAGTCTGGATCCCTTCGAAGTATTCATAGATTTACAAAAATTCGTTAGGAAGTTGAACATTAGGAAATTTTTTGCAATAAAAGGGGAACAAGAACCACAAAAAGAAAAGGAAGATTCAATATACAAACATTCGAAACTGAAAAACAATTCCACATTTAATCCCAACACCCAGCAAAATGAGAGCCTGACAACCTTCAAAAAAATGGTGGAACAAGATATCAGGAAGATGAACCCAAGAAAAAGTCGAGAGTTTGGAAAACTATCAAAGAAATAGAAAAGAAAAAGAATATCGTCATACGGCCAGCAGATAAAGGGGGAGGCCTAGTTATATTAAACAAACAGGATTACGAACTAGAGATGGGAAAACTACTCAACATCCCAAACACATATAAAAAATTGAAGGGTAACCCAAAGGTGGAATATCACAAGAAATTAAAAGCCTATATACATAAAGGGGAGAAAAAAGGAATTTTAAATAAAAAAGAAGCAAGATATCTGATCCCAGAGGCAGCAAAAACTCCCGTGATCTACTATGTCCAAAAAATCCACAAGAGCCAAACCAACCCGCCAGGAAGACCTATAATAAGTGGCATCGATGGCCTGTTTTCAAGGCTAGGGGCCTATTTGGACGGATATCTACAGCCATTGGTCATTAGGGGCAAATCATACCTAAAAGACAGTAAACAGTTGATTACCGAGCTTAAAAGTCTAAACGTCAAAGAAGAAGATATACTCGCAACAATCGATATCAACTCATTATACACCAATATTGTACAAACAGATGGCATCAGTGGAGCAGAATGGGCCCTATACCAACAGACAGACCTCAAAGAAGAACAAATTAAATACTTATTAGAAGGACTTAAGTTAGCAATGAGCCACAACTACTTTTGGCACAAGGGAGACTACTACACTCAAGTGAAAGGGGGAGCCATGGGGGCTAAATACGCCCCGAGCGTAGCTAATCTACTACTCAATAAGTGGGAAGAAGAACAAATTTACAGTACCAGCAGAAGTCATCTGAAGTTTTATCGACGATATATAGATGACATTGTAATCATCCGGGGCGGCACTGAGGAAGAATTACAAATGTTTTTTGATGAATTAAACCATAACATCTATGGTCTATCCTTCTCTGGGAACTGGAGCAGGTATAACATCAACTACCTCGACCTCCAGATATTTAAAGAAGATGGACACCTTAGCACAAAGATGCACTTTAAAGACACAGACAGAAATGGCTACATCCCCACTAGTAGTTGCCATCACCTAAAATGGATTGGAAACATCCCTAAGGGACAGTTCATGCGGATACGTAGAAATTGTAGTAACGTAACTGACTTTGAGGAACAAACAAATAATCTGATCAAGCAATTTGTGGATAAAGGATACAAAAAGAAGGATCTATTGACACTAAAAGAACAAATAAAGAATATGAATAGAAATAAGTTAACGGAAGGAACACAGAACACCCACAAACGAGATAAAAACAAGTCTTTGGGCCTTGCTTTTCTGACTGGATATAATAGACAATACAGATCAATAGAATCAATTGTCAAAAAACACTGGCCCATTTTACAGTCAGACCAAGTTTAAAAACGGTGTTACCAAAAAACCTTTATTTATATTTATATTATTATTTTATATAAGGCCGCAACCCTTAGAAACAAACTAGTACATGATGCACTTGACCCCCCGAAACAAATTAAAATAGACAACAATTTAAAAGGCTTTTACCAATGTGGAAAATGTTTACCGTGTAGAGAAACCAAAAAATCAAACAAAAAGACCATGAAGTTTAAGTCCACAACAAACGGCAAAGAGTACACAATCAGGGACTTAATAACGTGTAATAATACACACGTTACTTATGTGTTAGAATGCCCGTGCCATAAACAGTACGTGGGACACACTACCAGGAAACTGCACATTAGAATTAGAGAACACATCACAAACATAAAGAATGGTTTTAAAAAACATAGTGTATCCAGACATTTTAGAGATCATCACAATAGGGACCCCAGTGGTATGCTTTTTTATGGAATTGACAAAATTAAGGGACACTGGAGGGGTGACAACAAGAAAACAAAAGTGTCACAAAACGAAACCAGATGGATCTTCCAGCTGGATACACTCCAACCGTCTGGAATGAACATAGATGTGGATCTCAATTGCTTCCTTACCAACTACTGAGTGCCTTTTATAAGAAAACCCCCCCTTTTTTTATAATGTTCCCTCTTTTCTTTGATGATAATGTTCCCCTTATTGGCTAATAAGTTTTTTAAAAATATTTCAAATGTTTTTAAAATATTTTAAGTATTTTAATATACACCAATCACCTGTCTCATACAGAATTGGGACATGGTTTCCCTGCCTCGCTTTTTTACATATATCTTCACAATAAAATATTTTTAGCATTTTTAGCATTTTTTAGCATTTAAGCATATCAATTTATCTGTTTGTATACCGTATCGCTAGGATATATGTCAAGAATCACATTTTTAACATTTTAATTTTAATATGTTTTAGTATACTTTGTTTGGATATTACCATTGTCTATATTACTACTGTCTAAGTTTCTTAAGTAAGGGTAGACTATTTACTATACACCATGTATACTGTGCGGTAGAAGTGTGCATAAATAACATACTTAATAGACACTACCGTGACACACATACAAAGGACCCATATATTAATAAGGTGTCACCAGGAAATCAGCGCTATATCAGGCCGTTTCACGGAGATTTAATCACCTCATTGGGGCTGCGGGCTCCGGTCTGCATTGTCCCAGGGAAAATGGCCGACGGCACACAAAAACATGGCCGCTGAAACTCAAACACACACCAAATATGGCCGCTGGAATGCAGGCGCACTACGGACCGCACAGCATATAAGGATAGGGGAGACGATGCAGGGACCACGCTCCCGTAGAAGTCTGTGTGACGAAACGTACGTAGGGCGGGGCTTTTGACTGAACGCCTTGCTAACATCTCCCTGCAAGCTGACGCTTAGGAACATCTTTTTAAGCATTGCACACCGCTCATTTTTTCTACTACAATGTGAGTACCCTTTATATCTGGCCTAATAAATAGTGTTTTTAAACGGTTTTACACTATGGAATTCTTTCTTCTTATGTCCTTATGATATCATCCTGTTCCTGGTCTTGCCAAGTACTGCTGCACAGTGGCACATACTGTGACTACTCGTTACCCCTGCAGGGGATATACAGCTGGTGATTCTCTGCACAATCACAGTGCGAGACACCAGCACCGGATTAACACTTGTTGTGTGCTTTGAGGAATCCTACAACGGATGCCTTTTTTCACTTATAGTGCACCGGCACAGTTACCCATATGGGCTGTTTACTACTATAGAACCATTTGCATGACACGTGTGTTAATTACTTTTCAGAGTGACTTTTTTATTAGGGCACTTGTCACTTTGTTATTTGCAACGTTTGTAGAGCAACATTTTATATTTATTTACCACTAGGCACTTTTTGTTATTTAGCACTAGACACCTTAGAATTTATGCATGTCACGTGTGATGTATTTATTGCAATTTTTGTGTTTTAGACACAGACCACTTTATGCTCCTAGTAGTGGTTAATATTGTTGTTTCCTTTTGAGGGAATATAGCACTAGACACCTTGGATGTAATTTATTGCACTCATTGTGCTTCCTATGTTTAAAACACTAGTCACTTTAACCCACAGGAGTGGTAATAACTGTCATACATATCTCATACAACATATGACACCTTGGATATAATTGTATATATCTAGATATTTCCTTTTACAACTTTGGGACAGCGCCACACTCACACACTTTTCTTTTTTCACTATTTTCCCCTCATTCCACCCTTTGTGTAGTCAGCGTATGTGAGGGCAGCAGTCTATCATTAAGCAATATACTTCCCACCCAGGCTTCTAATCACATCCATTTAAGCGGACTCCCTATTTCTTTTGTCACAGAGCTCCTCGAGACCTGGTCACCTGATGTCCCTGCGTCAACCAGAACAATTTGTCGGATTCTGTCTCGAAATGGCCTCCATGGTCGAATCAGTGCCCATAAGCCAGCACTAAACAAAAGACAGTTGAAAAACCGTGTGGCATTTGTCAAGGGCCACAGACTGCTAAAAGGATGGACTCTGGAAAAGTGTCAGAAGGTGGATTTTTCAGATGAATCTTCTGTTGAATTACACCACAGTCGCCGCAAATATTGCAGGAGACCTACTGGAACCCACATGGAGCCGAGATTTACCCAGAAAACAGTGAAGTTTGGTGGAGGCAAAATCATGGTCTGGGGTTACATCCAGTATGGGGGTGTGAGAGGGATCTTCAGGGTGGAAGGCAACATCAATAGTCTAAAATACCAAGAAATCTTAGCTACCTCTTATATTCCCAACCATAAAAAAGGCCAAATTTTGCAGCAGGATGGTGCTCCATCGCATACTTCCATCTCCACATCAAAGTTCCTTAAGGCAAAGAAGATCAAGATGCTCCAGGATTGGCCAGCCCAGTCACCAGACATGAACATCATTGAGCATATGTGGTGTAGGATGAAAGATGAAGCATGGAAGACGAAACCAAAGAATATTGATGAACTCTGGGAGGCATGCAAGACTGTTTTCTTTGCTATTCCTGATGACTTCATCAATAAATTGTATGAATCCTTGCCAAACCGCATGGATGCTGCCCTTCAAGCTCATGGAAGTCATACAAGATTTTAAATTTGGATCTCACAGCACCACTACTTAATTTGCTGACATATTTTTGGATTTTCAGTATAGTTGTTCAATTTCTGTATAGGCGACAAAACTTTTGTCTTGCCAAAATTTGATCTGTCTGTCTTGATTAAATGATAAATCTTTTTTCAGTGAAACTAATTTATTTCAGTGCATTAAACATCATTTGGAAGGGCTTTAGCTTTTTATATGAGCTATTTCTAACACCAATTGATTAATTAAAAGTCAGGTTAATAGCAGGAGTTTCTACAAAATAGAGAAGCAACAAGACTTTTGTCAGGGACTGTATACTAAGTGAGGTGTATGGTGCATGCGTGGGTTTTAGCACTACTGGCACTAATCTGAAGCTGCCTGGGGCGACGCGGACCCCAATTGACGCTAAAACCTAACTGATGTCACCCGCTGGGTGATCAGGGGGTTATACCTTTATTAGGTAATATATGGCGGGTGCCCTGACACTATAAAAAAATAACTAACTAACCAGCGTCACCATGACACTAATACGGTGATCACTGGTGACAGAGGGTGAAATGGTTAACCGGGGGTGATCAAGGGGTTAAAACCTTTATTCGGTAATATATAGGGGTACCCTGACGCTGTAAAAGACTGACAGTGAAACTAACTGGCTAACCCGTGACACTAATACTGCGATCAGAATATAGATCTATACACTGTATTAGTGACACTGGTGACAGGGGGTTAAAGGGTTAACTGGGGGGTGATCAAGGGGTTAAACCTTTATTAGGGGGTTTAGGGGGGTACCCTAGACCTACTGGGGCCTAATTCTAACTGCCCTAACACTTATTAGTCACAAATTGCACCAATGCAGTGATAAGTGAAAACTGCACTTGGTGACACTGACAGGGAGTGAAGGGGTTAACTGGGGGGGGGGGGGCGATCGGGTGGTGACAAGTGTACCTACGTGTACTGTGTAGTGTTGTGCAACTCATGGTTAGATGTCCTCTCTCTGGAACGGAAAAGAGTTCCACAAGGGAAGATGACATAATTTTCTCTGCCTGTGTTTACACTTACAGGCAGAGGACAGTCTCTCATTCGCCAGAACCAATCACTAGGTCCAGGCCAGAAATCATAGACTGATCGGTTCTAAAGCGAACGACGTATACCTACGCTGATTTGCCCAGAAGAGCCGACCTGCCGCAGTATAATGACAGCGGCTGGTCGGCTACTGGTTAACAGTTTTGCGTACATTCACCATTTCGCAGAAAGGCGCAATTTAAAATTTACAAATATGTGTTATTTATTAAATCAATACAGGTTAAACTTTTGTATTTAGTAGGAATTTTGTAAAATGTGCTGTGTTTTTATTTGCGAATAATGACTTTAGTGTATTTTTAGCGAAAATATTAATTTGATAAACATTTACGCAAATATAATGAGGCAATAAAAATCAGTAGCACCTTCTTTCAGAAAATATATGGTTTGGGGGGTGTAAGTGAAAACCTCCAGATTTTTAGAGAAATTAACATATTTACATTTTTGCGCATTTGAAATTTTCCCCATTTTGCAAAATTTAAAATTTACAAATATTTGTTATTTATTACTCAATACAGGTTAAGCTTTTATATTTAGCAGGAATTTTGTAAAATGTGTATTCACCGCTCCTCCACCGCTGCAAAGAAGCTGCTGGCAGGACTTTTTGTGACGCCCTGCCAGCGCAGCACCCCAGTGTGAAAGCACTCGGGCTTTCACACTGGGCTTGCAGTTGAGGCTTTTTTCAGGCGCTATGCAGGCGCTATTTTTAGCAATGTAGCGCCTGAAAAACGCCTCCAGTGTGAAGGGGTCTAAAAGTGGAGCACAGGGCCTGCCAGTAAAAGGGTTAAAGTGAAAACAGTCTCATATTCGATAACAGATTCACCATCCAATATAAAAAATGAGCTGGAAAAAATTGTACATTTAGGAAGAATAAAAGATATTTTAAACAAAAAAAAAAAACAAATTCCTTATCCCTGAGTCGTGCAGAATCCCTGTCATATATACTATTCTCAAGATTCAAAAAGACAAAGTAAATCCACCAGACCCATTGTAAATGGTATAGACTCTCTTACATCAAGAATGGGACAATACCTTGATAATTTTGTACAACAAACGAAAGTATACTTGAAAGATACGAAACATGTACTTCAACTACTCAAAACCATTCCAGTACTAGAAGGAAGATCTCTACTAAATACCAGATGTATCAATACCAGATGTATCATCTCTATATACTATCGTACAACACCATCAAGCTTGTGATTCTACCAATTGGTTGTTGAGAGAGTATAGCACACTTATTTGCAAACAAAGAAAGTGCCTGGTTAAATGTATTGATTTCTGCTTAAAGTATAACTACTTCTGGCATGACCAAGCGTATTACAAACAAATTACAAGAAAAGCCATGGGAGCTAAATTTGCACCTAGCGTGGCTAATGCCTTTATGGCATATTGGGAGGAGAATGCAGTATTTACCTTTTATAAAAGATACATCGATGACCTGATTATTATATGGAATGGGAGTAAAGCTACATTGGAGAACTTTTTAGTTAAATTAAACGACAAGAATATTAAACTTATGTGGAACAGTGATAAGCAGGTCAATTTTTTGGGCCTTGATATTATCCCTTGTAGGTAGTCAATTAACTACTAAAAACGTACTTACTTACTAAAACTTATTTCAAAAATATATATGCCAACAGCTATCTTTCTATTAACAATTGCCATTTTAAACCGAGGCTTTATAACATCCCAAAAGGCCAACTTGTAAGGATCAGGAGGAATTGCACGAACGAAAATGATTTTATGATTCAAGCAACATTTATAGGAAACAGGTCTAAGGATAAAGGCTATACCGATGGATTTATACAAAACCAGATTGATGCTGTCAAGAAAATGGATAGAACAGTAATGCTACAAGATAAGAATAACCATCAAGGGAATTTGGAAGCTCCTTTCTTAGTTTTGGATTATAACAACCAACATAGGGAAATAGAAAAGCTGTTAAAAAGACACTGGCATATACTGAAGAGCGACAGACACCTTAACAGCATTCTTACAGACAAACCTAATTAAGTCTACAAGAGAGCACCCACCTTGAGAGACATCACTGCGAAAAATGTTGTTGCACTACCTCCAATTATAGATTACACTTTTTTACTGGAAAGGGGTTTTATCCCTGTAAATATTTTTTTGCCTGCCAACACTCTAAGAGGCCACAACTGAAACGAACAGACTTCACATCTACAAATACTGGACAAAGCTATCCTATTAGAGACTTCATTAGCTGCCACACCGAGGGTGTAGTGTATGTTCTTCAATGTAGCTGCAACCTGCAGTATATGGTCAGGATCAGGGAGCATGTTCAAAATATTATGAAAAGGCTTCCCTAAACATAATGTATCCAGACATTTTGCGCAGGTACATAACAAAGACCCCACACATTTGCAGTTCTGGGGTATTGAGAGATACAACAAACCCTGGAGGGGGGCACATAAGGTTAGATCTATTAGTCAGAAAGAATCTAAGTGGATACACACTCTTCACACTCTCACACCTGATGGTCTCAATGTTAAATTTGAACTGAATTGTTTAACCACTTAAGGACTAGCCTCGTTTTGGATTTTAGGTGTTTACATGTTTAAAACAATTTTTTTGCTAGAAAATTACTTAGAACCCCCAAACATTATATATTGTTTTTTTTCTAACACCCTAGAGAATAAAATGGCAGTCAATGCAATACTTTTTTTTTTGCACCGTATTTGGGCAGCGGTCTTATAAGCGCACTTTTTTTTGAAAGTTGAAGTTAGCCCAATATTTTTTTATATTGTGAAATATAATGTTAAGCCAAGTAAATTGATACCCAACATGTCATGCTTCAAAATTGCGCCCACTCGTGGAATGGCATCAAACTTTTACCCTCAAAAATCTCCATAGGCGACGTTTAAAAAATTCTACAGGTTGCATGTTCTGCGTTACAGAAGAGGTCTGGGCTAGAATTATTGCTCTCGCTCTACCGGTCGCGGCGATACCTCACATGTGTGGTTTGACCACCATTTTCATATGCGGGCGATACTCACGTATGCATTCGCTTCTGCGCGCGAGCTCGTCGGGACGGGGGGGTTTTTAAAACATTTTTTTTTACATTTTTATTATTTATTTTACATGATGTTTAAAAAAAATTTGTGTCACTTTTATTCCAATTACAAGGAATGCAAACATAAATTAAACTTAAACAGAAATTAAACTTAAATATGAGATCTGGGGTCAAAAATAGGTCAGATCTCATATTTACACTAAAATGCAATAAAAAAAAAAAAAAAAAAAAGTCATTTAAAAAAATTACATTGAAAAAAATGTGCATTCAAGACGTATGGGCGAAAGTGACGCTTTGACGTCGCTTCTGCCCAGCAGTGTCATGGAGATGAGTGGGCGCCATCTTAGCCTCACTCATCTCCAGGCACAGAAGGGAGACAGACGCGATCGCCTCCGCCGCTACCAACGGCTCCGTTAAGCGGCGGAGGGCACCGGATCGCGGCGGGAGGGCACCGGATCGCGGCGGGAGGGCCCTCTCCCGCCACCGATAAAAGCGATCTCGCGGCGAATCCGCCGCAGAGACCACTTTTATCCGAAAGCCGACTGCCACACGAAAACGGGAATACCAGGGTTATGGCAGCTAGCTGCTGCCATAACAACGATATCCGCCGGCAAACTTTGGACGTACATCGGCGTGCGGCGGTCGGCAAGTAGTTAAGCTAATTTTTGATTTTTATCTTGTGATATTGACTTTTGTTATTTTTCACCTTTAGGCCTCATTTTTTCGGCACGCATATTGGTTCATCTTGTATGGCATTTTATTTACTGCTATCAAGGCCCTGTACACACGGTCAGATTTTCAGACGAAAAATGTGTGATAGGACCTTGTTGTCGGAAATTCCGACCGCGTGTGGGGTTTGAGCCAAAATCCATGGATTTTGTTGTCAGAATGTCTGATCAATGTCCTATTGTGTGTACGGGGCATTAGTGTTATCTATTTATGAGTCCCAATTCAGAGGTTGGTATTATACACACACATTTTGGCCTCATTGTATGCCCTATTCATGAATTTTTACTTATTTTTTTTTATGTACCTTTATTCAACATCTTTGTTATACTAAGGGCTTGGCAATATTATCCCCTTGCCGCCGAGCGTATGCAGATGTGCATACTCGGCTTTCGGGGGTTATACCGGGATGATGCCTGCAGCTGCAGGCATCATCTCGGTACTGTTTTTGTAGAGCCGGCGATCGGCTTTCCAGCGATAACAACCGATGCGGCTAAAGGCCGCTCGGCTGTTATACCGGAGGAGCGGGAGGGGACGCCCCCCCCTGCCGCCTCCCACCGGGCCTCCCATTCCACCAGGAGGCCCGATAAACAATCCGCTACCTCCGGCGGCTAGTGACAGTCTGGAACGAAGCCATAAGCGGCTTCGTTCCAGCCTCCTAATTGTAAACACAGAAGTGACGTCATGACATCACTTCCCGTTTACTCGGCTGCCAATGGAGCCGGTTTTAAAAAATACAGTATTCAAAATTGCAGAAAACAGCGATCTGAATACTTTGGAGTGCAAAGGAGGATCGGGGTCTTTTAGACCCCCGATCCCTCCATAAAGAGTACCTGTCACCACCTATTACTGTCACAAGAGATGTTTACATCCTTGTGACAGCAATAAAAGTGATCACATTTTTTTTTTTAAACAATTTATTAATATTAAAATAAATAAGAAAAAAAAATTTAAAGCGCCCCCGTCGCCACGAGCTCGCGCAGCAAAGAAAACGCATACGGAAGCCGCAGCCGCATATGTAAACGGTATTCAAATCACACATGTGAGGTATCGCCGCAATCGTCAGAGTGAGAGCAATAATTCTAGCACTAGACCTCCTCTGTAAGTCTAACCTGGTAACCGTAAAAAAAATTTAAAGCGTCGCCTATGGAGATTTTTAGGTACCGTAGTTTGTCGCCATTCCACGAGTGCGTGCAATTATAAAGCATGACATGTTCGGTATCTATTTACTCAGCGTAACATCATCTTTCACATTATACAAAAAAATTGGGCTAACTTTTACTTTTCTTTTTTTAAAATTCATGAAAGTGTCCCTTTTCCCAAAAAGTTGCGTTTAAAACACCGCTGCACAAATACCGTGTGACATAAAATATTGTAACAATCGCCATTCTATTCTCTAGATTCTCTGCTAAAAATATATATATAGTGTTTGGGGGTTCTAAGTAATTTTCTAGCAAAAAATACGGATTTTAACTTGTAAACACCAAATGTCAAAAATAGGCTTAGTTATGAAAGGGTTAAATGAAGTTTCTTTGCCACTACTATTAATTGCCACATTGCGGTGGTTTCTTAGTATTAGTTAGTTTCATATTTATTTACGCTTTTTAGTTCATGATGTTTACTCATATTATTCGCATTTGCCATTACCACCTGAAAAATGGCTGCCATTGTGTCAGAGACGTGATCTCCAGTAAAAAGACGCCCAAGTCTGTTTTTACTAATCTAGAAAATGGGCACTATAATGGTGGAGACATTATCTCCAACAAAATGGCTGCCAACACACTTCCTGTTTCCGTATATAAAGTGTAGTATCTGGTAGCCAATCCGGTTCCCCTGATGAAGTCATGTGTCGTAACAAAGCGTGTAGGGCGTGGCCGGATATTTAGAGCGGACCGGAAGTGACGTAAGAGGCATCTGCAACGCGGTGTTTGCACTTTACAAGCTCTTTAAAATCATTTTTAACCGCCTGACAACTGGGCACTTAAACCCCCTTCCCAACCAGACCAATTTTCAGCTTTCAGCGCTCTCGCAGTTTGAATGATAATTACTTAGTCATGCAACACTGTACCCATATGAAATGTCTGTCTGTTTTTTCCACACAAATAGAGCTTTCTTTTGGTGGCATTTAATCACCGCTGGGTTTTTTATTTTTTGAGCTAAAAAATGAAAAAAGCCCGAAAATTCTGTAAAAAAATACATTTTCTTTGTTTCTGTAATAAAATTTTGCAAATTAAGAATTTTTCTTCATAAATTTGGGCCAAATTTTATACCGCTACATATCTTTGGTAAAACTTATCCAAATCTGTGTATATTATTTGGTTTGTGTGAGAGTTAGAGTCCACGACAAATGGTGCCAATCACTGAAAATTGATCACACCTGAAGTACTGACAGCTTAGCTCATTTCTTGAGACCCTAACAAGCCAGGACAGTACAAATACCCTCCAAATGACCCCTTTTTGAAAAGTAGACATTCCAAGGTATTTAGAAAGAGGCATGGTGAGTTTTTTGAAGTTGTAATTTTTTTTCCACAATTCTTTCCAAAATCAAGATTTTTTTTTTTTTTTTTCACAAAAGCGTCATATTATCAGGTTATTTCTCACACAAAGCATACCACAAATTACACCCCAAAACACATTCTACTACTCCTCCTGAGTATGTCGATACCACATGTGTGAGAGTTTTACACAGCGTGGCCACATACAGAGGCCCAACATGCAGGGAGCGCCATCAGATGTTCTAGGAGCATAAATTACACATTTAATTTCTTGACTATCTCTTACACTTTTGAAGATCCTGGAGCACCAGGTCAATGGAAACGCCCCAAAAAATGACCCCATATTGGAAAGAAAACAACCCACGTATAATCTAGGAGGCATATCAAGTCTTTTGAACCTGTCTACAAGTTCTTGGAAAATGTGTAAAGAAAAGTACAGTGATACCACATGTGGGAGACTTTTCCACAGCATTGCCATATAGAGAGGCCCAACATGCAGTGAGCACTGTCAGGTGTTCTAGGGGCATAAATGTCAAATCTAATTTAACTACCTATTACACTTTGAGGCACTGTAGTGGCATGGATGTGAACTGATGTGGCATGGATAAGTCGTGGATGGGGGTGGCTGGGTATGGCTGAGTATGGATAGGATGGCTGGGTATGGCTGAGTATGGATAGGATGGCTGGGTATGGCTGAGTATGGATGGATGGATGAGTATTGCTGAGTATGGCTGAGTATAGGTGGCTGAGCATTGATGGATGGATGAGTATTGCTGAGGATGGATGAGTATGGATGGATGGATGAGTATTGCTGAGCATGGATGAGTATTGCTGAGTATGGATGGATGCATGGATGGATGAGTATTACTGAGCATGGATGAGTATTGCTGAGTATGGATGGATGAGTATTGCTGAGCATAGATGGAGGAGTATTGCTGAGCATGGATGAGTATTGCTGAGTATGGATGGATGGATGAGTATTGCTGGGCATGGATGAGTATTGCTGAGTATGGATGGATGAGTATTTCTGAGCATGGATGGATGAGTACTTCTGAGCATGGAAGAGTATGGATGGGATGGATGGATGAGTATTTCTGAGTATGGATGGGATGGATGGATGAGTATTTCTGAGCATGGATGGGATGGATGAGTACTTCTGAGTATAGATGGAATGGATGGATGGGTATCTCTGACCATGGATGAGTATAGATTGGGATGGATGGATCAGTACTTCTGAGCATGGATGGGAGGGATGGATGGCTGGAATGGGCACAGAGCAGTGCTGTGGGCAGTACACATCCAGCCCACAGTGCGGGGAGGGGAGAGAGGAACCGGAAGTGACGCCGGTTTGTTTAGAAGTGATCGCTCGATCATTTGACGGAGTGATGACGTGGTAAACAGCCGCTGCTGTGATATGTGATGCGCCGAGTCCTCTGGACCCGGCGGTCACGGATATTCCTGGGTGCATGCCCCAGGGGGCGTGCAGGAGCAAGATTCTAGGAGGACGTCCATGGACACCCTCCCAGAATAAGCCGACCGCACTGCAGCCGTCTTTCGGCATGTGGTTAATGTAAGAATCCATTTGACTTGTTATATCTGAAAATCCATAAGGCTTTGATTGAGAAACACAGTGGTCTAGTGCTTTCTTTAGATATATTGAAGGCATTTGACACTGTATGGTGGTGCTTTTTATGGGAAACTGTCACAAATGGGCTTTGGCCCACATTATATGAAGTGGGTGAACCTATTTTATGCGGACCCAAGGGCCTGGGTTCGTACCAACACAGATTTTCCTTGCCTTTTTCTCTAAGGAGTGCCCCCTCTCCCCGCTCCTGTTCGCTCTCACCATCGAGCCTTTTGCGTTGGCATTGCGGCAGGAATTGAGGGGATCTGCTACGGTCTGCTGGAGGAAAAGATTTCTCTATTTGCAGACGACGCTCTCATATACCTCGATGGAAGTGAGGCCTCTTTCAACAAGTTAATACAGGTGGTTGGAGAGTTTGGTGAGGTGTCTGGTCTGAGGGTTGGTTGGGAGAAATCCATAGCGTTTCTTGTGGTTCCCTCCTTTCCTATGGACTACCTCGAGCACTTTGGCTTGAGTATCTCCCATACCTTTAAATATTTAGGGTTTTACAGTATATCCATGATGATATTTCCAAATATGAGATGCTTAACATCACCCCAATTACCAATCAAATGTCGGACAAACTCCGGACATGGTTAACTTTAAGCCATTAAACCTCATAGGCCGAATCAACATTTTCAGAATGATCTATTTACCCAAATTTCTTTATTGCCTTCGAGCTGCCCCTGTCTTTTTTTCCAAAAAAACTTTTTGACCATTATATCTATTCTCTTGTCCTTCCTTTGGAAAAATACCCATCCTCGGATCGCAAGATCATCTCTACAGGCATCTAAATCCTCTGGTGTCTTGCGTGTCCGAATTTGCGAAATTATTTCATTGCATCTCAACTTACTTGTATCTATTAATGGTTTCATGGTGACCCTCAGACCCCCTCGACAGCTCTTTTACTGACCTCTTTTGCTCCAACTACCTCCCTGAAAGATGAGCTACATAAAGCACAGAATTCTAGATGCTTCCGCCACTCCCCCATAGATGTGGGCTTCTTGCATTGGAAGGAGGGGGACAACATACATGTCGGATCAAAGCCCTTCGCCACATACCCCCATATGGAACAATCCCAACCACCCTGAGCACTATGGACACCCAGACACACTTTGGTGGACTCGCCTGGGGGTCACTCACTTATCGCACATAATCCAGAACAGAAATATTGTGGCCTTTGAGAATCTAAGGCGGGAAAGGAGCATTGATAATAATTTCTTTTTTAAATACTTGTTGCTCCAACACGCCATTCACACACAAGTTGGGACGCTGTCTGTAGAGCTCACGGAGACTCCTATGGAGGACTTGCTCTCCTAACCCGAAATCTCAAAACTGGTGACGACATTCTACGGTAGACTGTCCCTGAAGGGGGCTGACCCATTTCAGAACTCACGTGGTAAGTGTTTCGTCTTACTACCTGAGCTCTCAGATGAGGGCTGGGAAGAGGCCACTGAGGTTTGTTTCCAAGATATTATCAGTACTGCCGACCAGTTCATCCAATTTAAGTTCATACATCACCTTCACCATACTCCAGCCAAGCTGTCCCGAATGGGATTGGGTACTGCATTCACTTGTCCCAGATGTATGTTGACTGAGGCAGATTTGCTTCATATGTTCTGGAGTTGTCCGGGGCTGGCCTCTTACTGGAGGGACCTGTTCAAATTTTTTTAGGACCAACTTGCACTTCCTATACCTCAGACTCCAGAAGTAGCACTCTTAGGTATTTTAAACAATTTTTACACAGATACCACCCTCGAATTCTACTCCGCACAATTCTATATTATGCCCAAAAGGTTATATTGTTACAGTGGAAGGATGTAAACTCTCCAACAACCCAAACCCTTTATCACATTATTAACGGCGAACTCCCCAAGTTCAAGGTAATCTACAATAGTAGGGCTTGTACAAAGAAATTGACTAAAATATGGCAGCCATGGATGGATGTCACTAACTCATTCTGGGGTACTGTCTTGTCATCCCAGATGACCTAGTCTGGTCTGAACTACAGTGAGTTGTAGCCCTAAACCTTCAGAGGCGTTGGTACTTCTCAACTGGAAGGGGCTTTATATGATACAAAGCTTTTATCTCAGTTGATCTTGGGAGTGAGGTGGGCTGGGACCTAAATAGGTTTAAGGTGCATCAGTGTGAATGATTGAATGAATGTGTGTGTGACTGCTCTTGTATTGTTAGGGGTACCTTCTGGCTGCATTCTAACTCCTTAAAGTGAAGTTCCAACCCCAAAAAAAAAAAAAATTAGTAACGTGTTTAAAATAATTGAAAAAAAACATTTGGAGAAAAATTATTTTTTTACTCACCTCTAAATGCCTGTTGCTAGGGGGTCCCTCGTAGTCTGCCTCCTTCGGTGCCTGGGCTCTTGACGTCACTTCCCTCGACGCAGGAAGGGAGATCGCCTCTCTCCCCTCCCTCTTGTCAATCATCTGGGACACGTGACCGGTCCCAGATGATTGAGGGGCCAATGACAGCATGCGGCGCGGCTCGCGCATGCGCAGCGGGTGCCCGGCTGTGAAGCCACAGCCGGGAGCCCAGTCAGAATGCCGGTGCCGCCGTGTGGAGGGGGGGACCAGCGGGGCTTCGATCCCCCGCATCGCTGAACCCTGGGACAGGTAAGTGTACAATTAAAAGTCAGCGGCTGCAGTATTTGTAGCTGCTGACTTTTATTTATTTATTTTTTTTTTTAATGGGAACCCCACTTTAATCTCCACCCCGGATGGGGGGGGGGAAGGGAGATGTTTTCCCAAGGCTCTGGGAAAGTATATGAGCCTACTAAGCCACGTCGCTGATTTTATTGGGTCACTAAGGCCCCCAAATATATTTGTTATAGACATGTAATTGGTCCCCTGTTAACCCACCCTTTTTTCTTTTTATGTATGCACTTTACTACCCTGTGATTGATGTTTACTTGCAAAACCTATAAACACCTTTAAAAAAAAGAATCTATTTGGCTTTTGCATACATTTTTATTCTTTACATGTTTTACACAATGGGAGGCCATTTTTTTGTTCTTTTAAAATATTCGGAACCTTAATATGACCGTGTATTTGGGAGTCCCGGAGGGAAAGTTTAGCACCAACACATGGAGATCTGAGCCTCGTCTAACACCTTCCAGAATCTGAACCTTCAACACGCTTGGAAATTGGAGATCTGGATCTGTAAGCCCGTCTTCACCACAGGGGGGCTATAAGGCTGATTATACTTCCTACTGAGGTAAGGCCTCATTCACATGAGGCGGACTCCGTTTCCACGGAGCCCGCCTCGGTCCGCCGGCTCAGCGGGAGATCAGTCCGTTGATCTCTGCTGAGCCGGCGGATGACAGGTCCCTCTCTGCTCACTGAGCGGGGAGGGGCTTGTCAGGCGCCGCTGCTGCCTATGGAGAGATCAGATGAAAACGGATGCAGATCCGTTTTCGTCAATCTCACCCGATCCGATCCGCCAGCGACAGGTCTGGACGTAGGGCCATCCATCTGCTTTTAGCGGATCGGACAGGGTCGGATGTCAGCGGACATGTCTCCGCTGACATTCGTCGCTCCATAGGCTAACATGGAGCGCCTGTTCAGGTCGGCCGTCAAAACTGACAGGCAGACCTTAAAGGGTCCGATCCTGTGAAAGGGGTCTAAGACCTCTAGGAGCATTAAGCTATTGCGAAGTCACGGAGATTGTGTTCAGAAGAATTTTTATATAATCTCTTAGAAGAATCGTTTCACCATATTTGGATATTTTGGACTTTGATCACTGATTTCATGGTTATACTTTTTCAGAACATTATTGACTAATTATTAACCTTATTCATGATTTGGAAAGTTGCGCAGATCACCTTTATTCTTGTGCACTGTGTACACTTTAGGTCCAGCAGCAGTTTTCACCAATTTTATTTATTATCATTTTTATTAATTCACTTGGTAGCGCGAGGGACCACATCCTTCAGATTCACTAGAGAACTTCGCAAAACTTCCAGCTCAGACCTATTGAATAAAGGAAGGCCTCTAGTACACACAATATGTATACAATGCAGTAGCGGACCTTCGCTTGAAGGGGCACACACTCCCCTTTTAACTCCCAGGCACAGCAGCCTGACTTTGTAGATTTGAATGTGACCTTTCAAACCCGGCGAGGGAAACCGCATAGGGTAGAGCTCCAAAAAGGAAAAAAGTGGGAGTCACTCTGCCACTGAGAGTAGCTGGTAGGGCTAGTGCTGGCTAAGCAGTGCTGTTACCCAACCGCCAGGACTCCCACAACAAGCTTGCCTGACCACATGGTTATCCCCCTCACCATGCACAATGCGTTGGCTTCCTTTCTGTACACATAGATGCCTGTCTAACATTCATTCCAATAGGCGGAAAATAGGATGAGCGTATATCTCATGCGAGCATCCTGGAGGATGACTTGGGAATATGCCCCTGCCTCAGTGGTGTCAGCGATAGGAAAAAAATTGTCACCTATGTTGGTGGTGTCATTGGAAGAAACACTACAAAGCTCCTCCCTCACCCAAAGTAAAGAGCACTTCTCTCAATTCCCTCTTCCTCACTACAAAGGTCATTCTCATCCTTCCTCCAGTACAGAGCTCCCCCTGCTCCCAAAATACAGAGCTCCCTCTGCAGAACTCCATATCCAGCCTCCTGGCAACTACTGAACTGAGGAGGCACTGTTACTTGAGGTGTGCGGTCATTTGTAAACACAAAGTTGGCACAAGAACAAGTGCAATAGGTGGCACTGGGCTAGTGACAGAGGGAAGTAAAAGCCCTACTGACATCAGTGACAATGCAGTCACTCCTGTAAGCAAAGGGCAAGGAGAAAGAAGCTACGGGACCTCCTAGAGCTCCCCCTTTCCCTGCACGTAGAGCCGGCGCCCGGGGAATGTGCCTCTGCATCTCGGCCCGTCCTGGGTGGCAGACTGATGCTCTCTGCAGTTTTTCAGTTCTTACAATGTAGGGACAGATCAAATGATTACAGCAGACCTCCCATTCTGCACACATGAAGTAATCAGGTGAGGGGAATCCATGCATCCATATAAAAATAAAGACTACCTAGGAAAAAAGCAACAATACAGAAGCAATAAAGTGCCAATGTACAATGTGTGTATGTTTGCAGTTTTATAAGTCTTTTTGTGTCATTGTTATTATCCTGTATTGAAAAAAGAATTGTTTTATGTTAAACAAAATTGTACTTATACTTTAAAAACAAACATATTAGTTAATTCCCAATAACAAATTAAATATGTTAAACTCACTGCCATGATGATTGTTATTTGATCAAACTGTTCTGGATTTGGTGAAGCAACAATTTGTTCATAAAGAAATAACAAATGTCTGAAAATACAGAAATGAAAAAAAGAATTAATGGTAAGAGATAAAAAAAAAAACATCACTTGAGTCCAGTGTGCCCAAGAGGTTAGCTAGAATAAGTGCATACCTGCAGAGTTTAATCTGTGCATCTCTAATACAAGGAGTTAAAGTTCCAGGGTTTAAATAGATCTTTAGAGCGCAGAGTTCCCTTAGATCTGGCAAATCCATAAAAAAAAGCGATTCAGGCGTCTTTACATCCATAGCTCTACATATGAGAAACTGAAAGAAAGTGAGAATCTCTCCTAAATGTTATTCTTATTGGTAGTTCTATACTTGTTCACAATCCAATCCTACAATTACACCTATCAGCCAAACAGCATATCAGACCAACAATCTTATCAGTGGTGCCAATTCAACAGTATTGGTACATGTTCTATTGCAGCCCTTGCTTAACCATGGTTCCATTGGAACACTAGGTTCCCCCAGAGGTTGCTAGGGATTCCTTGCGCAATTAAAGTGGATGTAAACCTACCACTCACCCAATATAAACTAATGGCACCTTATTAATGTATATATACACATGCAAGCCTCTTGCATGTATCCCTACCTTGCTAATGTCACCCCCTTCAGCAGTAGGAGCTCTGCAAAACTTGGTAATCAGTGGGTGGGTCTCTTTGACAAAGCTCGGTGGGCGGAGTCATAATGTCACAAGACTCCACGCCCACCTCTACACTCTTCTACTCTTTCTGCTGGCTCTGGAAGCTGACTGCACCATGAATATACTCCAAAGTCACATTGATCATGCCGAATGATGAGTAACATCCAGTCAAAACTCAGGAAAGGCACCACATGACTTTAGCATGCCCAACCATGCTGAGGGGTGGAGCAGCCAATCCTGGGAGAGCTGGAGAAGAAAGGAGGGATGTGAAGCTGAAATCGTAACACAATCTCTGCTCTCATGCATGAGATAAAGAAATCAGATGTCAGTTACAGTAGTGGGGGGTGTGGCGACACAAACTTATCTGTGTGTCCTTTTTAATCTTACTACAAAAAGACAAGAGGGTTGTTTAGAGCTGGATTAACTCTTCGTGGCAAGGCTGGGCACAGATGACATCCTCTACTGTACCAGGTAGAAGTCTGCATAAAAAAAAACATTCAGGTTTACATACACTTTAACAATTTCTGACTTGCAGATAAGTAACCACTGACACCAATGATCTTTTTAGCCATCTGTAAGGGGGCATTCTTGTCACTGACCATCAGTATAATGGGCCCCTTCTTCCCACTGAGCACCAATGTAAGAAACATTCCATCTACTGACCACCAATGTAAAAAATATGCTCCCCATTTATCACCAATGTAAAGGGACACTTTTCTACTGACTAACATTATTAGGGGGTACTTCAGAGACCACAGTTTAAGGGGGGACTTCTTTACTAGCCAACAATGTGAGGAAACTTGGTGTCTTTTCTTGCTATAACTATTATAATTCTTTTCATTTGTATTACTGAAAAAAAATGTTGTATTGAACAGCCCTGGGTGTCAAATATGCCAAGTACACCACATTCCTTACTTTCATTTAGTCTTATATATCAACTTACTATTCAGGCTAATAGTTTAGTAATTATTAGCAGGGTTCACTGAAACCTGAAAGTCCATGTTAGAAAGGTTAGGAAAGGCTGATCTATTGTATTGTTTTCCAAAAAAAATAGTAGCGAATATAAGCAATAATCTTTGGTGCTCAGCAGTTAGTAAAATAAGAAATATTAAATTTACCATTAAATCTAAATGAGTTTAACCAGGTTCTGTCAGCTTCAACCAAGAGAGTTATAGTAGCCGTACGCAGTGCAATATATGCCTTTGTTCGAAATTATTGAATCTGAAAACAATTGAATAGCCATAACCTCCCTTCTGATCGATTTAGACTCTATTTCAATTGGGTTCAAACCTAGTTGATTGTTCAGGGCATAATAATATTGTGGGTTTTGCATCGAACGACAACACAGAGATATGGTTTATGAACACGATTGTATTTCCAACAATCACATTATGGGTGATCAGATTAGGGGAAAGATGTGAATGATAATCATATCTTAAAACGGTGCTCCACCCAAAAGGGGTAGTCCCGCTTTAAGCACTCCCTCCCTCCCCCAAATGTGCCACATTTGGCATGAAATTTCTTTTGGGTGGGGGAGGGGGGGCAGGTAACGAGTACCTGTCACAAGGATGTTTACATTCCTTGTAACAGCAATGAAAGTGATACAAAATTTAAACAGTGTAAAATAAATTAATGATTACATTTTTTTTTTTTTTAAGTGCCCTTGTCCCCCCATGCTCTGGCGCAAAGGCAAACATGTGCGTCTGTCCGTCTGTCCCCCATGCACACAAACAGCGATCATTCCACATATGTGAGGTATCGTCGCAAACATCAGATCTTGGGCAGTATTTCTAGCTCTAGACCTTCTCTGTATAGAAAAACGAATAACCTGTAAAGGCTTTTAAAGTGGAACTTCCGCTTTAAGGCATTCTCCCAGGCTCCTGTATGTGAAACTGAGCTTTCGGGGAGGAGATGGGGGGGCAGGTACCCAATTTGAACAGGTACCTGCTCCCACTTCCGTTCCGGTCACCTTAGGCGATCGGAAGCGGAGGTTCTCTCCCCCCCCCCTCCCCGAAGTCTTCTGGGACATATTACAGGTCCTAGAAGACTTCGGGACTACTCACAGAGCGCACCACTGCTCATGCATGCGCAGCAGCCACCTGGCCTTGAAGCCGCCCATAGTAGAGATGCCAGGGCCGCCAAGGGAGGACACGGGGAGAACACAGCTGGGGTGAGGACACCGCTGGATCGTGGAACAGGTGAGTGCGTGTTTATCAAATGTCAGCAGCTAGTTTTTGTAGCTGCTGACTTTTAACCACTTACCGCAAACCACTGTAGCTGTACGTGGGTATTTTGATGTAGAATACCGGGCTTATGGCAACAGATAGCTGCCATAACCCTGGTATTTTCTGCAATGGCGGGCGGTCCTCTTTAGGATAAAAGTGGTCTCTGCGGGGGATTCGCTGCGAGATCACTTTTAACGGTGGTGGGAGAGGTGCCCCCCCTTCCGCCATGCAACAGTCGTCTCTGCCGCTTACCAGAGCCGCCGGTAGTGACAGAGACGTTCCGATGCTGTCCCCTCAGTAGCAAGGAGTGGAGTGAGGGAAAGATGGCCCCCACTCAGCTCCATAACATTGGATGATGGAAGCAATGTCAAACATCACTTCTGCCCGATGGTCTTAAAGGGGAAATCATTCTTTTTTTTTTTTTTTTTTAAATGAGGTTCATTTTATTATTTATTTGTTTTATTGCATCTAAGTGTAACTGTGAGATCTGAGGTCTTTTTGACCCCAGATCTCACATTAAAGAGGTCCTGTCATTCTTTTTTTTCTATTACAAGGCATGTTTACATGCCTTGTAATAGGAATAAAAGTGACCCTTTTTTTTTTTTTAAAGAACAGTGTAAAAAAAAAAAAATTGAAAGTGCCCGTCCCGCCAAGCTCATGCGCAGAAGTGAACGCATATGTAAGTCGCACCCGCATATGAAAACGGTGTTCAAACCAGTGTTAATTTTAGTCTTAGGACTAAAATGGCATTTTAGTTTTAGTCCCATTTTAGTCTTCTGCAATTGTTTTAGTCGTATTTAATTGACTAAGGGCTCTTTCACATGGGGCGGATCAGTGATGATCCGCCCCGTGAACATCCGCTGGCTCAGCGGGGATCGCTCCGCCGATCCCCGCTGAGCAGGAAGATGACAGGTCCGTCGCTTCACACTGTCAGAGCGCCGCTCTCCCCTATGGGGGATCGGGTGATGACGGACCGTAGAGTACGTCGTCACCCGATCCGATCACGGATGGAAAATTAGGTTTTTCCTCCGTTACACTTTTTCGGATCGGAGTGGGTCGGATGTCAGCGGACATGTCACCACTGACATCCGACGCTCCATAGACCTCCATGGAGTGTCCGTGCAGGTCCGCCTAAAAAACTGACAGGCGGACCTGAACGGACAGTCCGTGTGAAAGAGGCCTAAATCTCCAATACATTTTAGTCGACTAAAATCTCCAGTACATTTCAGTAATTGCAATTTAGTTTTAGTCATAGTCTTTTTGACTAAAATGGCATTTTAGTTTTAGTCTCATTTTAGTCTTTTGACTAAAATGGCTTTTAGTTTTAGTCATCTCAATTGTTTTAGCTTTAGTCGTATTTTAGTCGACTAAAATGTTTTAGTCATTTTAGTCGACTAAAATGTTTTAGCCATGTAAATTAACACTGGTTCAAGGTACACGTGAGGTATTGCCGCGATAAAGTATGGCAACGACCACCATTTTACTCTTTAGGGTGTCTGGGGGGGAACAAAAAAAAAATGTACATATACATATTTATATATATATATATATATATATATATACACACACAGACACACACACACACACACATGTATATATGTTCTAGCAATTTTCTAGCAAAAAAAAAAACTGATTTTAACTTTAACAACAAATCTCAAAAAAGAGGCTCGGTCCTTAAGGTATTAATAAACATAAAAAAATGACTGGAACTCGGCTTTAAAGCGTCTCCTATGGTAAAATTTGCGATGTTTTTTGTCGCTGGGCATGGGGGACATGTACAATTTTAAAGCAAGACATGTTTGCTATCTATTTACTCAGCTTGACAGCTTTTATATTTTACATAAAAATTGGGTTATGTATTGTGTTTTTTGGCATTACAATTTAATAATTTAATTTAAGGTACAAGTGTACTCAAAAATTGCATTTAAAAAAACGCAGCACAAATACCGTGTGACATTAAACAAATTGCAAAACCCACCAATTTATTCTCTAGGGCTGCTTTAAGGCCCCTTTCACACTGGGGCGGTTTGCAGGCGCTATTGCGCTAATAATAGCGCCTGCAAACCGACCCGAAAGTGCCGCTGCCTTAATTCCAGTGTGAAAGCCCCGAGGGCTTTCACACTGGAGCGGTGCGCTAGCAGGAAGGGAAAAAAAGTCCTGCTAGCAGCATCTTTGGAGCGGAGTGTATACCGCTCCTGCCCATTGAAATCAATGGGACGGCGCGGCTATACCGCCGGCAAAGCGCCTCTGCAGAGTGGTATTTAACCCTTTCTCGGCTGCTAGCGGGAAATAAAACTGCCCCGCTAGCGGCCGAATACCGACGGTAAAACGCCGCTAATAACGCCCCAGTGTGAAAGGGGCCTAAAAGAAAAAATGTGTGTGTGTATATATATATATATATATATATATTTGGGGGTGCTAAGTAATTTTTCATAACAAAGAATAAAAATGTCACATGTATACAAAAAGTGTCTAGTCTACAAGTGGTTAAATTCCACTTTAAGTATATCTAGTAGTATGGCCTCCATTGTATGTAGGGACAATGTGGTGAATGGTGGCAGTCTATGACAGACATACAAATACAAGAGTGACTCCACCAGGAAAACATTCCTACACAGGAATCTCCTCAGACATGGCACTTCTACATTATTCTGACAGGAAAGAAGGTACCGTCTAGGAGTGCGACAACCTGCAGAAGAACGTTTACTGTAAGTAGTCCAAAGGTAGCCGTATAGAACGCCACCTCGGTGAGTGACCCTTGGCCCTGAGCTCAGAACACGGACAAGTCAGCGTGAACTCACACGGCTCCCTCAGCCTTTCACTCCGCTATCCCTCCTCCTCCCTCACACTTACAACACTCGCCTTCTCACGCACTCACTTTCCCGCCCCTACCATCAGGGACGGAGCTCCTCCCGCTCCCATTGGACTGAAAGGAAGTCTGAGGGGCCAATGGGAAGGGGGCCCGGAGAGAGTGAAGCAAAGTTCATGAGGACATAAGGCATCCTCAGCATCCCTATAGACGTGCATGTCCCTTACTACGGTCACTCCAGTTTATCCTGTTCAACCACACTGAGCCACAGAACAGTTCGTGACTAGAGAAGCACCTTAAGTGTCCCCATGCTGTTCAAACACATTATCCATATCTCATTAAAGTATAACTAAAGGCAAAACTTTTTCTTAGCTTTAGATACAGGTAATTAGAACCCCTGTCAGGTCTTTATTGCTGTCTGTGCCCCCTCCTGAGGAGAATTTGCCCTCTCTATTTGTCCTGATTACCGATATAATTAAAAGTGAAAGAAAATCCCAAATACTGGGCTGTCCGCAGAACAGCAATAGAGGGGAACCTTCCAATGGAGACACTAGTACTAGTGACCATGGAAACCTCACTTTCCTCTCACTTCCTGTTTTGGCTATGGGACAGGAAAGATCGCCGCAATATTGTGCGGCGAACTATGCAATGTCCGGCCCTCCTCCTTCCCCCCGCTGCCTTTTGTGAGACATACACAGGTCCCAGAAGATGACAGGACCATTCAGAATGCGCAGCACGACTCACGCATGCGCAGTAGGAAACAGGCTGTGAAGCCGCAAGGCTTCACTTCCTGTTGCCCTTATTAAGGAAGCCGGCGCCTGCACCCAGAGCCAAGGGAAGGGTCAGCTTCGGGTGCCGACATCATGGGCTCCCTGGACAGCTAATTGTCCTTATATTAAAAGTCAGCAGCTACAGTACTTATAGCTGCTGACTTTTATTTTTTTTTTACCCTGGCGGAACTCCGGTGCAACATGATCTAACCTTATGTTTTACCTGTATAAAGTCTTTCACAATCATACAATAAACTAAGAAAGCTTCCAAACACCATAGAGTCTTTTTTCTCCCTGTTTTCAACATATTTTGGATATACACTGTCATACTGTCAAAACTATTGGGACGCCTGCCTTTACACGCACATGAACTTTAATGGTCGAATTTCAAACAAATTTTCTTTTCAAAATCAGAAAGTTCATTTTTTTTGTGATCCGATGATTCCACCATTGATTTTCGAAATTCGGCCGACCAAGCCTTCAATTTCACCTCATGTTGCTACAGAAAAGAAGTTTCGTGGGAGGGAACCTTCTTTTCTCTCCGTAAATTTTCTTTTCTTAGTACATTTCTCGTACGATTCTCCCATCATTGATTAGAAAATTGTTTGTTTTTCAAAAAATTTCCAACATGTCCGATTCCTCAAATTTGATTTCCACATGAAAATTTGTTGTAGAGCACTAATGATGCGAAATTCATACGAAAATTCTTTCATACGTTTTTCAAAGGAAAATTCTTTTGGAATTCGAACCGTGTATAGCCGGCATAAGTCCGTAGGGTTCAATATTTAGTTGGCCCACTCTTTGCAGCTATAACAGCTTAAAAGGTTTAGGAGTTTGTCTATGGGAATGTTTGACCATTCTTCCAGAAGCGTATTTCTGAGGTCAACCACTTATGTTGGATGAGAAGACCTGGCTCACAGTCTACGCTCTAATTTATCCCAAAGGTGTTCTATCAGGTTGAGGTCAGGACTCTGTGCAGGCCAGTCAAGTTCCTCCACCCCAAACTCACTCATCCATGTCTTTATGGACCTTGATTTGTACACTGGTGCGCAGTCATGTTGGAACCAAAAAATTGTGTCAAAAATTAGTATACAGAGGGCAGATTTTGACAGTTCCTTTATTTAAAAAAAAAAAAAAAAAAATGTCCCCCGATGCAGATCCATCGTCTATCACAGCGCCGGACCCAGAAAAAAAAATGCCCTGCCCGCGATGAATGGCTAACCACTAAGTTCCTGCTCCTCTGTCTGACAGTTCTTAAATAAGTAAGGGGTAGGGCCACCTGGTGACGTGCAGCAGGTGTCATGATTGGCGAAAAAGGAAATGTCAAAAACTGCCTCCTGTCTTTATTTTTGACACTTTTATTTGGTCAATGAGCATACCCCATACTCATATTCACATGGGGGGGGGGGGCAGGATGTGGGTGCACTCTTGTTAAATGGGGCTTCCAGATTCTGATAAGCCACCTGCCCGCAGACCCCCACAACCACCAGCCAGGGTTTTTGGGATAAGGCCCTTTTCCCCATCAACATGGGGACAAAGTGCTTTAGGGCAGCAAAGCACCCCCCCCCCATGTTGAGGGCATGTGGTTCCCCCTTCCTTTTTATGGCTTGCCAAGCTGCATACTCGGATAAGGTTCTGGTATGTATTTTGTGGGGAAGAGGCACTTGTCCTCATTAACATGGGAAAAGGTGCTTTGGGGTGGGGGGACCCCCTGCTCTAAAGCACCTCCCCATATTGAGGGCATGTGGCCTGGTATGGTTCAGGAAGGAGAGGCGCTCGTTCGTCCTCCCCTCTCCTTGCCTGTTGAGCTGCATGCTCAAATAAGGGTCTGATATAGACTTTGGGGGGACCCCATGTCATTTTTTTTTTTAAATTGGCTTAGGGTTTCCCCTTAAAATCCATACCAGACCCGAAGGGCCTGGTATGAATGGAGGGAGGGGACCCCGCGCCATTCTTTTTTTTTTTTTTGTATTGCCGGCAATAACTTGAAGCCAAGATAATCAGTTTAAAGCGACGTTCCACCCAACTTAACAAGGTGTCCTTAAGCTAAAGACCAACCCTCGTTTTTGGATATATATACATTTTTTTTCCCTACCTTTTAAGAAGTACAAAGGTGTACTTCCGTCCCAGCCAGGCCGCGGCAAAGTATGCAATTTCCTCTTCTGCTGCGAGCCCTCCTCTTTCTCCCCCACTACCTTCTGGGACCTGTGTGTGTCCCAGAATACGAGGTGACCATTCAGAAAGTGCCGCGGGACTCATGCATGCGCAGTAGGAAACCGTACACACGGTCGGACTTTGTTCGGACATTCCGACAACAAAATCATAGGATTTTTTCCGACGGATGTTGGCTCAAACTTGTCTTGCATACACACGGTCACACAAAGTTGTCGGAAAATCCAAACATTCTGAACGCGGTGACGTAAAACACGTACGTCGGTACTATAAACGGAGCAGTGGCCAATAGCTTTCATCTCTTTATTTATTCTGAGCATGCGTGGCACTTTGTCCGTCGGATTTGTGTACACACGATCGGAATTTCCGACAACGGATTTTGTTGTTGGAAAATTTTATATCCTGCTCTCAAACTTTGTGTGTCGGAAAATCCGATGGAAAATGTCCGATGGAGCCCCCACACGGTCGAAATTTCCGACAACACGCTCTGATCGGACTTTTTCTATCGGAAAATCCGACCGCGTGTACGAGGCATTAGTTGTAATAGCAGTGCCTGCGAGCTCCTTGGACAGGTAAGTGTCCTTATTAAAAGCCAGCAGCTACTTGTAGCTGCTGACTTTTGAAAAAAACTATTTGAGGCTGGAACTCCACTTTGAATGTAATTTTTTTTTTCTTTACAAATGTCAGTTTTGCTGCAGCAGGTTCTATACATGATACAGATGCATCACTTTACAGGCACACTAAGGGGACCCTCCAGGCACTATATTTAAATTACTGCTCTTTTAAAAAAAAAAATGTAAAGTTTGTTTGCATAGATACATGTCCCCCTTTTTTGGCCAATAACTTTTGATTTTTCCATAGACTTGAATAGAGTTCGTGGCTCAGGTCCGAACTCTTTCCCAGTTCGGGAGTTCTGCTGCGAACCGAACCGGGGGGATGTTCGGTCCATCACAATACTCTAGGCACCTGTAACAGGATCACTTTACTACACATGGGGGACCTTTACTTTTGTGCTGTTTTCATCAATGCTCTGGGACAAGGCCGAGGCTGCTGTAGGGGAATACTCAACCTTAAGGTAAGCCTCTGCTTTTAGAGATGAATGTACTCCATGTACACTTACCGTAACTGTTCTCCAGGTAACTCTGGGGTCCCTGTGCACCTGAGTGGGCGCCACATGTCCACTTAACTCTTGAACTTCTGTACCTCTGCACAGGATGGGAACCTCTGCAGCCCAAATCTTTTCCATTGCTCTGGAAGACAGACAGCTGGCAGAAGGAGTGCCGACAATATCTCTCTTTTTTCACCTGCAGCAGGTATATGCTTTAGACAGGCTGCTTGTTATGCCCCGTACACACGGTCAAATTTTCCGATGGAAAATGTCCGATCGGAGCGTGTTGTCGGAAATTCCGACCGTGTGTGGGCTCCATCGGACATTTTCCATCAGATTTTCCGACACACAAAGTTTGAGAACAGGCTATAAAATTTTCCGACAACAAAATCCAATCGCGTCAATTCCGACCGTGTGTGGCCTGTTCTGACACACAAAGTGCCACGCATGCTCAGAAGAAATTCCGACACGGAACAGCTCGGTCTGGTAAAATTAGCGTTCGCAATGGATACAGCACTTTCGTCACGCTGCAATGTTAAAAATGGTTTAATACAGCGCACTCTCTTCTTCTTTATAATGTGACAAGAATTAAGTAGTTTTGCTGCTCATATTCACACACACTTCTCACAAACTTTTTTTTTTTCTTGGGATTCCCTGAATATATTGTTATTTGTCACATCTGACATATTTTTTTTTTTTTTATTTAAAGCCATTTTTCGTTTAGATTTTATGTTTGTATTTTTTCCAAGGCTGATCTTTGTTTAATGTTATTTTTAGTTTTACTCCAGACTATTTTTGTGTGTGTTTTGTGTGTCAAGTTACCACAACACCATTGATATCTTTTATTATTTAATCTCAAGGAGATTGTTTGTTGTTGGTGTCCCTTGTTAATTTCACATTGTATTTTTGAAATGTACCTGAATCCTCACAAACAAACTGTCCTTTTTGAAGTAAAACACACATAGGCAAGTATAATTCAAACCAAAAATCCTTTATTAAGGGCTCAGAACCAAACAAAGAGGGAGGCAACGATGGATCAACAGGAGAAATTAGCAAAGCCTGGGACCCCCAGGGCAGACATCAATTCTTGAACATCAAAATTGGTGGCCTGAGGAGTCCATATGTAAGGGAGGGCAGTCTGGTCCAGAAGTCGCAGAGATCCGGAAAGCAGCAGATGACATCTGTGTCCCCACAAGAGCCTGCATCTTTTGGCCGACCAGACTGGATCCAGGGTCCTCACTTTCTGGTCTTCCTTCCACGCTTCCTTCCTGGCTGTGGCTCTGCTGTTGGAGATGTGGCAGGAGGAGGAGTAGGACCTAGAGGAGGAGGAGGACTAGGAGGACCTGGAGGAGAAGGAGGAGGAGGACCTGCAGGAGGAGGAGGAGGACCATGTGTGAGTTCACAAAGGTGTGTATCAGATGTAATTTGGGCCCTCATCCCCTTATTAAGAGCCTCCAATATTAACGACTCACACATGAGTTGTTGTCCCTCCTCCATCCTCTGCATTTTAGAGGCAATGATGGCAGCGAAGTCATCCTCCACGGTGTGTGGTGCTCCCAGGGCCTCTGTAGCCCTCCAAAAGAGGCCTATGGCAGCCTCCTCTAGGGCACTCCTCCTCCTGCCACTTTCTCTTTGCGGGTGCAGGGGAGGGACCTGCAGATCAGGCAGCCGGCTCAGCCCGGCCACCTCCTGGCTGAGACTTCCCTGTGTATGAAAAAAGGACATGGTTTTAGTTTTTGCATCATCAATCACAATCATAAATTAGTACTCCAAACTAACATCTAGTTAACATCATTGATTGGACAACCAGCAATATTTAGAGGAATGCTAAACCTGGCTCAATCTGGGCTCCTCCACGTGTTGCTGCCTGGAAGGCCCAGGTTGGGCGTCAGAAGCCTCAGCTGGGGGGGAAGGAAGTGTGGAAGGAAGACTGGAGAGTGATGGCCTGGGTTCAGTCTGGCCTGCCAGAAAATGCAGCCTGTCATAGTACCACATCCTGGGGACATAGATGTCATCTGCTGCTCCGGATCTCTGTGAATCCTGGACTTTCTGGTGCTCCTTTACATATGTGCTCCTCAGGCCACCAATTAGGATCTTCAAATATGATGTCAGCCGTGGGGATCACCTGCTTCACAATTTACAACAATTGATCCAGCACTGCCTTCCTCTTTGTTTGGTTCCTGTAATGTGGGTGGCTGTTCTCCCACAGACAGGGCAGCTCCCTGAACATGTCAATGAATATTGCCATGAAGTCATTATCTTGTAAGATATCCATGTTCACTGCAAGACACAACACAAGACAAACCCTAATGTCAGGCCAAACTCTACTAATCTTGTTACAATATAGGCCTCAATGTAGAAGCAGTATAGGCACAAGTATGTCTCTTACCTTTGTTCTTACGATCGGCGCCTCCAATGCTCCTTCCTCCGCTCACAGATCGTACGTAATACGCACGTGTGGTACGCTTTATACACACTGCGCATGCGTGTAACTCCGCCCGCCAATGACGTTCTTTCTAGTCTATTCCCCGCCCCTTTTCGTTCTGCGCAGTGGGGGAAGAGCACATGGCGGAGACACAGCAGGTGCGTGCTAATTACAGGAACGAGGAGGAGGAGGAGGAAAGCCCAGATCCGGACACGTCCCGATCCAGAAGGAGAAGATTTAAGGCCACAAATATGTCCTTTGGGGAGATGTTGGAGATGGTGGACATCCTGAAGAAGGCCGACTATGATGGGAAGTATGGACCTTACCCCAACCCCAATGTCAGAAAGGCCAAGATCATTGCGAAAGTAGTCAAAAGTCTGCACCGGAATTTCGGGGTATTACGATCGAAAGATCAGCTCAGGAAGCGGTGGTCGGACCTGAAATTAAGAGAGCCCGAGCAGTACAGAAAGATCCGGAGAGTGCTGCAAAAAAGTAGGTAGTTGTGCTGTGTTCCTTTTCTTTTTGTCTTTATTACTTTCGTGCTGCTCCATATGCTTTTCTTAATTGTTGTACAGTTTAAAATGGCAATTTTAATGTTCATGGGACCATTAATCGTTCGTATCAAACATTTTTATTTCGGCCTCTAAAACACCATTGTTTAGGCCATATGCATTTTCCGACATTTTTTAGGGCCTACTTGTATGAAAAATATTTGGTTGTGTAGATGGCTTTGTTACTAGAATGAAATGCAAACTAGATTCTGTGTAAGGAGAGGACACTGAGCAGCTGTTTTCACATCTGGACACTGGAGCACTAGTGTGGGACACAAGAACACAATTTTTATTAGGGGGGCACACAGGTGCTCCAGTGTATACTATAGGGGGGTCTCCATCTGTGAAGCTTGTACAAAACAGGTAAAGTATTGCAGGTTGACAAAGGACACTAAAAAAGCTACATCTTGGAACTCTGCTAAAATTGACAATTGTACCCCACTTCCAAGCAATGTTTCCTATTTATAGTCCTGCCATCAAATATCTGTGTGCTAATTATACCATTTTTGTTTAACATAGGGGAGAAAAGACTTGGAGGACACCCCTCATCCGAGGAGACCAGAGACCCCCCACCTCTGGAGGAAGGGGAAATACCCCAAACACAAGCTGAGCAGGAGGAGGAAGAAGATGTGGTGGAAATTGGCACCACAACAGGTGAGTGTCTGCGACCACAGGCTCAGGTAAGAGATGGATGCTGGAAGATTTTTGATACCTGTTTTTGTTTGGTTACTCTCTTTTTAGGTGATCGTGATGTTATGGATAGAGATCCTTTCACATCAGAAAGTGCCCAGATCCTGATCGGGGAGATCATGGGGTGTAATTTTGAATTGGAAAACCTCACGAAAAAAATCAATGATGTTATTCAAAAAATAATAACATCATTGATGTTTTGGGGTGAATTTAAAACCCCACAAAATCACTTTCTTTTTTTGTGTGCTACAATCTTTAAAGTTTTTGAGCGATGTTTTGAAAATCCAAATTTGGAAGATGCACACAGTGTGCCAACATGTGCTATCTGCCATCACGGGAGATCAATGGACGCGTTTTGGGGGTGCAACCCCTTCCTCAATAATAAAGTAGCGGTGAGGAAGGGGTTGCTCCCACAAAACACGTCTCTTGATCCCCCATGATGGCAGCTAGCACATGTTGACATTCGTAAATTGGTGTGCATCTTCCAAATTTGGCTTTTCAAGGGGTGACTTCACCCCATCTGAACGCAATATCAAACACAGTTCCTAAATACTCATGTCTGATATTGCCTTCAAGTTTTACCATATGTGAACTTTGTAAGTTCAAGATTTTTGTCTTTCTTGTTGGTTTTACACAGGCCTGTTTTATCGTAAATGGACATTTCTATTTTTGATAATGCCACCCCAAAAATTGTTATACAACAAACATGTTGGTTTGTTTTAAAAACCTTTGGTAAATGCACATGTGATTGTGCAGGTATTAAAAAGTTTGTAAATCAAGAATGTGTGGATTATTGTCTCAATGCTACAACACTTTTGTGGTGATATAATTGCTGTTTTCTGAGAAAATGGTGGTTATTTCCTAAGGGCAAATCCTCTTTGCACTACAAGTGCAGTTTCAGTGCAGTTTCAAGTGCACTTGTAGTATAAAAAGTGTCTACGTCTTTAGTAAATAACACCCAACAGTGCTTTGTATAAGGTTACACAATCACGCCATTTTCAGGACTCCCCACATTGCTGTCATGGTCAGCTAAAACAAACACAAGCAGTAAATGTCACCAAAGATTATCTTTTTCTTTTTTATTTGATAAATGCTTCACAAATTGTCTGGCATATTGATGGCCCCCCTACCCACAAAGAACTCAAGGTATCTTAACCGGACATCACGGGCACTCAGGGAGGGCAAGCCAGGACGGCCACTTTCAAGCGCCGTCAGGGTTGGATCATGTAGAATTCCGGCCTCAGGCCCAACTGAGCCAGCATAGTTGGCAGAATGTTTGCGTAAAAAGTTATGGAGAACACAGCACGCCAGGATTAGATGATTAAGTTTATACTCCGCCATATGGATGGGTGTCAGAAATAGGCGGAACCGGCTGGCCATGATTCCAAATGTGTTCTCCACCACTCTTCTGGCTCTGGCCAGCCGGTAATTAAAAACCCTCTGTTCCGGGGTGAGGGTTCTCATCAGGAATGGCCGCATAAGATGGTCCCCCAGCGCAAATGCTTCATCCGCAACGAAGACGAATGGGAGTCCTTCTACATTGTCCTCTGGAGGTGGCAAGTCCAAGCTGCCATTCTGGAGACTCCTGTAGAACTCCGTCTGGGCGATCACTCCACCATCGGACATCCGGCCATTCTTCCCCACGTCCACATACAAGAAGTCGTAATTAGCCGACACCACCGCCAACATCACAATACTATTGAACCCCTTATAGTTGAAATAGTACGACCCCGAGTTGGGTGGTGGGACGATGTGGACGTGTTTCCCATCAATTGCCCCTCCGCAGTTAGGAAAGTCCCACCGCTGGGCAAAGTGGGAGGCCACAGTCTGCCATTCCTGTGGCGTGGAAGGAAACTGTTGAGGAAAACAAAAATAAATTACTATTTTTGCACATAAACATAGCAAGCAGATTAGGCACAAACATTCTTGGCCAACCTCCAGATAGCATTTATTAAGGGGAAATTAACACCAAAGTATAAGGTACACCTATCATATTCAACCTCCCCCCCCCCCCTCATGGGCCATTTCTAACATTATAGGGGGGGGGTGGAATCTTGGACAGGTAACCCTCTTCACTTCATTGAGGGATGAATGCCTAAATAATGGGTATTACTTGGAACAGCCCCTCCTTAGTTACACTATTGGCAGCCCACTGGACAGGTAAGAAGTGTCATAATACAAAGATAGACACACTGTACACATTTGAGGACATTTGGACATTCTGATTATTACCTATCAAGATAATAATAGAATACAAAAACTTTAAACAGTACCATTGGAAAGTATACAGGCAGGCCCTTGCACTACATGCTTTGGGGAATTCACCCATAAATCTGACCAGTAAAGAGATGGGTATAGTGTGTATGGGTTTGGCAAAGTCAGCAGATAGATGATTGAGGGTAGATAGAGAATTGGTATCAGCTGACTTAGCAGTTGGGGGGAGGGAGTGTTTAGAAAAATGATTTGGGGACACTACAAAAAAAAGCCTCTGGAACTCTGCCTGAATTTAAAGCACAAATCACATTTCTAAACATTTTAGGGGGTGTTTGGGGTAAAGCACTACTATGGAGCTGATAAAATACATTGTTAAGTGACTACATGAGGTGAATATAGGGGCAGGAGAGCATGTTGGGGAGGTAAGTGAAGGCAGATATGTATGAAGGACTTAAAAAATAATTACATAAAAATCCAGCATGCATGAGAACAAAGGGGGCATTCACAACATATTACAATCATGGTAATTAGGGAATGAGGAAAGAAATACAATATATTAGCAAACATTCAATACAATAAAATGTGATATTAAAGGATTAAAATCTTACCTTCATATACTCCTTCTGCAGGACCTGGATGATGGCAGAACAGGTCTCTGGGATAATGATCCCCAGAGCCTGGGGGGAGATGCCTGTCGAGAACTTGAGGTCGTGCAGGCTTCTCCCTGTCTCCAAGTACCGCAGGGTAGCGACGAGCCTCTGCTCCGGAGTGATGGCTTGCCTCATGCAGGTATCCTGCCTGCTGATATAGGGGGTCAGCGAAGCCAGCAGACGGTGAAATACGGGGTCAGTCATCCTGAGAAATAAGAAACAAATAGTTCCGCGTTTAGGCAATAAAGGAACTGCAGCCCCCCCAGCACAGAATAACACCTAGGTGAAATTCTAAAAAATAGAGTACTAGATTGGGGTGATTGGCGCTGTTCGACTAGGTCCACTATGATGTACACTAAAATATATAAGTGTAAAATGGAAAATAAAAATTATTTTATGTATGTAGGAATGGTAAAAGTTCCAAACGTGTAGACAAAATTTATGTGCATGTGTAAAAACTGACCACAATCCGTACAGTGCAGTGTGTAATACCACATAGAATGTAGACACTAAAAATTTAAGTGATAAAGATTAAATCATCCCAAAACGGTGAATAAATAAATATGAGGAAAATAATACAAAAAATTACTTGAAAAACACTTATTGGTAAAATCCTTTGCTGATGTGTACACACAATGGTGCTAAAACATATTAGTAAAAAATCCTTTGTTTATATGTACACACAATGGTGTTTAAAACATAAAAGGTGAATGATCAGTTCATAAAAGCAAGTGTCCCCAAAAAAGAAATTCCACAGAAAGTTCTTCCTAAAGTGCAGTAATGTGTCTCTTCATTCACATAACAATATTCCTGATGAGATAAGTGCTCCCAGCCTTCCAAAGGACCCCCACTTGTGCCCTCACTCACCGGAAAAATTCACCCCTGCAGGGGTATCAAGCCTGTAGACTGTATCCAGCAGCAATGGTCCGTGGCGACAGTCCTCCGTTTTCCTCTCCTTATCTGGTGTCCCGATCACCTCCAATCCAATGTCATTTTTAAAGGAAAAAATCTCATTTAAAACTGCTTGCGGGTTTAATGTAATGTCGGGTCCTGGCAATATGGATGAAAATCAGTGAGGCAAACGGCATGGGTACCCCCCAGTCCATTACCAGGCCCTTTGGGTCTTGTATGGATATTAAGGGGAACCCCGCACCCAAATTAAAATAAGGAAAGGTGTGGGGCCACCAGGCCCTATATACACTGAACAGCATTATACAGGCGGTGCAAACAAGACAGGGACTGTAGGTTTGTTGTTAAGTAGAATCTGTTTGTAATTTTGAACGGGTACATTTTTAACGTGTTTAGCTCCAGCCAAAAAATCTTTTTTAAGCTTTTTGGAAAACATAGGGAAGGGTTATCACCCTTGTGACATTTGTTTTGCTGTCTTTCCTCCTCTTCAGAAAATTTCACCTCACTTTTTGTCGCAATGACAAATGTTTTTTGAAAATTTAGAGTTTTTTGTGGAACAAGGATTGGAAAGCATCAGTGGAAAAGAGAAATGTTTTTCCCATATTAACTCTTACAGGAGAGAATTTCCCTTCCAGGGGCTGAAAAATTAGGCCTTAGGCACTGGTGCTGGTGCCACAACACTGCAACCCCTCACAGATACTCTAGTTGTAACGCAGAAACGAGCCCTGCTGCAAAGTATTGCATCAAAAATTGTAATTACACGCCCCCTGATCATTGAGGAGGAAGAGGATAATTACTCAGGGATAGTCACTCAGCATCAGTATAGGCAGTCTTTGAAGGGATCTGAGATTTCAAAAAAAATTATTTGGTTACATCAGCATCAGGTGTTTGGTAGCTGGTGGTGATCCAAGACTGATTCACTTTTATGAAGGTCAGTCGATCGACCGAGTCGGTGGACAGACGCACCCTGTGATCGGTTACAAAGCCTCCAGCAGCACTGAATGTGCGTTCCGAAAGAACGCTGGATGCAGGACAGGCCAGTAGCTCAATTGCATACTGTGCAAGCTCTGGCCAGTGATCCATCCTCAAGACCCAGTAACCCAGAGGATTTTCGGTGGGAAAGGTGTCCAAGTCAGATCTTGCCCCTAGGTATTCCTGCACCATGTAAAACAGACGCTGGCGATGGTTGCTGGAACCGATCATACCTTGGGGCTGCGGACTAAAAAATTGTCTGAACGCATCGGTCAGACAGCCACCTTCTCCACAGCTCCTTCTTTGACTGACCGAAGCCTCAGCAACACGTTGTCCAGAAACAGGAGTTTGTAACCTGCCAGTCTCTGGGAACGCGTTGCATAGACCTTTATGTAAGGCCTCTCAAAGATGTTTCATCCTCTGCTCCCTCTGCGATGGCAAGATAAGGTCCGCAACCTTACCCTTGTAACGTGGATCAAGGAGGGTTGCCAGCCAGTATTGGTCCTTCTCCTTGATACCACGAATACGAGGATCCTTATGCAGGCTTTGCAGGATCAGGGAGGCCATGCAGCGTAGGTTTGCTGAGGCATTCGGTCCGGAGTCCTCTGGGTCACTAAGGACGACATGGTCCGCAGCCACCTCCTCCCAGCCACGTACAAGTCCATGTGTTTCTTGGGACTGATCCCTTAAAGACTGCTGCTGATGCTGAGTGCCAGGCTCCACCTCCATACTGACACAATCTTCCTCCTCCTCCTCCTCCTCTTCCTGTGTGATCGGCGGGCACGCAGGAACACTGTCTGGATAAAGGGGGCCTTGAGAGCTAAGGAAGTCCTCCTCTTCCTGCCTCTGTTCTGCCTCAAGTGCCCTGTCCATTATTCCACGCAGCGTGTGCTCCAACAGGTGGACAGGGGGGACAGTCTCACTGATTCATGCACTGTCACTGCTCACCATCCTCGTGGCCTCCTCAAATGGTGACAGGACAGTGCATGCATCCCTGATCATGGCCCACTGGCGTGGGGAAAAAAAAACAAGCTCCCCTGACCCTGTCCTGGTGCCATAGTCGCACAGGTACTCATTAATGGCCCTCTGCTGCGTGTGCAGCCGCTGCAGCATGGCCAACGTTGAGTTCCACCTGGTGGGCATGTCACAGATTAGGCGATTCTTGGGCAGGTTAAACTCCTTTTGGAGGTCCGCCAGCCGAGCACTGGCATTATATGACCGGCGGAAATGCACACAGACTTTCCTGGCCTGCCTCAGGACATCCTGTAAGCCCGGGTACCTGCCCAAGAACGGCTGCACCACCAAGTTAAGGACGTGAGCCAAACAGGGCACATGGGTCATTTGTCCCTGTCGGAGGGCAGAGAGGAGGTTGGTGCCATTGTCGCAAACCACCATTCCTGCCTTAAGTTGGCATGGCGTCAACCACCTCTGAACCTGCCCCTGCAGAGCTGACAGAACCTCTGCCCCAGTGTGATTCCTGTCCCCCAAGCACACCAGCTCAAGCACCGCATGGCATCTTTTGGCCTGCGTACTTGCGTAGCCCCTTGAACGGCTACGGAGCACCACTGGTTCCAAGGACAAAGCAGAGGAAGCGGCCATGGAGGAAGAAGAAGAGGAGGGGGTGGAGGAGAGAGGTGTGTCACAATTATTAGCATTTTGGAGGCGTGGTGGCGGAACAACCTCCAACACTACTGCACCTTGTCCTGCATCCTTCCCAGCTGCCAGCAGAGTCACCCAATGCGCCGTGAAACTTAGGTAACGTCCCTGTCCATGCCTGCTGGACCATGAGTCAGCGGTAATATGCACCTTACCGCTGACCGCCCTGTCCAGCGAGGCATGGACATTGCCTTCCACATGCCGGTAGAGAGCCGGAATTGCCTTCCGTGAGAAAAAGTGGCGTTTGGGTACCTGCCACTGAGGAACCGCACATTCCACAAACTCACGGAAGGGGGCAGAGTCTACCAACTGAAAAGGCAGCAGTTGAAGTGCTAGCAATTTAGCCAAGCTAGCATTCAACCGCTGCGCATGTGGATGGCTGGGAGCAAACTTATTTCGGCGGTGCAGCAGCTGGGGCAGGGAAATTTGCCTGGTACAATCTGACATCGGTGTACCAAAAGCAGATTGCCCACAAGTACTTGGCTGTGACACACCTAATTCTACACCTTCATTCCTCTCAGTGCAGGTCTCAGAGAGGACTGAAGGTATAGTGGGGTTGGAGATCTCAGCTGATGAGGAGCAAGGAGAGGTCCTCTTTGTTCTTTGGTGTGGGTCTTTTAGGTACGTTTGCCAACGAACTGCATGGCAGGACAACATATGTCTGGTCAAGCATGTGGTACCCAAGCGGGAGATGTTTTGGCCACGCGAGATACGCTTGAGACATATGTTGCAAATAGCAGCGGTGCAATCTGATGCACTCGTCTCAAAAAAGGCCCACACCAAAGAACTTTTTGAATAACGCGCAGAGACTGCAGCGCCCTGCACATGTGGAGCTTTGGGGTGTGATGCAGTCAATGTGCTGCCCTTAGGCTGGCCCCTGGAGGGCATCCTGCCTCGTTGGTGATGTGCCGCCTCCTCCTTTTCCTCCTCCTCTCTCCTATCAGGCACCCACGTTGAGTCAGTGACCTCATCATCCCCTCCCTCCTCATCACTGGAGCAAACCTGGCAGTGTGCTGCAGCAGGGGGAGCATGACTGCCAGATTGCTGTCCTTCTTGGGCACCCCCTCTGTCCGTGCTCATGTTACTGCCTTCATCGAGCTCAGTATCATCATCAGAGCCTTCCAAACGCTGGGCATCCTCCTGGAGCATGTACCCAACACTGTGGTCAAACAGTTCGAGGGACTCCTCAGGAGGACATGGAGGGGCTAGGGAAGGAGTCACTGATGACATTGAGCCGAGGGAAGAGGCCGCTGCTTTGCCAGACAAAGTACCCTGGGCATGGGTGAGAGAGGATGAGGAGGATGAGGACGGCTTGGTCATCCACTCGACCAAGTCTTCCGCATGTTGCGGCTCAACACGGCCAGCTGCCAAAAAAAAAGGCCAAGCGTGTCCCACGGTCACGTGCTGATGAGGATGCACCGTCTCCACGACCAGCACTAGACACAGAGCCTGCTTGCCCTCTCTTATTGGCTTGTGACTGTCTGCCTCTCCTTCTTGGCCTTCCAGACATACTAATGGCCTGTAGCTGCACTAAGCTGGGATATATATATATGTACTGATACTGCAGCTAGCAAAATCAACTGCCTGCCTGTAGTATGAGAACACCACCAACCTTCTACAGGTAGCTTTAGCTGAACACTGTGCAGAGCTCGCAAAAAAATAACTTGTAGCTTTTTTAGCTGCCTGCGGTAGTGATAGGATCAGGAAAACACCACCAACCTTCTACAGGTAGCTTTAGGTGAACACTGTGTATAGCTTGCAAAAAAATAACTTGTAGGTTTAGCTGAACACTGTGAGGTGGACGCACCACACTAACTTGTAGTTTTAGCTGAACACTGAGCAGGACGCACAGCACTAACTTGTAGTTTTAGCTGAACACTGTGAGCAGGACACACTGCACTAACTTGTAGCTTTAGATGAACACTGTGCAGAGGTCTCACTACACTAACTTGTAGGTTTAGCTGAACACTGTGAGCAGGACGCACAGCACTAACTTGTAGTTTTAGCTGAACACTGTGAGCAGGACGCACCGCACTAACTTGTAGGTTTAGCTGAACACTGTGGTGGACGCACCACACTAACTTGTAGTTTTAGCTGAACACTGTGACCAGGACGCACTGCACTAACTGTAAATAGTCTAGTTGCCTGACTGTGGTACTAATAGGATCAAAAGAACACCAGCAATTTTCTTCAGGTAGCTGTAAATACTGTAACAAGACAAGCCTGTCTGTCAGTAAGAAGATAACAGGAACGGATCTAGCTGAACACTGTGAGCAGGACGCACCCCACTAACTTGTAGGTTTAGCTGAACACTGTGAGCAGGACGCACCCCACTAACTTGTAGTTTTAGCTGAACACTGTGAGCAGGACGCACTGCACTAACTGTAAATAGTCTAGCTGCCTGACTGTGGTACTAATAGGATCAAAAGAACACCAGCAATTTTCTTCAGGTAGCTGTATATACTGTAACAAGACAAGCCTGCCTGTCAGTAAGAAGATAACAGGAACGGATCTAGCTGAACACTGTGAGCAGGACGCACTGCACTAACTGTAAATAGTCTAGCTGCCTGACTGTGGTACTAATAGGATCAAAAGAACACCAGCAATTTTTTTCAGGCAGCTATAAATACTGTAACAAGACAAGCCTGCCTGTCAGTAGGAAGATAACAGGAACGGATCTAGCTAAACTGAATACAGTGTATATATATATATATATATGCAACACCTGGGATGCATATATATACACAATACACTGTAAGTGCATCTAACTGACTGACTGTTCTGCCTAATCTATCTAACTCAAATCAAATGACATTGTCTCTCTGTCTATCTCTTTCAACGCCAAACACACACTACACAGGGCCGCTGTGCAAGCGGCCTTATATAGTGTGGGGCGTGTACTAAATCCCCTGAGCCATAATTGGCCAAAGCCTCTTTAGCTTTGGCCAATTACGGCTCTCTGTTCAGACGGCGCTGTGATTGGCCAAGCATGCGGGTCATAGTGCATGCTTGGCCAATCATCAGCCAGAAATGCACTGTGATGCCGCAGTGAATTATAGGCCGTGACGCGCCACACGAATTTGGCGCGAACGGCCCATATCGTTCGCAATTCGGCGAACGGGCAAACAGACGAAGCTCATCCCTACACGTGACTACTGGGTATTGGAAAAGTTTAGGGTAGAGTTTAAGTTGGCAGATTTAGGAGAAGGGGAGAGGGATAAAGTGAAGGTGAGAAAGTGGTTGATAGAGAAGGAGTATGTGTGTAACCTTAGGGGAGTTAATGCGTCAGTGGCTGGGGAAGTATGGAAGAAAATGAGTATATATGGGGTGACAAATGTGCAGGCAGATAGTATGGATGAGTTTGCATGACCGTCTAGCTACGAGGCTATTTTTGAAAAGGAGGGATTCGCGTGTGTCTGATATTTGTCCGAGAATGAATTGTGGGGGTGTAGAAGACAGTGAGCATGTGTTCTGGGGGTGTGGTGTAGCGAAAGATGTGATCAATAAGAGTCAAGATCTGGTGAAAGAAATAACAGGAGTGAAGGTGAGTGAGTGGAAAATGATGATGTATGGCTTGGGGAAACTGGAAAAAGATAAACAGAGAGTATTGTGGTTAGTGCTATGTGCATTACAGGAAGTGTTGTGGGATGCATGCAACTAGTATGTATATAAAAATGTTTCGTTAGACAGTAAACAATGTATAGGATTATGGCTAAGCAAGCTATACTTTTTTTTCGTGTTGGATAAAAAGAAGGGTGTGGATGCCGAAGGCATCTGGAAATTTAAAAAATGGAGAATGTTGATTAAAAATTCAGTCTCTTCCACGTTGATGCAAGACCTTGTTGGAGACAGTGAATGAGCGTCAAGCTGAATAGTCTCGAGAGTTTCAAGTGGAAGTGGAATTAAAAAAAAAGAGAGTACATTTGGGTGTCCTTATCGAGTTTCTAACACGTGTATTTTCGATTTGTATTTTATTTATTATGTTGTTGCAAAACAGATGTGTTTTTATGCAATTTATTTGTTACTTTGGTTTGTTGTTTTTTTTTTGGGTGGTGGTTATTTTACCATGAAATCTTTTTTATGTTGGCAATTTTTGTTGTTTTTACGTTGTTCACTTTGATTTAACTGTCTGTGCTGCCTTATTTTTAAAATTCTTTCTCAAGATGTTGTGCCTAATGTTGTTTTAATCCTTAATACATGTCCATTTGTGGGTGCCTCAAATTAACATACATGTGTGTATTTTGCTTTCCTTCCTGCTTTTCCAAGTCCTGTTTTTTTTTTTTTTTTTTGGACCAATAAAATTGTTTCAAATTTTTTATGTTTTATATGTGTTCTTTTCATACAACGGATTTCCCAGCTGCAGCTTAACTAGGCTGATTGGCATGTCTTAGACAAATCCCTTTTTTTTTTTTTTTTTTTTTAGTTTTGTTACTTTCCTGGTGCCTTCATTGTAGCACAGGCATGGATTGTGCGTATGCTGCCATGGATAGTGACCAGGAAAGTAACATTTCAGAGTGGTAAGTATTCAATTTTCTTTTTGAGCAGTGGTTTTCAGCCTCAGTCCTCAAGTACCCCCCCCCCCCGACAGGACATGTTTAGGAAATTGTATCTTATCTAAAAGAGCTGTGCAAAATACAAAGCCATTGACTTTGATTTAAAGCAACTGTGCAAGATGAAGGAAAACCTGCAAACACGGCCTGTTGGGGGGTACTTGAGGACAGGGTTGAGAAGCACTGATTTAGAGCACTGAGCTAAAATCAAGCTGAAGACAATCCTATTCTAATTGTGGACAATTGAGGGAAATCAAGATTTTTTCTTTTTTTTTTCTTTCATTTTTTTTTTTTTTTTTTTGTTAAAGTGGAGTTCCACCCACTTTTACAACTCTTCAGCATCCCTCACTAAACTGTGCACTGTAAACAAACCCTAACAATATTTTTCCTTGGGGACACACAGGTCAATCTAACTAGTGCCCCCACTATGCAAATTGCACTCTAGCACTTTGTTGTGTACACCCCAAATTATTAGGTATTTTGGGGTTTATTAAAGGCAAATCATTTCTGCAATACAAGTGTAGTTGATGAAAATCAGAGGGGAAGCACTGGTGATTTTACCATCCAATCATGTAGAGGCAAAGATGCTGTTTTTTTCATTTTCCTTGCTTGTCCCCCTCGGATCTCCAGCAACTGCACTTCTGAGTGCACTTGTAGTTCTTTTAGTAAATAAACCCCAAGATACAGAATAATTTGGGATGTACAAGACAAAATGCTAGAGTGCAATTTCCCGAATGGGGAAACTATTTATATTGACCTGTGTGTCCTCAAAGACATACATTGGTAGGGTTTTACCCTCACTTCCTGTTTGGCTATGTGACAGGAAGTGAATAATTTTGAATGAGAAATTTGCAAAATTTGGGAGGTGTCTTCACCCTATCAGGGGTGTAGACATCTGACAAAACTTCTAATCCCTCTGCAGTCTATCCCCAAGCAAAAATAAGAAAGGATTTTAATTAGTTTAACTTTGCAGACACATTCCTAAGTTCAATTGTGATGCATGTTAATTTTCTATTAAAGGTCTAAATGGGCCATTATCAGTAGCCTTTGACTCTAAACATTATTTCCTGTCGCATCATGGCAGCATGGCAGCATACACTTTGGGTTGTGACTCCGCTCCCACAACCTGATAGGACCACATAGCTATAAATTGTAGAGAGGGCTCCCGCCTAAGTATTCTCTTATTTTTCCTCACCTGTCAGGACCGAACGGATTAAGAAGCACCACCTTACCGCTTCGCCCCAGCCAGGTTCTAGCCTCTCCTGGGTGGAAGTCCTTACCTGTACAGCCTCTAAATGAGCTAGATGGAAGGAACCCCGCTCTGGTGATCTCAGGTGTATGTTGCGGCTTCAGTATAAGCCTTAAACAGGCTTAGTTGTTGTGCAACGGTCTCCGGAATCTTTCTCATCACTGGTTTGTTTTTCCTGGGCATCGTAGTCCCTCTGTGATCCTCCACAGCACGCTGAGCGTCTTGGCGCTTCCGCGCATGCGCAGTGCACACCCTCAGGGCGTCCTTTCGTTTTTTCCAGTCTCCAAGATGGCACAGAGTGTTGCGCGCCGCAACTGCACATGCGCGAGCGGGACGTGACCTCGGCGGCCATGGCGGCAATTTTAAAAGGCTCCAGCTGTCATTCTGTGCTCCTTCTGCTTCCTGAAGGTATTCTGACTGCAATTTTCAGCTCTGTTTGCACTCTTGTCATACCCCCCCCCCCCCCTCCCGGGTAAGTGTCTGTTTATCTCCATACACTTTTTCTTTTTGTCTGCTTGCATGCTCTTACCTTCCTGTATCTCTCTCAGGTGCATCACCTTTCTTTTCCTATAGAGGCCCCTGCCCCAGCAGATCACCATCAGCCTAATAGGTAAGGGGGGGGAGTTCCCGTTGGTAAGTAGTGAAGATCGAAAAAGAGAGCAGGATCGTACTAACGCTGCCTAATTGGTCAGCCCTATCAGGTCCTCAAGATCGTCCAAGTCAAGGCGAAGAGAGACCTCGCACAGGAGAAGCCGCTCTGGCCATAGGCGCAGCCGCTCACACGGAAGAAGTCGCTCAGGCCATAGGGGAAGCCGTAAAAGGAGTCGATCCCACTCAAGGCATAGCCGTTCCTACCACAGAAGATCCCTGCAGGTAGACACCAGTCTCCTGTGCACCCTTCCCGCCCGGCCGGGAATGCTTGCTGGGTATGCGGGGCCACAGCCCTCCCAGATAAACTGGCGTGTCACAGATGCATGGATGAAGCCACCAGGGAGAAAGAGCTGGATTCCATAGAACCTACTGGAGTCTTTACTCCGCAAGTTTCAACTCCCGATATGGAACTTACAGCCCGGAGCGCCTCACCTGCCCATCCCAGTACATCAAGGGAACAAAAATTCCCATCGGATGATGAGGAGCTGGAAGCATCAGCTGGTTTTGATTTTTCGCTCATAGAACCTTTTGTTAAATCGGTCAAGGAAGCGATAAATTGGGAGTAACCTAAGGAGGTACAGCAGAAACAGAGGAAGTATTTCCCAAACCTCAAGAAAGTTCTGGAGGCTTTCCCGTTCATCGATGAGTTAGATGAGCTGATTAAAGAGGAATGGCAGAATCCCGAAAAAAAGTTTAGTCTATCCAACACACTTACCAAATTGTACCCGCTTAAGGAACCCTAAGTATCCCCGTTGGTTTCCCCCCCAGTAGTGGACGCATCTTTAATGCGTCTAGCCAGACACGTGACGCTCCCCATTGAAGACGCAGTGACGTTCAGAGACGTGCTTGACAGGAAGGTGGATACAGATCTTAAGAGGGCCTACCTACTTGCAGGAGGCGCCTGCAGACCAGCAGTGGCACTGGCTGCGGTCGGCAAAGCCATTTCCAGTTGGTCTTCTGGTACCGCAAAACTTGTCACTGAGGGCGCAGATCAAGAACAGATCATTAAGGCCCTACAAGAGCTTATGGTTTGTAGCAAGAGATATACAAATAAACCGCCCCTGAATCTCTCTTACTCCACTGCGCCAAAGAAAAGTGCAAAGCTATATAAAAGATGTGTAAATGAATACAAAATGTACACAGTGTACAGTGAAAAAAGCTGCCACTTAAATAAATACGTAAACTGATCCCAAAACTATACCTCTCACACGTGTACAGATAGAGATAGCGGCGCTAATATAAATTGTGTAAAATAATGGGTCAGAGCAGCATAATGCCTATGACCCTCTACTTATGCATAAAAATATTAATAATAGTGTCATGAAAAATATTAATTTTATCATGAAAAGAAATTTCTTTAACACCCAGTGAAAAGTGTCACTATAAATAATAAATTACAAGAAATGAATAATAAAGTTCAACAGTTGTTTTTCAATCTTCTTGTGTGAAAAATCTTCTACTCTTCCACCACACCACCGTGATAGTGACACCACTCCCTCTGAAGAGCGCACTCACCAGATTGTATAGCCTCCCACTCTCGTGTTCGGCAAAACAGCAAATGAACCATCTGGGTTGCATGTGATGAACCGTGACTCCAATCAAGCCAGCTCCATATGTGAAAAAATGAATAAAGTGCTCCACATAGCGTGATACTATTTTGACAGATTTATTAAAATCACTTCAAACACACTTCAATGGTTACACTCACTTTTAAACTGAAACATAAAAGCCTTTAAAAAAAATCCACAGCAAGCACAGCAAGCAACAGGATCAGTGATCCAACGGTGCACCGCGGTCACAGCGGACCTGAAGTGTAAACTGGTGTATCTCTCACCCAACCTTCTAAGGCCCAGCCATCCGATCGGTGTAGTCCTCCTCAGACAGTGGCATCTAATAGTGCGATGGAATGCCGTGTAACCATGGCCAAGAGACTTCTTCAAATGGGATTGGCTACACGGATGGTTCATCAATCCTTATATACTATCTATGATCAGTCATGTGATCATCATCAGTCATGTGATTACCACCAGTCATGTGATCACCACCAGTCATGTGACCTCCTGCTCTGCACATGCTCACACTTCATGTCCCCCTGACCGTGAAGCACAGGTACAAAGACTACCCTACAAGAGCTTAGCCTTGCAGGGGATTTTATGGCGGAAGCTTCTGTGGACACGATTAGATCCGCTTCAAGGTCCATGTTAGCCGCCGTAATGGCCAGAAGGGCGTTATGGCTTAAACCCTGGTCGGCTGACCCTGCCTCAAAATCCAATTGGTGCCGAATTCCATAGGATGGGGTAAATCTCTTTGGGACAAAGCTGGATACGGCAATTTCTAAGGTGACAGGCGGGAATTCAGGTCTCATCCCATCAGACAGGAGACCGAAACAACAGAGGCCGCCTCCCTTTAAGCGCAATCTCCCGGAGAGATACAGGGATGCAAAATCCTATAGACCCAGGAAAGAATACAGAAGAAGTTGGAAGAACCCTCAGATGTCCTTCCTCAAATTCCAGAAGCCCAAAACCCCTGCCTCCAATGACCAGAAGTCCTTTTGAAGGTACATCCGCCCAGCCAGCAGTAGTGGGTGCCAGACTCACAAAGTTCAAACTGGTTTGGGCGGGAATGATAAAAGACCCATGGACAGTGTCCACCATTCATTTCGGGCACAGGTGGTCATTCAAAGGTCGCCCCCCAATTTTGCTCAACCAGACTTCCTCCTTCCCAAGAAAAAAGGCTGTCTTTAGTCCAGTACATTCAAGATCTGCTCCAAAATCAAGCAATAGTGGAGGTTCCGCTATCACAGAGAGGCAAGGGTTTCTATTCCCCACTTTTCTTAGTAAAAAAGAAGTCAGGAGACTTTCGTCCAGTCTTGGACCTAAAGAACCTAAACCAGTCAATCCGGATAGAAACGTTCAAGATGGAAAGCCTACAATCAATCCTCCAAGCAATAAACTGGGGAGATTGGATGCTTTCAATCGACCTTCAGGACGCATAGCTACATATTTCTATCCACACCGAATTCCTAAAATTCCTCCGTTTCACCCTAAACCATCGGCACTTCCAATTCCGAAGTCTCCCGTTTGGGATCTCTACCGCACCCATTACCTGAACGATATCCTGCTTCTCTCAGACGGCCAGGGGTCTCTCATCCAACATCGGGTGATCGTGGTCTCCACGTTAAAGTCCCTAGGGTGGCTGATAAATTGGAAGAAAAGCAACATCCATCCCACACAGAGAATGGTCTTTCTGGGGGCCGAGCTGGACACCAGGGTGAACACAGTGGAGCTTCCACTGGAGAAAATCCCTCTCCTAATACAGAGGGTGAAGAGAGCAATCTCAGCTACAACGTTACCGGCCAGAGCATGCCTCAGTATCCTGGGCTCCTTAGCGTCCACCTTTCCAATGGTCCAATGGGCACAATGGAACTCGAGGCCTCTCCAAATCTCCTTTCTGCACCAGTGGAATGGTACGTCAATGTCCCAGCCGATCTCCATCTCTCAGAAGGTAAAACAATCATTGCATTGGTGGATACAACCTCACAACTTGAGAAGATGCAAGCACACACACCTCATCAAGAGATAGTGACCTCAGATGCCAGTCTGCAGGGATGGGGGGCACACTATCAGAACTATGCGGCTCAGGGCCGCTGGCCATTCAGGACACAGGACACGGTGTCAAACATTTTAGAGATGAAAGCAGCATTTCAGGCTCTCCTGGCCTTCAGTCCTCACTTGAGGGAAAAGCATGTCCTTCTGAGGATGGACAACAAAGTGGCTGTCGCCTATATCAACAGGCAGGGGGGCACCAGAAGCAGGTCCATATCCTGTTCTAGAATGGGCTCAGCTGAACCTGTCAGACTTGAGGGCGGTTTATGTTCCGGGGGTCCAGAACATCTTGGCCGACTCGCTGAGCAGGAATTTTGCCTCCAACAACGAGTGGTCTCTGAATTCCCAAGCTTATGCTCTCATATCCCGGACCTGGGGATCACCGGAGATAGACCTGGCAGCAACACTGGAAAACACAAAATGCCAAAGATTCCTGTCAAGGATACCCTTTCCTTCAGCAGAGGGGACGGATTGCCTCCAACACCCCTGGGATTTTCGCCTGGGTTACATCTTCCCTCCGACTCCCCTCATAGCAATATTCCTCCTGAGGCTCAAGAAATCAACGGCATTGGTAATAGCGGTGATTCTTTTTTGGCCGAGGAGGCCATGGTTTACTACCCTCATGCAGCTGAACACGGCAGATCCCCTGCTCCTCTCGTTATCGACGGACCTGCTCTCCCAGGGCCATCTTCTTCACCCGAACCCGGAGAAGCTACATTTGATGGACTGGAGACTGAAAGGGCTAGGTACTTAGAGCAAGGCTGTTCCCAGAAGGTGATAGACACCTTACTCCAGGCCAGAAGGCCTACCACCAACAACACATACAGGCGGATCTGGGAGAAATTTGTCACTTTCACTCAGCAGCGAGGTTGGGACTCATCCTCCCCTTCGGTATCGCAGATCCTGGAATTTCTTCAATCAGGCCTGGAGAAGGGCCTTAGGTCAAGCACCCTGAAGGTTCAGGTGTCGGCCCTATCCACCTTGACAGGAGTTAAGTGGGCACAGGATCCTCTTGTAATTCAGAGGGCCTGCCTAAAACTGAGGCCCCCCAGAAAACCTTCCTTCCCGGTCTGGGACCTCTCAGTGGTTCTGGAAGCACTATCTAAAGAACCTTTTTTCCCACTTGAGAACATCTCCCCCTGGTATTTAACACTGAAAGTTTCATTCTTAATAGCCATAGCATCGGCTAAAAGGGTGTCAGAGATGCAAGCTCTACTGGCTAGTGAGCCATATCTGATTGTCTATCCAGACAGATTAGTTCTGAGGCCTTCGGATCATTTCATCCCCAAGGTATCCTCATCCTTTCATTTCAACCAGGAGATTAACCTCCCAGCACTTACCACGGATCAGGGCGATCCTCACCCTTTAGACGTCAAAGGTAACGTCTTGGAATATCTCTCGTCAACCAAATTCATCAGAAAGATGGAGAGTCTCTTAATCATCCCGCACGGATTCAGGAGAGGTCAAGCGGCATCCTCACGCACCATTGCTTCATGGCTAGTAAAGACCATCAAGAAGGCCTATTCATTAAGTAACCATCAGATACCTGAAGGCTTAAGGGCACACTCCACCAGGGCAGTGGCAACCTCCTGGGCGGCATATTGTAGAGTCTCGGCGGAGACAATTTGCAGAGAGGCTACCTGGTCTTCCAGGAACACCTTTATGTCTCATTATAAGGTGGATTCCGCTCGCTTATCCACAGTGGATTTTGGAAGATCTGTTATCCAGGCCAATTCTTCTATTCTTTGTTAAAAAACTTAGTTTGCATTCCCACCCAGTTTTGCGAGTTATTCCCCAAAGTGTATGCTGCCATGATGCGACAGGTAAACTGAAAATTGTATACTCACCTTTCCGTAATTTTCCTTTCCTTTCGCATCTTCATGGCAGCATACAATCTCCTATCCTTCTGAGGTGATATATACGGAGAATACTGGGGCGGGGGCCCTCTCTACAATTTATAGCTATGTGGTCCTATCAGGTTGTGGGGGCGGAGTCACAACCCAAAGTATATGCTGCCATGAAGATGCGACAGGAAAGGAAAATTATGGAAAGGCGAGTATACAGTTTCAGTTTTTTGGCCAGTCCTAGAAATCTGCATCTGTTTTTCTATTAACCACTTGGTGTCTGTGCTATAGCCAAACGACGGCCACAGCGTGGACCTGAATTTCTGGGAGGCTGTGATAGGACGGGCTCCCCGTGTGCTCCCTGCAGAGCGCACTGAGTCACTGAGCCTCGGATTATCACAGATCGAAGTAAGGGCCAATCCCGGCCCCTTACCACGCGATTAACTGTCATCCAATGACAGCTGATCACATGATGTAAACTAAAGCTCGGTAATTTTTTTTTTTTTCTTCTCACGCTAACAGCATGAGGATAAAAATAAAAGCTGATCACCGGTTTAGGTGCAAGGGACATTGGTCCCGAAGAGGCAATTCTGCCTCATCTGTGCCCACCAGTACCACCTGCCAGTGCCACCTATCAATGCCCACCAGTGGTCCCAAGCAGTGCTGCCTATCAGTGTAACCAATCAGTGCCGCCTAATCAGCGTACATCAATGAAGGAGACAAATTACCTGTTTGCAAAATTTAATATCAAAATATCCAAAAATAGACAAAATTATTTTTAAAAATCTGTCTTTTCTTTTTTTTTTTGAACAAAAGAATAAAAAACACAGAGGTGATCAAATACCACCAAAAGAATGCTCTATTTGTAGGAATAGAGCATAAGTATGACCGCGCAATTGTCATTCAAAGTGCATTAGCGCTGAAAATTGGTCTGCACAGCAGGGGGGTTTAAGTGTCCAGTAAGCAAGTGGTTCATTTCCATGCCAAATATGGATTTCTATAATAAAGATGTGTGCCCGCTGTGTATACGGCATGGGCGTAAGAAAGTCGCACACATATGAACGGTACCCATTGTAAATCATGGGGTAGAACTTGTGATGCAACTTTTCAGTCCCAAGTGGCCTTAGGCTGTCTTTCCACTACTGCGAGTTGTTGTGCGACTTGACACATGTGAAGTCGCAGGACAAGTCAAAACACATGTATTTCAATGTTCCCCCATTCTAATTGGTGCAACTCGAAAAAAAGTTCATGCACTACTTTGTTCCAACTTCAGTGCGACTTTTTCTCCGATGTTTTGAACTAGTCGCATGACATGGCATTAAGGCTCAGTTTCCACTATTGCAAGCCTAAAGTTGCGTGTTTTTTGCTGCGAGTTTCCCGCATCTTTTTGCCGAAACTTGAAGCAATGCCTGTGTATTTTTGAGGTCTATGGACCTCAAGTCGCATCAAAGTGGGACCAAAGTAGTGCAGGGACTACTTTGAAGTTGGTGTGACTTGAAGTCGCTCACATATGAACGGTACTCATTGTAAATCATGGGGTAGAACTTGTGATGCAACTTTTCAGTCCCTAGTGGCATGATAAGTTGCAATAGTGGAAAACAAGCCGAAAAAGCACATTGTAAATAACGCAACTTTGGTGTTGAAATAGTGGAAAGAGAGAATTAGGCTAAAGCGGTAATAGGAAGATGCACTGTTATGCCCGTACACACGGTCGGACTTTGTTCAGACATTCCGACAACAAAATCCTAGGATTTTTTCCGACGGATGTTGGCTCAAACTTGTCTTGCATAAACACGGTCACACAAAGTTGTCAGAAAATCCGATTATTCTGAACGCGGTGACGTAAAACACATACGTCGGGACTATAAACGGGGCAGTGGCCAATAGCTTTCATCTCTTTATTTATTCTGAGCATGCGTGGCACTTTGTCCGTCGGATTTGTGTACACACGATCGGAATTTCCGACAACGGATTTTGTTGTCTGAAAATTTTATAGCCTGCTCTCAAACTTTGTGTGTCGGAAAATCCGATGGAAAATGTGTGATGGAGCCTACACACGGTCGGAATTTCCGACAACAAGGTCCTATCACACATTTTCCGTCGGAAAATCCGTCCGCATGTACGGGGCATAAGAATTACTTGTAATTGTAGAAAACCAAAAAGGCTCTTGCACTGAATCTAATTTATGGAAGATCCAACTGATTGGCCAGTGTATGGTGTTCTTTAAAGGCCTTAAGATTCTTTCACACGGACATGTCCATGTACAGAGCCCGCTCTGCTCAGCGGGGGATCGCTCCATCGATCCCCGCTGGGCAGGCAGATGACAGGTCTGTCTCTGCACACTGTGCAGGGACAGACCTGTCAGAGTGCCGCTCTCCTCTATGGGGGATTGGATGATGACGGACCGTAGAGTCCGTCGTCACCCGATCCGATCCGCAGACGGATGGAAAAATAGGTGTTTCCTCCGTTACACTTTTTCGGATTGGAGTGGGTCGGATGTCAGCGGACATGTCACCACTGACATCCGACCCTCCATAGAGGTCTATGGAGTGTCTGTTCAGGTCCACAGGTCCGAGGCGGACCTGAAAGGTCTATCCATGTGAAAGGGGCCTTAGGCCCCTTTCACACTGGGGCGGTGCGGGCATCAGCGGTAAAACGGCGCTACTTTTAGCACCGCTTTACCTGCGGTATTCGGCCGCTAGCGGTTTTAACACCCGCTATCGGCCGAAAAGGGGTTTATATAAATCCGCCCGCAAAACACCACTGCAGCGGCGTTTTGCCGGCGGTATAACCGCGCTGTCCCATTGATTTAAATGGGCAGGAGCCGTTTATACACCGCTCCAAAGATGCTGCTAGCAGGACTTTTTCTTAGGCCCCTTTCACACTGGGGGTTTTTTAGGCGCTACAGCACTAAAAATAGCATCTGAAAAATGCCCTAAAGAAGCGGCTCCATTCACTCCAGTGAGGGCTTTCACACTGGAGCAGACCTGACAAATCTGCAGCAACTGCGTGATGCTATCATGTCAATATGGACCAAAATCTCTGAGGAATGTCTCCAACATCTTGTTGAATCTATGCCATGAAGAATTAAGGCAGTTCTGAAGACAAAAGGCGGTCCAACCCGGTACTAGCAAAGTGTACCTAATAACGTGTCCGGTGAGTGTATTTGTAAAGTGCTGTGTAAATTGATGGCACTATATATGTACCTTAACTGCTTAGCGACCGCCCCATGCAGATATACTGCAGCAGGGTGGCTGCTCTGTGCCAGATCACGTGATCGACACTTCAGGGTCTGGGGCACACACGCCCGCTGCCAGGTGACCTGCTATCACTGTGATACACTGGGACACATCAGGAGCCAATTAGCGGGTCCAGTGGACCCTATGTCTGCCACGACCCCGCCGATTGTTCCAGACATCAGCAGAACTGCGGTCTATCAGTGTAAACAAGGCAGATTGCCGTTCTTTGAGAAGGGAAGACAGAGATCCTGTATTTCAGCTAAGCAGGAACACGGATCTCTTTTTTCCCACAGTAAATGCACCCCCCACACAGTTAGAAAACACTCCCAGGGAACACAGTTAACCGTTTCATCGCCCCTGATGTTAAAGTGGAGTTCCACCCAAAAATGGAACTTCCACTTTTTGGATTCCTCCCCCCCTCCGGTGTCACATTTGGCACCTTTCAGGGGGGAGGAGGGAACAGATACCCGTCTAATACAGGTATTTGCTTCCACTTCCTGGCATAGTTCACCCCAGCGCTTGCGGTGACCTATGCCACTTCTGGCGCCTACCCCGTCCTCCCCGGTGTATTCTGTGAGACACAGAACACAGCAGGGACCTGAGAGGCCACGCAGCTCGACTAGCTCATGCACAGTAGGGAACCAGGAAGTGAAGCCGCACGGCTTCACTTCCTTATTCCCTTACCGAGGATGGCAGCGGCAGCAGCCGAGAGCCGAAGGACGGATCAGCTTCGGCTGCCGACATCGCGGGCTCTCTGGACAGGTAAGTGGCCATGTATTAAAAGTCAGCAGCTGCAGTATTTGTAGCTGTTGGCTTTCGATATTTTTTTTTCAGCGGACCTCCGTTTTAACCCCTTCCCTTGTCACTGGTCCACAAAAAGTGTCACTTAGTGTCAGGTTTGTCCGCTGCAATGTCGCCACTTTTACTAGTAAAAAAAACAAAAATACAAATTCTGTAAATCTATCCCATAGTTTGTAGACGCTATAACTTTCGTGCAAACCAATCAATATACGCGGATCGGAATTTTTTTTAACAAAAATATGTAGCATAAAACATATTGGCCTAAACTGATGAAAAGATTTGATTTTTTTTTTTTTTTTTTTTATTTATTGGATGTGTTTTATAGCAGAAAGTAGAAAATAGTGTTTGTTTGTTTTTTCAAAATTGACACTTTTTTTTTGGTTTATGGCGCAAAAAATAAAAACCGCAGAGGTGATCAAATACCACTAAAAGAAAGCTCTATTTGTGGGGAAAAAAGGTCATTAATTTTATTTGTGTACAGCGTCGCACGACCGCACAATTGTCAGTTAAAGTGACGCAGTGCCGAATCACAAAAAATGGCCTGGTCATTAAGGGGCTGAAGTGGTTAAATACATTTTGGCTGGATTGGGGCTTTACATATAAGAAGCTCTTGCTCTCCATCCAGCACCATGATAGAGGTTTACCTCCTCCTGAACACTGACAACGGCTCAGCATAGCAGCCTGCAATGACTAGAGGGCGGGGCGAGCAGCCTGCACGTCTATAGGGCGGGGCGAGCAGCCTGCACGTCTATAGGGCGGGGCGAGCAGCCTGCACGTCTATAGGGATGCGGGGATGCCGCTGTCATATACCTCCAGTGCTGGCAGACAGGAGAGTGCAGATCAGAGCGCTGGAGGACTCGGTAGCAGTGTCTCAGATACATCATGGCTGACAAGGAGCAGAAAGTCCAGTACTACACCCTGGAAGAGATACAGAAACACAATCATAGTAAGAGCACCTGGATCCTCCTCCACCACAAAGTGTACGATGTCACCAAGTTCCTGGAGGAGGTGAGCGGCCCTGCCTGGGCTCTGTTTGTTTATAGGGTGGAGGTCTTCCATTAGATCCAGTGACAGATCACCCAAGTCCCACTCTGCACTATGTATGTGGGGGGAGATGTTGTCTAGATGACCCTGGAGGGAGCTGTGATCACACATGACAGCATGCCTCTTGTTACCTGTGTATTGTTTACACCTGTCATGTCTATCTGTCAGGATCTGACAATGTCAATGTGCCTGCAGATCTTTTAACAATAACACACAGCTCACAATCTATGCTGCATTTTTTATTTTTTATTTTAATTATATATATTTTTTTCTGTAGTAGAGCAGTACAAAGAGCGGTGATTAAAGCCACACACACTAATCCGCCGTTACCTGGACGGTCTTCATCCTAATGACCCACCTACCTTTAGAAACTTGTTTGGCAAGTGAGTATTGTAGAAGTAAAGGAGGTGTGTTGCAGAATTAGCTTAGGTTATGTACAGCCCGTCACGTCACTGCTTGTAGGCTTCTTAAAGCAACCCCCCTCTTAAAAAAAAAAAACCTGACTATATGAATGCCCTCTGTTTAACCACTTCAGCCCCGGAAGATTTGGCTGCTCATTGAGGCTGTTTTTTTGCGATACGGCACTGCGTCGCTGTCAATTGCCCAGTCGTGCGACGTTGTACCCAAACTAAATTGATGTCCCCTTTTTTTTTTTTTTTTTTCCCCACAATTAGAGCTTTTTTTTGGTGGTATTTGATCGCCTCTGCGGTTTTTATTTTTTTGCGCTATAAACAAAACAGCGACAATTTTGGGGAAATAAAAAAGCACAATGTCTTTTACTTTTTGCTATAATAAATACCGTATATACTCAAGTATAAGCTGAGTTTTTCAACCCATTTTTTAGGCTGAAAACCCCACCGGCTTATACTCGAGTGAGGGTGCCATCTGCAGCCGTACCTTTGATTACTAAAACAGCGGGTGTCAGGAACACTGATACAATGCTGGAAATATTGTATCGGTGTTCCATCTATCATGGACAAGGAGGAGGCGGGGCTTTGTTACAATGGACGGCCGCCGAATAGACTGGCACAGCGGGAGACACCCGCTGTTTTAGTAATCAAAGGTACGGCTGCAGATGGGCACAGTGAGGCTGTAGATGGGCAATGTTTACCCAGTAGCTGCTGCATTTTCCCACCCTAGGCTTATACTCAAGTCTATACGTTTTCCCTTTTTTTTTTTTTTTTGTGGTAAAATTAGGTGCCTCGGCCTATACTCGAGTGTATATATCCCACATTTTTTTTTCAAAAAAAAAATTTTTTGTTTCTCAGTTTAGGGCGATTATGTATTCTTCTACATATTTTTTGGTAAAAAAATCGCAATAGGCATATATTGATTGGTTTGTGCAAAAGTTATAGTGCCTACAAAATAGGTGATAGATTTATGGCATTATTATTATTATTATTATTATTATTATTATTATTATTATATATTATATATATTATTTATTTTTATTTTTTTTACTAGTAATGGTGGCGATCTGCGTCCTTATTTATTTTATTTTTTTTTTTATCGGGAATGCGATATTGCGGTGGACATATTGGACACTTTTGACACCTTTTTGGGACCATTGACAATTATACCGTGATCAGTGCTAAAAAATGCACTGATTACTGTATAAATGTTACTGTCAGGGAAAGGGTTAACACTAGGGGGCGACTAAGGGGTTAACTGTTCCCTAGGTGTGTCCTAACTGTAGGGGGGATGGGACTGTCTAGGAGGAGAGAGAGATCAGTATTCATACATAGTATGAACACACAAACTGTCTCTACTCCCCTGAAAGAACACACCGATCCCAGTTCTTGCTCTGTCGCGAGCTATTGCAGGAGCCCGGCGGTCATCGCGCCCACCAGGCACTCGCATCAGCTCTGGGCACGCGCCCCTAGTGGCCAAAAGGCGAAGTAATGTAAGGGAACTTCGTTTCGCCCAGCCGTGCCAGTCTGCCGCAGTAAAACTGCAGCGGCTGGTCAGCAAGCGGTTAATACAACTAATAAAGTTAGTCGCATTTAAACTGGCCATACACCTTACACTGGCCAAACAGTGCAAGAAGGAGGTCAGTAAAGCTGACCATACATTAGTAGGACTAAAGCCTCGTACACATGATCAGATTTTCGGACGACCGTTCGTTTTTTTTTTTTTTTGTTTTTTTTTTTTGCATGCTAGTCTCATGTCAAAAGTAAAGAGGTTACTCGCCATACGAAAATTTTCGTACGACAGAATTCGACTTCAGAAGTGACGTAATGTGTTGAATAGTTTTGTATGTATTCTTTCTTTTCGGAGCATGCTTAGTCTTGCACTTTATGATTTTTTTTTTTTTTTTCTTTTTCGGAACGAAAATCGGACGTTGAGTTCACATGCGGGAAAAATTTCATAGTCTGCACATCCAGCTTTTGTTGGACCAAAATTCAGAATCGGCTGTCGAAAGCACCGTACTAACGATCCGAAAATCGACTAAATTTTACTTCCAATTTTCGTATCGTGTGTACGGGCATTTAGGCAGGGTTCACACAGGTCCAACTGCGGTTTGCAGTCCGGTGTCCCCTGCATTGTGTTCACTGGTTCAGCTGTGATTCAGGTACACGTTTTTTCCCCTGAATTTGCACCTGAACCGGACCCAAAAACGCACAGGACTCATTTCAAGTTCGCACTGCAGCCGCCCCGGACTTGTGTGAACCGGCTACATTGAAAGACGGTCACACTCGCATGTTATGCAAATTGGATGCAGTGTAAAACTCATCCACTTTACATATATGTGAACCCAGCCTTAGGAAATATCTGTTTTTAAAGAGGTTCTTCAACCTCTAAAAGTCAGCCGCTATAAATAATGTAGCTGCTGACTTTTAATAAAGGGACACTTGCCTGTTCAGGGGTCCCACAGGCTTCTAGGACCTGTAGCATGTCCCAGACGGTTGCTGGGAAAAACCTCCAGTGAACCACCATGGCGATTGCACCAAAAGTGGGTGCTGGTTCCTGGTTTTGCCTACATGTACAGTAAATATCTCCTAAATTTGCACTGTTTAGGAGATATTCACACAGCATGCAGCCGATGATGTCACTGCCGTCCCTTCAGAGCTCAATGCCATGGCTGTGCGCTCGGGAGTGACGTCATTGTGGCTCGTCCAATCAGACGGCCGGAGCATGCAAACACAGAAAGAAGACCAGGTGAAGATGGAACTACTGCCAGCAGTGACAGCACACTGCTGGAGGTCTTCCTTTCAAGGTAAGCATTTCATAATGTGCTAGTATGTGGTGCATGTCAGCACATTATGCCATTCTCTTGCAGAAAAAAGGTGTGGTTTAATTAAAATAAAAAAATAGAGATCTCTATCTCTTGTATATATCTTTTATTTTTATTTTTTTTTGGGCAGAAAACTGTACTAATGAGGAGAAAGAGAAAATCGGACATTGTGGTCACATAAGACAAAAATGTTGGAGCCTGCACATCCAGTTTTTGTCTGACAAAAATTCGTAATTGGCTGTGAAAAGCGCTGTACTAACGGTCAGAAAATCGGCAGATCATGCATTGGACGAAATTTAAAGTGGGGTTCCACCCAAAAAAACAAACCTATCTAAAAAATTCTAAAAAAAAAAACAAAAAAACATTTGGATATTTTTTTTTTTTTTACTTACCTCTAAATGCCTGTTGCTAGGTGGTCCATCGTAGTCTGCCTGTCCATTAGCCTGGGCTGGTGACATCACTTCCTCCTCGGCACAGGAAGGGCTCCGCTCTGCTCCCTCCCTCCTGTCAATCATCTGGGACCCAATTCAGGTCCCAGGTGATTGAGCGGCCAATCACAGCGCACGGCGCCGCTCGCGCATGCGCAGTGGGTGCCAGGCTGTGAAGCCACAGCCCGGCGCCCACAGTTGAAATGCCGACGAGCGGAGGGGGGAGACGAGCGGGGCCTCGATCCCCCGCATCGCTGGACCCAGGGACAGGTGAGTGTCCAATTAAAAGTCAGTAGCTGCAGTATTTGTAGCTGCTGACTTTTAATTTTTTTTTTTTTGGACGGCCCCCCTGGGTGGAACCCCACTTTAACTTCTGCTTTTCTGATCGTGTGTAGGGGCCTTTAGTCTATGTGCCAATGCACACGTAGGCGTTTAGAGGTAGAAAGAAAAGCCATCACTTGTACCTTCAGGAGAGGTGTTTTTTGCCAGCAAACTAGTCTAAATATGTCTAATCGCTGGGCACATTTAGCGCTTGAGCTTTTACTCATTTCAGTGGCAATGCATTCGCCTTTGTATGTGCGTATGGGGTGATTGGGGCACTTTACATTTCGCAGGACTGGATTTGAGACGGTATTTGTTTGAATGACACCTCATCACTCATCAGCGCTTTCAAATTGCAGGCAGATTTGCAGCAAATCTGCCCGCGATTCAAAACGCTGAAGTGTGAATGCAGCCTTGTGCCCCGTACACACTATAGGATTTTCCGATGGAAAATGTTCTATGGGAGCTTGTTGTCAGAAATTCCGACCGTGTGTAGGCTCCATCGGACATTTTTCCATCGGTATTTCCGTCGCACAAAATTTCAGAGCTGGTTGTGTACGGGGCATAAGAGCTGACTCCTGTGGTGAACAGTAAGGCTCAATTCACATCTGAGCGTTTTGTAGCTTGAAGCCTGAAGCTACAAAACGCTTGAGGGGAAAAAATACATTATTCTCTATGGAGGTGGTTCACATCTATACTCCAAGTTGCCTGAAGCCCTACTCCTGAAGCTCAAACAAGTTCTGGACCCTTTTTTGTCGCTCAAATCGGGCATATTTGGGCGTTTTTGGAGCAGGAAGCAGATGACGACAAAATCTAAAAGCATAGCAACAGATGATCATTTTTCATATTGGCTAATAAAAAAAAAAAAAAAGACAGCTCAAAAAAGCTGAATGGAAACGCGCAAATATGCCCGACAAAATGCCGGAAAAAACGCTCAAACACTACTCTCAGGTGTGAATGGGGCCTAATAGCTGGGCCTTGCTTAGCAACATCCTGGAAGATTCCAGGTCAGGCTTTACATTTTCAGATCCCCCCCCTATCTGCAAAGGCAGCTTTTTGATATAGAACTAACCCTTTAAATTTTATTATGCAAGATTGTGACCTTGCTACAAAACTACTTGTAATTACCCGTTGTATGATTCACATTTCTACACTTGCAGATATGTATCTATATTTTATGACTGTGTTATGAGTTTCTTCCATAAAGATTGCAAAAAAAAAAAAATTATTAAACTGCCTTTAACACAGCCAGCCTCAAAAATGAAAAAGCACGTTAGCGCACTGCCTGCGTCCAGGGTTGCTCTTCCAGTCCTAATCACAGGTGACTGCTGAGAGTGCAGACACAGGCGAAAAGCGACCGCTCCACTCAGCCTTTCATTTTTTTTGTACAGACTGGGATACCAGTTTTCCGCATACGCATGATCCCAGCCCTAGGATTCCTCTCGTTCTTGCTGCTGGAATCTGCTGTTTGCATATACCTGTGTGAAGGAGGCCTTAAAGCACCACTTCAGCTCATTTTTCACGCTGCATAATATTACTCTTTACCCCCTCATTTGACATTGTTACATATTTTTGGAAATACCTTTTTTAAAGTCCTGTTCTTTACGTTCTTATTCCTTGCATAGGTGAAAATGACATAGACTTCCTCTGTTTCAGCCTCATGGGATACACGTTATGCAACACAGGAAGCTGAAGGGCCAAAAACTTGCATTATCTTTGGACACTATAGCCACATGTAATGTAAAAGCCAGTTCTCTGTCTACGGGTACGTGATATCTGGCACTATGTCTTTCACATTATATGTTGTCATAGTGTCAGGAGATCTTGCATCTCGTTTGGCACCTATGGGCCTGCAGTCTTCTGGGTTGTGTGACAGAAGTTCAAATGAAACTTGCAGTGCGGCTCTAAGCTGAGACAGCTCCCTGCTGATTGCAGTAATGGGAGCTGGCATCAGTGCACCGTTCAGAGTATGTAGATGAATGTGGCCTCTACCAGCAACGCTCCAACTTCGCCCCCCTGACATGTCGGGGGGGGGGGGGGCATGCTGGAGCGGTGCTGGTAGAGGCCACATTCATCTACATACTAATGCACTGGGTTGATGAGCAGCGCCTTTTTCTTCTATTTTACCGCAGAAGGCCACACCACATGTGGAGCACAATTCCAGTACTGTGTCAATACATTGTGAAAGACCTAGCCCCAGATCTTTGTCTACGCATGCTCAAGATCTGGTGCTGCATCCTCCGGCTGGCTGCAAGGACCAGGAAGAGACAGCCAGCTCCTGATAGCATAAGAAAGTAAGATGGTGGCTCAAGACTGGGCACACAGAAGCATGCATGCAAGTATGTTTTTTGAGGTTTACCCAGATAAAAAGGTTAAAGGGCAAAGGGCATTGTAGATTGTGTTGCGGTTGGGATTCAAGCCAAAGACTTTTTTTTTTAAACAGGTATCTTGTTGCTTTCGAATTTATTGATTTAATGCTGTCATGTGTTGAGGTTGCTAACTCATAAAATAGATATAAGGTCTTATAAAAAAAGACCTGTCGTGCCATAAACGGAGCTTGCCATTACTGACCTCTCCTTTGGCAGCCATGCAACTATCATTTTTTATTCTGCTGCTTTTTCTTTACTACGTTGAATAACTGACCTAGAAGAAACATGGAGATGTGGATTTCTGACTTTCTTCTTCAGTGTACTTGTTTAGGGTAGTGTGTGTGTGTGTGTGTGTGTGTGTGTGTGTGTTTTTCCTTTAGCACTCAGCATTTAGGAACCAGTAGCTTACCTGGATCAGAGACAAGCTGCCAGAAAACCAATATATGTAGTAAAAAATGTTCTGTAAATACATGGGGGGAAGTGAAATTTAGCTCTGGAATATACAGGCATTTGGAAATAGTTTTTCTATAGATAAGGATAACATTACATTTTGAAACTGAATCTTTTGGCACAGTGTACATTTTGGCATGCATTGTAATATTTTGCTTTTATCCCTCCATGCAAGCCAATGTGAATGCAACTCAAACACATCCCAAACTGACCAATGTAAGCTGTTTTTCTCAATTAACTTGCTTCAGAGTATGTAGCCCATGTACACTATGGGGTTTATTTACTAAATTTACTAAAACTGGGAAGTGCACAATCTGGTGAGGCTCTGCATCTAAGACTTCCAAAGCACTAATGTGCTGTAGATTCTATTCCAATAGAAAAAATCCGCACACTTAAACTGCTCTTTGAAAATTTTGAAACACAGTTAATATAGGTAACACAACTGTTGGACCGAAAGAGGAACCAGCACCGTTGGCCAGTTAGGCCATGTACTGACAGTGGACATGTTGCTAGGAAGAGACAGCAGAGTGATGACCTCCTCAGCGTGCTGCTGCTTTAATATCCAGTCAGCAGACATGGAGTGTGTTCTTTACCTGACTATGCTGCTGTAGTGGATGTCAAAGGTCTGGCAGAGGTGCCTAAATCACAAAACTGTCTGCACTGCAATACAAATCATTTGGCAGGTTAAATAGACCCCGTATAATTTTTTTTTCAGCAGAATATTTAGCTATTTGCCCAGATTTAATCTTGCAAAAATGTATTCCGCTACATCTTTTCTGTGTTCAGTCTAGTAAAAAAAATGTTTGTCAATCTTTTCCTCTCCTAAGCCCCGGTTCACAAGTCGCCTCCCGTTCTGTGCTACGGAACCGTTCTAATAGGAGCGACGCAAGTCGCTTCGACTTAGAAAAAGGTTCCTGTACTACTTTGGGGGCGACTTGCATAGACTTCTATGCAGAAGTCGTTTTGCAAGTCGCCTCGGAAGTAGTTTGCAGGTCGCCTCGCTGAGGCGACCTGTAAGTCGTGCCGCCCCTGTATGAACCGGGGCTTAGGCCTGGTTCACACCTATGCAGGTTGCAGTTGCTACATATTCCAGGTGCATTTTGCATTTTTCAGTACACGTTTTTGACTATTGAATCACAAACACAACCTGCTAGTCCCTGACCCTTTCCATAAAATGCACAGATGTGAACGTGACCCATAGGAAACCATGTTAAATGGACTGTGGTGTGTTTCTGCAAAACTGAAAACGCACTGAAAATGCATAGGTGTGAACCAGACCTTAATACCTCTTTGAATATGTTGCAAGAATTTATAGTCGTTTTCCCAGCAGGCCAATGCCTTTTAGCTGTCTGCTTTTATTAAAGCCTAACTGGAGATTTTGAAGATTATTGCTCCCACACGGACTGGTGACCAGTCAGTCACCTGAGAACGGTGACTTTCTGTTACATTTAGACTTATCTATAGTGACTCATTTTCTGAGACTGCTGACTCCATGACTGTATGGTTGCTTATTCGTGTGTGTGTGTGTGTGTGTGTGTGTGTGTGTGTGTGTGTGGACCATATCACAAGTTCTTTATTGTATTGTCTAATAAAAAATTGTATAGAAAAAGTTTGAACTACAGCTTTAAAGGGGTTATAAAGCTTGGTGTGGTGTGTGGGTTTTTTTTTTTTCCATGAAATAAACATGTTATACTTACCTGCTCTCTATGCAATGGTATTGCACAGAGTGGCCCCAAACCCCCTCTTCTGGAGTCGTCGTCCCCCCCCCCCCCCCCCACTGCCACTCTGGGCTCCTACTTATATTTGTCTGCTACCAAAGCAAGCTGCTTGCTATGGGGGGCAGATGTGCGGGCTTAGTCTCGAGCGGGGTGCCCACTTAAGCAGATTGGTAACCGGTTGCAGGCCACAATGAGTGGAGCAGACATGGACACAGCCCCCTCCTACACTATGGGGCCTCCGATTCACCCATAGGTAGGCGGGTGTAAATGGACACAAGTCCGTTTTACATTTGCCACTCCATAGAGGTAAATGGAGGGTCGGATTGATCGTGTGAAAGGGGCCTACGGCTGCTTTCACACTGCTGGGCTCTGCTTTACCCACATCAAGGGTGCAGCACAGTGCAATGGGTTGGCTGCACTTTGCCATAGACTCCTATTTTATCATGCAGGTGTGGTGCACTTTCTGAAAGCGTAATAACAAAAGTCTATGGCTCAGTGCAGGTAACCCACAGATGCGGTTATACACTTATACACTTCATGCACAAATATTAGATTTTAGTAATAAAGTTACCTTTTACTAACAGTCTTCCATTCAGGTATCGCCAGCTGTTGCTGTCCCAGCCAGAGTGCATTTGGTATCACTTCGCCTGTGACAGGAGCTGGCGCTATACAGGAAGCAACGGCTTGTGCAGCTCTGCTCCACAGCTGCTTGCTTCCTCTACCACCAGATTCATTCACAACACTGATGCTCTGGAATAGATGGTTGGCAACCCACGATTTGGGGTTGCCTACCCGCCATCCCAGAGTAGGAGGTCACAGGCCACATCAGAGGGCTCCGTGGGCCACATACTGGGCACCCCTGGTCTAGAGCTAGGCTGTGTGCATCCATAGACAGACACACACACAGCATGGCTCTTCCCCCTGCTCTCTCTCTCACAGAAATTGATTGACAGCAGCAGGAGCCATTGGTTCCCACTGCTGCCTCTGTCCTGTGAATGCAGGGAGAGAGGAGAGTCACTACAGACAGGCACAGCATGGGATCGAGTGAGGACTTTGGGTAAGTGTGGGGGGGGGGGGGGGTGCTATTAAAAATAAAAAATACATTGCTATGGCTTTAGAACCACTGTAAATGTACATGCGGATTCTAGTATATTGCTATATAATCCTGCAGTTGCTTACAATTCAAGATAAGCCATGCACATTTGTTAGCCGGTGATCTTTTAGGTGCTTTTGCATGCGTATATGAGTGTCTTCGAAGCATAGGTAAAGTGTTTTACATGTATATTCAGGCTTCAGGTGCTTTTGTTTTAGCCAGTGAAAAGCGCTAGGAGGAGACCAATTCTTAGAGGCTCTAAAAAGCCTGAAATACACCTGGAAAAAAAATGCTTGATTCAAGCGCTTTCAGGCATTCCTATTGAAGTCTATGGGGCCAAAAATACTAAAATCTGCTAAAGGTATCTCATATAGCTTTTAGAGCTTCGGGCATCTGAGCTCTCATCTGTGAACAGCCACCACTGAAGTGTATGGGAATTTTTTTTTTAAACCCCCCCCCCCCATCCCGACGAGCTCGCGCGCAGAAGCAAATGCATACGCGAGTAGCACCCGCATATGAAAACGGAGGTCAAACCACACATGTGAGGTATTGCAGCGACCGGTAGAGTGAGAGCAATAATTCTAGCCCTAGACCTCCTCTGTACCGCAAAATATGCAACCTGTAGAATTTTTTAAACGTCGCCTATGGAGATTTTTGAGGGTAAAAGTTTGACGCCATTCCACGAGCGTGTGCAATTTTCAAGCGTAACATGTTTGGTATCAATTTACTTGGCGTAACATTATATTTCACAATATAAAAAAAAAATTGGGCTAACTTTACTGTTGTCTTATTTTTTTATTCAAAAAAGTGAATCTTTTCCAAAAAAAGTGCGCTTTTAAGACCGCTGCGCAAATACGGTGCAAAAAAAAAGTATTGCAACGACCACCATTTTATTCTCTAGGGTGTTATAAGAAAAAACATATATAATGTTTGGGGGTTCTAAGTAATTTTCTAGCAGAAAAACCTGTTTTAAGCATGTAAACACCTAAAATCCAAAACGAGGCTGGTCCTTAAGTGGTTAACAAGCCAAATCTCATGCTTTTAAATTGTCTATTCACATTGAGCATTCAAGTGTTTGTTTGTAGATCCACATCTGAAGCTTAAAAAGGTACATGAGCCCCATAAATGAGAATGGGGCATTTTTGTCTCATTTAACTTCAATAGGTACAAAGAAGGTCCTCTATGGCACGTCACTCCTAAAAGTACATGAAGAAAAGACTCACAAATACTCAGTCGCCTATGTATGATACACTCGCGTGTGAATGGGGGGCTAAAGCCATCTTAGCTCTGAGGTATCAATCTAAATTTGGAGGAGCCAACAGATGTTCAGTATATGGGCATGCACAACAAGTTTTTTGATGAAATTTGTGGGAATTGGTAAGCATGTGGGGAAATTGGAGTATTTGGGGTCAAATTCAGGAGTGACGCTCTCTGATTTGTTTTTGCTATTTCATGTTTCACACTATTGACAGTAATAATAAATAGGATATAGATTTTCCTGAACTGTGCTGTTTAATGTATCATATAATAGCTGCGTGGCAGAGATCTTGTATTCTCTGGATTTGATTTTTTTTTTTTTTTTTTTTTGGTTTGGAAGCAGTTACTTGTATTGCGACATTGTTTGATTTTAGAGATCCAAACTCTTTACAGAAGAACAACAAAAATTAAAGTCTAATGTGGCCATGACTTGCTTCAGTCCATGATCTGTAAACAGAGTATTCTGCACAAAGGTGAACTTGGTATGCTGATTACGGTTGGTCATAGGTGAGACAAGGATTAAAGCAAGTTTCTACTATTGCCTACTATGACTTTTGTGCACAAAGCAGTGAGCAGATTACCCTTAAAAAAAAAAAAAAAAAAAAAATTATATATATATATATACACACACAGTGTCTTGAAAAAGTATTCATACCCCTTGACATTTTCCACATTTTGTCATGTTACAACCAAAAACATTTAATGTATTTTATGTGATAGACCAACACAAAGTGGCACATAATTGTGAAGTGGAAGGAAAATGACAACTGGTTTTCAAATTTTTTTTTTTTTTTTTTTTTTTACAAATATGTGAAAAGTGTGGCGTGCATTTGTATTCAGCCCCCCTGAGTCAATACTTTGTAGAACCACCTTTCGCTGCAATTACAGCTGCAAGTCTTTTTGGGTATGTCTCTACCAGCTTTGCACATCTAGAGTGACATTTCTGTCCATTCTTCTTTGCAAAATAACTCAAGCTCTGTCAGATTGGATGGAGAGCGTCTGAACAGCATTTTTTTTAAGTCTTGCCACATATTCTCAATTAGCTTTAGGTCTGGACTTTGACTCGGCCATTCTAACACATGAATAGGCTTTGATCTAAAACCATTCCATTGTAGCTCTGGCTGTATGTTTAGGGTCGTTGTCCTTCTGGAAGGTGAACCTCTGCCCCAGTCCCAAGTCTTTTGCAGACTCTAACAGGTTTTCTTCTAAGATTGCCCTGTATTTGGCTCCATCTATCATCCCATCAACTCTGACCAGCTTCCCCATCCCTGCTGAAGAAAAGCATCCCCACAACATGATGCTGCCACCACCATGTTTCACAGTGGGGATGGTGTGTTCCGGGTGATGTTAGTTGTCCGCCACACACATAGCGTTTTGCTTTTAGGCCAAAAAGTTTAATTTTGGTCTCATCTCACCAGAGCACCTTCTTCCACATGTTTGCTGTGTCCCCCACATGGCTTCTCACAAACTGCAAATGGGACTTCTTACTGCTTTCTTTCAACAATGGCTTTCTTCTGCCACTCTTCCATAAATGTCAGATTTGTGAAGTGCACAAATAATAGTTGTCCTGTGGACAGATTCTTCCACCTGAGCTGTGGATCTCTTCAGCTCCTCCAGAGCTGCCATAGGCCTCTTGGCTGCTTCTCTGATTAATGCTCCTCTTGCCCGGCCTGTCAGTTTAGGTGGACGGCCATGTCTTGGTAAGTTTGCAGTTGTGCCATAATCTTTCCATTTTTGGATGATGGATTGAACCATGCTCTGTGAGATGTTCAAAGCTTGGGATTTTTTTTATAACCTAACCCTGCTTTAAACTTCAACTTTTATCCCTGACCTGTCTGTGTATTCCTTGGCCGTCACAATGCTGTCTGTTCACTAAGGTTCTCTAACAAACCTCATGAGGGCTTCACAGAACAGCTGCATTTATACAGAGATTAAATGTACACACAGGTGGACTCTATTTATATCATAGTAAATGGGGCTGAGCACAAATGCACGCCACACTTTTCAAATTTATTTGTAAACTTTTGAAAACCATTTATCATTTTCCTTCCACATTACAATTTTATGTGCCACTTTGTGTTGGCCTATCACATAAAATTTCAATAAAATACAGTTTACATTTTTGGTTTTAAAATGACAATGTGGAAAATTTCAAGGGATGAATACTTTTTTAAGGCACTGTACAACCTTCAGTCTAAAGGTTGGGACACTGTTTAAAATCTACATAAAAACAGAATGCAGTGCTTTGCAAACCTCGTAAACCCATATTTTACTCACAACTGAAAATGTATCAAATGTTTAAAGAGAAAAAAATAAGGTAATATTGCAACTGTTGGCATCAACACGTCTCATAAAAAGCTGTTACAGGCCCATGTTTTCCATGGTGTAGCATCCCCTCTTTTAACACTGAACGTCTGGAAACTGAGGAGACCAGTTGTTGGGGGTTTTGGGAGAAAAATGTTGTCCCATTCTTGCCTGAGCACATGCTTTTCTAAAACCTGGATATTCTTACTGTATCTTACAGCATTCATAGGGTTTTATTTACTAAAACTGGAGAGTGCAAAATCTGGTTCAGCTGTGCATGGTAGCCAATCATCTTCTAACTTCAGCTTCTTCGAATAAGCTTTGACAAAAAAAAACAGAAAGCTGATCTGTTTCTATGCAGAGCTGCACCAAATTTTGCACACTCCAGTTTTTGTAAATCAAGTCTAGGGCTGCGGAAATTAATGATTATTCCTCGATTTTAATTGTTAATTTTTTGGATCGGTAGGCTGCCTGCCCTGGGGCAGCTTTTGGCCAAGCTGTGGCTCCTCCTCTCCAGTCTGCGGGCATCTCCTGCTGAGTGTGAAACCTTTGCCGCGCTGTGAGAAAAGTCTCGCCGTCCTCCTAGATCAGCTTGTGTGATAGACGCAGTGTTCTGTCCATCACACAAGCTGATCTAGGAGGAGGGCGAGACTTTTCTCACAGCGCGGCCAAAGTTTTCACACTCAGCTCCGAGACACACAGCGGGAGATGCCCGCAGACTGTGTAATCCAGGCACTGACTACAGTGAGGCTACGATTATGGGCACGGTGAGGCTGAGTTTATGACGTGTGACGTCCTAGCTATGCCCCACTATGTCCGGCTTCGGCCGTTGCCATAACAGGGCTAAATCAGCTAAAAGTAGTTGGATCTGTATGTGCGTTATAATTAATCGATTAAAAAAAATCGATTAACCTAACACAAAAATTTTAATCAGTAACAGCCCTAAAATCAACCCATCTGACTACCTAAGATTCCTTTTTTTTTTTTAGTTCTACCCAGTCATGTTACTGACCTGTTGACAAAGCGGAGTTCCACCCATTTTAAAAGTCAGCAGCCACGAAAAGTGTAGCTGCTGACCTTTAAAAATCAGACACTCACCTGTCCCACAGTCCAGCAATGCGGGCGCACAAAGCCTTGCTCATTTTCCCCTCCTCTCTGTGGCATTTGCAGCGCCGGCATTCTAACTGTGTGCCCAGCTGTGGCTCCACAGCTGGGTGCACATTGCGCATGCGTGAGCCGTGCTGTGAATGGCTGGGCAATCTTCTGGGACCTGGGACGTGTCCCAGTAGATTGAAGGGAGGAGGGAGTGGTGAACTTCCTTCCAGTGCCAGGGGAGGAAGTGGGAGCTGGGTGCCTGTAAAAACTGGTCACCAGCACTTAAAGCGGAAGTTCCATTTTTGGGTGGAACTTCGCTTTTACCTAATTAGTTGTAAAATGTTCTTCCAGCTCTTCCCTGTTTAGTACCACTTTCTGTCTAATGCAGAGTACACAAGGTCGGACTTTTCGGCTACAAAAGTCCGACAGCCCGTCCGACAGACTTTCGACAGACTTGCAGCAGACTTTCTAACGAACGGACTTGCCTACATACGATCACACAAGTACGACTGATTCGTACGTGATGACGTTCACCGGACTAAAATAAGGAAGTTGATAGCCAGTAGCCAATAGCTGCCCTAGCGTGGGTTTTTGTCCGTCGGACTAGCATACAGACGAGCGGATTTCTGGGTCCGGCGTAGTTATGACGTAAAGATTTGAAGCATGTTTCAAATCTAAAGTCCGTCGAAAGTCCAGGGAAGCCCACACACGATCGGATTGTCAGCCGGCTTTAGTCCGTCGGCGTCCGGACTTTTGTAGACAAAGTCCGACCGTGTGCACGCGGCATAAGCTTTTTGTTGCCCTTTCCAAACTTTTTTGAGATGTGTTGCTGCCAACTATTTCAAAATAAGGTTATTCCTTTTCTTAACATGGCATATCTTCTCAGTTGTTAAACATTTGATGTTTTCAATTGTGAATAAAACATGGATTTATAAGATTTGTGTGTGGTGTGGGGTTTTTTTTTTTTTTTTTTTTTTTTCAGAAAGAAAGGGTTTTTATTGCTCAAGAAACAAACATTAGGGGCCAGTTCACACCATAGAATCGCAGTCCAGATGGGCTCCAGATGCTTTTTTTTCCCCCCTCCTCCCTTTTTTTTTTTTTTTCTGAAACTATAAGCACTGGTGTGAACATATAACCTACTTTCTATGCGTTTTTTGATGCAGAAAAAACGCACTGGACTGCATGTGGTGTGAACTGGCCCTAGAACCATACATTAATCACTTTACACTTCGTTTTGTCATTACATAATCTGGCACGCAACCATTGATTACATCTGACAGTATACATACTGCTGTTGAACAGTGTTACATTGCACATATCTTGTTTGATATTTCATCTGGTAGTACATTTCAAATCCTTGCCGTATGTCGACATCTCCCGCATCCCCGTCTCTGCCCTGACAAGCATTCAGATATCTGCCCAGGCGTGTCCTCAGGTACCTTTTTTACATCTATAAACCTCTTGGGCGTCTCATCCGTACCAGTTCTTTAGGGCTTATTCCTGGAGTATCAAGCCATGCATCCCATAGTCTATCAAATTTCCCAGGATTTCCCCTATGCTGATATATGTATTTTTCCATAAGAGTGTTATCCATGTTTTAACCGTCGGTGGCGTGGCAGATTTCCAGCTCATAAGTATTGTTTTCCTAGCTTGAAACAGTGCTCTGACGAAAGCCATCCAAGTCACCTCCTCTGGGATTACCCCCCTCCAGTACCCCCAAAAAACAGCCTAGCGGATCAAGAGGGACATTGGTCTGGAACACCGGGCTACATGTAGCCAGGACCCCCGTCCAATATCTGTGGAGTTTGGGGCAACGCCAGAGGAGATGAATCGGGTCACCAGGCACTGCTTTACATTTGCCACAAAGCGGTTCTAATATTTTGCCAGATTTTGAAGTTTTTTACTGGGGTATAATGCTCTCTTAACAGAATATATAGTTGGGTACCTTTTGTGATACATTTGGCAAGCAGGTGTTACCTGCCTGAAGGGCCTCCTCCCACTGCTTCCCACTGTGTCGCTGCCTTCATGGGGTGCCCTTCCAGAAATACTGATAAAAGCATAAGGTAACATTTGAGATCTTATGCCCTTTATGTCATTTTGCAGTATGTGGAAGATTGTACGCAGTCTACTGCGCCATAACAGCGTGCTACAGTTGTAGGTAGTAAAAAAGCATGGTGGAGGGTAATGCATATTTAGATTGTAGGTCTGCGAAGGAGAGTAGTTGTAATCCTTTCTTCTTCTTTCTTCTTTCTTCTTTCTTCTTTGTTGTTTCTTCTTTCTTCTTTCCATTTGTACAGGGTGGGTTGAACTTATCCTTTTATGCTACAAAAGCTCTCGTATAATTTTAATCTACTTAAATGAGCAATCCACTAAAACTGTGAAGCTACAGAGGAGACCTTGTCTTCTGTTTGATACAAAAGAAAATTCAGTAGAGTTCAAGGTTATACCAATATTTATCTATGCTAGATTGTATCGTGGTCCTTGTACAACAGCCTTATATTCCTCGTGTATATAAAGTCCAAATACCGTATATACTCGAGTATAAGTCGCGTTTTTCAGCACATTTTTTTTTTTTTTGTGCTGAAAGTGCCCCCCTCGACTTATACTCGAGTCAAGCACTTTTCTGCAGCAAAAAATTTCATTTTCCGAACCAAGTTTGGGGCCCCGTATCTCAGGGCCACTTGGTGCTAGAAACCCCAAATTTGGTATGCAAACCCAGTGGACCTGGTACCACAACATATCCAAAGCTGAAGTTCTTAGCTCTAAGTGGCCCCGAGATACGGGGCCCCAAAATCGGTTTGGAAAATGTCATTCTCTGCTGCAGAAAAGTGCTTGACATTTTCTGTACCGAATTTGAGGCCCCATATCTCAGGGCCACTTGGTGTTAGGAACCCCAACTTTGGTGTGCAAACCCAGTGGAACTGGTACCATAACATATCCAAAGCTGGGGTTCCTAGCACCAAGTGGCCCTGAGATACGGGGCCCCAAAACTGGTTCGGAAAATGTCATTCTCTGCTGCAGAAAAGTGCTTGACATTTTCTGAACTGATATTTGGGGCCCTGTAACTCGGGGCCACTTGGTGCTAGAAACCCTGGCTTTGGAAATTTTATGGTGCTAGTTCCACTGGGGTTGCACACCAAATTTGGGGTTCTTAGCACTAAGGGGCCCCAAGATACGGGGCCCCAAATTCGGTCAACTGTGTCTATCTGCAGCAATGTCATTTCGGGACCCTTTGGGTTCAGAGACCCCAAATTTTGGCTGCAGCTAGGGGGCATCTAGGAACCCTTAACTACCGAGTTTGAAGTTCAGGGGACCTATGGCTGCAAATGGGCACAGTGAGGCATGCAAATGGGCACAGTGATGCTGCAAATGGGCATTGTTGACCCTCTTTTCCACTTACAGTAGCTGTGCATTTCTCACCCTCGTCTTATACTCGGGTCAATACGTTTTTCCCATTTTTTTTTTTTTTTTTTTTTGTGGTAAATTAGGGCCTCGACTTATACTCGGAACGACTTCTACTCGAGTATATACGGTATGTGTTTTTTTTTTTTTTTTGTTTTTTTTCTTAGGTTACAATAGGGATGGGGGTTATGTTTGTTTATTTTTTTTGGGTACTTTCCAATTATCTGGGAGCCGGAGCCTCAGCTTTCTGCGAGGAGAAATGCCAATATAAAATAAAAAAAATTATTTCTCATCTGAACTTATTTACAGTATGTATGTCAGAATGAAAGTTGTTTATTTCAGTAGGCCAATATTTTTTTGTGATTGCACCGAGTAAACTCAAAAGAATCACAAAATATTTGCACGTATAATGGGAAAACTCCGAAGACAGCATCATGTATGTATGTATGTACAATATTTCGCCATCAGATTGTAGTTATGTGAGAGCGGTGAGCAGGTTTCTTTAACACCAAGGATGTCTACTCAGAAATCGAAACAATGCAAATAAGCTCCCCCCCCCCCCCACACTTATTGGTTTTAGAGGGAGGGGTTTACTGTTGGCGATTTGGCAGAACCCACTTACCAATGTAAATTGTCCCTCTTGGTCAGATAACAATAATGGCTCCCGGATAAAGGGAAAAGTACTATGTTTGCTGTGTCATGTAGGGAAGCTCTGCTTTCACTTCCTGTCATGGACATGCAACAGGAAGTGAGAGGAAATTTTTACAAAGTGAAGAGTTTTTCCGTCTAGACACTTGTCATCTGAGCAGGCGTACCTATTGGAAGATTGAGGCCTTATGCATAGAGGCAGTTTGGCCTGTTGGCATCAAATCTTGGTGTTGCAGGTGTCTGAGAGGCATAAGTGCGGCATCCAGCCCCGCTGCAAGCACCCTGTCCAAATCTACAACCAGTTGAAATCTGTAGTAGCTGGATGCTGTACCTAGCGGTAGTCGCGTTAAGGGCTGTATGCGTTAAGCGAATATGTCCCGTACGCCAGAATTCTATGGTCGGGGCATACGGGCCTAAACACTTATACTGTTCTATGCAGCTATTCCTAGAAAACAATATTGTTCCTTAACTTCTTTACAAGCCATTTATTGTAATTGGCAGCTGCCATTTTTGTAAATCATTCAGACTGCATTCACGTGCTTGAATGTATGGTTTCTGCATCTGGTCTGTGTTGAACAAACACAAACTCTAATCAGGACAAGCATGGACTTTGAACCCACTGACGTACAGTGCCTTGCAAAAGTATTCACCCCCCTTGGCATTTTTCGTGTTTTGTTGCCTCACAACCTGGCATTAACGTGGATTGTTTGAGGATTTGCATCATTTAATTTACAGAACATGCCCACAACTTTTGAATGCTGTTGTGTTTTTTTTTTTTTTTTTGTGAAGCAAACAACAAATAGGACAAAATAACAGAAAACGTCAATGTGCATAACTATTCACCCCCCTAAAGTCAATACTTTGTAGAGCCACCTTTTGCTGCTATCACAGCTCCAAGTCACTTTGGATAAGTCTCTATGAGCTTGCCACTGGGATTTTTGCCCATTCTTTCTTGCAAAACTGCTCCAGCTCCTATAAGTTAGATGGTTTGTGCTTCTGAACAGCAATCTTTAAGTCTGACCACAGATTTTCTATTGGATTGAGGTCTGGGCTTTGACTAGGCCATTCCAACACATTTACACATTTCCCCTTTAACCACTCAAGTGTCGCTTTAGCAGTGTGTTTGGGGTCATTGTCCTGCTAGAAGGTGAAACTTCATCCTAGCCTCAAATCACACACAGAGTGGTACAGGTTTTGCTCAAGAATATCCCTGTATTTAGCACCATCCATCTTTCCCTCAACCCTGACCAGTTTCCCAGTCCCGACTGCTGAAAAACATCCCCACAGCCTGATGCTGCCACCACCATTCTTCACTGTGGGGATGGTGTTCTTTGGGTGATGTGATATGTTGGGCTTGTGCCAGACATAGTGTTTTTCTTTGGCCAAAAAGTTCAATTTTAGTCTCATCTGACCAGAGCACCTTCCTCCATACATTTTGGTAGTCTCCCACATGCCTTTTCGCAAACTCAAAACGTGCCATTTTGTTTTTTGATAAAAGTAATGGTTTTCTTCTGGCCACTCTGCCATAAAGCCCAACTCTATGGAGCATATGGCTTATTGTCATCCTATGTACAGATACTCCAGTCTCTGCTGTGGGACTCTGCAGCTCCTCCAGGGTTACCTTAGGTCTCTGTGCTGCCTCTCTGTATAATGCCCTCCTTGCCTGGTCCGTGAGTTTTGGTGTACGGCCGTCTCTTGGCAGGTTTGCTGTTGTGCCATGTTCTCTCCATTTGGCTATGATAGATTTGATGGTGCTCCTAGGAATCATCAAAGATTGAATATTATTATTATTTTTTTTTTTTTTTTTTTTTTTTTATAACCTAACCTTGACTTGTACTTCTCAACAAAATTGTCCCTTACTTGTTTTGAAGAGTTCCTTGGTCTTCATGGCAGTGTTTGGTTAGTGGTGCCTCTTGCTTAGGTGTTGCAGCCTCTGGGGCCTTTCAAAAAAGGTGTGTATGTAATGACAGATCATGTGACACTTAGATTGCACACAGGTGGACATCATTTCACTAATTATGTGACTTCTGAAGATAATTGGTTGCACCAGAGCTTTTTATGGGTTTCATAACAAAGGGGTGAATACATACGCACATGCCAATTATCAGTTTTTTATTTCTGAAAAATAGTTTTATGGTATATATTTTACTTCACCAATTTAGACTATTGTGTTCTGATCAATCGCATATAATTCAGATTAAAAAAAATTGAACTAAAGGCTGTAATGTAACAAAATAGGCAAAAAATCAAGGGGGTGAATATGTTTGCAAGGCACTGTATATGCAGTCTTCTAAGAATATGAAGTGTGGGTGTAGTTCAGTACCGTGACTGTCACAGACCTATAATGAAGTCCTCAGCAAAGAAATGGCTCAAAACTAAATTTGGCCACATGTTGGTAGAATTTTGTTTAGAAAATTCTAAAAAATAAATATTTCAAATCATTCGGTCCCTTGCACACATGAGCTCAAAAAGGCATTTGAGTGCCCTGGTAGTTCATTGAGAACTACAAGCTGACAGCCACAAAGGCATGTTCACAGAACACCCTGAACAAATGGTGTGGGGCCCCCCCCCAGAAAGTCCATTTACTCTAGAATTAAATGTTAAAAGCTTACAAAATCGTCCAAAGTCGTCAAGTCATTGAATGAGATGAATGTTCTAAAAGTGTATGGATGAATGTTGTATTAGTTTATGGCCAGCTTAAAGGAGAAGTCAAGCCTGAGCTTGTTTGGCTGGGCTTGTCCTATGGGTCACAGGAGTGCAATTCGTCTTGCACTCCTGTAACCCATTTTTAGCAGAGAGCGGTCTGAAGTCCGTTCTCTGCTGACGTCGCATATGTGGGAGGAAACTGGAGGACACCTACGCAGGGACAACTATGACCTGTTGCCTGTGTTTGCAAGATTCTAACACAAATCAGCCAGATGTGATAATGATCTGATGTCAATGGATACTTTTGATCCTGTAATCTGTTACCTCGTTCCTGTACCCAAACAAATACAGAGCCACTTGACTCACTGCTGCTCCTCTTACCAGTCCCTTTACCTGTGTTGTTCAGCTCTCCTGGAACACTTGGCCCGCTAGCCTTTTAGGCTCCATTTACACGTGGGCAGAATCGCTATAATTCTACCGGTGATTCCAAATCGCGGGATGCATTTGCGATGCCATTACTTTTTAATGGCATCCCAATCGCAGTGCGACTTTGCCGCGTGAAGCTTGCCATTTAAAAAGGAGCAGGGGCTTCTTTTGGGTGACAGTGTTGCAACTTTGCCAAGATTGCAGCGTGATTTATCACGTGGCAAAATTGCACCTTGATTGGGGTGCCATTAATAAGTAATGGCATCACAAGTGCATCCCCGGCAACTTCACTTCAATTCAAATCAACTAGGTGTGAATGGCGGCTTAGTCGCAGTGCCCTGCTGCATGGCCCACATCTGGCCTGTGGATTGAGGTTCACCTGACCCCTGGAACTGAGACCTGCTGTCTCCTGGCTTCTGGCTGGGCCTTCTGACCCCTCAATGAGACCCTCTGTCTCTTGGCTTCTGACTGGGACCCTCTGACCTCAAGTGAGAACTTCTGTCTCACACACTGGGAGCTGTCCCCAAACTGGGAGCTCTGAGCAATTCTCAGACCTTAGTATATAATGACCCTGCACACCTGTTTACTCATCTAGGTTGCAGGCATCTAGCAAAACCTGGACACCAAATTGACTGACTGTTCTGATCCAGCTTTCTCCACTCAGAAATTCTAGTTCTGTACCTCGCAGTAACCCTAAATGCAAATGCTGTGTCATATTTTCTTATTCTGGGTACCCCCAGTGACCAGGCCTCTCCCTGTCATAGTAGCTACCAAAAATTCAGATTTTTGTTTTTCACCCTAAACCTAAAAATATGCTCTAAAAAAAAAAAACCTTTTTTTTTTTTTTTTTTTCCCCTGGTAAAATTTGGCCTATTTCATGCAAATCTGAGTTGCCTGTGTGTGTGTGTGTGTGTGTGTGTGTGTGTGTGTGTGCGCACTATATTACCAAAACTATTGGGATAATATAGTGACAGTGTAGCGCTGCTAGAAAGTGTAAAACAAATCACAGAGTACAAACTAAATAACAAATGTAATAAAACCATAAAAAATATATATATATGGACTAGACTGGGTATGACCCAGTAAATGCGTGAAAAAAGTGTCCACAAAAGTGTTGGATGGTGTATCCCTCAGGTGAAGGTAGTCCCAATCATAAGAAAATGGTGTAAGGCTTGTGTGTAGTCAATAACAACGAAACTCAAGAGGTAAATGGGTACTCTTACCAGCTGTGATGGACCCCAGATGTCATACGACAGAGGTGGTCAGACAGTCTTTAGGATTTTATGCTGTATTCATCAGATGCTGCTCAGGTACTGGACATAGATGAGTGGAACTGGTTCAAGGCGAGATCCTCAGCTCCTAGTCCGTGAAAACTCCAGGTACTCCCAAGCCAGATAGCCGTCTCAAGTTGTTCCGTGAAGGCTGTCTCCATGTGTTCATCTCACAGCCTTCACGGAACAACTTTGGAGACGGCTACACTTTTGTGGAAACTTTTTTTCACGCCATTACTGGGTCATACCCAGTCTAGTCAATATATATTTTTTTTTTTATGTGGGGTTTTTTGTTTTTTTTTACATTTTGTTATTTAGTTTTTACTCTGATTTATTTTACACTTTCTAGCAGCGCTACACTCTCACTATATTTTGAACTTTCTATGTTTGAGTGTCAGCAACTTTTTCTCACCTATTTAATTAATTTTAGCGCAGTCTCTTTCCCTCACTATCACCAAAAGTATTGGGATGCCTGCCTTTACATGCACATAAACTTTAATGTCATCCCAATCTTCCATAGGGCTTTGTGCATGGGTCCAAATCATTTTTGTGTAAGGGGGGGGGGGGGTTTCAGGGGTTGGACTTGGCCCCTTAGTTCCAGTGAAGGGAACTCTTAAGGTGTCAGCATACCAAGACATTTTGGACAATTTCTTGTTCCCAACTTTGTGGGAACAGTTTGGGGATGGCCCCTTCCTGACCTCAACCTGATAGAACACCTTTGAGATGAATTAGAGCGGAGACTGCGAGCCATGCCTCATCCTCCAACATCAGTGCCTGACCTCACAAATGAGCTTCTGGAAGAATGGTCAAACATTCCCATAGACACTCCTAAACCTTGTGGACTAAGACTGGGATGCCATTAAAGTGCATGTAAAGGCAGGCATCCCAATACTTTCGTAAACTAGTGTATGTATATTTTTCTCTTCCTTAGAATCCAACTCTGCCCACCACTGATGTGAAGTAAAAAAAAAAAATAGCTTGCATGTGCAAAATGCTTAAAACCTAAAATCCTTCAGTTGTAACTTTTTTCATACACTTTTAAACCTTTTTTGTTTTTTGGCACACTGGGGGTTATTTACAAAAGGCAAATCCACTTTACACTACTAAGTGCACTTGGAAGTGCAGTCGCTGTAAATCTAAGGGGTAGATCTGAAATGAGGGGAAGCTCTGCTGATTTTATCATCCAATCATGTGCAAGCTAAAATGCTGTTTTTTATTTTATTTCCCTTGCATGTCCCCTTGGGATCTACAGCGACTTTACTGCCAAGTGCACTTGTAGTTCAAAGTGGATTTGCATTCAGTAAATAATCCCCACTGTGGTTATCTCTACAGTTCAAGGGTGATTTAATACCATGTGACCATCTCGGGTTTAGATGTTGCCTAATCTTTTCTCTGTGTGTTGTGTGTTTTTTTTTTTTTTTTTTTTTTTTTTTTTTTATGGTTCGAGTTATGCTGAGTCACGTAGCTTGGCCTTGGAGTATAAATCATTCATACTACAGTCAGGGATCTTTTTCTTTAGTCTCTGACAACTCCCTTTTTTATTTGCCCATGTAAAGTAGCTTTAAAATAAAGTATTGCTGACTACTAATCCTTAACTCTCAAAGAAGAATTGAGGAATTAAAATTGAGCTTTAGTTTTGCCTTTGGCTTCAAGTTGAAAAAGCGATGTGCGAGTCAAAATTATACAATAGCTAAATATTTTGTGTAAAATTTGACAATAAAGTAAGTTTAATTATACACCTGGCCTTCAGTATCATAGCTATGAGGGTTCTGTAACGATGGCAGTGTGGTCAGCAGCAGCAAATTGCAGTCATCAGTTCAGCGCTGTTAAGCAAAGAACATGCATGCATAGTTTAATTTCAAACAGAGGTTCAGTGCTACTACCCATACAACCCCATATCAGCAGAGCTTACAGGTGCTCAATCCACAGGGGTTTGTCTTAGCCATAATTTGTTATGACTAAGGCCTTGTAGGCTGAAACGTGTCAAACTAATTTTATTGCATTTGTACACTGGCTTTTCTAATAAATATGAAGATTAAGGGCAACAACTGGTTGTGCAGATCATCTTAATGGATGTTCTTTGCTTCTATCATTTTAGGCAACCGTGTATAATAGTGGTGCTTTACTTCCACACGTGTCGGAACGTGCATGTCCCCACCTCCTGCCCACCCACGCACGGTAGTATGTCTCAAATACTGAGTGCAGCTATGTGCATAATGCAAGGAGACCCATGCATGCATGGTGGAGAAGCAGACTTTCTGGTTCTTCAGCTGAACATGTGTAGATTTGTCAAATTTGCAGTGGTATGTGAAGTTGCTGCTGCACATGCATGGATCATCATTGCCATATTTGCTACGATTGAACACAAGTTAACATATGGTCAGTTGGGGAAAACCAGGAAACAGTCCAGTGGAGGTTGTGGTAGTGGCTTCCGTTTTGCCATGGCAGTCACTGCCACATCGCCTAGCTGCCACTGCTGCTGAAGGATGACTGCTACCTTACAGGTTGTACCCAGCTGATATTGAGATCTACCGGACCAGTGGGTTGGGGTCAGGGTAGGTGTACACCACACTACACGTCCATGACATTCTGCCAGAATCCCCCCCACGCTCAATGCTATGTATAAAGCCCACCCTTCTATTCTCACCATTTTGCAAGATGAACTAGGGACGTGCAGTGAGTGGAAACGCAAAAGATGGAAGATCACATGAAATGGCTACTCTAAATAGGATTTGAGTAATGCACAAAAACTTTGAGCACACAGAGCTAATCATTTTTAGAGCCAATGTCCTCTAAAAAATGGTTAACTGACACTTTTAGGCCCATTTCAGACGGCATTCCAGTTCGGTACACCTGTCAATTTTATTTCAGGCGGACCTGATCAGAAGGGCCATTCATCTCTATGGACAGGCAGATGTAAACTGACTCATGTCCATTTACACCCGCCTACATCTGGGTTTGATCAGGCCTCTTCCTTTTAGGCAGAGTGGATCGGAGATGGCCAAGTGTAAACAGATAGCAGAGTCCATTTTACTCCCAGTCGCCCATAGAGCAGAGTGGGCTCTGCCGGTGCTCTGCAGATACTGAGCCGACACAGAAGTGTCATCCATCTGCTCTGCTCCGATCAGCAAGGGATCGGCTCACAGATTCCCTGCTGATCGCAACAGAATCGCCCCTTGCGAAAGGGGCCTAATACTTGCTTAACTATGTGTATCCTCAAATTGACAGGTTCAGAAGAAGCCATGTCATAGAGACAAAAACATTTAATACAGATAAGCTAGCCTAAGAGTATATGTATTCAGAAGGTTGTACTTGCCTATATGGTGACAAGCAGCTCTTTTAGACCATCCCCCAAGGGGACATGGTTCAGTGCCAAGTCACTGCATAGTTCCCTTAAAGTGGACTTTATCAAAAATGGAGCATGTGACATTCAGAAATGTGAATTGTGCTCAAACAGTACCTGAAAATGTACATGAATGTTTTAATCCTTCCTGAATATTAGCAGTACACTTCCTGGTGAGTATGCCTAGGGACACCTGTGCCTATAGAATCAAAGCTGTATATCTGCAGTATGAGATGTAAGGCACTGCTGCCTTTAAATGCAAGTCATTTGGGGTAATGTTTGGTGATGTCCCTACTGTGCTTCTCACTCTTCACCTTGATGAAGGCTCTAACTTGAGGGAGCAAAACCCTGTCTCTAAGAAGATGGTCATCTTCACACAGAGACATAGTGCAGAACAAGGCATGGTAAGGCAATTATTGCGTTTTAAAGACTGATGGGCTCTGAAACCAAATTTTCTTAAAGTTCTGTGTTCTCATGAGCCTGATTTTAGTTGCTGAAGTATGAGCCATTCTGCTCTCTGCAGTTGCTGGTTTTAGGTGTGAATGTGTGCTACAAAGAGGGGATTTATCTTGGTGGTTGCTTGTGCACTTTCCATTGAAATCTTGGGATTTCCTAAATTGGATAGGAAGTTGATCCACAAATTTATCTGATTGCCAGTATGGGGTCACTGGGGAGAATGAGAGGGTAAAGAGAAAATTGGCCTATGCCTAATAGGGGTTGTATTTTTAAACACAAAATGAATACATATAGCTTTTACTGTGTATCCACTGCTGAGAAACAATGTTGGGGTAACATACCCTTTAATATTCTGGCCAATAGAATGCACATGCAAAATGCAGAGAGAAAAAAGGACCAAAGGTGGACACGGACTTTAAATTGGTAAGCACTGGTAGACCCAAAATGATAAAGAGCATTCAATAAAGTAAAAATACAAATTTATTTAACATGTACAGCTCATTAAAACCAAATGTAAAATACATAAAAAAATGGTACAATATGATTCCATCAGAGTGAGACCTGTACAGACACTGGAAAAACCCTGTAAGTGTGCCCATGGACTCAGACTACCTGTCATTGTCATTATCAGTCTCTATCGGTGCTCCACATGGATAGAGTACCAAGGGATAACTACGCGTTTCACATATAGCTTCTTCAGGGGATCCTATTGGTACTAGGTTGCAGAAGAAAGAAAAACAGGAAATGCCCATCCACATCTCACAGGAGGGAACAGAGAAGCAGAGTGCAGATGACTTTGTGGTAGGAGTGCTTCAGATATGTTTCAGCAAAAGAGGAGGGACTCGCCATAAGGTGAGAAACATACCCACCATGTATACAATATACTCAAGGAGTGTATCCAAGAGAGACAAGATCTGGAGAGATGTTATGGAGTGTATATAAGAGATTATGTTGCCATCCCGTCTTGGAGCCAAGTCTCCAAAGACTGGTGCGTCCACCAGCTTGTGATGTTCACTCCTTGAACATGAGCTGATCCTGGCTGTAAACTGACCTTTTGTGTGGAAAGATAAATGGGACATCCATTAAAATGCAGCTTTATGTACCCTTTTTTTATTTATTTTTTTGTGTGCATGAGGCCAGAAACTGCTGTAGCAAAATGCCACCATTGGCTTTTCCGAGAAACTTAGAAGCCACCAGAATTGACTGAACCCCATTCATCCAAAACTAAAATCTGCTTTGTGGGGAGTTGGTGATATTCAAACCACAGCAGTAAAATGTTTAAACTTCTAACTGTATTGGCACAGGGTCTCATATTTTTTGTGTTGTCTGATTTTTGAATTGGGGATTAAAAACATGGCTGAAAATAACCGGTGTGGCTACACATTCCTGCATTTCCCCGCAGGCTACATTCCCATGCTGAACTTGTACAGTATCTCACAAAAGTGAGTAGACCCCTCACATTTTCGTAAATCTTTTATTATATCTTTTCATGTGACAACACTCAAGAAATGACACTACAATGTAAAGTAGTGAGTGCACAGCTTGTATAACGGTGTACATTTGCTGTCCCCTTAAAATAACTCAACACACAGCCATTTAATGTCTAAACCACTGGCAACAAAAGTGAGTACACCCCTAGGTGAAAATGTCCAAATTGGACCCAAAGTGTCAATATTTTTGTGCCCACCATTATTTTCCAGCACTGCCTTAACCCTCTTGGCCATGGAGTTCACCAGAGCTTCACAGGTTGCCACTGGCGTCCTCTTCCACTCCTCAATGTCGACATCATGGAGCTGGTGGATGTTAGAGACCTTGCGCTCCTCCACCTTCCATTTGAGGATGCTCAATAGGGTTTAGGTCTGGAGACATGCTTGGCCAGTCCATTACCTTTACCCTCTGCTTCTTTAGCAAGGCAGTGGTTGTCTTGTAGGTGTGTTTTGGGGTCGTTATCATATTGGATTACTGCCCTGTGGCCCAGTCTCCAAAAGGGAAAGGAACATGCTCTGCTTAAGTATGTCACAGTAAGTGTTGGCATTCATGGTTCCCTCAATGAACTGTAGCTCCCCAGTGCCGACAGCACTAATTCAGCCCCAGACCATGACACTCCCACCACCATGCTTGACTGTAGGTAAGACACACTTGTCTTTGTACTCCTCACCTGGTTGCCACCACACACGCTTGACACCATCTGAACCAAATAAATTTATCTTAGTCTCATCAGACCACAGGACATGGTTACAGTAATCCATGTCCTTAGTCTGCTTGTCTTCAGCAAACTTTTTGCGTGCTTTTTTGTGTATTGTCTTTAGAAAAGGCTTCCTTCTGGGACGACAGCCATGCAGACGGATTGATGCAGTGTGCGGCGTATGGTCTGAGCACTGACAGGCTAAGCCCCACCCCTTCAACCTCTGCAGCAATGCTGGCAGCACTCATATGTCTATTTCCCAAAGACAACCTCTGGATATGACGCTAAGCATTTGCACTCAATTTCTTTGGTCGACCATGGTGAGGTCTGTTCTGACTGGAACCTATCCTGTTAAACCGCTGAATGGTCTTGGCCACTGTGCTGCAGCTCAGTTTCAGGGGCTTGGCAATATTCTTATAACCTAGGCCATCTTTATGTAGAGCGACAGTTCTCTTTTTTTTTTTTTTTCAGATCCTCAGAGTTCTTTGCCATGAGGTGCCATGTTGCACTTCCAGTGACTGGTATGAGGACGTGAGAGATGCTCCCTATTCACACCTGAGACCTTGTAACACTGACGAGTCACATGACACTGGGGAGGAAAAATGGCTAATTGGGCACAATTTGGACATTTTCACTTAGGGGTGTGCTCACTTTTGTTGCCAGCGGTTTAGAGATTAATGGCTGTGTGTTGGGTTATTTTGAGGGGACAGCAAATTTACACTAATATACAAGCTGTACACTCACTACTGTACATTGTAGCAAAGTGTCATTTCTTCAGTGTTGTCACATGAAAAGATATAATAAAATATTTACAAAAATGTGAGAAAATGTACTCACTTTTGTGAGATGCTGTATGTAATAAGGGGTGTTTTTTTTTTTTTTTTTTTTTTTTTTTTTTAAACTAGTCTGTGTATATGACATATATACACACCATAGATTTTATTACAGGATTATATATGTCCTTTGTTTCCCTTAACACTTGACACAGACTATTTTATTTCTGCGTACGTGTCCTTTAGAGTACAATGTGCGGATTTACAAAGTGGAGTTCTAGATTTCACATTTATTTCAAGTATGTACGGTTGAAGTATTTGGTTTGCGCTGCATGTAATGTGTAATAGTCACAGGCAGGTCTGTACCTTTCATGGGCAGGTCAACTAAGTTTACGAATTGTGCCAAAGACCAATGTGCAAAGAGCAGCAACCAGTCCTTTATTGTTTTGCTGCCCTTGTGAGTGGATGCCTAGTTTGAGTGTTTGTTTCTCTAACCTGTTTAAAAAAAAAAAAAAATGAGGTTGTCTATTAGCCAATGCCTAATATACAAGAGCAAAGATCATGGCTATAGCAGTAGTTCTTAGCAAAACATATTTCCTCATTTATGAAGATATATAGAACCTTTTTTTGCTCTCAATTGTAACCAATGATTGACTGCTTTCTTTTACTTGACTTTAGCATCCAGGTGGAGAGGAGGTGCTACGAGAACAAGCTGGAGGGGATGCAACAGAGACCTTTGAAGACATTGGTCATTCCACAGATGCCAGGAATATGTCAAAAGACTTTGTTATAGGAGAACTTCATCCAGTGAGTTATTATTAATTGTAGCACTTTTTAAAAATGTTTACATTTCATATTCAAGTGTAATAATTCAAAAACTAGAAAAATATAATCTATACCAGTCAATGGTCCCATTGTTCTAACTGTTGGTTGAGTAGAACCTCCGTTAGGTGTGCATGTATATATGTGTGTGTGTGTGTGTGTGTATATATATATATGTGTGTGTGTATATATATATATATATATATATATATATATATATATATATATATATATATATATATATATTATATTTTAGTTATTCTTACAGGCATATTAGAGGAGGAACATTTACAGAAAAAAAAACTCATCAGCATATTCAGGAGAGGAGCTTTTGGGCCAAAAAATAATGCTTGATGCGCATCTAAATGCACCCAGATGCGATTAACATTTGAGTGTTCATTTATTTCAGTGGCCAGAAGAAATTTATAGTCTAACCAATGGAATCCATTAACGCTTGATGCGCATAAACACATCTAATTACGTGGCTTTAGGGGTGTGTGTGTTTGTTTGTTTTTTGTTTTTTTTGTTTGTTTGTGTGTTTACCAGTTCAGGTCAGCCCTATAGCATTCACACACAGCCAGGAGCCCAGCAGCTGGGATCCGCGGACTCTGTCTGCCGACACCCGACGATCGTCCAGCAGAGAGGCAGATCACTGTTCTGACAGGAGGGGAAGGGCAAGGATCCTGTGTCTGCAAAGCAGGGGCTAGGATCCATGTCTTCCCCTAGTAAAGGCACCCCCACAGTTTAGTAAAACACATGTTAGGTACACAATAATAAATTCAAGATTAATCACTGCGCTAGTAATGGTAATGAAGCAGCTGACATAAATTGTATAGTGACAATAAACCATAATTGTATGCAGAGCTACGAACATAGCTTTAAAATCCTTATTCAGGTAAAGAAAACTTGAGTCACCTATAGTGTAGACAGAGACACAAATTAGGTAAGCACGGACTTATCCCCCACCGAACATCAACACACCAGGCCTCTTACCAAAAAAAATAGACCACTTAATTACAGGTGGTCAGACAAGCATGATAAATCAACAGAGCCACGAAACCATATCATAAGGATCATAGATGGCTGGGTCTTGTAGTCTCACCAGATAAATATTCAGAGGTGCATGCATAAAATACAAAAGTAACGCCTCATGGTGTAGTACTATAAAACCAGGGTCATATTTATTTAAAGAAATATTCAGGGTACTCACATTTCAGCGAATAAAAATGGGCATGTTCAAAAAGCAACAGTCTGTAAAAAGCATCATTTGTTTCCAACCACAAAGATGGCTGCGGTCGACACGTTGCAGCGTTGTGACGTAGGTGCTCCACCTTACGTGGCATTTTGTCCAATCGAACGTCGTCAGGGGCGTGGTTGGAGCTCATCATTACTACTTTATATAGGAGGAAGGGCGGAAATAGAAACGCCCATTTCCCCCTGTGTTCAAAGCCTCTCTCCCATTTGCTGGAAACAAAACCACAGACAAACCGGATGTTTACATCCAGGTCCCAGTATACATGGCTAAAATCATCCACGGTGGCCTTATTTAGGGAGACTGAATGGAAAAAACACTATGCAGTGTATCCATCTAATCTCTGAGAGAGGGAAGGGAAGAAACTGGGCCAGATCGGAAACAAAGATAATAAATAAATAAAAATGGGTAAACTTAAAAAATCCAAATGTCAGAATAAAAGTAACATAAGGATATTGACAGAATTACAGCTTAATCAAAAACTGCCTATAATGTGGACATAATGCCGCCATCTTGTGGTTGAAAACAGGTAATGCAAATATATAAGAACATACAGAAAACGCAATTTAAAAAATATTAAAAAATGAAGGACAATCTGGGGATTCAACTGTTTATAAAGGCATTCACATCCCATTCTATGTTCAAACCAAATGGTCTATAAGATTTTTAACAGAAAATCCACCAGGTCGAGGGTTGAGATTTATTTCCTAATATGGCTGCCTCTCCAATGAGGATCGAACTTGTCTATGGCCATAAAAGATGTACAGTTAACCCTTTGATCACCCCTGATAACCCCTTCCCAGCCAGTGTCATTAGTACGGTGACAGTGCATATTTTTTTAGCACTGATCACTGTATTAGTGTCACTGTTCCACAAAAAGTATCAGAATGTCCGCCGCAATATCACAGTCCCGCTTTAAGTCACTGATCGCCGCCATTACTAGTAAAAAAAAAATATCCCATGGATTGTAGATGCTATAACTTTTGTGCAAATCAATCAATATACGCTTATTGGGAGGTGTGGTGTGTGTTTTTTTTTGTTTTTTTTTGTTTGTTTTTTTTTGTTTGTTTTTTTTTATTGGATTTTTTTTATAGCAGAAAGTAAAAAATAGTGGATTTTTTTCAAAATTTTTTTTTTTTTTTTTTTTTTTTTTTTTTTTTTATAAACAAGAAAAAAAAAAAAAACTGCAGAGGTCATCAAATGCCACCTAAAGAAATCTCTATTTGTGGGGGGAATAAAGAACCTAACATTTATTTGGATACAGCATCGCATGACTGTGCAAAGCTGCCTTTTCCTGCTAGTAGTAAGATGCTCAGAAGAAAAATTCAAATGCCCATTGTGCATGAGCTCTTGGGGACCTAACAGTGGTTCCAACACTTCTATACTTTCTTCAAATTCACTGGAGTTTCACTAAAGGTTTTTTCTTATGGAAATGTCCTAATTATTAACCCCTTCCCACCGATGGTACGCATATATACGGCCTCCCCGGACTGAGCTTTTTTCCTGTTGGGCCGCATATCTGTACCTCTCATTGTGCTGGAAGCACGCCACAAAACACGCTCCCAGAATAGAGACTTACTGTCCTACTGAGAGCTCCGGGACACCCAGTTCTAGGTAATCTGTGTTAGCCTCTGATTGGGCCTCAGAGCCCATCCCTGTGTTACTTCCTTCTTTGTATTGAGATGAGGATGTAAATTTAAAGTGTTAGAGTAAACTAGATCAAGGTTAGATCTAGGTCAGGGTCAGTATATTTTTGGTAGGATTTATTTTATTATTTATTATTATTATTATTATTATTATTATTATTATTTATTATTATTATTTATTTTTATTTTTTTTAAAGCATTTTTAAAATTCATATCGGTGTCGGTGTGTTTTAGGTAAAATGAAAAAGGGAAAAAAAAGAGTGTGCACCATTGCTTCTGGGCCCTACTACGGGTACAAACAACGAATAAGATACACATATGTGGTATCGCTGCAATTGTCATGAGCAGGAGAATTTGTTTTGTGGCGTTTTTTGGTGGTAAATTTTATGGAAATAGCAAGAAATATATAGAAAAAATGTAACCACTTCACCCCCAGAAGGATTTACCCACTTCCTGACCAGTCAGCTGACAATTGCGACGCTGTACCCAAACAAAATTGATGTCCTTGGTTTTTTTTTTTTTTTTTCCACAAATAGAGCTTTCTTTGGGTGGTTGATCACCTCCTGCAGTTTTTATTTTTTGCACTATAAACAAAAAGGGCGACAATCCAAAACAAATGTATTCATCAGCTTAGGCTAATATGTATTCTGCAACATATTTTTGGTAAAAAAAATCACAATAAGCGTATATTGATTTGTAGACTCTATAACCTTTGCGGAAACCAAATAGGGGAAAGATTTAGGGACTTTTATTTTATTTATTTTTTATTGTTTTTACTAGTAATGGCAGCGATCTGCTTTTTTAGCGGGACTGCTACATTGCGGCTGACAAATCTGACCCTAAGTGACCCTTTTTGGTGACGAGTGACGCCAATACAGTGATAAGTGCTATAAAAATGCATTGATCACTGTATAAATGGCACTGGCAGGGAAGGGGTTAACAATAGTGGTGATCAAAGGGTTAGGTGTTCCCTAGGGAGGTGCTTTCTAACTGTCAGGGGGACGGACTGACTGGGAGTAGAGAAAGAGATCGCGTTTCCTGAGCACTATGAATATTTGATCTCTCTTCTCCCCTGAATGGGGACCCACCTTGTTTACATAAGCAGATCCCTGCCTCGCTTCACAGCGATCGACGCGTGTAGTGGCAGGCACGAGCACCCGCAAAAGCTAGTGCACGAACCGACGTACCACTGGTGATTTTCGCAGCCGAGCCACCTTGCCACAGTAGAACTACAGCGGCTGGTCGGCAACTGGTTAAAAAAAAAAAAGTTTTTTCCTTTTTGATAATAAAAATATCAGGAGATATCAGTTCTCATTTACCACCAAAAGGGAGCCCAGTTTGTCCTGTAAAAAGAAAAACAAGGTATGATACACAAAGTAGTTGTGGTGATATGTACTGATTTAATAACACGTGTCAAAGTTGCAAAATTGTGTTCAGGCATTAACGTTTGTTTTATCCTCAGTCACTGAGGAGTTAATATAATATTATCATCATCCATAATCATCATCCATCCATCCATTATGTATAGCAGGGATATGCAATTAGCAGACCTCCAGCTGTTGCAGAACTACATGTTCCAAGAGACAAAACTCTGACAGCCAAAAGCATGACACCCAGAGGCGGAGGCATCATGGGACTAGTTTTGCAACAGCTGGAGGTCTGCTATTTGCATATTCCTGTTTTATAGCCTTAGGCCTCTTGCACACTGCAGCGTGAAAAAGCTTAGTACAGCCTTTTCCCCCTTGCACAAGCGCTGTGCATTCTTTAGTTAAAAAAAAAAAAAAAAAGAAATAGAAAAATCTGCTTATTTTTTTTTTGTAAGCAATTTACATCTTGTGTGCAAATGCATTTACATATTGTGCAGAACGAGAATGCGAGAATAAGTTTTCGCACATCTGCGCGTGGAATTGCGCGAATGCCTATATGACAATTTGTGTAAATACACGCAAATGCATACAACAAAAATAGGCTGGAAAAAAAAGGATGCTCAAACAGGGGTATCATGTGCAAGAGGCCTGACCCTCACTCCTCTTCTTGGTTTTAATCCTGAGCATGCGCAGACAAGACAATAAAGACATTAGTCCATTGTGTGTGTGCGTGTTTTATATGTCAATAATAAATTCCATATCCCTCTACGTTGTGATTGTTAAGATGCCCATCTAATAGACACTCCCTGCTGATGCCACTGCTTGTGGAAGGGAGTTCCACATCCTTACCGCTCTGACAGTAAAGAACCCTCTATGCAGTTTAAGGTTAAACTGCTTCTCTTCCAGTTTCATTAAATGGCCGTGTGTCTTCATCTTTTCAAACTCCCTCCCACTGAGATTTGTATATCGCTATCGTAGCTCCTCTCAAGCATCTCTTCTCCAGAGACGTTTAATGCTTGTAGTCATTCCTCATAACTGAGGTCCTCTAGTCCTCTCTCCAGTTCCAGCAAATTCCTCCTGAGGACTAGTGACCAGAACTGGAGAGTATACTCAAGATGCGGCTGAACCAGTCTTGTAAAGTGGCAGAATTATCGTTTTATCGCTTGTGTAAATTCCCTTTTTTATGCAGGCTAATATGCTGATGGCTTTGCTTTCTGCAGCTTGGTATCGCATGCCATTGCTGAACCTTTTATCTACTAGGACCCCCAGATCTTTTTCCATCCTGGATTTCCCCAGTGGTTCTCCCCCTAGCGAGTAACTTGCATTTTGTATTTTTAGCACCCAAATGCATTACTTCAGTGGCGGAACTACCAGGGTCGCAGCAGTCGTGCTTGCTACTGGGCCTTGGAGTTCCACCACTGTGGGGGGGGGCCCGAAAGCCAGGGATATGGCTCCACAGTTGCTGACTGCAGTTGTGAACAGATTTGTCTATTTCACGCTGTCACACTGCTCAGACTGCGCACTGACAGTCCGCCCCCCCCTCCTCACACACACACAGGAGAGGAAAGGTAGAGAAAGCAGGATCTGCTCCTCCCCCTGTGTCCCCACGGCCCTGCCCACATTCCAATCCCCGGCAGCTCTGTGCCTTGCAAAGTCCACCAGCCTGCAGCTAGATAGTGGAGGAAAGGACTGCTCGTACCATGGATGCTGCAACCTTCCACAGGGGATCCACAGCTCTATGGAGAGTGATGGATGAAGGGCGCGTGATCAGTTGCTCACATCAAAAAGTATAAAACTTTTTCATATGAAAATAAAAGCCATTAAAGGCAAATAAAAGCAATTAAATAATGCCAATACTACGTATCAATACAAACAGGTAACAAAATATAAAAAAACCATGGAAATTTAAAGATAAAAATGGGTTAGAAGTATCATAAGCCTATATTGAGGCGAGTGTTTTAGAGTTGACTGACGCGTTTCGAGAATAACCTCTTCATCAGAGCCTTTGAGAACCAGGGTGCAGTCTCTATGGGCCAGTAGGCCAAAATCTGTACATCAACATAATGGCTAGTTGGAAAAGATGGCCTGAAATGGGGAATATGGTTTTCTGTGTTCCATACCAGTCTACGTATAAGCGTTCTATGTGGTAGTAGATGGTGGGTGTGTGGGTGTTCTCCTTTTAAATTTGTAGAGAAGGGATTGTAGGATGGTGTGGACCTGTCACGGGCTGGATAAGGGAGATTATTCAGCCTGTCTGCCTCCTGGGAAAGTGCTGTCCTGTATTAGAGAGGGTGAAGATCTCTTGAGAGGTTACTGCAGCCAAGTGTGTCTGCAGCTGTCTCTCTGCCTCAGATAACTGCTATCACTCTTTTATCTGAGGACCAGAGGTCAGGGGGGTTGGGCTATTCATGGTTCCTTGCACCAGAGCCCTGAAGGTTCTAGTTACGCCTCCTGCATTACTTTTAATTTCTCAACATTAAACCTCATTTGCCACGTAGTTGCCCATATATAGATAGATAGATAGATATAGAGAGAGAGATTTTTGATGTACCTTTTGGAGAGTAAGAAGGATATTTCTACATACAGGAGATATAAATGTACGAGATTACTGCTTTTTTTTTTTTTTCCCTACTGTCTTTGAATGTAAAATCCTACAAAAAAACGATTTGAAATAAAAATTGCGCAATTCTTTGCCCCACCACCTCCTGGGATGTGTTGTATGGATATCCTGGGAGGCAGCAGGTGGGTGATCTACACAATCCTCGTCTAATCAAGGAATGGGAAAGTGATGGGGAAGAGGTGGTGCTGAGGAATAAAAAAAAGTATTTTCACTATGAAAAAGTCTGCATATGTGAAAGGGAGTGAGGAGGAAGCAAAGGAGAGAAAATATTTTTATTTTGAAAGGAAGAACAAGCGTGGTTGTGTTTTTTACAAAAAAAAAATATTTTATTCTAATCTGGACAAATCTTAGGAGTTTGGTAAGCAACATGCTTTAGGCTAGGTTCACATTTGTGTGTTGCAGGAATGTGTGCAAAATTTAATGTGTTTCTACAATGCGTAAAAAAAAAAAGTGCATCCCTTTTGCAAATGCACATGATGTTAATTCTTAATGGCACCCTAACACAGCTACTGAAATGCACGCCAAAATGCATGGTGACAAAGTACTATGTGTTTTGGTGCAGCACGATATAAGAAAAAAAAAAAAGATCACGCACTTCTTTTGTTTGGTTTATTTTCACCTGGTGATCCTGCCAGTAACACATTTCCTGTCCTAATGTGACAACGCTCATTCACTATACTATACCAATGGAGGAGCAGCATTGTAGCCCTAGGCTGCTCTCCTGATTTAGACTACAGAACACGCACACGCCCTCTCCTATCTCTAACGAAGGATGTGATTTGTAGCCCGGATAGGAGAACTGGGCAGGGTTGACCACACTGCCAGGGGGATTCCAGTGCAGCAGGAGCACAGTGCACAAAACCATTTCAGTTCTATATTTAACAGATCAAAAGCAAATAAACTAAGTTTATTGTTGGAGTTTAACACAAGACAAAGCTGCTAAGATCTACAGACTTCAAAACCTTTAATTTTATCTTCTTTTTCTTTTTTCTCCCTAGGATGACCGATCCAAAATTCAAAAGCCTACAGTAAGTTGCCCACTGTACCTGGAAACTATGAACAGTTAAACGAGGACATAAGATGGCCATACTGGCACTAAGACATTCGTCTCTGTATTTTCTATATAAAACAGTTGGACTTTGAAGAAAAAATGTAGTTGAGCTTTAGAACTATTTGTACTTTTTGTACTTTCTTCTAAAACTAAAAAAAAAAAAAAAAAAAAAAAAAACTTACCCTGAAGCTGATATTGTTCTGGAATTTGCCTGACTGCCATGCACTAGTTTTTGGCTGCAATGTTTTTTTGAGTCATTGACCTGTAACAAGTGTACAAATCAAAAAAATACTGCAACTACCTTCCCCAGGTCAATGACTAACAAAATCCAAAGATCAACATGACAGATCATTAGCATTTCTAGATGAAGGTTGGCGGTTGACAGTGGCGAACTGAGCATTTCTTTTAGCACAGGTTTTCTTTAGCACGTGTAGACAAACGTGTATATATTTAACCTATTGTATAGTGTATAGTAGCTGTCCTCCCCCATTAATAATAATAATAATAATAATAATAATAAAAAATTTTTTTTTATTACTCAGAATTTTAGCGAAGCACTGTGCAAAAATGGCATTTGTGGTAATGGTACGCATTGATTTTTTTTTTTTTTTCTTCTAGGAAACCTATATTACTACTACTGAATCTGATTCCAGGTATTTATATTGTTTTGTCTTTTATATTTTGTCTTTTACCCCAGATGTCCACAATCTGTAGATTCTCGGGTACTGTTGGTCTCTGTGCTATGAACACATTACAGTGATTTACATTGCAGCTGGAAATGAGGAGGGCATACATGTGCATGCTCCCCTTAATGATGCCCACTTAAAATGGATATAAACCCTCACATATACCCATTGAAGTTAGTAGCCTCAGATGAAACAAATCCTCCTACATACGTTTTACTTGTTTATCTGTAGTATTCTCTTCTCTACTCCCGTTCAAAAGTGCAGATTATGTTTAAAAATCTTTCTTCATCTATCTCGGCAAAGAGGAGTTGGCGGAAAGACTACAGTTACAGTGTGTGAGAGCTGATTGGAGGAAAGGCATACCCCCAGCCCCCCCTCACACACAGCAGGAGAACTGTTTTGTTAATAGACAAGCTCCATTCTGAGCTACCCCCCCAACACAAATGTATCTCTTGTGTTGGCCAACTTGTCAGAAGTGGTGATAACAGAGGAACAAAGCACCAGAGAGAAACGACACTTTGGAGAGAGATAAGCATATACTACAGATATATGTGCCTTGCTCAGATTTTTATGACTGAGGTTTACAACCACTTTAAGGATCAGGCCTTTTTCTGACACTTGTTGTTTACAAGTAGAAATCAGTATTTTTTTTTTTTTGCTAGAAAACTACTTGAAACCCCCAAACATTATTATATATTAGCAGAAACCCTAGAGAATAAAATGGCGGTTGTTGCAATTATTTTATGTCACACGGTTTTTGCACAGCGGCTTTTCAAATTTTTTTTTTTTTTTTTTTCTTTTTTAGGAAAAATAGCACTAATGAATTAAAAACCACAAATGAATATATCACAATTTTTTTTGTACAACATGACAGGTGATGTTACGAGTAAATGGATACCTAACATGTCATGCTTTAAAATTGCTTGCACTCGTTGAATGGTGCCAAACTACGGTACCTCAAAATCTTTGTAGGCGACACTTTAAAAATGTCTACAGGTTACCACTTTAGAGTTACAGAGGTCTAGTGCTACAATTCATTCTCTCGCTCAACCGTTTGCGGCGATGCCTCATATGTGTGGTGTGAACATAGTTTACATATGTGGGCATGACCTACATATATGCATTCACTACTGCATATGGAACGGGGGTGTTTGTTTTTTTTTTTTTTTTTTTTGCTATAAACCAGCAGAGTGATTTTGAAAAACTATTTTTATAACTTTTTGCTATAATACATATCAAAAAATATCTAAAAGGAATTTATTCATCAGTTTAGGCTGATATATATTCTTTTACATATTTTTGGTTAAAAATCGCAATAGGCCTATATTGATTGGTTTGCGCAAAAGGTATAGTGTCCACAGTATAGGGGATAGATTATGGCTTTTTATTTTTTTTTTTACTAGTAATGGCGATCTGTGATTTTTAGCCGGACTGCGACATTGCGGCGGACAGATCGGCCACTTTTGACACTATCTTGTGACCATTGACGTTTTATACAGTGATCAGTGCTATAAATCAAAGGGGTTACATGTGTTCCCTAGATGTGACAGATCACTGTTCACTGGGAACAGTAGATCCCTGTCATGTCGCCTGTCAGAATGGGGAATTGCCTTGTTTACAAAGGCAGTTCCCCATGCTGCCTCTAAACAGGCAATCCTAGGTTGCCGGCAGGCAGAGTCCGCCCGACCCACGGGCACGCTCCCTCAGCGAGCACGCGCAGCCGTACAGCTATGGTGATTTACACAGGTGAGCTTACCTGCCGCTGTATAACGACGACGGCTGGTCACCAAGCGGTTAATTTTTATTTTTTTATATTACACTGTCCCTTTTTAAAAAAATAAAATAAATAAAAACTTTTGATCACTTTTATTGCTATCACAAGGAGTGTAAACATCACTTGCGATAACAATACAGCATGACCGGCCCTCTTTATGAAGAGATCTGGGGTCTAAATTTTCTCCTAACTTTTTTTTTTTTTTTTTTTTTGGCTTTTAAAAGGATCTTTTGCCTAAAAGGGAAAAAAAAAACACTTTTACATGGCCTGAGAACCAAGAGCATAGAGCCGAGTGGAGGCCATCTTGCCATTGCTTATCTCTGACAAGCCACCGCTGGCATCGGATGTATGGCTGAACTCGCATTGGATTCACACAGAAAATAGTGCTGGGAGTAGTTTTTTCCCCGCACTAGAATCGGATCGCATTGGTTTTCTCACCTATGCCATCCGATTCCTGTGCGAATTCACAGATCTCACTGCGATCTGGGGGTGTAAGTTAATGACACCCGCACCGGTTCGCAGAAGGCAGTGTGAACTCCCTGTGGGAGAGGAGCGATGGGGGAAACCGGTGCTTGTTCCTGTATCACACTAGTGTGAACCCAGGGTAAAGGTGGGCTCTGTGGGGAAGATTTACTAAAACTGGAGAGTGCAAAATCTGGTGCAGCTGTGCAAGATGGCCAATCAGCTTCTAACTGATTTGGTTTCCATGCAGAGCTACACAACATTTGCATTCTCCAGTTTTAGTGAATAAACCCCTTTTAAGTCCCAGTATGGTTAGAATTTGGGTCAAGGCGTATTGGGTTTCTTTTCTTTCAACAGTGAAAGGATGGGATAGATAAGCTCAGTGCTTTACTCCATTTTCATCTGTATTGACAGAATTATCCCTGTATGTTCAACTAAAGTCCACAAGTATAATAATGAAGACATTTTGTATTGTACAGTATCCAATGTAGGATGTCTAATAGCAAACATAAAGGCAGTTCAAAAGTTCTGAAGGTCATGAGATCTTGGCTCATTAGAATGCATGAAACATCCTGACTTTCTACTGTATGGTAACAAAACCAGCAGGTTTAGCATGTTTGAGTTTAACAGCTGATAACAACTTTTTTTTTTTTTTTCTCCTTTCAGTTGGTGGAGTAACTGGATCATTCCCAGCATATCAGCTGCTATTGTTGCCTTAATGTATCGTTTTTACATGGCAGAAGAATAAGATATTCAACAAGAATTGTGGAAGAAATGCCATTTCCGACCTGAAAAATAAGATCATCATTTTACGATGGCAAAATCCGATGTAGTGTATGAACTGTGCCAACCAAGTCCATCACCTGCTGTTTCTCATTGAATCCTTTACATTAAAGTTAACCTGCAGCCTGTTTTAAACTTGGTAAAAAAAATAGAAAATAGAAAGTCTTTTCTAAAGCAGTCACCACAAGATACGCGCTATTAGCTTTATAAGTCAGAAGTGCATTCTCTTTGCCTGCCTCTGATTTTAGCTGTACTTTGTTGCTGGGGCCTGGAGTTTCCTGATTTCATGGACAAGCTCCAGCTACTGGCAGTCCCATTGGACAGTGAAATGGTAGTACAGATTGCCAAAGTCATGGATAGTCAGGCCCCAGTAACAAAGCATTACTACATCAGAGAGTGGTATAGAAGAGGAGCTTCTGAACACTAAAAAGCAAGAATCTTGTGATGTCTACACCTATGCAGGACTTTTACCTTTTAAATTACATTAAAGGGAGTATAGATAATAAATTAGTTAAGACATCCGAGCCATTAATAACTTTTATATGTACTTATAGGTGTCCTGACAACAAACTACAAAGCGTCACATGTTTTCACGTTGAGTTTTTGTTTTGCTCTTTCTCAGCTCTCCATTTTCTATACCTTTCCTTAAAAGAAATTGCCATTGCTGACCTTTCTTTCTGAAAATGCTAGTCCCCCAATGTCCTGCTAATACAGTTGCTTCAGAACTTTGAGTCCCTAACTTAGAACAGTCAGACACTATGACTTTACTCAGACTGCCATCATCTGCATACACTTTCCAAGTCTGTAACCTTTAATTTATTGAAGCCAGAGACAGCCAGGCAACTAGCATTATCAGATCAAAGCCAGCATTGGTGGTATCCATATTTGAATCCCATACACACTGTTCTCCTTTTATTGTATAATAATCTAATCATCTGACCTCTCCTGAGTGTGGGACCCATGTGCTTGAGGGCAGATTTGAGAAATGTTGCTGTCAGATCTACCCATATCGGCAGTGTGCCCTGCTCATTTATACTGTATATTGAGGGCTTTGGCTTTTAAAGGAAAGGTAATAGTAGATGTACAATAACCTGTAACAGTTTTTTTAACTGAGTTTGAGAATACACCACAAATAAAGATAAATACAGAAAAAAGGACATCACATTAAGCATAGGTAAAGACCGGTATTGGGCAACATAATAAACGATATGCACAATGTGATTTTGAGAATAAACCTACAATTGGCTGATGGGCCCAAATGAACAGGTTTGTTTACTGTCATTGGATTTGTATGGATGAGTTCTGAAAGGATGCTGGGGTTAATGCAGTTTACATTCACTTTTACCCTAAGGTTTGGTTCACATTGCCCCGACTTGGGATCTGACTTGTGAGACCCCCAAGTCGCGTGACATGTGAAATCCCATGTTAGTCAATAAGAGCTGTCTTAATTGGCACTACTGAAGTCACTCCGACTTTATAAAAGGTTCCTGTACTACTTCAAGACGACTTCTATCTGACTTGTGCTCATAGACTTTCATGGAAGTCTCCTCCAAGTCAGATCCTCATCTATATTGATGTGATTTGGATCCGACATTGCAGGAAGATTACCGAGGCATTCCCTGAAATTTGCTTCAAAGTCGCATTAAATAGTACTCAAATCACCTGGCAAAGTCGCACCATAAGTAGCATGACTTTCAGGTCACCGCAGTGTGAACCAAGCCTAAAGGGAGGATGAAAGATATGGTAGCTGTTACCGCTGACTTAATTTTTACAGGTGTAGACTCCATGACTGTTCCTGATTCTGGCATTAATGCCTAGGAACCTGGAACAAACATTTTAGCCAGAAGGTTGGAAAAAGATTGAACTTGCACCCTGCATTCTTGTTCTAGGCGAGGGGTTAAATAGATGGTGAGACAGATCAGCAGGACAACCTGTTTTAAAAATAAGTCAGCAGTAGCAGCTCTTATTCTTCTGTCCTTGCAAATTTTGGATTCTTGTTCTGAAATAGAGGTTGATTGTTATCAACCAATCGTATTAATGGTATGACCATTTCAGTGAACCTTTACAACATTCCCCTATGAAAACTACTACTTTATTTAGCAGATCATAGACACCACATCCTTTTCAAAGAACCATATCAATTTTTTAATCACTGGGACTTGTACACACATTCACTCATAGTTCAAAGCTGAACTCCATGTATAGCAAAAATCCTCCCTTGTAGTGGGGCTGCCAACTTACTGTAAAGCATAAATGCTTATTTTCATATAGGGGACAGGGAAAAGCAGTTCCCACATGCTCATCTGTGCTGCGAGACTGGTCTGTTCTCCCCTATGGCAGTTGGGTGCCCCTGCCATCATGCATTGGCCATCAGGACGCAAGGAACAGTCCACTGCCATTGCAAAGGGGGGGCACCGATTTGCCAGGGGCGTGATGGATCTGGTAAATCTGCTTTTCTTGTCCCCTAGGCCTAAACAAGTATTTAATCATTGCAGTGCAGGGACGGCCCCACTGCAAGGGAGGATTTTTACTTTAACTGGAGTTGGACTTTAAAGGACATTTGGCAGTAGGGAACAGGTGACTAAGTGGACAACAGTTTTTTGTTTTTTTTTGTAGGCTTTTTTTGTTTTTGTTTTTTTACATGAAGAGGAAAACTCAGGTCTAGATACTTGTTCTACAATGTAGAAAATCAATTGTCTGATTCGGGGCCTGGAAATAGGAATGAAAATCATTGTATACCTATACATATTTGACAACATCCTTCCATCTTTAAAGTGATTGCAAAGTCTTGTGCTTTTTTTTTTTTTTTTTTTTTAAATAATGAAAATGTCTATACTTACCTGCTATGTGCAGTGGTTTTGCATAGGGCAGCCCGGATCCTCCTCTTCTCAGGTGCCTCGTTGCTGCTCCTGGCTCCTCCCTCCTGACGAGTGCCCCCACAGCAAGCAGCTTGCTATGGGGGCACCTAAACTGAGCTGCAGCTCTGTGTGTTCATTCAGACATGGAGCTGCCGTTTGGCCCCGCCCCCTCTCTCTCCTGATTGGCTAACTGACTTTGATGGTGTGGGAGCCAATGGCGCCGCTGCTGTCTCAGCCAATCAGTAGAGAGATTCCCGGATGGCCGAGTGGCTTGTGGACATTGCTGGATAGAGATGGGATAAGTATTAGGGGGTGCTAGGGCGGCTGCTGCACACAGAAGGCTTTTTATCCTAATGCATAGAATGCATTGAGATAACAAAAACCTTCTGCCTTTACAACTCCTTTTTAATATTAAATTTATTCATTACATCTACATCAAATTACACCAGTTAGTATTCAAGGTTACCTTTTTGGTGAAGTTTTTGTGATCCTAAATAAAAAGTAATGTTTTGTATATAGTTTTCCTCGATCACTGAGTTTTTTTTTTTTTTGTTCTTCTATGCACAGGCATATTGAGTTACATTGTTCGTATGGATTTCATGCCTATCCAGCTAGGAAGTATAGTTGGGTGTCATGTAAATTTAAAGCCTGTAAGTTGGGCCCAAAAAATTGTACTTAAAAGAAATACCTCACAAATCTCTGTAAGAGCACTAGTTCTTACTACTTGCATAGTAAAGGACGCTTGTATGTTTCCATTGTTCTTGGATATCAGCTATTCCTGGATAACTAATACCTATGTTGACAAGCTGTGGGCTTGTCAGTTGGTGAATGCAGCTTTCTTTAGACATCCTTTGAGAAACTTGGAAGACCTTCAGAATTCAATACCGGGTTCCATTAGCCTCCCTCTAACATGCATTTGGCCTGCTGCAAGATGCGTTGACCTTTTTTTAGAATTATATAGGAAGAAAAGCTGTTTTAATGCAAACCAATGGCCTGCAGTGCCTTTCATAGTACCACATTCACACCAAGAGTCCCGTTCTGTATCCTTCTACCTAATAGTACCGATCCAATAGAAATGGTGCCCAGATGTAGCGGTTTTGGTGCATCTGACATAGAGTGCAGTGATTGGTGTTCTCTTATTGGCCCTTTTACCATGCAAAAACCTCAGGTTATTTTTAAACTGATTTTTCAATGGTGATATGTGAACTAAGCATTACCGATTTTGCCCTGTTAGAGATCTAGATAGAGAGGGATAGATAGATCTATCTCTCTCTATCTAATATTTTTTTTATATATTATGATTGTTGAAGAAATGCAGTTTCCTGCTATATTCATTTCCAATAAAGCTGTAATTTGAATACGCCTGTAAAAACTATTAAAAGCTCTTTCACATACAAAAACCTGTTTTTTGATGGCCTTGTCTTTCTAGTTTGCTGAATTTGCGACTTGGTCCAATTAACATTCCTTTGTCTGGCTTTATATCATTTAAGACGTAAAGTGTCAGTCTTTTCAGGTACAATCATTTTTAGTTGTAGGTGGATCTGCTTGCCTATTGTAAAGTTGTGGCTGTTCTCACTTATTCTGTTGCATTCTTTAAAATACAAAACCAAGTACAAATTGAACAGGTTGAATTGGACTCCTCATAACTGCTGTAATAATTTTGTTTTGTTGAAAACTGCTTAAGCCATACGTAAATAAATCTAAAAACCTAAAATCTGATAGTATGTTGTAGGTTATTAGACAAGGATGCTTTAACAAAAAATAGGGAAAGTATTGTTTTCATGGCATTTCTTTCTATTAAATATAATTTGTAATGCAGCAGCATGTCTTTTTATTATTCATTTTTTTTAAATCTTTTTTTTATTTTTATATACATAATTTCCTCCTTGACCAAAATTGTATACAATAAATAGTCAAAAATGTGAATTGGCCTGTTTTTACGTGAAACGTACATATCCATTGGGTACTAACGACACGTCATTTTTTTGGAATGTATTGATTTGTGGTTACTGTCTTTGCTAATTGTGTTTAAACATTTTCCACCTATGGATACTTGAGAAGCAGGCTTTTAAACCGGTCTAATAAATGAAAAACATGTTTAACCTTCTGAAACATTTTCTTTTCACTAGTTTGTTTTGATTGTGTGTAATATGACTAATGTTTATTTTGCTGAAAATCAGTTTAAATTTTTTATAATATAGACCAGAACCAATAGAATTTTAGTTTCTGTGGAAAATAAATAACTTTAGAACTTTATACTTTATATTTATTTTTGGTACAATCTGGACCAGTGATGTGATCCTCTGTGTCAGCTGCAGGGGAGACGAGGTAGCACAACAGCGGTTGGAAATTCTGAGATCTGGCGTCACTCAAGCTTTCATATCCCAGCTCTTGATGATACTCCCTCTTCTCCCTTGCAGCTGCAGCTCATTGAAATAGAGGAACCAGAGCTGTATGATCACATGACTGGACCAGCGCAAACTTAAAAATATGTAAGTATAACAAGGGTAGGCAGGATAGATAGGAGGGAGAGGAGAGAACATTTTTAAACAGTGTTAGACAGGATTTCCACTTTAAAGGAAGTTTGTGTGTAAATATACAGTATCTCACAAAAGTGACACCCTCACATTTTTTTGTAATTATCTTTTTATGTGACGAGACTGTAACAAAGTTTCATTTGTTCAATGTAAAGTAGTCAGTGTACAGCTTGTATAACAGTGTCAATTTGCTGCCTCAAAATAACTCAGAACGCAGCCATAAATGTCTAAACCGATGGCAACAAAAGTACACCCCCAATTGGAAATGTCCAAATTGAGCCCAATTAGCCATTTTCCCTCCCCGCTGTAATGTGAATCGTTGGGGTATAAGAAGATTGCCAAGACCCTAAAACTGAGCCGCAGCACTGTTAAACCGCTGACCATACAGCCGTTTAACAGGGCAGGTTCCACTTACAACAGGCCTTGCCATGGTCAACCAAAGAAGTTAAGTGCATGTGCTCAGCGTCATATCCAGAGGTTGTCTTTGGGAAATAGACAAATGAGTGCTGCCATCATTGCTGCAGAGGTTGGGACGACAGCTAATCCGTGCTCAGACCATATGCTGCACACTGCATTAAATTGGTCTGTATGGCTGTCTACCCAGAAGGAAGCCTCTTCTAAAGGTGATGCACAAGAAAGCCCCCCAGTTTACTGAAGACAAGCAGACTAAAGACATGGATTACAGGAACCATGTCCTGTGGTCCGCTGAGACCACGATAAACGTATTGGGTTCAGATGATGTCAAGCGGCAACCAGGTGAGGAGTACAAAGACAAGTGTGTCTTGCCTACAGTCAAGCATGGTGGTGGGAGTGTCATGGTCTGGGGCTGCACGAGTGCTGCTGGCAATGGGGAGCTACAATTCATTGGGGGAACCTTAAATGCCAACATGTACTGTGACATACTGAAGCAGAGCACGATCCCCCTCCCATCGGCGACTGGGCCACAGGGCAGTATTACAACATAATGACACCAAACACACCTCCAAGACGACCACTGCCTTGCTAAAGAAGCTGAGGGTAAAGGTGATGGACTGGCCAAGCATGTCTCCAGACCTAAACCCTATTGAGCATCCTCAAACAGAAGGTGGAGGAGCACAAGGTCTCTAACATCCACCAGCTCTGTGATGTTGTCATGGAGGAGTGGAAGAGGACTCCAGTGGCAACCTGTGAAGCTCTGGTGGACTCCATGCCCAAGAGGGTTAAGGCAGTGCTGGAAAATAATGGTCGCCACACAAAATATTGACACTTTGGGACCAATTTGGACATTTTCACTTAGGGGTGTACTCACTTTTGTTGCCAGATATTAAAGGAGAAGTATGGGATGTGTTAAATAACTAGTACATATTACATTAATCACATATCAGCTATTTTTTTTTTCCTACCTCTTTTAGTTTTTACAGCATGTACACATGAACTTTCCTTCAGCTGGCAAAAACGATCCATTTTCTGTTAGAAAAGTTCTCAGGGGGTGTATACAACTTCGCCAACACACCTCCTGCCTCTGTCCCCCCTACCCTGAGAGATGTGGCGTGGCTGTGAACGAGCATGTTGGTCACATGGTTCTGTTTCCATAGTAATAGGACCTCATACAGGAAACAGAAGCTGACTGGCCAGATTGTAAACATTGTGCCTTTTAAACTACTACTTCCTTCTGTGGACACTCATTGCTCTGCTCCTCTTATCCTGTCACTTCACACACACAGGCACTCAGAGCTCTTCCTCCTCACATACAGTGTACACAGAGATACAGCTTAGATCTGCTCACTGTTTACACAGACAATATTGATATGCACACTGTATATACACAGATAGTCTGCATGTGTGTGGAGACTGTATAACTAACTGGCTGGTATGCTTGCTGCAGCTCCCACATCATAAAATCAGAGAATACCAGTCGGTTATACAGGCTCTACACACATGCAGGCTATCTGTATATACAGTGTGCATATCAAGGCTTTGTCTGTGTAAACAGTGAGCAGGTCTAAGCTGTATCTCTGTGTACACTGTGTATTCCAGGCTGTTTGTAAAATAATTCTGTAACAAGTGTGCGCTATGTGGGGAGGAGGAGAATTGTGTGTTCTGCCAAAGCAGTGACCTTTGTCCTACTGACCTCTGTCTTGTGCCCTACTGACCTCTGTGCTTTGCCCTAATGATCTCTGCCCTCTGGACTGCTGACCGCTGCCCTCTAGCCTGCTGACCTCTGGACTGCTGCCCTAGGGCACACACGTGTATGTAAACATAAATTCTGCTACACATGGTTGGGTATGTATGAAACCTAAGAACTATACATACAATCCTTGCAGACATACTGCATTCTGATCCATGCATTCGTCGTGTATGGACGTACACTCTGATTGTAGATCCGTGCAGGTCAGTGAAGCTGGCCACCTGTCATTGATTTGAACAGGCTGCCTGCACATGACTGCAGGAAACACCTGGAAATCCCATGCGGGTGAAGACAGCCCTTCACATGGGTGTACTTAACCTTACACTCGTGTAAGCCCTGGTTCACACTGAAGCGAATTGACATCAGCGTCCGAATCGGTGCGATGCCACATTTGCGGCACCGCACCAATTCCCAAAGTAGTTTTTGTACTACTTTTGGTGATTTCAGGGTGCGATTACCTTTGGCATCTGTGCAGAAGCCCGCACAGATGTCTCTGAAATCGCCCCCAAAGTGACATGTGCAGGGCTTTTTTTTTCAGGGGGAACGTGAGGGAATGCAGTTCTGGCACCTCCAGCACCAAATTTATGTAATGGCAAGGGGTGCTGCGGATGTGCTGGAGGCAGAGGCGGCTCTAGACTTTGTGAGGCCTTAGGCAAAACTTAGACATGAGGCCCCACTCACTCCCATAATGGGAAAAATTATTCAAGGGATGAAAATGAACTGTATTAGGAGGGTACAGTATAGGGGAGTGGACAGTACAGTGGGTAGGTAAGTGGGCATAATAAAGATATATTTTCCTCAAGCAGAGCTGCACAGGGAAGCTGCTCTCACAGATGGAAGGGAGGAACGAAGATCCCCTACATCAGTGTACTCACTGGGAGGCAGGAGGGACTGCATGAATGGATGGATCAGACCTTGTCCTTTTCTGTTTGCTGGGCTTCAGCTTAAATCTTCCCACCCACACATCCCCTTCTCTGAGGCAGAACAGAGAACACTGCCGAGGAGAGTGGGCGGGGCAGACACAGGAGGAGAGGGCGGGAGGAGGAGGAGCAGAAGCTCTCTCTCCTCTTCTGTCTGGCTGTGCGGGCAGCAGGGGGAGGGGGAGATCTGTCAGAGCAGGCTCTACTGAGCGGCTCTCCCTATTTGTGATCCGGAGATGTAGGTGACCTCCAATCACACGTCTCACTCGCAGCCTGCATCTCTCCCTGTAGCAAAGCGAGGGGATACGGGACTGTGTGATGGCGGATACCTCTGCTGCAGGAAGAGGCGGCTCTCTAATTAGGTAAACTAGCCAGCTGTGCGAGGCCCCTGTGACTGCGAGGCCTGAGGCCACCGCCTATTTCGCCTAATTAGAGAGCCGCCTCTGGCTGGAGGGTATATTGATGATTGCCGCTGGGGGATCTATAGTCTATAGCGACTATGCTGGTGGGGTTCTGTTTTTGCGCAGAGGTCTATTGTTTTATATTCCTGGGGGATCCGTTGTTGCTGAGAAGAATCTACTTTTAAGAGATATGTCTATTGTTGCTGGCTGCTGGAGGGTCTATTGATGCTGGTTGCTGGGAAATCTGTTGTTGCTGCTGGGTGTCTATTGTTGCTGGGGTGGATTTTTGTTGCGGGGGGGGGGGCATTGTTGTGTGAGGGAACTATTGTTGCTGGCTGCAGGGGATCTATTTTGCTGCTAACAGATTCTATACAAATTACTTAGCGCCACAGAATGATACTTGGTTCTGTATTCTCTAAAAGGGGCGGTACTGGGAGGTGGGTAGGGGGTGGAACCAAGAGACGGTGCTCGGAGGTGGGTAGGGGGTGGAGACAAGGGATGACTTAGAAGGGAGGAGTTCCTGCACCTATTCTCTGAGAAAAAAGCCTTTGACATGTGGGAATGAAATTGTGCGAGGTCAGTGTGGGCAGTCAGTGTGTCCTGAAGAAGCGTTGTTTCCCCGTGAAACACATTGACGTCACTCCCTCTCCTTTTGAACGTCTGACACTCCGTACACCTTCCACCATTGTCGGGGATCCTCCGCACGGACAACTTTAGGCAAGTAGGTGCGGGACAACGGCACTTTGGGTCACCACATCCAGTGGCTATCCATAAGCCTACAGTCTCTGACGTGGTTACGGAGTTACTCCCCATTCAGCCTGGGTAATGGAACTCCTGATACGGCATATGCAGTGACGAGCTCAATAGGAAATGGTAGGAAAGTTAGGTGATCCCTCGCTCAGCTGTACTGATATCCAGTCCATTGGACACTATTGTTACCTTCATCCCTGTGGACAACGGATAACCGAGCACAGCAGATTATGGTAACATCTATCATCTGCAGAGCATCTACCCTTTTATCACTACAACATTTGTATACCTATTGCCGAGTGTGCTCTATTTGCTGAAATCATCTTGACTTTATGCTTGATTGTCATGATGTCAGTTTTTCTATTTGCTTTCCGAATCTCTGCAAAGATCAGTATTGATAAGGTGGCACTTTACTTACATTCCTTACATTTCCTGCCGTATGTCCCCAATAACCATAGACTGCAGATTCTGACCTATGATTTTTGATTTTCGGTTCTTTTTGATTGAATTTTTTGATCTTGATATGTGCAGGCTCCTGCCCCTCCTCAATACTCTCCTATAAGGACTGCCTGGCCCCGCAGTGTTTGCTGCCACATTGCACATTTATTTTATAGTGCTTTTTATGGCTTATACTATGGTGCACGTGCAGTGAAGACGTTCCCTTATTTGTTTGCTAGTCTGTCTGTATTTGTCTATCGACAACGTTGTCAGATGGTGAATGGTGGAGGTTGTAATGATTTTATGCTTCTGTGTATTTGGATATTTTTATCAAACATTTAATACATTCATTTTCCAATGTTTCTGATATATTATTTGCATTTATTCAAATACTATATCTCTGTGGCTCTGTATGTGGCATCTTCTTCTATGCTTATCTTTCCTTGGTATAGATTTTTGTTTTCCGCAGTCAGTGTGAACCTAGGCTAAAGGTCAGTTTTTACCTGCAGGGAATGAGCAGGGTTTCCATGCAGACAGGTGGTCCCATTAATGTCTACTGTGATGCAGCAACTGCACAGATACAGCTACTACTCCAAATATGACACCCGTGCAGCTGCAAGTGTTGGCCCCAGAATGCAGATAAAGCAGACCCTGAACATAGACCCGCACCTACTGGGTGTCAAATTGGGAGCACTGGCTGTGTCCGTGCAGCTCCTGTATCCAAATAGAATTAATAGGAATGCCTGTGCATGGATGCATGGAACATCTAAGTCGGCAATTAGCGATTTATAGCAGGATGTTGATAGCATGGCAGGCTGTCTGACACTAACTGAATTTTTGTGGAAACCAGTGACACTAATACAGTGATCAGTGGTAATACTATACACTGTCACTGTACTAATGACACTGGCTGGGAACTGACACTGACATCACTAGTGACACCAATACAGAGATCAGTGATAATACTATACACTGTCACTGTACTAATGACACTGGCTGGGAAAGGTTAACATCTAGGGCGATCAAAGGGTTAAATGTGTGCCTAACAGTGCTTTGGTGCATTCACTGTGAGGTGCTTTAAAGAATAAGTTCACCTTTTACCCAAAGTAAATAAATGCACATTGTTTGCAGGTAAAAACATGTGCATTTATAATTTTTTGTTGCAGGAGCCTGTACAGCATTCCACCAGCGGTCAGAAGATCACTGATGCCATGCAGGACTCCTGCATACTTTTCACTGTATTGGCATCCAAGGAAACCTATACATTCTAACAGGAAGCATAAATGAACTATCACTGCAATCCACAGCGCAGTGGTAGTTCATGGAGTACAACAAGTCGACAGCTGCTAACGCTGTCAGGCTTTGTAGTGTTCCATTCACAGAGTAACGTGAATGAGTGACGCGGCCGGGCGGGCAGACGTTTTTTTGACAGCTAGCAGAGAGGAGAAGATACCCTGCTAGCTGTCAGAATGGGGGGGGAGGGGGCAGAGGCTGGTGCTTTCATAGCATGTTACATGTTACACCTAGAATATGGGTGTAGGCCGTAACATGTTATGAAAGGTAAATTTTCCTATTAGTAAGGGATGTGCTTTGCATGGAAACAAAAACCTGCACATCCCTGCTGACAGGACAGAGCTCTGTATTCTTTACATTCACAGAGCTCTGACTTGTCATCCTCTGCCGATCAGTGGGTGCCACTGCCAGAGGCCAATAATTGGTCCTGGACTTTCTGATCGGCCAGCGAGGTGGCAATGAACATGCGCAGTCCCCATCTGGAAGTGCTGGATCACGTATCTAGTATGTGATCCAGCACAGGAGAGCCGCTTTGTTGCTATACTCCTACATGAGATGGTCACAAAGCAGTTAGGGCACTTTACCGCCGGCGCCCAGCGCAGCTCAGTGTGAAAGTGTCGCTATTTTTAGCCCTGCTTTACCATTGTTTTAGCTGCGTCTTTTGGCCCCCAGCGGGGCGCTTTTAACCCCCGCTAGCGGCCGGAAAAGGGTTAAAAGCGCCCGCAAAGCGCCACTGCAGCAACACTTTGCCGGGGATTCGGCGGTGCTGCCCATTGATTTTAATGGGCAGGGGCACTTTAGGATCGGTGTATACACAGTTACTAAAGCGCCTCAAAGAAGCTGCTTGCAGGACTTTTTTTGACGTCCAGCCAGTGCACTGCTCCAGTGTAAAAGCCCTCAGACTTTCACATTGGAGTGACAGGAGAGGCGCTTTACAGGCGCTATTTTTACTGACTTCACCGCGCCCGACGCTGCATTTCACCATCGACCAGAGCCTTTACCAAGCCTCGTCTCAGCTCTCCAGCCCTCCGGATAACCCTGCTGGACAGGATTCTCCTCTCACGGAAAAGCTGCTACAACGCTAAAGTGCTGGACGGATGCCACATCAGTGTGGATAGGACATGTGCCAGATGTCTATTACTGTGATGTAAGTGGATAAATGCACCTGTAATTTATTAAATGCAACTGGTTCTAACCTAGAGGTGCCTGTTATCTCTTTTTTTGCATATTCTGGAGTCTGCTCTCAACTTCCCTCTGAAGGCTTGCCCTGGTGTATGTTGCTAATTACATACAGGTCTTTTCTCTTTGCCCCATATCCCCTTCATTTTTAGTCTCTACCCCTTTCCATTTATATAAAAAACTCCATAACAAGGACAAAATTGATGGACTTTTTTATTGTGCATACGAAGTGTCAGCGCCACTATCCCCTATGTTTTTTATGTATATATACGTGATCCTGCGCAGCGTGACTGCCCTGTAGCAGTACAACTGCTATGGGATGGTGGGCAAGTGGTTAAAAAGATGGCTACACCAAACACCAGTCTATCCCATCCTAGGCAGATGTACATGCAAGAATATGTATGAAGATCTGTGCACCTGTCAGCCTAGAATTGAGTTCAACAGGCAACCGCATGAAACACCTCTCCATTCCAGGGCACATCAACATGGCCAAATACTCTATATTTGTGCAGCTGCATGCAGCTCTGTCCATGTCTGAGGAGCTCTGGGCTTCAGTTTGATGGAGATGTGAATGGAAGGTTTCCATTCAAATAGATAGTCAATAAAAGGATTGATTCCCAATGTTAGCTCTGATTTCATTTTATTTTACTATACCAGTAATGCATGGAATTCCTGTGTGCTGTAAATTCCAAAAGTGTATTCTGCTTTAAAAATATATTCTCTTCACTCTGATAGATAGAAATATATAGTGTAGATTCTCATACACAGCACTATCAATGACTTCTGTCACCTTACAGTCACTGAAGGGCTGTTATGCTGGATTCTTCTTAGGGAGGACATCAATCAAGCACAATGACAGAAAAGTGGGTGGATCCAGACTCCAGAGCCAGACCATTGTCGGTATGACGCTGTATTAGAATCTGTAGACCCTCCCACAGGTATTTAGCTTGATTTTAACAGAATGGGGGCACTTCTGAGAGGGCTGAAAAGATTTTTAGATATCAGCAGCTCACATAGAATAGATGTAAGCAAAAAAAAAGGAAACCCATACTTCTCTTTTAATGGCTGTGTGTTGAGTTATTTTGAGGGGACAGCAAATTTTTACTGTTATACAAGCTGTAAACTCACTACTTTACATTGTAGCAAAGTATCATCTCTTCAGTGTTGTCACATGAAAAGATATAATAAAATATTTACACTTTGGTGAGATACTGTATATCTATGTGTGTATACAGTATGTATATGTGTACATACTTTTACAAACTCTTCTATGGATAGGAAGTGGAGTTACCCTGAAACAGGACTGCAGCACCCCCCCCCCCAAATAACATAGGAGGTCGGTGTTCTGTAGTCCTTGGAGACAGCAAAGGACACTGAAATAAAAGTGCAGAACAGGCAGAGAGTACAGGAAGTTATCTTATAAGATTTTTTGCAGGATCAAGAGGCAAAAGTGAGCAGATTTAAGGAGGTATTTGTTGGGTGTTAACATACACTTTAAAATGACAAGACTTAGGAAATACAGAGTGGCCAACAAATGACAAAGGTAACCTAATCATAAAACATGACCTAAACATAGTGGTGATAAAATATAAACATTTCCTTTAATGTGGTTCTAAAGTCAAAACATGTTTACCTTTAACCGCTTCAGCCCCGGAAGATTTTACCCCCTTCCTGACCAGAGCACTTTTTGTGATTCGGCACTGCATTGCTTTAACTGAAGAACTGTGTGCCCGTGCGACGTTGCACCCAAAATTGTCCTTTTTTTCCCACAAATAGAGCTTTCTTTTGGTGGTATTTGATCACCTTTGCGGTTTTTATTTTTTGCGCTATAAACAAAAAAAGAGCGTCAATTTTGAAAAAAAATATTTTTTACTTTTTGCTATATTAAATATCCCCCAAAAATATATAAAAAACAATTTTTTTCCTCCGTTTAGGCCGATACATATTCTTCTACATATTTTTGGTACAAAAAATCACAATAAACGTATATTGATTAGTTTGCTCAAAAGTTATAGCGTCTACAAAATAGGGGATCGTTTTATGGCATTTTTATTATTAATTTTTTTTTATTAGTAATGTCGGCAATCTGCGATTTTTATCATGACTGCGACATTACAGCGGACACATCGGACACTTTTGACACTATTTTGTGGCCATTGTCATTTATACAGCGATAAGTGCTATAAAAATGCACTGATTACTGTGTAAATGACACTGGCCGGGAAGGGGTTAAACCCTAGGGGGCAATCAAGGGGTTAAGTGTGTCCTAGGGAGTGATTCTAACTGTGGGGGGATGGGCTACCACTGACATGACAGCGATCACTGCTCCCGATGACAAGGAACAGTAGATCCCTGTCATGTCACCAGGCAGAACGGAGAAATGCCTTGTTTACATAGGCATCTCCCCGTTCTGCGGCTCTGTGACACGATTGAGGGACACCAGTGGACATCGAGTCCGCAGTACCCGCAGGCATGGTCAGGCCCCGCCAATTAAGGGGAACATACAGGTACACCCATTTGTCCACTGCTGCCATTGTGCCAATGTATATCAGCATGCAGCGGTTGGCAAGTGGTTAATGTATTCCCTGTGTTAGGGTAAAAAATGGCCCATCAACTGCCCCCTCCCACTCCAACACTTACCTGAGTCCTCTCTCGATCCAACACTGTGCCTGTTTGCAGCACCACTTCTCTCTCTTCCTCCTCTTACAGGGAACAAAAAGCAGCAGGAGCTAAATTCTCCTGCTGCTGTCAGTCAAACCCTTTAAGGAGGGAGGGGGGCCTGGCCGAGCTGTGCTGTGTGTGTCTTTGGACTCACACAGTCTGGCTTGGGAGCTCACTCGCATAGGTGCCCCTTCAGCACATGACTTACTATAGGTGCACTCGGAGAAGTGGAGAGTAGAGCTCCAGCAGGAGACCCCCGAAGAGAAGGTAAACAGCTGCTCTGTGCAATACAATTGCACAGAGCAGGTATCACCTCTCTTTTATTTGAGTTGTTTACAACCTTAAGGGCCTCGTTTTACACTGGCTTTGCCCTCTGAAGAGTAATCTGCAATAGAATTTCCATGACTGGGCTGTAATAATAACGTTGGTTTTATTTTCATGGATGCAATAGTTGGATCGACTTCAGTACAATTAGCCTGTCCATAGACGGCTCGAAATTCAGCTAGTTCCTGCTGAACCACACAAAATTTGATCCTTCTATGGCCGGCTTAGTACATATAACTTTAACAACAACAGAAACAAAACTAAAAAAACACATACTATTTTTCTCTTTTGATCACTTTAGTGTTACTGTAGATAAAAAAATATACATTTAATTCTAGTGTTTAAAATTTACATTATCATTTTTATTTTGCTAGAAAGCAATGCAAAGTTTACAAATGAAATAAATGCATTTTTTAAAAATTTTGCACTTTGTATGTAAATTATAATATGCTCAGTTGCTTGTATAAAAATCAAAAATATTTAGCGATACCTCCAAAGGAGCTTCTTTTGTTTGTTCAGTCCGTTACTCTGACTCTCAACCCTAATAACAGCCTCAGCCCTCTCTGGCACACCTGGCGATAGTGTAAGTGCAATGACCAATGAAACACACACATAGTTACATACTTACATAGTTACATAGTAGTTGAGGTTGAAAAAAGACACACGTCCATCAAGTCCAACCTATGTGTGTGATTATGTGTCAGTATTACAGTACATATCCCTGTATGTTGCGGTCATTCAGGTGATTATCTAATAGTTTCTTGAAGCTATCAATGCTCCCCGCTGAGACCACCGGCTGTGGAAGGGAATTCCACATCCTTGCCGCTCTTACAGTAAAGAACCCTCTACGTAGTTTAAGGTTAAACCTCTTTTCTTCTAATTGTAATGAGTGGCCACGAGTCTTATTAAACTCTCTTCTGCGAAAAAGTTTTATCCCTATTGTGGGGTCACCAGTACAGTATTTGTAAATTGAAATCATATCCCCTCTCAAGCATCTCTTCTCCAGAGAGAATAAGTTCAGCGCTCGCAACCTTTCCTCATAACTAAGATCCTCCAGACCCTTTATTTGCTTTGTTGCCCTTCTTTGTACTCGCTCCATTTCTAGTACATCCTTCCTGAGGACTGGTGCCCAGAACTGGACCATATACTCTAGGTGTGGCCAGATCAGAGTCTTGTAGAGCGGGAGAATTATCGTTTTATCTCTGGAGTTGATCCCCCTTTTAATGCATGCCAATATTCTGTTTGCTTTATTATCAGCAGCTTGGCATTGCATGCTATTGCTAAACCTATCATCTACTAGGACCCCCAGGTCCTTTTCCATCCTAGATTCCCCCAGAGGTTCTCCCCCCAGTGTATAGATTGCATTCATATTTTTGTCACCCAAATGCATTATTTTACATTTTACTACATTGAACCTCATTTGCCATGTAGTCGCCCACCCCATTAATTTGTTCAGGTCTTTTTGCAAGGTTTCCACGTCCTGCGGAGAAGTTATTGCCCTGCTTAGCTTAGTATCGTCTGCAAATACAGAGATTGAACTGTTTATCCCATCCTCCAGATCGTTTATAAACAAATTAAATAGGATTGGTCCCAGCACAGAACCCTGGGGAACCCCACTACCCACCCCTGACCATTCTGAGTATTCCCCATTTATCACCACCCTCTGAACACGCCCTTGTAGCCAGTTTTCAATCCATGTACTCACCCTATGGTCCATGCCAACGGACCTTATTTTGTACAGTAAACGTTTATGGGGAACTGTGTCAAATGCTTTTGCAAAATCCAGATACACCACGTCTACGGGCCTTCCTTTATCTGGATGGCAACTCACCTCCTCATAGAAGGTTAATAGATTGGTTTGGCAAGAACGATTCTTCATGAATCCATGCTGATTACTGCTAATGATATCGTTCTTATTACTAAAATCTTGTATATAGTCCCTTATCATCCCCTCCAAGATTTTACATACTATTGATGTTAGGCTAACTGGTCTGTAATTCCCGGGATGTTTTTTGGGCCCTTTTTAAATATTGGTGCTACATTGGCTTTTCTCCAATCAGCTGGTACCATTCCAGTCAATAGACTGTCTGTAAAAATTAGGAACAACGGTCTGGCAATCACCTGACTGAGTTCCCTAAGTACCCTCGGATGCAAGCCATCTGGTCCCGGTGATTTATTAATGTTAAGTTTCTCAAGTCTAATTTTAATTCCGTCCTCTGTTAACCATGTAGGTGCTTCCTGTGTTGTGTCATGAGGATAAACAATACCTTTGCCATCTCCCCATCCTTTGTAACCAGATGTCCTTCCTCATTCTTTATGGGGCCAATATGGTCTGTCCTCCCTTTTTTACTGTTTACATACTTAACCACTTGCCGACCGCCTCACGCCTATATACGTGAGCAGGTCGGCACGGGCAGGCAAAATCACGTACCTAGTACGTGATGCCTTCCCGCGGGCGGGGGGTCCGATCGGACCCCCCCCCCGGTGCCCTGAGTGGTCGGCTCTCGTTCGCGGGCGATTAGGGGTCAGGGGGAGGCCATCCATTGTTGGCCACCCCCTCCCGATCGCTCCCACGAATCGAATGCTTCCTCTCCCTCTGTAATGTAAACAGAGGGAGAGGAAGTGATGTCATCTCTCCTGGAGCCGGTCTTTTTGATCCTACGCCGAGGAGAGAAGACATCCAAGTAAGTGCACCAACACCACACATTCAGTAGAACACGCCAGGCACACTTTTCACCCCCCTGTCACCCCCCGATCACCCCCCGATCACCCCCCTGTACCCACTGTCACTCTGACACCAATAGCAGTTTTTTTTTTTTTTTGCATTGGTGTCAGTTTGTCAGTTATAAGTGTTAGGGCTGTTAGGGTAGCCCCCTTTAGGTCTAGGGTACCCCCCCTTAGGTCCAGGGTACCCCCTAACCCCCCCTAATAAAAGTTAACCCCTTGATTACCCCCCGTCACCAGTGTCGCTAAGCGATCGTTTTTCTGATCGCTGTATTAGTGACACAGGTGACGCTAGTTTAGGGAGGTAAGTATATAGGTTCGCTGTCAGTGTTTTATAGCGACAGGGACCCCCATATACTACCTGCTAAAGGTTTTAACCCCCTGATTGCCCCCTAGTTAACCCTTTCACCAGCGATCACCGTATAAGTGTTACGGGTGACGCTGGTTAGATAGTTTGTTTTTTGTAGTTTATTATAGTTTATTACAGTTTATTACAGTTTATTATAGTTTTAGGGCACCCGCCGTTTATTACCCTATAAAGGTTTAACCCCCTAATTGCCCGGCGGTGATAGAAGTTAAGTTTTTAGGATCAAATAAGGTCTGCGTCGCCCCAGGCAGCGTCAGGTTAGCGCCAGTACCGCTAAAACCCACGCACGCAGCATACACCTCCCTTAGTGCTATAGTATCTGAACGGATCGATATCTGATCCGATCAGATCTATACTCCCCAGCAGTTTAGGGTTCCCTGAAACGCAGTGTTAGCGGGATCAGCCCAGATACCTGCTAGCACCTGCGTTTTGCTCCTCGGCCCAGCCCAGCCCAGCCCACCCAAGTGCAGTATCGATCGATTACTGACACTTACAAAACACTAAGCACACATAACTGCAGCGGTCGCAGAGTCAGGCCTGATCCCTGCGATCGCTGACAGTTTTTTGGTAGCGTTTTGAATCAGTCGCTGACAGTCGGGAGCTTTTTTGCCTGTGAGTCTCACTAGTGTACCCCTAAATTTAGAGGCCAAAATGGCAAATCGAAGGTACACTAGTGAAGAGGCCTACAGGATTCTGAGCATGACAGATAGTGAAGAGGAAGTCACTCATCTGTCAAGTTCAGGCTCAGAATACGATCCTGTAGAGGACAGCGGCTCCATGACAGATAGCTCTGACGACGGAGTTGTGGTCCCTGCTAAGGTCAGGCGTACCAGACCCCGAACTTATGCTGTCCTTGAAGTGCAAGAACCGCAGGGCTCTCGTATGGAGCAGAGAAGTACTAGTGCCGCTATTCCTTCTGGTGAACTGGCAAGCACCAGCGGCCTAGTACACCCTGGTCGTACATCCAGCACTGCAGTATCACGTGGTGACGTGGCGAGTCCCATAAGTGCAGTTCAAGCTGGCGAGGTGGCAAGCACTAGTAGTGTCCCGCTGCCACCAAGAAGACGAACACAGGCCCGTCGTGCCCATAGTGCCCTTCCTGCTGCATTGGCCAATCCGAATTGGGTACCCACCACTTCTGCAGCACCCGTACTTCCCCCTTTCACTGGCCAACCCGGAATTCAGGTGGAAACAGTTGACTTTATGCCACTGGATTTTTATTCGCTGTTTTTCACCGAAGATCTCTTTAGATCTATTGTGGACCAAAGCAATTTATACGCTGGTCAATACATCGCCACTATGCCCCAGTCCACCCTTGCCAGAGATTGGAGACCAATTACGGTCTCCGAATTTAAGATCTTTCTGGGCCTTTCCCTCCTCATGGGGTTGAATAAAAAGAGTGAGTTGCGGTCATATTGGTCCACTGACCCAATTTACCATTCACCCTTGTTCTCTGCTTCCATGGCCAGGGCACGATACGAGCAGATTTTGCGGTTCATGCACTTCAACGACAATGAACTCTGTCGTCCTCGTGGAGACCCTGAATACGATCGGCTCTACAAAATTCGGCCCCTCGTAAACCACTTCAACCAACGTTTTGCAGACTTGTTTACCCCCCATCAAGTTGTCTGCGTTGATGAGTCCCTGGTTAAATTTTCTGGCCGCTTGTCATTCAAACAGTACCTTCCCAGCAAGCGTGCCAGATACGGGGTCAAGATGTATAAGCTCTGTGACAGGGCCACAGGCTATACATGTAGATTTATGGTTTACGAGGGCAAAGATAGTCACGTAGAGCCGACAAACTGCCCTGACTACATAGGAAGCGCTGGCAAGATAGTGTGGGACTTGGTGTCACCCTTATTCGGAAAGGGGTACCACTTGTACGTGGACAATTATTATACGAGCGTGCCACTTTTTAGCCACCTTTTTGATCATCAGATTGGAGCATGTGGCACCGTGCGACCTAATCGCCGGGGCTTTCCCCAGCGGCTTGTAGATTCCCGTCTTAGGCTGGGGGAGAGAGCCTGCTTGAAGTATAATAATTTGCTCACTATGAAGTGGAGGGATAAGAAGAATGTTTTCGTTCTCACCTCCCTTCATGCAGACACGATGGTCCAAATTCCTACGGCGACTGGTGTTGTGGAGAAACCCCTCTGTGTCCACGAATATAACCTTAATATGGGAGGGGTGGACCTCAACGACCAGTTGTTGGCGCCGTACCTAATTGCCCGTAAGGCCAGACGCTGGTACAAAAAAGTGTCTGTTTATTTATTTCAATTGGCTTTGCTGAATGCTTATGTGCTATACAGAGCTTCAGGACGGACTGGATCCTTCCTTAAATTCCAGGAAGAGATCGTCAGAGCCCTTCTGTTTCCATACGGTGCTCCACCTCACCATCCCCAACCAAATGCAGTAAGCCGGCTGCATGAGAGGCATTTTCTTTATGCCCTCCCGAGTACCCCTACCCAACGAACCCCCCAAAAAAGATGTCGTGTCTGCAGCAAGCGCGGATTTAGGCGTGACACCCGATATTATTGTCCCCTCTGTCCTGGCAATCCCGGTCTTTGCATTGGTGAATGTTTTGAACGCTACCACACACTAGTGGAGTATTAGCGTAGGGTACAGCACTGCACAGACTAGGCACACTTCCACAGGGTCTCCCAAGATGCTGTCGCATTTTGAGAGACCCAAACCTGGTACCAGTTAAAAAAGTTAAAGTTACAAAAAAAAGTGTAAAAAAAACAAAAAAAAGTAAAAAAAAGAAAAAAACACAAAAAAAATATAAAATAAAAAAACCAAAAATAGTTGTTGTTTTATTGTTCTCTCTCTATTGTTCTGCATTCTATACTGCAATGTTTTATTGTTATGTTTTTATCATGTTTGTTTTATAGGTATGCAATTTTTTTATACTTTGTTTTTTTTATTGTTAACCACCTTTGTGTTTTCAGGTACGCCATTCAGCTGCAGAGCGGATTTATTTATCTTGACAGCAACAGCGTTTGCTCCCACGATACATAAAGCCGCGACTCCAGCGCTGTCGGAGGTGATTTCACCACCACAGTTACATACTTCAGCATATATGCCGAAGCGTGGGGGCAGCAGTGGGTGGAGGAGCGATTTGCTCCTGCCTTTTGCGGGAGGATGCCCCCATGCTTCGGCATATATATATTTTTAGGTAGGCACAGGTTGCGTTAAATGTTTTATTTTTTACTATGTTTTTTTTGTATTTTGCTTTGCAGGTATGGTAAGTAATACTGTTATACTGTAATGTTACTTTGTTTTTTTGTTAACCATCATTTGCTTAGCAGGTACGCCATTCAGCTGCAGAGCGGATTTATTTATCTTGACAGCAACAGCGTTTGCTCCCACGATACATAAAGCCGCGACTCCAGCGCTGTCGGAGGTGATTTCACCACCACAGTTACATACTTCAGCATATATGCCGAAGCGTGGGGGCAGTAGTGGGTGGAGGAGCGATTTGCTCCTGCCTTTTGCGGGAGGATGCCCCCATGCTTCGGCATATATAAATGGTGCATGTATGCCCATCATTAGAAGTGGGTGGATGAAGGGAGGTATTCTAATGGTGGGCATACCCACCGATCAATATCTTTTTTTCGTTCAGCCCACAGGCTGCATGAAAAAAAAGTTTACAATGTATGCCCAACAAGGACCAGCAACGTACAGGTATGTTGCTGGACTTTGAGTGGTTATACCAGAATGATGCCTGCAGGTTTAGGTATCATCTTGGTATCATTCTTTTCAGCCAGTGGTCGGCTTTCTTGTAAAAGCAATCCTAGCGGCTAATTAGCCTCTAGACTGCTTTTACAAGCAGTGGGAGGGAATGCCCCCCCCCCACACCGTCGTCCATGTTTTTCTCTGGCTCTCCTGTCCCAACAGGGAACTTGAGAATGCAGCCGGTGATTCAGCCAGCTGACCATAGAGCTGATCAGAGACCAGAATGGCTCCAAACATCTCTATGGCCTAAGAAACTGGAAGCTACAAGCATTTCATGACTTAGATTTCGCCGGATGTAAACAGCGCCATTGGGAAATTGGGAAAGCATTTTATCACACCGATCTTGGTGTGGTCAGATGCTTTGAGGGCAGAGGAGAGATCTAGGGTCTAATAGACCCCAATTTTTTCTAAAAAGAGTACCTGTCACTACCTATTGCTATCATGGGGGATATTTACATTCCCTGAGATAACAATAAAAATGATAAAAAAAAAAATAAAAATGAAAGGAACAGTTTAAAAATAAGATAAAAAAGCAAAAAAAATAATTTAAAAAAAAAAAAAAAAAAAAAGCACCCCTGCCCCCCCCCCTGCTCTCGCACAAAGGCGAACGCAAGCGTCGGTCTGGCGTCAAATGTAAACAGCAATTGCACCATGCATGTGAGGTATCACCGCGAAGGTCAGATCGAGGGCAGTAATTTTAGCAGTAGACCTCCTCTGTAAATCTAAAGTGGTAACCTGTAAAGGCTTTTAAAGGCTTTTAAAAATGTATTTAGTTTGTCGCCACTGCACGTTTGTGCGCAATTTTAAAGCATGTCATGTTTGGTATCCATGTACTCGGCCTAAGATCATCTTTTTTATTTCATCAAACATTTTGACAAAATAGTGTGTTTTAGTGTATTAAAATTTAAAAAAGTGTGTTTTTTCCCCAAAAAATGCGTTTGAAAAATCGCTGCGCAAATACTGTGTGAAAAAAAAAAATTAAACACCCACCATTTTAATCTGTAGGGCATTTGCTTTAAAAAAATATATAATGTTTGGGGGTTCAAAGTAATTTTTTTGCAAAAAAAAATAATTTTTTCATGTAAACAATAAGTGTCAGAAAGGGCTTTGTCTTCAAGTGGTTAGAAGAGTGGTCGATGTGTGACATAAGCTTCTAAATGTTGTGCATAAAATGCCAGGACAGTTCAAAACCCCCCCAAATGACCCCATTTTGGAAAGTAGACACCCCAAGCTATTTGCTGAGAGGCATGTCGAGTCCATTGAATATTTTATATTGTGACACAAGTTGCGGGAAAAAGACAAATTTTTTTTTTTTTTTTTTTTTTTTGCACAAAGTTGTCACTAAATGATATATTGCTCAAACATGCCATGGGAATATGTGAAATTACACCCTAAAATACATTCTGTTGCTTCTCCTGAGTACGGGGATACCACATGTGTGAGACTTTTTGGGAGCCTAGCCGCGTACGGGACCCCAAAAACCAAGCCCCGCCTTCAGGCTTTCTAAGGGCGTAAATTTTTGATTTCACTCTTCACTGCCTATCACAGTTTCGGAGGCCATGGAATGCCCAGATGGCACAACCCCCCCCCAAATGACCCCATTTTGGAAAATAGACACCCAAAGCTATTTGCTGAGAGGTATAGTGAGTATTTTGCAGACCTCACTTTTTTTCACAAAGTTTTGAAAATTGAAAAAAGAAAAAAAAAATACGTTTTTCTTGCCTTTCTTCATTTTCAAAAACAAATGAGAGCTGCAAAATACTCACCATGCCTCTCAGCAAATAGCTTGGGGTGTCTACTTTCCAAAATGGGGTCATTTGGGGGGGGTTTGTGCCATCTTGGCATTTTATGGCCTTCAAAAGTGTGATAGGTAGTGAGGAGTAAAATCAAAAATGTATGCCCTTAGAAATCCTGAAGGCGGTGCTTGGTTTTCGGGGCCCCATACGCGGCTAGGCTCCCAAAAAGTCCCACACATGTGGTATCCCCGTACTCAGGAGAAGCAGCAGAATATATTTTGGGGTGTAATTCCACATATGCCCATGGCATGTTTGAACAATATATCATTTAGTGACAACTTTGTGCAAAAAAAAAAAAAAAAAAAAATTGTCACTTTCCCGCAACTTGTGTCAAAATATAAAATATTCCATGGACTCAACATGCCTCTCAGCAAATAGCTTGGGGTGTCTACTTTCCAAAATGGGGTCAATTGGGGGGGGGGTTTGTGCCATCTGGGCATTTTATGGCCTTCAAAAATGTGATAGGTAGTGGGGAGTGAAATTACAACTTTACACCCTTAGAAATCCTGAAGGCGGTGCTGGGTTTTCGGGGCCCCGTACGCAGCTAGGCTCCCAAAAAGTCCCACACATGTGGTATCCCCGTACTCAGGAGAATCAGCAGAATGTATTTTGGGGTGCAATTCCACATATGCCCATGGCCTGTGTGAGCAATATATCATTTAGTGACAACTTTGTGCAAAAAAAAAAAAAATTCTCACATTCCCGCAACTTGTGTCAAAAAATAAAATATTCCATGGACTCAACATGCCTCTCAGCAAATAGCTTGGGGTGTCTACTTTCCAAAATGGGGTCATTTGGGGGGGTTTTGTGCCATCTTGGCATTTTATGGCCTTCAAAACTGTGATAGGTAGTGAGAAGTGAAATCAAAAATTTATGCCCTTAGAAATCCTGAAGGCGGTGCTTGGTTTTCGGGGCCCCGTACGCGGCTAGGCTCCCAAAAAGTCCCACACATGTGGTATCCCCGTACTCAGGAGAAGCAGCAGAATATATTTTGGGGTGCAATTCCACATATGCCCATGGCATGTTTGAGGAATATATCATTTAGTGACAACTTTGTGCAAAAAAAAAAAAAATAAAAAAAAAATTGTCACTTTCCAGCAACTTGTGTCAAAATATAAAATATTCCATGGACTCAACATGCCTCTCAGCAAATAGCTTGGGGTGTCTACTTTCCAAAATGGGGTCATTTGGGGGGGTTTTGTGCCATCTTGGCATTTTATGGCCTTCAAAACTCTGATAGGTAGTGAGGAGTGAAATGAAAAATTTATGCCCTTAGAAATCCTAAAGGCGGTGATTGGTTTTCGGGGCCCCGTACGCGGCTAGGCTCTCAAAAAGTCCCACACATGTGGTATCCCCATACTCAGGAGAAGCAGCTAAATGTATTTTGGGGTACAATTCCACATATGCCCATGGCCTGTGTGAGCAATATATCATTTAGTGACAACTTTGTGCAAAAAAAAAAAAAAATTGTCACATTCCCACAACTTGTGTCAAAAAATAAAATATTCCATGGACTCAACATACCTCTCAGCAAATAGCTTGGGGTGTCTACTTTCCAAAATGGGGTCATTTGGGGGTGTTTTGTGCCATCTTGGCATTTTATGGCCTTCAAAACTGTGATAGGTAGTGAGGAGTGTAATCAAAAATCTATGCCCTTAGAAATCCTGAAGGCGGTGCTTGGTTTTCGGGGCCCCATACGCGGCTAGGCTCCCAAAAAGTCCCACACATGTGGTATCCCCGTACTCAGGAGAAGCAGCTGAATGTATTTTGGGGTGCAATTCCACATATGCCCATGGCCTGTGTGAGCAATATATCATTTAGTGACAACTTTTTGTAAATTTTTTTTTTTTTTTTTTTTTGTCATTATTCAATCACCTGGGACAAAAAAAATAAATATTCAGTGGGTTCAACATGCCTCTCAGCAATTTCCTTGGGGTGTCTACTTTCCAAAATGGGGTCATTTGGGGGGGTTTTGTACTGCCCTGCCATTTTAGCACCTCAAGAAATGACATAGGCAGTCATAAACTAAAAGCTGTGTAAATTCCAGAAAATGTACCCTAGTTTGTAGGCGCTATAACTTTTGCGCAAACCAATAAATATACGCTTATTGACTTTTTTTTTACCAAAGACATGTGGCCGAATACATTTTGGCCTAAATGTATGACTAAAATTGAGTTTATTGGATTTTTTTTATAACAAAAAGTAGAAAATATCATTTTTTTTCAAAATTTTCGGTCTTTTTCCGTTTATAGCGCAAAAAATAAAAATGGCAGAGGTGATCAAATACCATCAAAAGAAAGCTCTATTTGTGGGAAGAAAAGGACGCAAATTTCGTTTGGGTACACCATTGCATGACCGCGCAATTAGCAGTTAAAGCGACGCAGTGCCAAATTGTAAAAAGTGCTCTGGTCAGGAAGGGGGTAAATCCTTCCGGGGCTGAAGTGGTTAAAGAATTTCTTGGATTTTTTTTGCTCTCCTCCGCTATGTGTCTTTCATGTTCTATCTTAGCCGTCCTAATTGCACCCTTACGATGATAAAACACAGAAATTGTCTTTACTGCAATATTTCCGTGAAAAAATACCAGACAGTAACAGTATATACTCAAGTAATCGACTAAAGAGCAATAACTGAGATTTAAGAGCAATATAGCTCTCAATCCTTTATTCAAGCAGCTTTCAGGGGATTTCAAACCTGAGAATGTCCCCAAGAACAGGGACACACTTAAATGGTAAATAAAGCACAATATAACACTTTAAATCAGATTGGTTACCTTTACTCAGGTTGGCTCTATGAGTCCAGGCAGGAGGAGAGCAGAAGAATGACCCTCTTTGTGTCAGGCCTCTCTCTCCTGTCCCCTGACACCACATGCGCAACTTTAAACACTTTATTCAAATCAACATGCAATGGCTTAACCTCCTAGATAAGCTCTCCCACACACCCACTGCATATACAGAGCCCTGAATATGTGTGTGCGGATCCAGATGGCACTAGTAGCTTCAGTCTTTTTTAAGAAGAGATAAAACTTTGTGTCTTCAGCTAGCCACTTTTGTTGGTGCACTTAAACTCCTGGATAGCAGGGTCAAACAACACAACTGGCCCAGGTTATCAAGTGAAGCAGGCAGGATCTTTCTCAGCCAGGTGAGAGGACAATGATGTCTGTATACAGTGTCCCCAGAAATGGATGGGCTTATCCTTTATCTCTGTGGCACTACAAGTGTCAGCAAGATGACAACCGGGAATGATGTCTGTATACAGTGTTTATTTAACTCCTTCTGTAGTGCAGTGTTCCTGTTTCCTGCAAATGGGCAAAAGCCCTCTCACCATATCCTGGTAGTTTAGTTTGGTCAAGGCCCAAACTAAACATCCTGGAACAGCAGTCTCTCCTGGTGGCCCGACTGGTCACCTCACACTGGAACGCTTCACCGTCGATGCAGATACACCTGAATGTGCACCTGGGATCCCCCTCTCTCAGACCGGATGTCCCGACTGGTGGCGGAGGCCTAAATTGCCCGGTAAAATCGACCTGAGAGACAGCATCTCTCCCTCAGGTCTGATCTCTTCCTCCTCCTCCTCCTCCTGCTGACTGAAAGGGGTTGTAAACCCTCGTGTTTTTTCACCTTAATGCAGCCTATGCATTAAGGTGAAAAAACTTCTGGCAGTGACCGGACCCCCCCGTTTTACTTACCTGAGCCCCGTATTTCCCTCAGCGGAGACGCGCTGTCCCTCTCTGCACGGGGTCCCAGCTCTTGATTGGATAGATTGATAGCAGCGCAGCCATTGGCTCCCACTGCTGTCAATCAAATCCAATGACGCGGGCGCTGGGGGGCGGGGCCGAGTCCGCCATTCATGGCTATGGATGCAGAATGCTGGACCCGGGAGCGTGCCTGCAAGGTAACCCCCCCGGGAGAGTGGGAAGATGCCTGTGTTAACAGTCAGTAAGTGAAGAGAAAAGGGAGGGGGAATCCACCTCTCTCAGAAACTGACAGGCCACTCTCTTTCTGTGAAAAGTTTGTGTACTCGTGATGGCCAGCTTGGCGGGGTCGCAGGAGAAACGAGACACCCGCTACAAATATAACATCAACCTGCAACATTCTGTAATACAGAGTTATATATAAAAGCCAAATGAGTACAATTTAGTACTGTATTATAATTAAAAAATTACAAGATATATTCAATTTTTTGGGAATTAAAAGAAATATTTGAGAATAGTGATTCCAAGGTTTGAGCTAGAAAGTATATTAAATGGGGTTATAGAGTATGCATATAGAAGAGGGGTTTAGTTTGAGGATGGATAGGTTCTTTGCACAATGTGCTTGAGGTATATTTTCATAAAAAGAGTAGGGAATTGGAGAAATACTGTAGATACCTTCAGCTTAATATATCTGGGGTATGGGAGGTCGAGAAAAGGGAAAAGGTAAAGAACAGGGGACAAATTGGGGTCAGGGCTAGGATGGATAACAGAAAAATGTATTGGAGTTTGATGTAGCAAGGATAGCAGAAGGGAGAATTTCTGAAAAAGGGAGCAAAAGTTATGAAGAACAGGGGAGAAACTAAAAGGGAGACAAAGATTCCTCTCAGGCCCACAGAAGTTGGAGTGGTGTAAAATTAGGATTTATCGATAATCAGAGGTTTGCCTTTGTCTAAAGAGCTAAAGTCAATCCATTAGAACCACATTTTGTAATAGATTTCATACTTGTTTCATACATCTCCCCTCCTAATTTATTCTACTTTGTAGAGCCACGTGGAGATTGACGGTGAAGCGTGTTCTTTCCATTTTGAAGGAATGCATGCTTTACAGCAGGGATATGCAATTAGTGGACCTCCAGCTGTTGCAGATCTACAAGTCCCATGAGGCATAGCAAGACTCCGACAGCCACAAGCATGACATCCAGAGGCATGATGGGACTTGTAGTTTTGCAACAACTGGAGGTCCGCTAGTTGCATATCCCTGCTTTATACGGTAGCTTTGAGAAGATGTCCTTAAATGGACCTACAATAGATTTTCACCACCATATGAGAATTATATAAGAAAAAAAAAGAATGGTCCTCTTTGATTTTAGGATTTGTGAACTTTTGAAAGATAGTTTGCATCTTTCACCAGAAGCAGGCCAATTTTGGACACTGTTACATCTCCAACAGCGGTCAGAGATGTTAAGACAGAATTTTTGCAGAACTGATGCTGTTCTATGCAATCTGTTTAGCATCTTCAAACTGGTCCCTTAGAGGTTGAGGACTTAAGCGAAAAGTGTAGGGTTTTCTAGCTGTGTTCAAGTGTAAAGGTCTGCAGCAGGCCTGTCTCCCAAAGTTTCAGGTGGGGCAATTTGAGGGAGTGTAAAGCAGAAACAGAGTGTCTTAAAGTTCTCGCGTCTATATGAGTTTTCAAAGAATCCAGCATGAAGTACTCATTCCTCTAAATCAGGGATATGCAATTAGCAGACCTCCAGCTGTTGCAAAACTACAAGTCCCATCATGCCTCTGCCACTGGGTGTCATGCTTGTGGCTGTCAGAATCTTGCTAGGCCTCATGGGAGTTGTAGTTCTGCAACAGCTGGAGGTCCGCTAATTGCATATCCCTGCTCTAAATGAATGACTGGTTTGATATGGCCAGGGTTGGAGTTTGAAGGTTATATAGTTATAAGCAGCGTCAGAGGTGGAAGGAGCACAGATCCACATAATAATAAGCAGGTAGATCTTTGCACTGCAGGTCAGGCGTTGTAGCTTTCTCTGCAGCAAGAACAGTAAGCAGCACAGTAGTGACATCACCAAATGTCCCTCTAAATCCATGATTCTAGCATTCAGAGGCACATCAAAACACAAAAGTTGGAGACGCCGCACACCCAACACAGCAAGTGTGCAACACAGTGTAGATTAATGCTTCAGCCTAGCTCCTCCTGGCCAAACCCCTCTGACTCATTTCATCTCCCCCCATGTGGCTTAATCACAGAGGTCTATGATTATACTTCTATGATTAAGCCCTGTGGGCTGGACAAAACACATTGGAGGAGCGTGGCCAGGAGAAGGTAATCTACACTGTGTTGTACACTTGCGGGGTTCAGTGTGTGGCGTCTCCACCTTTCATCTTCTGATGTGTCTCCAGCAGCCTGGATGAGTTTTTTCTCAGCGGCGACACCCAACAGTGCTATGGATAACAGGGGTTTGTAGTACTTTGAGCGGTGCTCTAAGCTTTTTAGCATTTTAGTATTCAGCGGTACCAGTACATTAGATATCACATTGCATATATACAGCTTTGCACAGTGGTGTCTAGTGACATCACATTTCAGTAAATACACTCCTAGCTTAAAGAGGAACTGCAGTCTTCTCACATAATTTGTAATAAAAACATCTTCGCCATTCTGAAGCCCTCCCTCCAACCACTTTGCATATTTCTTAATATATACTGTGATTTTGTACTTGCCATATATGCTGCAGAAATCTCCCTCCACTGAGTCTGGCTGCAACCATTTTAACTGTGGGCAGCTGAAGCTGCTGCCTGTTCACTTCCTGGATTTATACGGACACACACCTCCAGCTCTGCAGCTCTCATTGGCCCTCTTATGACTCATTCCTCTCTCTTCCTCGCAAACTCTCATGAGAGTTAGAGAGAGAGAGCTGTGCATGATGTTATAAGCCTAGGCTTTTTGCCAGACAAGAAAGAGGAAGTGGGCTGTATAAGGTATTTACTGGCAGAAAAAAAATGTTTTACTATCCAAAGTTAAAACAACAAGGGCAGAAGATTTAATAGATGGGAAGATGAAAAAATGACTAAAAGGTCTGTTTTAATTCAGGTTACTGTCAGGATCAGTTTTAGGGTCAGTGTCAGTGTGTTTTAGGTATATATCTTTTTTGCCATTTTTGGCCAGTTTTTCTTCCATAAAAAAGTAGATATCCATTAATATTTACTACCAAATGAAGGTCCAATTTGTCCTGAAAAAAACAAAACAAAGTATAATTCACCTAGATACAACTAATAGTTGATGAGCTACTGTGTATCACTGTGTTCAAACGTTAAGATTTGTTTTTTCCACCTCTTTATTCTTTTCCAATGAGAATACGGTCAACTAGCGAGACAGAAAAAAATTGTACAGTTGATACAGTACACAGTAATTGACAACTCAGTGAATGGCAGTCTAATTAGGAACAATGCTGGATAATATACTGTAATTAGGAACATTAGAGGAAGATTGTTTGCACAATACCAGCTAGTACATGAGGCAACCTAAAACAGTAATACATTTAGGGCCTATGCAAGGATCTTTGTGTACTTAGACGAAAGTACAGTGTGACAAGAGGGGGGGCAGCATGACGGGGGGGGGGGGCAACGTCACAGGAGGGGGACAGCAGGACAGGAGGGGGGTATTGTAACAGGTGGGTGGCAGTGTCACTCACAAACACCTTGGGAAGCACCAGTCTTCCCAGATCTCATCCTGACTGCAGCGGCTCCTCCAGATGGTGTCAGTGTAGAGTATCTGGTGCCAGGAGGGGTAGCTGTGCCCCAGGCAGGCAGAAGATCTCTGTCGTCAGCTGCAGCACAGAGTGGTGGGGAAGCATCTTCACCCTGACCTCCTCCTTTTCTTCCTTCTCCTCCACGGGCCCTCCGCCAACACCCCCATGCCTGTCCTGGCCCACACAGCTGGGCGTATCCCGCCATTCCTTATTGGAGCCTACATGACAGGGGGCCCCGACTACTCCCAGCACACCTTTAACAAGTAAAAAGGCGCAATGCTCAGATACCTCAATATGACTATATAGAGTCCATAATAGTCCATAGAGCAGATGACAGGGGAAATAGGTGAGTCTGTCTGGGCTGCCACCAAGGAGACCAGAAGCAAATTCCAGTAGAGCTAGGAGAAAGACAAGGAGAGGGGCGCCTCTGAGTATGTATCAACAATATTTTAATATAAAAACAATATCCACTCACATAGAAGATATTAGAGATGAGTGCATCTCTGGGCTGAGCAGATGGGACTACAAGTCACAGAGAGCCCGCTTCTTTCTGGCAAAGTGCAGCACATCAGGTCCCAGGAAGGATAAGGGCGGTGAAATTGCCTGAGCCTGGGAAAACAGCGCTGTAGCTAGATTATCCTGTCCAGTGACCACGAAGATGGAGAACGGTCATGCGATGTAGGAGCCAGAACGAGGCTTGAGCAGCAAAGCAGCGTGGCACAGGATGATGACGTCACTAGTATGCAACGCGTTTCTGAGAGTGCGTGCTACGAGTGGTACGGTAGCCGCGCTCCTTTGGGGGGCCGTGTTTTATGGTGAAGAGGTGACGGGGTCAGGAGGGATACATTACAATAGTGACATTGACAACTGTTTAAATAAAATCCAATCAAGATACTAGCAGTACATAAAAGTGGATGAACCAAAGACAAATAATAAAAAGATAATAACTTATACTAGAACATGCTATTGAGTTATTAATTATAAAAACAAATGACACATTATACACACATTTAGCACAATAGCAAATACGTAATGTTGTGATGGTTTGTGCATAATGAAAATGTATAACATATACTGCGGCCTAGCTTATGTGTGCAGTATATAATAAAGATATAAATACATATATATATATATATATATATATATATATATATATATATATATTCAATTTTAAGTTTATCACTCTTTGTTATATTGCAGCCATTTGCTAAATCTTTTTTTTCCTCATTAATGTACACACAGCACCCCATATTGACAGAAAAACACAGAATTGTTGCCATTTTTGCAGATTTATTAAAAAAGAAAAACTGAAATATCACATGGTCCTAAGTATTCAGACCCTTTGCTCAGTATTTAGTAGAAGCACCCTTTTGATCTAATACAGCCATGAGTCTTTTTGGGAAAGATGCAACAAGTTTTTCACACCTGGATTTGGGGATCCTCTGCCATTCCTCCTTGCAGATCCTCTCCAGTTCTGTCAGGTTGGATGGTAAACGTTGGTGGCCAACCATTTTTAGGTCTCTCCAGAGATACTCAGTTGGGTTTAGGTCAGAGCTCTGGCTGGGCCATTCAAGAACAGTCATGGAGTTGTTGTGAAGCCACTCCTTTGTTATTTTAGCTGTGTGCTTAGGGTCATTGTCTTGTTGGAAGGTAAACCTTTGGCCCAGTCTGAGGTCCTGAGCACTCTGGAGAAGGTTTTCGTCCAGGATATCCCTGTACTTGGCCGCATTAATCTTTCCCTCGATTGCAACCAGTCGTTCTGTCCCTGCAGTTGAAAAACACCCCCACAGCATGATGCTGCCACCACCATGCTTCACTGTTGGGACTGTATTGGACAGGTGATGAGCAGTACTTGGTTTTCTCCACACATACCGCTTAGAATTAAAGTGGATGTAAACCCGAATTTTTTTTAATTTCATACTGTAGAGTATAAGATTTCCTATCATTTGAGCCCAGTCTTGCCACACAGAGTTAATCCATCTCTGAGCAATCCTCTTTTATTGTTCTGTGAGGAAAATATTGACAAACTGAGAAAAACTTTGTCAAATCCTCCCCCTTGCTGTGAGTGACAGCCTAAGACACAGGTATTATTTTTTAATTCCGTCCCCCACTCCTTTCTTCAGCAGCTCTGCATAGATTGGCTGTTCCACACCTCAGCATGATTTGGCATGCTGAAGTCATGTGGTTACTTTTCTGTCTTTTCACTGGATGTTAGAGATCATAGCAGAAGTTCAGCAGAAGTTCAGTGTTAGAAATACACAGGAGAAAATGCATATTGACAAGGAGTGTAGAGGTGGGCGGGGAGTCTACTGACATCACGACTCCACCCACCGAGCTCCAGACAACAGACCCACCCACAGAATATGCAGTTTTTCGGGTCTAATAACAGACAGAGGGGAGACATTTGACAGGTAAAGATACATGCAGGAGGCATGTATATCCTTATAGATAACCCCTATGGCAGTAGTTTAGAAAGGATGACATTGGGTTTACATCCACTTTAAGGCCAAAAAGTTCTATCTTTGTCTCATCAGACCAGAGAATCTTATTTCTCATCATCTTGGAGTCCTTCAGGTGTTTTTTTAGCAAACTCCATGCAGGCTTTCATGAGTCTTGAACTGAGGAGAGGCTTCCGTCGGGCCACTCTTCCATAAAGCCCCGACTGGTGGAGGGCTGCAGTGATGGTTGACTTTCTACAACTTTCTCCCATCTCCCGACTGCATCTCTGGAGCTTAGCCAAATTGATTTTTGGGTTCTTCTTTACCTCTCTCACCAAGGCTCTTCTCCCCGATAGCTCAGTTTGGCCGGACGGCCAGCTCTAGGAAGGGTTCTGGTCGTCCCAAACGTCTTCCATTTAAGAATTATGGAGGCCACTGGGCTCTTAGGAACCTTACGTGCAGCCGAAATTTTTTTGTAACCTTGGCCAGATCTGTGCCTTGCCACAATTCTTTCTCTGAGCTCTTCAGGCAGTTCCTTTGACCTCATGATTCTCATTTGCTCTGACATGCACTGTGAGCTGTAAGGTCTTATATAGTCAGGTGTGTGGCTTTCCTAATCAAGTCCAATCAGTATAATCGAACACAGCTGGACTCAAATGAAGGTGTAGAACCATCTCAAGGATGATCAGAAGAAATGGACAGCACCTGAGTTAAATATATGAGTGTCACAGCAAAAGGTCTGAATACTTAGGACCATGTGATATTTCAGTTTTTCTTTTTTAATAAATCTGCAAAAATGTCAACAATTCTGTGTTTTTCTGTCGATATGGGGTGCTGTGTGTACATTAATGAGGAAAAAAATGAACTTAAATGATTTTAGCAAATGGCTGCAATATAACAGAGTGAAAAATTTAAGGGGGTCTGAAAACTTTCCGTCCCCACTATATATCTCCACATACACCAGATATACATACATACATACACACACACATATATATATATATATATATATATATATATATATATATATATATATACATATACAGTATCTCACAAAATTGAGTACACCCCCCACATTTTTGTAAATATTTTATTATATCTTTTCATGTGACAACACTGAAGAAATGACACTTTGCTACAATGTAAAGTAGTGAGAGTACAGCTTGTATAACAGTGTAAATTTTCTGTCCCCTCAAAATAACTCAACACACACACAAAATGTCCAAATTGGGCCCAATTAGCCATTTTCCCTCCCCGGTGTCATGTGACTCGTTAGTGTTACAAGGTCTCAGGTGTGAATGGGAAGCAGGTGTGTTACATTTGGTGTTATCGCTCTCACTCCATCATACTGGTCACTGGAAGTTGAACATGGAACCTCATGGCAAAGAACTCTCTGAGGATCTGAAAAAAAAAAAATTGTTGCTCTACATAAAGATGGCCTAGGCTATAAGAAGATTATCAAGACCCTGAAACTGAGCTGCAGCACAGTGGCCAAGACCATACAGCGGTTAAACAGGACAGGTTCCTCTCAGAACAGGCCAGCATTGCTGCAGACGTTGAAGGGGTTGGGGGGTCAGCCTGTCAGACCATACACCACACACTGCATCAAATTGGTCTGCATCGCTGTCATCCCAGAAGGAAGCCTCTTCTAAAGATGATACACAAGAAAGCTCGCAAACAGTTTGCTGAAGACCAGCAGACTAAGGACATGGAATACTGGAACCATGTCCTGTGGTCTGATGAGACCAAGATAAACTTATTTGGTTCAGATGGTGTCAATCGTGTGTGGCGGCAACCAGATGAGAAGTACAAAGAAAAGTGTGTCTTGCCTACAGTCAAGCATAGTGGTTGGAGTGCCATGGTCTGGGGCTGCATGAGTGCTGCTGGCACTAGGGAGCTACAGTTCATTGAGGGAACCATGAATGCCAACATGTACTGTGACATACTGAAGCAGAGCATGATCCCCTCCCTTCGGAGACTGGGCCGCAGGGCAGTATTCCAACATGATTACAACCCCAAACACACCTCCAAGACGACCACTGCCTTGCTAAAGAAGCTGAGGGTAAAGGTGATGGACTGACCAACCATGTCTCCAGACCTAAACCCTATTGAGCATCTGTGGGGTATCCTCAAACAGAAGGTGGAGGAGAGCAAGGTCTCTAACATTTACCAGCTCCGTGATGTCGTCATGGAGGAGTGGAAGAGGACTCCAGTGGCAACCTGTGAAGCTCTGGTGAACTCCATGCCCAGGAGGGTTAAGGCATTGCTGGAAAATAATGGTGGCCACACAAAATATTGACACTTTGGGCCCAATTTGGACATTTTCACTTAGGGGTGTACTCACTTTTGTTGCCAGCAGTTGAGACATTAATGGCTGTGTGTTGAGTTATTTTGAGGGGACAGCAAATTTACACTGTTATACAAGCTGTACACTCATTACTTTACATTGTAGCAAAGTGTCATTTCTTCCATGTTGTCATATGAAAAGATATAATAAAATATTTACAAAAATGTGAGGGGTCTACTCACTTCTGTGAGATACTGTATATATAAATGCTAAATTGATAAAGATTTTCTTGGGGGGGGGGGCACAGTGGGAAAAAATTATTTAATAGATAACATTTTATTTGGGGAAGAGAATAAATACATAAGTAAAGGATAAGAGTCATTTGATTGATCACTAAATAGGTATAACATTTATTAAATCTATATATTCAGTTTATAAACATAGTCAAGGACAACCTTGAGATCTTTAGGCGTCTGCCTATGCTGGCACCGGTCCTAATAAAACCCATATATTATATTGCAGCTTACCAATTCTTAGATGTGATGGTTGCATTTGTTTTATTTTTTAGGCTTTCTATTTTCACCTGGTGATCTGCCCAGTAAGTCTGTTGTTTTTCAACAGGACAAGCTCTTCTGCAGATGTACCAGTTACAGGAATGAGACAAACCATTTTCTACTTACAGGGGTGCTTAAAATAATCAGCTTTTTTTATTTATGTAAAATCTTTATCCTAAAAAGAAAAAAAAAGGCTGTAAGTACTTACAAAGTGTTAGCTGGAGTTCCATTTCAATTTGTTAGTGTATCTTAATCTGCTAGTATACCTAACACCCCCCCCCCCCCCGAATGACAATGCTGCTGTCCAAAGGTGCCCCCTGTGCCCAGGGCTGTCTTAATGAAGGGGCCCCAGGTGAATAGGGCCCATAATCAGGGCTAGGAAAGGGGGGGCACTGTGTTAGGGGGTGCACTGGCGAATTGTCTACTATTGGCGCTCTTCTTTGACAGGTGCAACTGCAAAGCCCCTCCTATCAGAAGGAGCAGTGGCTGGCTTCTGCAGGTGGAGGAAGAGAGTCCGCACCAAGACTGAGAACTCACCTAAGTCTCAGCATGCAAGAGGAAAGAGGAACTGCCTTCATTAAAGGTGGGAAAAACATTTTTGATCTGTGAGTACAAGGGGGAAAGGGGGGGCACAACTCTGATGGATGGGGACACTGTGATGGAGAAAACTGATGTATGGGGACACTGTGATGGGAATACCTGATTTATGGGGACATTGTGATGGCAGACACCCGATGGATAGGGACACCGTGATGGGGATACCTGATGTATGGGGACACTGTGATGGGGATACCTGATGTATGGGGACACTGTGATGGGGATACCTGATGTATGGGGACACTGTGATGGGGATACCTGATGTATGGGGACACTGTAATGGGAGACACCCAATGTATGGGGACACTCAAAAGAAAAGGTTTGGGACTTTAAATGACGCACGTGACACATAGCTGGTAAAGTGGTCAAATGCATGATAACACATTTATTCTTTCATATACATACAGATATCATGATGGCATATTATCATTATAATTCAAATATATATATATATACACAGATGTCATGAATAACACATTGCAGTATAAAGTATAATTGTTGTGGGCTGGCTTGTAATCCATATCATAAAATATATATTAAAATCATTAATGATTGCAAAAAGTTCGTAATAATCTAAGCTGTAAATGCATGATTGTAATGCATGTAAAGCTTGATGCGTGTGCTTCATGGAATTCACTCCAATTCTTCAGAAGTCAATACAAGGTGTATATAAGCCAGCACCAGATTCAGCATGCCAGGGACGTGTCTGTCCAGGAGCTGTGGCAGTGGCCCATGACAACCCAAAGTTCTAGTTAACTTCATCAAATATCTCCAACAGAGGACTGATAAGTAAGGAGTTTTCTTACTCTATTAGTCCTCTGTTGGAGATATTTGATGAAATTCACTAGAGCTTTCACCTGTGTTTATAACTACTATGACATGGAGACCCATATCCACACCTCCCAACTTTTTGAGATGGGAATGAGGGACACCTATTAGCAAAATTATGCAGGCATTGGACACACCCCTTGCCACGTCCCCTTAAAGGAGAATTGTTAAAAAAACAAGATTGGTTAAACCCACAAGTGCTTTTTTTACCACTACTATTCCTTTATATTGGCTTTTGGAATTTACAAATGCTGCAATTTAGAAATTGGATGAAAGGTTTAGACCTGGAAAACACTTTTTGACAGATAAAAAGTGCATTTTATATACAACTATATAGATCAGACCAAAATAAGGGACAAATGAGGAGGAATGAGGGACAGAGGGACATTGCTCCAAATCAGGGACAGTCCCTCGAAATCAGGGATAGTTGGGAGCTATGCCATATCCCTCTGGGGGTTTGCACGTGTGTGCCTTGGTTTCCCACCGAACACTGCATGCTGAATCTGGAGCTGACTTATACACACCCTGCATTTGGTCCTGAAGTGGGGTAAATTCCACGAAATGCACGTGTCAAGCTTTTTAAGATGCATTATAATCACGCGTTTACAGCTTCGATTATTATGAACTTTCTGCAATCAATAATGATTTTACTATATATGTAGCGCTACCCCCGGAAGGGCCGCTGTAATATACTGGTGTTCCACACTAGTGATAGCTCACCTTCACCTGGATCCAAGTAACACCAATACACTATTTAAACTTTTAGCTGGGCTTTATTAAAACTAGCAATAAGCCCTGAAAAGAGATAAACTGATTAACAGAATACCAATATTAAATGCAACGATATAATACAACTGCTCGATAAATTAAAACAGGATTGGTGTTTGTTCACTTTAACTGCCAGTGAGAGGCCTTGCCTGAAATGCACTGAACGAGTGGTGAACGAAAGTGCCAGTTGCACAATACAAAAATAATGTTCAACAATTTCCCAAAAGTGATATTACTGACTATAAGAGCCTATCTAGGTCTTGTAGGTTCTAGCTAACTACTGGCCAGTGGGAATTCTATTCACACACACAGTCTGTCAGTGTTGCAGACATATCAAATCTCCAGCAAATCGTGGGAGACTCCCGCATTTGGATGTTGGCTCACAGACACCCAGGAGCGCCGGGCGATCTCCTGGCTGAGCCTGTCACTCAGAAAGGCAGAGCAGCCTGAGCGGCGGAATGTCCTACCTACACCCACCCTAAGGCAGGGGTCTCAAACTGGCGGCCCTTCAGCTGTTGCAGAACTACAAGTCCCATGAGGCATTGCAAGGCTGACAGTTACAAGCATGACTCCCACAGGCAGAGGTGTGGTGGGACTTGTAGTTCGGCAGCAGCTGGAGGGCCACCAGTTTGAGACCCCTGCCCTAAGGTATGCCACTGTTTGCTAATGTATATTGCAAATAGAAGTTTTCAGTAGATTATACCAAAAGTCTTTATAATATTTGATGTTACAATGGCAGTCCTAGCAGATTCCTCTGTGAAGAGCTGATTGCTGGGGATATGGCAGGAGAACATAATATGACATTATACATTTTATTGAAAATTTAACTTGAAGTTTCCATGTTCCAGCACTTAGTTTTACACTCTCCCTTCTCTCTGATGCAGACAATACTCATTCAAAAAACATTTAGTGTGCTTTCACACTGAGGCTAGTGGCGCTATACGGCCACTAGTGGGGTGCTTTTAACCCCTGCTAGCGGCCGAAAAGGGTTAAAACTGCCCACAAAGCGCCGCTGCAGCGGCGCTGCCCATTGATTTCAATGGGCAGGGGCGCTTTAGGAGTGGTGTATACACCGCTCCTACAACGCTGCAAAGATGCTGCTTGCAGGACTTTTTTTACTGTCCTGCAAGCGCACAGCTCCAGTGTAAAGCACTCAGGCTTTCACACTGGAGTGAGAAGAGAGGCTCTTTACAGGCGCTGTTTTTAGTGCTATAGCGCCTGTAAAGCGCCTCAGTATGAAAGCAGCCTTACTAGTAAAAAAGAAAAATAAGAGACACAGAATGCCTATGTATGTCAAAAACGGCAAACTTTAATTGGTTGCATTTAATTGGGGGGGGGGGGGGGGCGCCAGCGCGTCACCTCCCTGAAATTAGTTTTTGTAGGTTGGGATGTCTGGCATTGGGGCCCTTTAAATCCTGTGTTTGAGTACTCAGACTTTTGTGAAGCAATATTTGTAATCCACAGAATGGAAAGGGGTATCTTCGCAAAGTGTCACAGGGTAACAAAGATTAACCGATGTGATGATCCACCTTCAGATACAGCCGCTTTAGCGGTAAATAGGACCTAGCAGGATTAAGCAAGATCCACTTACACAGGATGGCAGAAGATCTCTCACCATTAGATGCACTTGATACATCTTCCTTCCAGCAATTGGTAGATTGATCGCTGTCTCAGTCGACTGGAAGGCGATGGGAGCAACACAGGCCACAATTCTCCAAACAGGATGATGATTGCTGCAGTACTGAAATTCGTCTCTAGATTTCACTGAACTGTTAGCACATCTTCAGTAATCAATACTCTGCATATATTACAGAGGCAATACTAAGCCAGTGCTACATATATTTTATGATTTGGGATACAAGCCAGCCCACAACAATAAGGCTGGGTTCACACTGTGTGCGGCGTGGCTCAAAGCAGGGGTCCTGTGCATCCCCGTTTACCATTTCTGATCGGCATTAGGTCCGAATTTTTGGCTGAATTTGGACCTGAAAATGGGCCAAAGTTCCCCTGGACTCTTTTGCTGTGAGCTCTGCGGCCCCCTGGAGATGTGTGAACTGGCTCCTTTGAGAGACAGTCACACTCAATCACACTCTCCTGTCATGTGAATTGGATGTGGAAAAACCTGCATCGAATTCACAGTAGTGTGACCCAGCCTTATATTTGATATTGCAATGCGTTATTCATGACATCTGTGTATATACAGTATATATATGAATTAAAATGGTAATATGCCATCATGATATCTGTATGTACAGTGCCTTGAAAAGGTATTCATACCCCTTGAAATGTTCCACATTTTGTCATTATACAACGAAAAACATAAATGTATTTTATTGGGATTTTATGTGATAGACCAACACAAAGTGGCACATAAATTGTGAAATGGAAGGAAAATGATAAATGGTTTTCCAAATTTTTTACACATTTATATCTGAAAAGTGTGGCGTGAATTTGTATTCAGCCCCCATGATACCCCTAACTAAAATCTAGTAGAACCAATTGCCTTCAGAAGTCACCTAATTAGTAAATAGAGTCCATCTGTTTGTAATTTCATCTTAGTATAAATACAGCTGTTCTGTCAAGCCCTCAGAGGTTTGTTAGAGAACCTTAGTGAACAAATAGCATCATGAAGGCCAAGGAACACACCAGACAGGCCAGGGATCAAGTTGTGGAGAAGTTTAAAGCAGGGTTAGGTTATAAAAAAATATTGCAGGCTTTGAACATCTCATGGAGCACTGTTCAATCCATCATCCAAAAATGGAAAGAGTACGACACAACTGCAAACCTACCAAGACATGGCATCCATCTAAACTGGCAAGGAGAGCATTAATCAGAGAAGCAGCCAGGAGGCTCATGGTAACTCTGGAGGAGATGCAGAGATCAACAGACCAGGTGGGAGAATCTGTCCACAGGACAACTATTATTCTTTACTTCATTACTCTGCAAATCTGGCCTTTATAGAAGATGGCAAGAAGAAAACCATTGAAAGAAAGCCATAAGAAGTCCCATTTGCACTTTGCAAGAAGCCATGTGAGGGACACAGCAAACATGTGGATGAAGGGGCTCTGGTCAGATGAGACCAAAATTTAACTTTTTGGCTTAAAAGCAAACGCTTTGTGTGGCGGAAAACTAACACTGCACATCACCCTGAACACACCATCCCCACCATCCCCGCCGTAAAACATGGTGGTGGCAGCATCATGTTGTGGGGATGCTTTTATTCAGCAGGGACAGGAAAGTTGGTCAGAGTTGATGGGGAGATGGAAGGAGCCAAATACAGGACAACCTTAGAAAAAAACCTGTTATGCCCTGTACACACGGTCGGATTTTCCGATGGACATTGTCCGATCGGAGCGTGTTGTCGGAAATTCCGACCGTGTGTGGGCGCCATCGGACATTTTCCATCGGATTTTCCGACACACAAAGTTGGACAGCAGGAGATAAAATTTTCCGACAACAAAATCCGATTGCGTCAATTCTGACCGTGTGTGGCCTGTTCCGACGCACAAAGTGCCACGTATGCTCAGAAGAAATTCCGACACGGGACAGCTCGTTCTGGTAAACTTAGCGTTCGCAATGGATACAGCACTTTCGTCACGCTGCAATGTAAAAAATGGTTTAATACAGCGCACTCTCTTCTTCTTTATAATGTGACAAGAATTAAGTAGTTTTGCTGCTCATATTCACACACACTTCTCACAAAGTTTTATTTGTGTTTTTTTAGTGGGATTCCCTCAATATATTGTTATTAGTTGTCACATCTGACAGTTTTATATTTTTTATGTTTTTTTTTTTTTTGTTTTTAAGCCTTTTTTTTTCTTTAATGTTTGGATTTTTTCCAAGGCTGATCTTTGTTCAATGTTATTTTTATTTTTACTCCAGAATATTTTTGTGTGTGTTTTGTGTGGCAAGTTACCCCAACACCATTGATATCTTTTATTATTTAATCTCCATGAGATTTTTTGTTGTTGGTGTCCCTTGTTCATTTCACATTGTATATAGGAGAGTATAATTCAAAACAAAAATCCTTTATTAAGGGCTCAGAACCAAACAAAGAGGAAGGCAACACTGGATCAACAGGAGAAATTAGTGAAGCCTGGGACCCCCACGGCAGACATCAATTCTTAAACCTCAAAATTGGTGGCCTGAGGAGTCCATATGTAAGGGAGGGCAGTCTGGTCCGGGATTCACAGAGATCCGGATAGCAGCAGATGACATCAGTGTCCCCAGGCTGTGGTACCACAAGAGGCTGCATCTTTTGGCCGACCAGACTGGATCCAGGGCAATCACTCTCTGGTCTTCCTTTCACACTTCCTTCCGGGCTGTGGCTGTGCAGTTGGAGATGTGGCAGGAGGAGGAGTAGGACCTGGAGGAGGAGTAGGACCTGCAGGAGGAGGAGGAGGACCAACCCAAAGCTGTGTGTGAGGTGTAATTTGGCCCCTCACACCTTTCGCCAGAGCCTCTGATATGAGGGCCTCACACATGGCTTTTTGGCCCTCCTCCATCCTCTGCATTTTATAGGCTATGAATGCAGCAATGTTCTCCTGCCTGGTGTGGGGTGCTCCCAGGACCTCTGTAGCCCTACAAAAAAATCTGATAGCAGCCTCCTCTAGGGTACACTTTCTACTGCCACTTTCTCTTTCCTGGGGGGTGGAGGGACCTGCAGATCAGCCAGCCGGCTCGGCCCGGCCACCTCCTGGCTGAAACTTCCCTGTGTATGAAAAAGGGACATGGTTTTAGTTTTTGCATCATCAATCACAATCATAAATTAGTACTCCCAAATAACATCTAGTTAACATCATTGATTGGACAAGCAGAAATATTTAGAGGAATGCTATACCTGGCTCAATCTTGGCTCCTCCACATGTGGCCTGGAAGGCCCAGGTTGGGCGTCAGAAGCCTCAGCCGGGGGGGGGGAAGGAAGCGTGGAAGGAAGACTGGAGAGTGATGACCTGGGTTCAGTCTGGCCTGCCAGAAAGTGCAGCCTGTCGTAGTACAACATCCTGGGGACATAGATGTCATCTGCTGCTCCGGATCTCTGTGAATCCAGGACTTTCTTGCGCTCCCTCAGATATGTGCTCCTCAGGCCACCAATGAAAATCTTTAAATAGGTGATGTCTGCCGTGGGGATCACCTGCTTCACAATTTCACACAATTGCTCCAGTGCTGCCTTCCTCTTTGCTTGGTTCTTGTAATGGGGGTGTTTAATCTCCCACAGACAGGGCAGCTCCCTTAGCATCTCTATGAAGACTGAAATGAAGTCCTGATCTTTCAGTACCATATCCATGTTCACTGCAAGACACAACACAAGACAAAGCCTAATGTCACACCAAACTCTCCTAATCTTGTTACAATATAGGCCTCAATCTATAGAAGCAGTATAGGCCCAAGTTTGTCTCTTACCTTCGTTCTTACGATCGCCGCGTTCAATGCTCCTTCCTCCGCTCACAGATCAAACGTAATACGCACGCGTGTTACGCTTTATATACACTGCGCATGCGTGTAACTCCGCCCGCCCCTGACGTTCTTTCTAGTGTATTCCCCGCCCCTTTTCGTTCGGCGCAGTGGGGGAAGAGCATGATGGTGGAGTTACAACAGGTGCGTGATAATTCTAACAACGAGGAGGAGGAGGAGGAAAGCTCGGATCCAGGCACGTCCCGATCCAGAAGGAGACGTTTTAAGGCCACAAATATGTCGTTTGGGGAGATGTTGGAGATGGTCGACATCATGAAGAAGTCCGACTATGACGGAAAATATGGGCCTTACCCCCACCCCAACATCAGAAAGGCCAAAATCATTGGTAAAGTGGTCCGGAGTCTGGAGAGGAATTTCGGGGTACGAAGATCAAAAGATCAGCTCAGGAAGCGGTGGTCGGACCTGAAGTTGAGAGAGCCAGAGCAGTACCGAAAGATCCGGAGAGTGCTGCAAAAAAGTAAGTAGTTGTGCTGTGTTCCTATTCTTTCTGTCTTTATTCCGTTCATTCTGCTCCATATGCTTTTAGTAATTGTAACGTTTAAAAAGGTCAACTTTAATGTTCATGGCCCATTATTCGTTCGTATCAAACATTTTTCTTTCGGCCCCTAGAACACCATTGTTTAGGCCATATGCATTTTCACACATTTTTGGGGGCCTACTTGGATGCCAAATATTTGTTTGTGTAGATGGGTTTGTTACTAGAATGAAATGCAAACTAGATTGTGTGTAAGGAGAGGACACTGAGCAGCTGTTTTCACATCTGGACACTGGAGCACTAGTGTGGGACACAAGAACACCATTTTTATTAGGGGGCCACACAGGTGCTCCAGTGTATACTATAGGGGGGTCTCCATCTGTGAAGCTTGTACCAAACAGGTAAAGTATTGCAGCTTGACAAAGGGCAATAAAAAATATACATCTTGGAACTCGGCTAAAATAGACAATTGTACCCCACTTCCAAGCAATGTTTCCTATTTCTATAGTTCTGCCATCAAATATCTGTGTGCTAAGTATACCATTTTTGTTTTACATAGGGGAGAAAAGACTCGGACACCCCTCATCCCAGGAGACCAGAGACCCCCCCTCTCTGGAAGAAGGGGAAATACCAACCCAAGAAGCTGAGCAGGAGGAAGAAGAAGACGTGGTGGAGATTGGCACCACAACAGGTGAGTGTCTGCGACCACAGACTCAGGTAAAAGAGATGGCTGGTGGCAGATTTTTGAGACCTTTTTTTTGTTCTTTATCTCTTTTTAGGTGATCGTGATGTGAGGGATCCAGAACGCTTTACATCAGAAAGTGCCCAGATACTGATTGGGGAGATCATGGGGTGCAATCTCCAATTGCAAAACATCCAGCAACAAATCAGTGATGTTATTAAAAAAAATAATAACATCATTGATGTTTTGGGGCGAATTTAAACCCCACAAAATCACCTGTTTTATCGTACCAAACTTTTTTCAATGTTTAGAAAAGCCAAATTTGGAGGATGCACACAGTGTGCCAACATGTGCTATCTGCCATCACGGGAGATCAATGGACGCGTTTTGGGGGGGCAACCCCTTCCTCAATTATAAAGTAGCGTTGAGGAAGGGCTTGCTCCCCCCAAACACGTCCCTTGATCCCCCATGATGGCAGATAGCACATGTGGACTTTTGTAAATTGGTGTGCATCTTCCAAATTTGGCTTTTCCAGGGGGTGATTTCCCCCCATCTGAACGCTATATCAAACCCAGTTCCTAAATACTGATGTCTGATATAGCCTTCAGGTTTTACCTAATGTGAACTTTGTAAGTTCAAGTTTTTTGGCTTTCTTGTTGGTTTTACACAGGCCTGTTTTATCTGAAATGGATATTTTGATTTTTCATAATGCTACTGCAAACATTGTTATACAACAAACATGTTGGTTTGTTTTAAAAACCTTTGGTAAATGCGCATGTGATTGTGCAGGTATAAAAAAGTGCCTTACTCAAGAATGTGTGGATTATTGTCTCAACACTACAACACTTTTGGGGTGATGTAATTGTTGTTTTATGCACAAATGGGGGTTATTTCCTAAGGGCAAATCCTCTTTGCACTACAAGTGCAGGTTCAGTGCAGTTGCAAGTGCACTTGTAGTGAAATGTGTTTTTGCATTTAGGAAGTACCAGCCAACACTGTTTTTTATAAGGTTACCCAATCACGACATTTTCTGCACTCAACACATTTCTGTCGGGGTCAGCTAAAACAAACACAAGCAGTAAATGTCCACCAAGAATTTCTTTTGGTTGTTTTTTATTTGAAAAAGGTGTCACATATTGTCTGGCATATTGATAGCCCCCCTACCCGCAAAGAACTCCAGGTATCGTAACCGGACATCACGGGCATTCAGGGAGGGCAAGCCAGGACGGCCGCTTTCTAAGTCCGTCATTGTTGATGTATTTGGGATTCCGGCCTCAGGCCCAACTGAGCCAGCATAGTTGGCTGAATGTTTTCGTAGAAAATTATGGAGAACACAGCAGGCAAGTATTATATGGTTCAGTTTATACTCCGCCATATGGATGGGTGTCAGAAATAGTCGGAACCGGCTGGCCAGGATTCCAAATGTGTTCTCCACCACTCTTCGGGCTCTGGCCAGCCGGTAATTAAAAACCCTCTGTTCCGGGGTGAGGGTCCTCATCGGGAATGGCCGCATCAGGTGGTCCCCCAGCGCAAATGCTTCATCAGCAACGAACACAAATGGGAGACCTTCAACATTGTCCTCTGGAGGTGGCAAGTCCAAGCTGCCATTCTGGAGACGCCTGTAGAACTCCGTCTGGGCGATCACTCCACCATCGGACATCCGGCCATTCTTCCCCACGTCCACATACAAGAAGTCGTAATTAGCCGACACCACCGCCAACATCACTATACTATTAAACCCCTTGTAATTATAATAGTACGACCCCGAGTTGGGTGGTGGGACGATGTGGACGTGTTTCCCATCAATTGCCCCTCCGCAGTTAGGAAAGTCCCACCGCTGGGCAAAGTGGGAGGCCACAGTCTGCCATTCCTGTGGCGTGGAAGGAAACTGTTGAGGAAAAAACAATAAACATTACTATTTTTTTCACAGAAACCTGGCAAGCAGATTAGACACAAACATTATGGGTCAACCTCCAGATAGCATTTATTAAGGGGAATTTAACAACAACAAAGTATAAGGTACACCTATTATATTCCCCCCCCCACCCTCTCATGGGCCATTTCGAACATTATAGGGGGGGGAACTCTTGGACAGGTAACCCTCTTCACTTCATTGAGAGATGAATGCCTAAATACAGGGTATTACTTGGAACAGCCCCTCCTTAGTTACACTATTGGCAGCCCACTGGACAGGTAAGAAGTGTCATAATACAAAGATATAAATACACACTGTACACATTTGAGCACATTTGGACATTCTGCTATTACCTATCAAGATCATAATAGGATACAAGAACTTTAAACAGTACCATTGGAAAGTATACAGGCAGGCCCTTGCACTACATGCTTTGGGGAATTCATCCATAAATCTGAGCACTAAAGAGATGGGTATAGTGTGTATGGGTTTGGCAAAGTCAGCAGATAGATGATTGAGGATAGAGAATTGGGATCAGCTGACTTAGCAGTTGGGGGAGGGAGGGTTACAAAAAATTTGGGGACACCACAAAAAAAAGCCTCTGGCCCTCTGCCTGAATTTAAATCAAAAATAACATTTCAAAACATTTTAGGGGGTGTTTGGGGTAAAGCACTACTATGGAGCTGATAAAATACATTGTTAAGTAACTACATGAGGTGAATATAGGGCAGGAGACACCATGCTGGGGAGGTTATTGAAGGGCAAATATGTATGAAGGACCTAAAATAATAATTACATAAAAATCCAGCATGCATGAGGACAAAGGGGACATTCACAGCATAATACAATCATGGTAATTAGGGAATGAGGAAAGAAATACAATATATTATCAAACATTCAATACAATAAAATGTGATATAAAAGGATAAAAATCTTACCTTCATATACTCCTTCTGTAGGACCTGGATGATGGCAGAACAGGTCTCTGGGATAATGATCCCCAGAGCCTGGGGGGAGATGCCTGTCGAGAACTTGAGGTCCTGCAGGCTTCTCCCTGTGGCCAAATACCGCAGGGTAGCGACCAACCTCTGCTCCGGAGTGATGGCTTGCCTCATGCAGGTATCCTGCCTGCTGATATAGGGGGTCAGCGAAGCCAACAGACGGTGAAACACGGGGTCCGTCATCCTGAGAAAGTTCCTGAAATCATCAGGATTATTCTCACGGATCTCACGGAGCAAAGGCATATGACAGAACTGGTCACGCTGAAGCAACCAATTCTTGGTCCATGAACTCCTCCCCACCCTGTTCATGGACTGGACTTGTGTCAAGGTCAGGACCCCAACACCAAGCCCCCGCACAGCACGAACTCTACGAGGAGTACGCATACGCAACATGGCTAGAAAACGGTCGGCTGCTCAGAACGAAGTAACAGAACGCACTGAAGAACAGCAAGGCCTGTGAAGAGCGACCTGAAAAACAGCAACGAGCGGACAAGATCGCACAGAAAACTCCAATACGAACTGACTGCACGCACTGAAGAGCAGATACAAACCCACAAGCACAAACTGAACGGCAGAAAACGATCTGAAAGCCACGAGTCTGAAAAAGCGCGAATCGTCTCTCACCAAACTTTTACTAACACGAGATTAGCAAAAGGAGCCCAAAGGGTGCCTCGCTTGGTTCTGAACTGGCCTTTTCTAGTCTCGTCGTACGTGCTTGACGTCACCGCGTTCTTGGCGATCGTAAATTCCGACAACTTTGTGCGACCGTGTGTAGGCAAAACAAGTTTGAGCCAACATCCGTCGGAAAAAATCCGAGGATTTTGTTGTCGGAATGTCCGAACAAAGTCCGACCGTGTGTACGGGGCATTAGAATCTACAAAAGTCTTGAGACTGGGGCAAAGGTTCACCTTCCAGCAGGACAACGACCCTAAACATACAGCCAGAGCTACAATGGAAGGGTTTAGATCAAAGCATATTCATGTGTTAGAATGGCCCAGTCAAGACCTAAATTCAATTGAAAATCTGTGGCAAAACTTGAAAATTGCTGTTCACAGACGCTCTCTATCCAATCTGACAGAGCTTGAGCTATTTTGCAAAGAAAAATGGGCAAAAATGTCACTTTCTAGATGTGCAAAGCTGGTAGAGACATCCCCAAAAATACTTCCAGCTGTAATTGCAGCAAAAAATGGTTCTACAAAGTATTGTCTCAGGACGGCTGAATACAAATGCACGCCACACTTTTCACATATTTATTTGTAAAAAATTTGAAAACCAGTTATCATTTTCCTTCCGCTTCACAATTATGTGCCACTTTGTGTTGGTCTATCACATAAAATCACAATAAAATACATTAAATGTTTTTGGTTGTAACATGACAAAATGTGGAAAATATCAAGGTGTATGAATACTTTTTCAAGACACTGTATATGAAAGAATAAATGTGTTATCATGCATTTGACCACTTTACCCGCTATGTGTCATGCTTCATTTAAAGTCCCATGACTATGGCTATAGAATGTCATAGGCCTCATTTAAAGTTCCAAAACCCTCCTTATACCCATGACGTATGGCGACACTGTGATGGGAGACACCCGATGTATGGGGACATCATGATGGGGTTTCCTGATGTATGGAGACACTGTGATGGGAGACACGTGATGGATGGGGACACCGTGATAGGGGAACTTGATGTAAGGGGACACAGTGATGGGGGAACCTGATGTAAGGGGGCGCAGTGATGGGGGAACCTGATGTAAGGGGGCGCAGTGATGGGGGAACCTGATGTAAGGGGGCGCAGTGATGGGGGAACCTGATGTAAGGGGGCACAGTGATGGGGGAACTTCATGTAAGGGGGCACAGTGATGGGGAAACCTGATGTAAGGGGGCACAGTGATGGGGAAACCTGATGTAAGGGGGCACAGTGATGGGGGAACCTGATGTAAGGGGGCACAGTGATGGGGGAACCTGATGTAAGGGGGCACTGTGATGGGGGAACATGGTGTAAGGGGGCACTGTGATGGGGGAACCTGATGTATGGGGACACTGATGGAGGAACCTGAGGTAAGGGGGCACAGTGATGGGGGAATCTGATATAAGGGGGCACAGTGATGGGGGAACCTGATGTAAGGGGGCGCAGTGATGGGGGAACCTGATTAAGGGGGCGCAGTGATGGGCGAACCTGATGTAAGGGGACACAGTGATGGGGAACTTGATGTAAGGGGGCACAGTGATGGGGGAACCTGATGTAAGGGGGCACAGTGATGGGGGAACCTGATGTAAGGGTGAACAGTGATGGGGGAACCTGATGTAAGGGTGAACAGTGATGGGGGAACCTGATGTAAGGGGACACTGTGATGGGAGAACATGGTGTAAGGGGGCATTGTGATGGGGGAACCTGATGTATGGGGACACTGATGGAGGAACCTGGGGTAAGGGGGCACAGTGATGGGGGAATCTGATGTAAGGGGGCACAGTGATGGGGGAACCTGATGTAGGGGGGAACAGTGATGGGGGAACCTGATGTAAGGGGGCACTGTGATGGGGGAACCTGGTGTAAGGGGGCACTGTGATGGGGGAACCTGGTGGAAGGGGGCACTGTGATGGGGAAACCTGGTGGAAGGGTGCACAGTGATGGGGCAACCTGATGTATGGGGACACTGTGATGGGGTTACCTAATGCAGGCTAGTAGAGGCCCCAGTGCATTACTTTGCCCAGGGGCCCATGATGCTATTAAGATGGCACCACCTGTGCCCCTTCATCCAGAGTGGGGACACTCTAATACAGGAGGTACGTTACTGGCCAGATTTCCAGGTGAAGACAGGATTCGAGGAGAAAGTCTAACAAAAGAAAATGAATGCAGCTGCCACATCTAAAGATTGGTAAACTGCAATACATCATATTTTTGGTTTTGGGTTTAATACCTTTTTAAATTGATAGGAGTTGGGAATCCCATTGACTGTATATCTCTGTTTTCCAAATATAGTGGAAATCATGTCAAGGATAGGGGTGTTAAAGGGGGTATGGAGGAGGGAAGGTGGTAGTAGGAAGTCAAATAAAGTGAAGGTGGGGGGAGGGAAGAGCCACTGAGGGATAGCAGTCCTCATAATAATAGGCAAGAGGAGGGGTGTGATAAACCAATTCAGGAGAATAGGGAGAAGACTGGTCTAAAGGGTAAGTTATGAACCTTAAAGTGGTATTAACCCCCAAACCAAAAACATATTATATTGCAGTATACCAATCGATACATGTATTGGCTGCATATGTTTTCTTTTCTTTTGGATTTTTTCCCTCTGTTTTCACTTGGTTGCCTGCCCAGTAACACACCTCCTGCATTAGTGTGACACAGCTCTGGATGAAGGAGAACAGGAGGCACAGCAGACATCATCATTGTCAGTTGGGGGGGGGGGTTAGTTTTAAATGTACAGTTTTAAATGTTCAGTTACAGCAAACCGATCATTTTATACACCCCTGCCAGTGTTAAATGGTTTGTCTCATCCATAGAGAGCTTGTGCTTTTGAAAAACAATAGACTTGCTGCCTGGATCACCAGATTAAACTAGAAAAAAGAAGCCTACAATAGAAAATGAATGCAGCCGTCGCATCTAAGAATTGGTATGCTGCAATATAATAAATGTTTGCTTTTGGGTTTAATACTGCTTTAAATCTGGCCTGATAGGAGACATTTACCTTCACTATTGGTGCTAATAGAGCCAGGTCTTATCGAACTCTTCAGACCCATTTTGTTTTGGCATAGGTTAGGGCTTGTTCACATTTGACTAAATTTCTAACACATAACAAAGGCTCCTATAGCATTAGTATGGCGTGTTAGACTCGCGTTAATGAGCTTTAGTATGGGCGTTGGACTGGCATTTAACAAGCATTAAAAATGCTCCAAAAATGCCCCATGGTGATGAGCGTTAAGGCGTGTTATAAACGCTCCACAAATGCCTATTCCAATACAGAAAATAAACTAATCTTAACACCCCACAACCGCACCGCAGCTGCCTGCCAGAGCATTTGCGAAGTGTTACCATAGACTTGGGGGGAAATGGGGGGCATTGAAAAACTTCAAACACCTCCTGACTCCACATGACGCTTTAATTTTGAAGCGACACGACGCTAACGCTTCATGTTTTGATAATATGAACAGCACTGTATGTTGTCCATTGTATCATTTGCATAGGCATTTGAGGGGTGTTTTTAACGCATCTGGAACACCTGCTTTTAATGCCAGTGTGAACTTAGCCTTGGGCGTTTTATTAATTTCCTCTACTTTATTGACCCATAGTTGTAGTGAGGGAGGGGATTCATCTATCCATTAGGCTGGGATGCATGCTTTAGTAGCATCAAAAAGATATCTCAATCGGAGACATCTGTACATTTTAAGAGGTATCGTATTGTTATGAAGTAGGGAAAAAAAAGAAAGTTTCCAAGTTATCTGAAGGTCTTTAAAGCATTGTGAAAGTACTATGTTCAGTCCTTCAGAAGGAGTAAAGTGATCATTTTGACCATGTGGTTTCCCTGTGGTTCCCACACCCGCAATCACGCTGTGAGCTGAGATGCGTGGGGGTGCCAGTCAGAATGAACAGCAGTCCCGTGTGTCTCACAAGAGCAGCACAATTCGATCGTTGGTGGTTGTGGGAATTGATACGATTCCCGCACCCACAACTGGAATGCACAGTCCAGGCTAGTGTGAACCTAGCCTTAAATGGGAGTACTCAGAATCTGGTGCAGCTGTGCATGGTAACCAATCAGCCTCTAACTTCAGCTTGTTCAATTAAGCTTTGAAAATAAAACCTGGAAGCTGATTGGTTACTATGAAGAGTTGCACTAGATTTTACACTCTCCAGCATTAGAAAATAACATGTTGCATATGTTGGCAAATGTGAAGCCTCACTGCTGCAGAAAGGCACCTCTGCAAGGCGTGGCCTCTCACTCAAAACTGTCTAACTTCTCAACTATTGGACATAAACAGAAATGCAAAAATTCAACATAGGCTTACCAAGAAATGGCCGATACTAGACGCCAATCACTCAAGACAGCTGAAGGCCCCCCGGTGTTGATTTGGACTCCATAGGTTCCTTTCCTCTCAAAAGTACCCTCTTTGATCTTGGTCTTGTATGGCATACTCCCTTTGACTGCCATTTATTATTACACTATAATTGAAAGTTTTGTGTACTCAAACACATATTTAAAATTTACATTCCTAATAAAACCTTTATCACAATAAAAATGATGTATGAAATTGTTCTCTTCGTTTTTGAGACTTTCTGAACCTCTCCTATCCTATGAAATTCCTTACTCCAATCTGTCTGAAGGTCTCCTACTCTGATCCCTGAAAACCCTTCTCTTCAGAGAAGCCTATTCTGCCCCTATCTAATAACTGTACTTTTTTTCTTCTCCATCAGCCCTTCCCCCACAGTTAAAGTGTTACTAAACCCAGGACCCTATATTCACTATATCTGGTCTCCCACAGTACACAGAACATAGACATGCAATAGTTTTAGTATATATATATAAACTGCTAACTACCTTATCAGCAGTATATAGCAGTCTCGTTACTTGTATCAGTGTCTGCTTAAGCTTGTAGGAGGAGTTTTCTTTCCCCATGACCCTCTGTCTAGACAGTGCTGATTGGCCGTGTGCTGTTCACATGCACCCTCAAAAAAAAAAAAAAACTCACTAGCAATACACACCGAACTGAGCATGTGCAGCCTGACTCCTAATGCTCTGTTTTATCACAAGATGGGTTGGATTCAGTTAAAGAAGAGGAGGATCAGAGAAGACAGGATCACACAGCCTTTATACACAATGCAGAGGATTAACCCCTTAGATTCCATAGTGAGTATAACAAGCATGCTTTACTGCATATACAGACTGATTTTACTGTTGTGGGTTTAGTAACACTTTAATACCTTTAGAATCATTTCCCCCTCCCTTTTAGATTGTAAGCTCTAATGATTCCTCCTGTATTGAATTGTATTGTAACTGTACTTTCTGTCCATACGTTGTAAAGCACTGTGCAAACTGTTGGCACTATATAAATCCTGTATAATAATAATAATAATAATAATGTATGCTATTGGCTTATTGTTGCAATAAATTTCTAAAGTGCTTAATAACTTTTTATTTATTGATGTATTTATCTGGACCACAGTTTTTAAGCAAATAGTAATTAGTGGTCAAAGTTTTTTTTCAGTAGTTTTTTTGTTTCTATTTGACAATGAAAAATATTCAGCAAATGTATATTTCCTAACTGAAATATATCTGAATGTAAAGGTAACCTTTGTTTGTAACATGTCCTTTGATGCATATGAACAGTAGTTGGATGTAAGAACAGCAATATCTCAGAAAGAAGTGCAGGTTTTATTTTTATTTTTAAATAAAATAAATATGTTACTCCTCTAATAACATTGATTTCAATACTATCAAAACATAAGTAGATCTGACCATAAGCATACATACTGTATATAGTAACAATGGCATCAGTAAAGCGAATTTGTTATAATAGATTTAGTCATGATAAGTACTGACAAATGTCTGGGTATTGTAATTAATAAGAATATTCAAAATGAGCAGTGCTATCTACAAAGCCCTTTGGGCTTATTTAAGAGAAACCTGGGCCCAGACTATGGACATTATTGGTTGTACATCAATTTAACATGCATTAAAAGGGCTTTAAAGCAACTGATCCTTGACCTCTCTAGCTGCATGTACTGAAGTAATTCATTCTCAAAGATCATAGGAATTACTCTAATGTTTTTAGCTGGTTTGTAGCTTAAAAGCACCTTCTGTGTGTTTAGATCGGAAAGCTGGCAAGCCACCAATATTCTGCTTCCATAATAACTAAAGGGGAGAGGAGTTGTGATTGCAGTGCCTCTGTTGTAAACATGAATTTCTCCACAATGCCTAAAGCTACTGAGGTGAAGGAAGACTTGTTTTAGTGTGCTTTTAATGCAAATACTTTAATGTACATGATCTGAGCAAAGGTAAATTTTAATACGTCAATGCAAAATACTCTACAGCCGTGTGAAGTATGCTGCTTGTCATGGGTACTGGTACTGGGTACTGCTACTTCACGCATCCCTCTTTCTCTTCTCAAAGGTCTATGTGTTATTGATTCTTATAGCTCATCTCCTTCCATATCCATGGGATTGACATGACCATTGGTTTGTGATGTATTTACATGGAATTCTTTGGACAGGTCAACCTTGTTTTCTGAGATCAAGGGTCTCAACTTATCACAAGAGAAGAGCAGAGCAAACCGCAAGAGGCAAAAAACAGAGCTTGCTGCAATGATTACAACTGCAAAAATAAATATTATTAGCATTAGCAGTCATTGACAATAATTAGATACTGTATATAAAACAATCATTGACGTTTTAGGCAAAGGACTATGTCCTTATATGTTTTGTTAACATGAATGAGTTATTAATAATTGAAAATATAAGAATAAAAGTAGGGTATTTTGTCCTGTTTGGATTTTAAATACACAGACTCTACAATAGCCAATACAAATACTGTACGTACAAATATACTGTATATATTTTCCTGCCAGACCTTACAATATTGAATACCGTATATACTCGAGTATAAGCCGACCCAAATATAAGCCGAGGCACCCAATTTTACCAAAAAAACTGGGAAAACTTATTGACTCGAGTATAAGCCTAGGGTGAGCAATGCGCAGCTACTGTAAGTGGAAAAGAGGGTCAACAATGCCCATTTGCATGCCTCACTGTGCCCATTTGCAGCCATAGGTCCCCCGAACTTCAAACACGGTAGTTAAGGGTTCCTAGATGCCCCCTAGCTGCAGCCAAAATTTGGGGTCTCTGAACCCAAAGGGACCCGAAATGACATTGCTGCAGTTAGACACAGTTGGGGCCCCGTATCTCGGGGCCGCTTGGTGCTAGGAACCCCAAATTTGGTGTGCAAACCCAGTGGAAATCGGTTTGGAAAATGTAAAGCACTTTTCTGTTGCAGAGAATGACATTTTCCGAACCAACTTGGGGGCCCCGTATCTCGGGGCCACTTGGTACTAGGAACTCCAGCTTTGGATATGTTGTAGTGCTAGTTCCACTGGGTTTGCACACCAAAGTTGGGGTTCCTAGCGAGATACGGGGCCCCAAAGTCGGTTCAGAAAATGTCATTCTCTGCTGCAGAAAAGTGCTTGACTCGAGTATAAGCCGAGGGGGGCATTTTCAGCACAAAAAAAATGTGCTGAAAAACTTGGCTTATACTCGAGTATATATGGTATATTAGAAACTGGAAATTAGGCTCACATTTCCATTTTGTTATATTCATCAACACATTTGAGTTCATAATCCCCTTGGTATCAAATAACTAATGCACTCTTTTTAAACTGTTTTAGATTTCCCAATTTGTTACCCACCATGTGATATGTATACTGACCTCTGCAGCTGCAGAGCAGAAACAATGAAGTTATTGAAATTTTCCCTTAGCAGCTCAGCTCATCCTTTCCCAGCTGTATTTTAGTGGTCTTACAGCCCTCTATTCTTTAATTTTAAGGCTTTGGTCAGATCTGTGTGAGCACATTCACATGCGCTTATCGCAGGTTGGGCAAACCATTCATTTTAATGGGCTGTCCCACAAGCCAAAAACATGGAGAAGGAAGTCCCAAACCCTTTTGTTTAAATCATGCCGTACCAAGCTGCATGGTGCATGTGAAAATGTGCAGCAGGTACTGATGCGTGGGGTGCCGTTAAGAAGTAATGACACACCACGGGTCTGCTAAAGTGAAGTGTATTTGTCTTCAGGTAGTGAACGCATACAATTTTGCATGTGTTCCCCATCCGAAGAAATGTGAACCTAGCCTAACACAGAGCAAGAGCTCTGCGAGGTAAGAGTAAGGTTAGGTGAGTTGCCTAAATAAACTATGTTAGGACTTCTGCTGTAAATTTTAGGTATGAGTTGCTCCAGAGTGCCTGCAGGTACAGAGGTCAGTGAGGGATCTAGAATTCAATTACCGTGTACTGTATTAGGAATGTGCAAACACTCAATAGTCTGGCTACAGATTCCCTTTAAAAGCTAGTAGAGGATGATCAAAATTTCAATGTGCATGGCCAGTTTGGTAGTTAAAAAGAATACTTCTCTGTAGTGTCCAACCACAAAGCAGGGTCTAAAAGATCTATGAAGATTTTTTTTTTTTTTTTTTAAGTGCCAGGCGTTAAAGAAAAATAGCCATAATTGGTAATTTCCCACTACTGAATACCTGGCAATAGCAGTATGGATGATTTCCACAGTGCCCTAGTATACTCTTCAACCCTGTAGTGTGACAAATTTCCTTTGAACTTAGTGATGTAATGTAACACACTTCACATTAGCACCTAACGTGTGCATGTGGAAAGTTTATAAAACTCGATCTACAGTACATGATAGGCAACTCACCATTTATTACATCATTATCTGTTAATTTCGAAGACTCTTCTGCCCCAACAAATACTCCAACTGAAGCAATAATTGCTACTGGGTAAATTGTAAAAGTATAGCGCACATATTTTTCAAAAATAAATGTTTCCATCAAGAACCTGTGAAATAGAACATAAAAATATTTGTACACTGTAACAGTATGATATGTAAGCCTATGTACATAGGGGAAAACAGTAGAGGACCTAAAGAAACAATAAAACTTAAAGATTCGCTGTGGCAGACTCTGATCATATATGTTTAAGATCTGCATCTGGTAGCCGACAGCACAAGCAGACAGAGTTATCAGCCTACACCAGGGATATGCAATTAGCGGACCTCCAGCTGTTGCAGAACTACAAGTCCCATGAGGCATAGCAAGACTCTGACAGCCACAAGCACGACACCCAGAGGCAGAAGCATGATGGGACTTGTAGTTTTGAAACAGCTGGAGGTCCGCTAATTGCATATCCCTGGCCTATACTGTCAGCTACCAGATGCAGCACTTACTTTATATCAGCAGAGTTTGCTATTGGAATTAAAGGAATAATAAACTCTCGGTTTTTTTTTTTAAGTACTTTCAGCAGCTGGTTTCATAACTTACTGGGGATGCAGCTTCTTTATCTTTTAATCCCTGCCTATGTACCCGTTTAACCACTTGCCGACTGCACTATAGTCGAATGATGGCTACAGCGCGGTTGTTCAGTTCTGCGAGGGTGTCTATTGACATCCTCCCAGAACCACGCCTTCAGCAAACCCGCTACAGCGTGCATCCCGCACTCTATATGATTGCTGTATCCTTCGGAAACAGCTGATCACAGATCAAGTTAAAAGGCCAATCACAGCGGCCCTTTACCACGTGATCAGCTGTGTCTCATCACACAATGTAAACACACTTGCCGGTTATTGCCATTCCTTTCCTCATGCGCTGTCACAGCGTGAGGAGAGGAGAGCCAGTAACCAGCAAGTGTAACAGGGGACATCTACACTGATAATCAGGGCACTTATCAGTGTCATGATTATCCGTGCTAATCAGTGCTGCCTATCAGTGCCCATCAATGCCTCCTCATCAGTGCTGCTTATCAGTCCCAATCGGTGCTGCCTATCAGGGCCCTTCAGTGCCACCTGTTAGTGCCCATCAGTGCTCATCTGTGCTGCCTATTAGTGCCCATCAGTGCTCATCTGTGCTGCCTATTAGTGCCCATCAGTGCTCATCTGTGCTGCCTATTAGTGCCCATCAGTGCTCATCTGTGCTGCCTATTAGTGCCCATCAGTGTAGCCTTTTCAGTGCCGCCTTATTAGTGCACATCAGTGAAGGAAAAAATTACTTATTTGCAAAATTTTATAACAGAAACTAAAAAAAACTTTTTTTTATTTCTGTCTTTTTTCATTTGTTTAGCAAAAAAACAAATAAACAAACAAACAAACAAAAAAACAAAGTAAATACCACAAAAAGAAAGCTCTATTTGTGTGAAAAAATTTTAAAAAAAATTTAATATGGGTACATTGTTGCATGACCGTGCAATTGTCATTCAAAGTGTGAAGCTGAAAATTGGCCCAGGCAGAAAGGGGGTAAAAGTGCCCAGTAGGCAAGTGGTTAAGTTGGTGCCATGATCGCTGCCTCCTTTTTCCTGTTTCAGGGTGGCTCCTTTCTCTGGCACCATCCTATGGAGCCTCAGTTGCATGCAGGGTCTAGAGTTGTGTCTCTACAATATGTACACCAATAGAAACACACAGCCCCTTAGCCTAGAATGGCAAGGCACCCCCCTGCTCCTCGCCTCCCCTGTCCTCCATTCAAAGCTTGTGTTTCATTCAGAGAAGCTGTAGTACGGCTTCAATGAATGTGGGAAGTAGGCAGAAAGGGTGGGCATAGTTGGGCACTCTTGATGAGTACCTCTCCCCGCTCTCTCAGCTCTAATAACCCCTGTTGCACTGCAAGATTACAGCGGCGGGGATAGGGTGGTTTAGAGGAGGAAGATTTACATGAATTCCGGTAGCCAGCGGCACCACGCCGCATGGTGCATGTGAAAATGTGCCGCAGGCGCTGATGCATGTGGTGCCATTAAGAAGTACACATCAGAATAACAGTAAGTAAGGTTCCTTGTGCTGTTTTTTTTTTTTTTTTCCTTTTTTGACTAAACGTGGGCTAAGACTTTTTTCTAAATAGTTTAATGGAGAATCAATGTGATAAACTAAATAGGGAATAGTCAAATGTAATAAACTAAAAAAACACAAAGGGTTTAATATATACTTAAAGGTTTACTTTAAAATAAAAAATACAGTTTGTGACAGTGCTAGAAAAAAAATGGAACAATGTTGCTATGCATATTATGTCAAAACTACACCAAGTTAAGATCACTGCTCATTCAGCTCATTGCCACAAGAGGTCAGTGTAGTGCTTCTTTATTTCCTCCAACTAATACAAGTTTGCCTAGTAGACTATTTTTCTATACAATATAGAAGTATAGTTTTTCCAAACTTGCATTAGCACTACTGGATGAAGATGTGATCAAATACCGACAACTCCGTATATTTACAGAGTTGCGAATTTACGGAGTTGCTGAAAACTGAAAATCACAAACTTACCAGAATAAGACAGCAAAGAAAAGGAGGGAAAGAACAATGGTGCTGACATCAGGATCAGGTATATGAACATTATACTTGAGTACTAATCCAAAATTGATAATCGTTGCAATGGATGTCCATGTGGCATAGGTTGCCAATCCATTATGTACCTGGGAAAAAAATAAATAAATACCTGTTACAATTCTATTCATGATAAGAATTTCATTAGACACCATAGTAATGTATGTATGCACATATGAGTTGGTTGTTTTTTATTTAAGTTACTAATTACTTTCTGATTTAGGTACTTAACAAAGGTTTTTTTTGTTTACTAAAGGTATACCTAATTGGACCAGGCAAAAGCCTGGTCCAATTAGGTATACCTTTAGCAAACAAAAATACAGGTTCTAGTTGACTATTTCTTGTACATATTGGAACAAAAAGGAACATTACTGTTTGCCACCAAGCAAGAGAGAAAAAGAGATGGCTTGATGGTTCCTGAGCTGTAAAGAGTCTTCTGACTCTTCTAAACAACCTGGACCCCTTAACCCTACAGTTCTTTTGCTGAGTTTAGTCACAACTGTCCACAGGTAGACATTAGAGGGACAAAAAAATAAGGAAAACATTAACATAGTTTGTACATTTTGAGACTCAGGGGTTGATTTACTAAAGGCACATAAGTAATTCATTTTGAAAGTGAATTTTCCCCTAGCTTAGTGAATGAGGTGAAGCTCTACTGACTTCCATCATCCATTCATGTCCAACCAAAAATATTGTTTGTTTATAAATTGTACCATATTTACCTTATTCACTAAGCTAGGGGAAAATCCCCTTGAAAAGCAAACAGCCTTTTTGGCTTTAGTAAATCAATCCATTTGTGCAGCTCCCTTACCCTGCACTGACTTAGTATATCAGTTGTAATATATTATATAATGGTTGACATGGTACCCATATGATTTGAGTTTGTTTTTTTTGTTTTTGTTTTTGTTTTGGGGAGGGGGGGGTTGCCCCCCCCTTAATTCTTAATGTATTTTATTGTAGATTATCAATCCTTAGATGTGGTGGCTGCATTAGGTTTCTATTTAGGTTAGGTTTCTATTTATCTATTTTCCTGATCCAACCAGTTAGTCTTATTTTGCGACTGGAGTCAAACCATTTAACACTTGTCACTTTAAGCAAGCTGCTAGCAGGCTTCAGCAGGCTTTCAACAAGCTTTAAGACGTGCTGAAGCCTGCTAACAGCTTGTTTAAAGTGGCAATCGACACTCCAATTAGGATATGTGTTCAACTTTTACAAAATGGAGCTGCAAAGTATATTTAAAGCATCTTCAAAGCTTGCTGAAAGCTCTGCACATACTTTGTCAAAGCTTGCTGTTTACACTGCTCTTATACAAGCTGAAGCCCCTGTGAAATTCCACTTTAAGCACTCCCCCCCCCCCCCCTCCTATGCCACATTTCGCATGTCATTTTTTTTACAGGAGGGGGGGGTGGGTACTTAGTTTTGACAATTGACAGTGGAAGTTCTCCTCCCCCCCCCCCCCGCAACCTTCTGCTGGGACACATCACAGGTCCCGGAAGATTGCCCGACCATTCGGGAGGCGCAGCACGACTCGCATATGCACAGTGCGCACCTGGCTGTGAAGCCGCAAGCTGTCACATCTTGGTGCCCACAGTTGTAATGCTGGCACCAGCGAGAGGAGAGGGAGAGAACCGAGGGTTCGGTTGGCCACATCTCTGGATCGTGGGATAGGTGAGTGTATGTTTATTAGATGCTACACTTTTTGTAGCTGCAGGCTTTTAATAAACACAAAAATGACTGGAGCTCCACTTTAAGGATTGGTAAGCTACAATATATACATTTCTGTTTTTGGGTTTAATACTGCTTTAAGCCTGAAACATATTTCTGTTGTATTAACCATAGTGTATTTCACATGTTATTTCAGTATTAGGGACAATTTTTGACTAAACAGAAAGCTGGCCACACTCGTTACAACCTTAGATTGAACCATAACTGTAGCATGATGATTTACCTAATATTTCATTATATTTCTATCCTATCAAGCAGGTCTTAATACAGCACAATTGTGTTGGCAAAATCTAAAGAACATTTTAAAATGAGTTTGTAACATATGTGGCCAGGTTGACACTTCCAATAAAGTTTCTTATGACAGAGAACTATGCTGCCACAAAGAGGTAGAGCCATTTTTTCATTTAAAGGGTTAAAATATTATTAAAGTTTCTGCTCTTACCAAAATTCTTATACACCACAGATCAAAACGTTGGTGCTGTAACGTCCAGGCCCTATACCGATAACATCTCCTGTAGGAGATGTGAAGCATCAAGAAGCATGTGATCGGGATTAAAGCCAGAAAGATATTGCCAAATATAAGAAGCCTAAAGGTAAGCAAGAAAACAAAGAAAAGCAGGTTCAATGGTTGCTGTATTTCATAAGGATACTTATTACACAAAAAAGCCTAAGAAATATTACCATCTAGCTTTGTATGCTTCGCGAGTAACCGTATTTTCTAAAGTGTGGCCTCCAAACTAGGACTTCCACTCCCACATGAGCAAAAGACGAGAGGCCATACAGAACTCAGGTCATGGCGTCATTTCCTCTTTGCTGACATAGCCTGGCCATCAGTATTTACAACCTCTGTGGCAGCAGGTCATATTCACTACTGCACAAGGCCAGGGCTACCCTGCGAGTAATTCTCTTTGCTACTTAGAGTTTTATCTATTCACCAACAGTTGTCTTAGGATCAAATTGGTGTGTTGTTATGAAATGACTTCCAATAAGTAGTTTCTTAGTAGTAAAGAGGTTTAAAGTTCAGGGTAGCCCTAGCCATACGCTGTAGTAAGAATCAATGGAATTCCCATCTCCTCGTCCCTCTTGGTTCTTTTAAATATGTGCTTAAATATGGGCTCATATACTGGCAAACTGGAGTAACTGAATATGATTGAATCGTGCTTGTATGCTTGACTGTCCTCCAGTGTTGCCCGTGTCTATGAATCCCTAAATAACGCCCCTCAACCCTGGGAAAGAGAATACCAATTATCCAAAACTATTGACAGCAAAGAACCAATGTGCATAGGCGCATGAATATGCGTGAGCGGCAAATTCTGGTAGCCAAAACCGCACTTGTGCAACTGTGCATGGGCGCATTCGCTTGCACGTCGGCATGCATGCCCACCACTGGATTGGCACCAAATGGGCTATTTAAACACCTCTGCTGCACTAGGATCTTGCCTTATGGTCTACAACGTTCTGCTACCTGTTACCTTATCCTGTGCTTCATCTCCTGTTGCCGTTCTGCTATATCATTTCAACATGCTTGCTCTCTGCCTGAACCGACCACTGGCTTGCTCTTTCACTATATTCCTGCCTGATCCTTCTGCCTATCTGCTTACCATTGCCAACTCCAGCCTGAACCTGACTATTCTTCCGCCTGCTGCTCTGTACCTGACATGCCTGCTGGTTACTGACCCGGCTTGCCTCACTCTGCTCTGTGTCCAGCCCTTGGAGGCCATCCCTGCAGCCTGCTAAATACCTGCTGATTGCCACCTGCCGGCCAGCTAAATGCTTGCTGTGACCTGCCAGCTGCCAAGTGTCTGCTGACCATCTTTCAGCCTATTGCACCTGCTGCCCTGCATCACATCCCATCCTGCATCCAAGTGCACACAGACCTCTCATCTGCAACCACCATCACCAGACCTGCCAGGCACTCATGCCACTCCAGGCTCTTGTACCTCCTGTTACCTTATCAGGGGTACTGAGCCGGAGGTGTAAGATATCACCTTCCTCTCCACATCAGACTCCATCACCAGGTACGTGACAATACCCTTCCATGTTCCAGATGGCAGCTTGTAAGTGCACATGCTATCTATTTATTCTGTGTTGGGTAGTCCATTTAAAGCAATTGTCATATGCAGTACATATTTGCATCATAGTACATAATTGTGTTTTTTTTTCCGGATCAAATGATTTTCCGTCTTTTAGAATACCTAAAACATTTCAGTTTAATTGATTACGGTTTACCCTGTAAGGCCTAGATAACTAGGACTTCCATACTGCTCCTCCAGTGAAAATACTGCTGCAAGAGAATATACAGCTATTTTCAAGCAGCAGCAAGCACTGAAGTCTATTTAGCTCCAGCTTTTATTTAAACACGGAACAATTAATTTTTATCTCTGCGAGTGATATGAGCTATTTGTGCAGTTCATTGAAGTAATCTGCTCTGAATGAATTGCATAGAAATACAATCTGAATGCATTGTATATTAGTCAGATAGGATGTGTCTAGAGCTCTTTGTTTCTTGTGAAACTAAACATTTGTTTAGCAAAGACCTCACAGATATAAACATGTAATACAATATGCAGAAGTTCCTTGCAGGGGATTGGAGCAAGTTTCTGGTTGGTAAGGGCTGATAGGTGTCTGAATGAATGGCATGACAACCATTCAGTGCATTTTTATTAGACAATAGAAAGGATGTGATTCGTGCATCATACTCTATCCTAAACAATTGTACTCTCATCCTTCTTGCTAACCAGGCTGCATGCCCTCAACATGAGTGGGGGGGGGGGGTGCTTTGAGGCGGGGGGGCCCTGTGACCCCCCCACCCTAAAGCACCTTGTCCCCATGTTGATGAGGACAAGGACCCTTGGTTGTCAGGGTCTGTGGGCGGGGAGCTTATCGGAATCTGGAAGCCCCCTTGTTAGATCCTGGCCCCCACCCTATGTGAATGAGTATGGGGTACATTGTACCCTTACCCATTCACCTAAAAAAAGTGTCAAAAATTAAACACAGTACACATGTTTTTAAAGTAATTTATTAGGCAGCTCCGGGGTCTTTTCCGACTTCTTCTTCCCTCTCCAGCTCTTCTGCTTCCTCTGCTGATGTCTTCTAGCCCTCTCTGATTGTTCTCCCTCTGTCCTCTGTCTTCTGCCTCTGGGCCAGGTCCTCTTTGCTATCTTCTCGCTCTTTTGCTGGGTCTTTTGCTGGGTCTTCACCGCTGTCTTCTCCCTCTATTCTTCTTCCGGTGTTGACTCGACGCTCTCTCCAGCTCTAATGCTGGGTGTGCGGTGTGCCACTACTTATATTGGCATTGGGTGGGGTCACCGGAGGCCCGCCCCTTATGACATCACCGCCTGGGGCATGATGAGGCATGACGTCACCACCCGGGGCATGATGGGCTGTGAAGTCATAAGGGGCGGGCCTCCGGTGACACCGCCCCATGCCAATATAAGTAGTGGCACACCGTGCACCCAACATTAGAGTGGGAGAGAGCGTTGAGTCAACATTGGAAGAAGAACAGAGGGAGAAGACAGCGGAGAAGACCCAGCAAAAGAGCGAGAAGATAGCGGAGAAGACCTGGCATAGGCAGAAGACAGCGGACAGAGGGAGAAGAACCGAAGAGGGCTAGAAGACATCAGAGGAGAGCGGAGAAGACCCAGAGAAGAACCAGTAGAGGCAGAAGACATCAGCAGAGAAGGGAGAAGAGCCAGAGAGGGGAGAAGTCGGAAGATACCATGGAGCTGCTTAATAAATTACTTTAAAAGCCTGTGTACTGTGTTTTATTTTTGACACTTTCTTTAAGTGAAAGGGTAGGGGTACAATGTACCCGATACTCATTTACATAGGGTGAGGGGCAGGGATACTTTGCTCCCCACCCGCAGACCCCGACAACCAACGGCCAGGGTTGTCGGGAAGAGGCCTTTGTCCTTATCAACATAGGGACAAGGTGCTTGGAGCTGGGGGGCGCAGAGCCCCCCCTGCCCCAAAGCACCCAGCCCCATTGTTGAGGACATGCGGCCTGGTACGGTTCAGAAGGGGGGGGGGGCGCTCGCTCGTCCCCACCCCTTTCCTGAACTTCCAGGCTGTGTGCTCAGATAAGGGTCTGGTATGGATTTTGGGGGGACCCCCACGCCGTTTTTTCGCCGTGGGGGTTCCCCTTAAAATCCATGAAAGACCCAAGGACCTGGTATGTTCTTAGAGGGGGAATCCATGCTGTTTTTTTTTACATTGTGCATGGAGTTCCCCCTGAAGATTCATACCAGACAGTGCCTGGAATTGTTGGGGATCAAAGTCAGATCCCTGTTCATTGAAGTCGCAGGGCAAAGTCGGATCCACAGTCGTACAACTGTCTTATCAAACTCGCAACCGTGAAATCATGGCAAAATCGGAAAGTGTGAAAGGGGCCTTAGCAAGAACAGATCCAAGCCTTTCTTTGCTTACCCCCTGGTCTGGGAACATTGAAGCTGAAATATGTTGAAATAAAACCTTTGTGTTTTCATTATATACCCATAGCTCCCAACTGTCCCTGATTTTGAGGGACTGTTCCTGATTTGGAACAAAGTCCCTCTTTCCTCCTTATTTGTCCCTTATTTTGGTCTGATCTATATAGTTGTATATAAAATGCACTTTTTTCTTCCAAAAAGTGTTTTCCGGTGCTAAACCTTTCATCCAATTTCTAAATTGTAAATGTCAAAACCCAGTATAAAGAAATAGCAGTGGTTAAAATAAAGGATTTGTGTGTTTAAAGTGGAGTTCCACTCAAAAAAAAATGTAATTTATGTGCATAAAATTTTTTTTTACTCACCTCTAAATGCCTATTGCTAGGGGGTCCCTCGTAGTCTGCCTCCTTCAGCACCTGGGCTCTTGACATCACCTCCCTCGGCGCAGGAAGGGAGATCAGCTCTGCCCCCTCCCTTTTGTCAATCATCTGGGACACGTCACAGGTCCCAAATGATTGCGCGGCCAATCACGACGTGCGTCGCCGCTCGCGTATGCGCAGTGGGTGCCCGGCTGTGAAGCCACAGCCAGGCGCCCACAGTTACAATGCCGGCGTGGCCGAGCGGAGGGGGAGACAAGTGGGGCTTTGATCCCCCGCATCGCTGGACCCTGGGAAGGTAAGTGTCCGATTATTAAAAGTCAGCAGCTGCAGTATTTGCAGCTGCTGACTTTTATTTTATTTTTTCAAGCGGAACACCGCTTTAACTAATCATTTTTTCTATAATTCTCCTTTAAGGTGGCGTGGCAATGGGTGTGTCCTATGCCTACATACTTTTGCTGATAGGTGTCCCTCGTTCCCATCTCAAAATGTTGGGAGGTATGTATACCTTATTTTAGACCCAGTGATATCATCAATGGGCCTCAGTGCTTCTCTATGTAATGCAGGCAGATCATGGCTGGTGGGTTGGGGGGGGTGCCACTTTTTCTTAATTTTTTTTTAGTTTTAGAATACACTATATGATTGTAACAGACCTGGGACATCTTTGGGCACTCCAAAAAGAATAGTAATGTAGCAAACATGGTGCCCCTTCATCCTTCTGTCAAGCCATTTTCCGAACCACATTCCTATCTGAACAATGTGTCCGGGTTGACTGAAACTCGGACACATGATTCAAAACCTGGACTGTCCGGGTGAATCCTGGACAGGTGGCAACCCTAGGGCAGGGTGTTGTATATAGATTGCTAAAAACACAACAGAACCCTGCTTCAGTATTCCTCTCAAGAGCCCTCAGCCCTGGTAAAAGCAGGCAGCTGGCTCTTAGGTGGTGTTATGAAAATATCCAAGACACCTCAATGGGTGGATGTTGGTCTAAAGAAGTGGTAGTTCCTAGGCAGACTGCATTCATATGTGATGCTGATCCTACATGATTAGAACTATAATCCAGTGCTGCATGCTGGGTTGGTGATGTCACAGGGGGTGGTGCCACCAGGTGATGTTGCTTGGTGGCCCCCTCCCTTAGCTATTTAGGAACTATCACACACCGGAACAGGCAGATGAGCTTTTTTTTCCTTCTTTTTTCAGGCCGGTGGTGGCAGCGGGTGCCGTGATTGACAATGGATCCACACCAGGGGACATTTTTTTATTTTTAATAAAGGAATTGTCAAAAACTGTGCCTGTGTTTTGATTTCTTTTTGACACTTTTTTTGGTAAATGAGTAGGAGTACAATGTACCGCATACTCATTCACATGGGGGGGAGGGGGATCTGGGAGCGCCTGGCTAAAGGGGGCTTCCAGATCCTGATAAGCCCCTTGCCCGCAGACCCCCACAACTATCGGCTAGGGTTGTGGAGAAGAGGCCCTTCTCCCCATCAACATGGGGACAAGGTGCTTTGGAGCCCCCCCCATGTTGATGGCATGTGGCCTGGTATGGTTCAGGAGGGAGGGGGGTTCATGATTTTTCACAATTTTTTATTGCTGGCAATGTTTTTTTTTTACATTCAGCTATCAGTCAATAACGAGTCATCTGTTATTGGGGACGCAGCAGCTGCTCCTTAACAATCAGCTAATGATAAAGACGTCGGTAGCCACCGGCTCCAAAAATTTACATCTGAACTGCATCTAAAATCGCAGCTGAACTGCTGAACATCTGTTTAGGAAATTCACAGCGAAAACGGAGGGGAAATTTGCACCGGACATGTGTGAACCTATCCCTATTCTCTGACCTAGAGGAAAGTATGTAGTGAGTGAAGACAGAGTGAAATCAGAGCTCCTGATATGCACACTAGTCCAGTGTCAGTGACTGCATTAGAATGACAGGCAACCAGTATTTTCCACAAGGAAAGGTCAGCAGTTGTAGCCTCCATATTTCTCTCAGTACAGGTCTTCTTTAACTAAAGTAGTTTGCCTCTGATCTATGTGACTGATGCATTAGCTTATAATATCACAAAGCGTATGTCTATGCCACGATAAATCTAACCTCTACACTATTTATTATCCACTAAAGCCTTCGGAGGTGACCTCTGCTGGATGGAAAAACTGTCCATTACTGCCAACAGACCAGGGTGGTGTGAGCCTGCATAGTACATTTTCTGTAAAATTATCTGAAGCTTTCTAATGAGGTTTCACTGATAGTACCATGTGATACTACTGCCACAACGAGGGGTAAGGAAATGGACAACTTATGCCAGCCGTTCACACTTCTATTATGTCATGAATGTATGAACAGATAATGTTAGGGCAAACTCACAAGGGTATGTCTGAGGAAGAAAAGGGGCAGAGATTAATTCTTTATTAGACCCTTGACCTGAGCTTTAAACTTCCAATACGTTTCAGACTATGCTCTAACTTGGAGAATGCATTAGCCCCACCACAGGCAGGTAGATCTCCAAGAAGGACAAGTAGAAAGATATCTGGCCATCCTCAAACTTGTTGAAATGCCTAGACTAGTCACAGCCTTATTCCTGGATTGACGAAAGCGGGGTGGCAGTACACAGACATTATGCTATACTTGATCCTCTTTTCTAGAGAAGGGATCAATTGATACCTAACAAAAAATTAAAAAAAATGTTGGAAGTGACTATTATTGTTCCCTAGGAAGACCTCTAGGGCCTCATCCTTACCTGACTATCACAATTCTCAAATTTGGAATATCTTTAGCACTTATCAGCAGCGTATGTTGAACCTAACAGTGGTTACCAAGGGTCCGGCTGAGAATTTTTGTTGGCATATTCCAAAACCCTTTCATGTGCTCAAAATAACATCTGATACATTAAAGTGGTTTTAAAGGTTCAAGGTTTTTTAACTTCATGTATTCTATGCATGAAGGTAAAAAAACCTTCTGTGTGCAGCAGCCCCTCCCAGCCCCCCTAATACTTACCTGAGCTCCCTCCTGATCCAGCGATGTGCACGTGAGCTGAGCTTCTCTCAGGTCTCTCATTCCTCATTGGCTGAGACAGCAGTGGGAGCCATTGGCTCCTACTACTGTCAATCTCAGCTAGTGAGCCAATGAGGAGAGAGCAGACTTGGGCAGAGCCACTGCTCTGTGTGTCTTATGGATGCATAGAGCGGGACTCAGGAGCAAGCACACACCAGTGCCCCCAGAGCAAAGTGCTTGTTATTGGGAGCACTGGCTGAAGAGGAGGAGCCAGGAGCACCGGCAGGGGACCCAAAAACAGGAGGATCGGGGCTGCTCTATGCAAAACCATTGCACAGAGCAGGTAAGTATAACATGTTTGTTATTTTAAAGAAAAAATAACCTTTAATGTCACTTTAAGATATTGGCCATTGGCTCCAGCTGCTGTCAGTCACAGCCAGTGACGAGAGAACAGGGAATGAGGCTAAGCACAGCACACAGAGTGGGGCTGGGGAGCAAGCATACACGTGTACCCCTATAGAAAGCAGCTTGCTATGGGGGCACGCGGCAGAGGGGGAAGGGCCGGGAGTGCTGATGGGGGACCTAAGAAGAGGAGGATTGGGGCTGCTCCATGCAAAACCATTGCACAGAGCAGGTAAGTATAATATGTTTATTATTTTAACAACAAAAAAAAGAAAAACCTATGTACTTTACAACCACTTTAAATGCATATCATATTATATTAATATTTTTCATCATTAATACATTTACCTGAAAATAAAATATTTCTTAAAGTGTATCTATAGTCAAAATGTAAATCATATATTAATTTCCACATTGTATTTCAATTATTTCTAACCTACTCCTAAACTAAATGATGAAGATTTCCACACATTTACTTTCTTAAAGGGGAGTTCCAGCCTGTACAAAAAACAAATTCAGCAGCTACAAATACTGTAGCTGTTGAATTTAATATAAGGACACTTACCTGTCCAGAGATCCCATAATGTCGGCACCCCAAGCCGATTCATCCATCGGCTCCAGGTGCAGGTGCCAGCATCTTCGCTAAGGGAAACAGGGAGTGAAGCCTTGTGACTTTACAGCCTGTTTTCTACTGAGCAGGCACGAGTCACGCTGTACTTTCTGAATGGTCTTCTGGGACCTGTGTGTCTCCCAGAAGGCATCAGGGGGAAGGAGGAGGGACCTGAAATTTTGTCAATTGCTGCACAACGATTGCGGCAATCTTACCCAGATGTGGGAGCTGTTACCTGGTTTTGACAGGTACCCACTTCCCCCCTTCACCCCGAAAGGTGCCAAATGTGGCAGCGGAGAAGGGGAGGAAGCAAACAAGTGGAGCTTCAACTTTTGGGTAGAGCTCCGCTTTAAATTATGTGTCACTCATTTTTCAGAGCCTGCCTTCTGATTTGCAGAGGAGGTGAGAGTAGGAGTTTCAGGAGGCGGAGTAAGTACTGGAATTACTGCTTACAGGCAGCAAGGTACCATGGGACATGTAGTCATCAGACAGGAAGAACTCATAACATAAAAGGAGATTTTTTCAAGTAAGCTTAAATTGGATTGTCAAAATGACTGTATTATTTTTACAATGCTGATGTTATAAAATAAGAGTGTATGCTGTGTGATCATAGATTTCCTTTAGTATACAATACTGTGTAACATATCAATGCATTATTATTGATGTAACACTTTATATGTTCCAAGAAAAGAACTTACTCTCTATCCCACAGAAAGAGCCAGCCAATATTTATGAGATTGTTAAGTATCCATAAGGCAAAAAATTCAGGCGGATGAATGGTTGGTTTGGCATAAACACGTCCCATTTTATTCCTAATAAAATGAAAGAAATTATCTTTATACAAGTGCACAGATCTGTAGTAATCTATAGAAATATCATAAGAAAACTGCACAGACCCAGCTGGTCATAAATAATCATTTTTAGTTGTTTCCTAGTATTAAAGCCTAACTCCATCCAACACTTCTTATAAGTTAGAGCTTATGTCAGGTTTGTATTACCATCAGAGATTTCCCCATATGTACTGTCAGGACAGGAAATCTCCCAAAGAGGGACACAAAGAAAGAGAAATGTGAAGGCTTCACTGCTCTATCCAAAACTAAAACAAACTTGGGTGGAGTTAGGCTTTAAGATTAAGTGCAACCTTTAGTAAGTCCCTAAAACATAAAGTAAACCTTGTACAACATGGAAGATGTCAAACTGAGCATAAGATGAAAAATGCATAAATCTGGGAGTAAACTATGAGAAAATTGGAAGAAAAATTCCGTACGAGGCACTATTTGTATATAGTGTGTACACAACTTTCAACAACCGATTCAGACTTTCCAAATAAAAGTTTCTGAAGGGACAAACTCCAAAATTTTTCTTGTACGTGAACAGAGCAAACGATTTTCGTTTAATGTGTACTGTTTTCGTACGAGAAAAATCAGATACGAAAGACTGTGTATGATCAGAAACAATAAACAAAAGAAAAAAGCTTTTGTCATACGAGAATTTTGGTACATTACTTCCATCCTCGGTTCTGACTTGCTGTGAAACATAGAGGTAGATCAACTTCTGTACAACCACAGTGCCCATACACGGAGTAAAATTTGCCCAGTTCCTGCTGAACGCACCGAATTTCGATCCATGTATAGCCAGCTTAAAGCAGTACAAAGTGTACTCTCATTGCAACCAGTCACAGTACACTAATCTGACTGTTTGCTGGTACACTTTGCACAGTCATTCATAGTACTTCTGAAGTGTAAAAACAATGAGATGAAATACTCATTTTATCCAACATGCCCATGCACTATTTAATATGTTAGCCAAACTTCTTGTGGATTGATGACAGTTGCTAGTCATTTATCAGTGTAGCACCCCCTAGCAGTGTTGCTAGAGTGCTAGGAATTTTGTTTTGTTAGTGTAGGTAAATTCAGGCTTGGCTGCCAGCCAAGCCTGTGTGTTTTTCTGGGTCAGGGTTTGAGTGACTCGGAGGGCTGGATGACTCACAGGCAGCATCTCTGAGACCTCCCCCTACTCCTGGAACTTGCTGGAAATTCTAGAAGAATGGGCATGGATGTAAGGAGGAGCTGCCTGGAAAATTCTGAGGGCCCTGATGATTCCCCAACAGATGAGTTGTCAGAGGGGAAGGCTCCCTCAAATACTCAGGGTCAGCCCAGCTAGGGAAGTGGAGTTCGGGTGGTAGCTGGAGATGGAGGAGTGTTAGGCTGACGTGACCCTTGGGGGTAGCCCCCTAGTCTGGGGGGGGGGTTTGACCCCGGGCTTGGATGCGGAAGGGACCCTCTTCATGACACACGGAGGTGTCCTGATCGGAGGCACGGGGGCAAGTGGAGCACAGCAGGAAAACACTGCCAGGCAAATCTGGTGGGCTGGGGAGTGTTAGTCGGGAGAGGACTGAGAAGCATGCCTGAGAGGACTGGGAGAGAGCAGTCTGGGATGGATGCAGAGTCAGTCTGGGAGGACTGCAGAGTCTTAGCCAGAAGGGCTAGAGAATGGGGCAGCTGCTGGCAGTGCCTGAAAACATGGTACTGGGATTAGTAGCCACAGGAAGACAGTTGGGCACTAGGACTTTGCTACACAAACAAGGCGCCCACGGTTCCTGCCTGCAAAGGGCATTTGCTACCGGTCTGACTGAGTCTTTATCAGATCATACAAACAGTGCCAGCTGGTCTTGGGAGTTGTAGTTCTACAAGCAAGATTTGTGCTGGAGGTAGAGGAGAAGTGTATATACGGACTGTATATAGTTGTGTCCCTAAAGAGTTCTATTGCTTTGATCAAGTTGGCATCTCATAATATCCCTTTCCCTATCCAAGTTTATTCCCCCCAATAAAACATAAAAACAAAGCACTGGACTGTTCTTCTGACTCAAGTGTGCTGTGAAAATGTGGTGTGCCTGGCTGTGCAGGGTGGATCCCTTTACACTTGCGGGTCCTTAGGGGGTGTGCTACATCAGCAAAAATCAAAAAGGAATCACTCTTCATATTCCATCAGCAGAAGATTGTTTTCTTAGCAATTATTTCACCGCATACTGTACATCATCAGATTAGTGCATGACTGCACCAGTATCAGAGATCTTGCACAACCATATGCAGCTTATGTGCCGTTTTACTGGATGGTAATGGCTGAACTGATTATCCACTTATAATATATTTAAATGTAAAACTGATAAAATCAAATAAACAATGTATCAAGTAAATCTAGCTCTGCTTAATCCTTAATGGCTATTAAAGCAGCTACCACCCTGTGATATAAAATAAGAGTGTAACTTAAAGCAATAATAAACCAAACAACAAAAATGTAATATATTGCAACGTACCAATCATCAAATGTGGTCTTTTTTAGGCTTTTTTTCCCTTTATTTTTACATGATCCGGCCAGTAACACACTTCCCGTCTTAGGGTGTCTCCACTCTGCATGGAGGAGCACCTTTTGACAGCAGCACTGTCAATCTGCTTAAAGGATAGTGTTAGATACATTAGCAAATTTAGATGGACTTGACTAATGAATTAAAGCGGATTTCCAGGTTTTAATGAAGTTTAAATAGTTTGCTTGGACCAATCTGGTCCAAATGAATAACTTATTTGGCAATTACCTGCAGCAGCTGTCAGCGCTGTAGGAACTGTATGTAGCCTCATCTACTGTACATAGAGTATACATCAATGTGTTCCGGTGTTCTATCAGATTAGCGAACCCATCAGATCAGTGAACGGAAGTTACGTTTCGTCAGCTGCGCAGCATCGGACATCTTACTACACCCAGCTACGGCTTAAATTTCTGAGCAATTTTAGCAATAAAGTGAGTGTATATAAATAAATATAGTATGTTGACATCTGTGATGCTGTTTTGATGTTTAATTTTGAAAGCCTAAAGGTTTAGTGCAGAGTAATGCGGGGTGTACCAACATGGGCCTCGGTCACTTTCCTACTGCTGGCGTCCAACTTCTTTCAAAATGTAACATCAAAACAGCATTGCGGATGTCAATACACTATATTTATTTATATACGCTGACTTTATTGCTAAAATTACTCTGAAATTGATGACGTAGCTGGGTGTAGTAAGATTTCCGCTGCCGCCTTCTGACTGCAGGTGTTCTGTCAGATTAGCAAATCTGGTAGCGGTGGAACACATGCACAGCTGAGGGAATGTCACTTCCCTTCGCTGATCTGATGGGTTTGCTAATCTGATAAAACATCAGCAGTGAGAGAAAAATTTCCTGTCCTGCTTCTGGAACAAAATTAAGACAGGCTAAGCACTGCTCAGCCATTGACAGGGAGCTTTGTGTTCTATAAATTTACACAAAGCTTCCTCTGATTGGCTGAGGCGAAGAGGCATGCAGATGACATGATGATCTCTGCCTCAGCCAATCCGAGGAAACTTTGTATTCATTCATAGATTACAAAGCTCCCTGTGAATTGCTGAGCAGCAACTCTATTTTGTTCCAGGAGTGGGAGGGGAAATTCTCGTCCCACTGCAGGAACACAGCGCTGTATACTGTATGTAGATGAGGCCACACACAGTTTATACTGCGCTGACAGCTGCTGCAGGTGTTAGTGAAATAAATAGTTTGTTTGGACCACCTTAGTCAAAACAAACTATTTCAAAGAGAAGTATAGCCAAAACTTTTTTGGCCATACTTCTTATATGGGTCGCAGATTGCACTTGTTTCTGCACTCCTGTAACCCAGATTCTCCCGACAGCAGGCTATAGCCTGCTTTCGACTGACATCACAGAGCCGGTCCAGGCTTTGCAGGGATCCCGACAATAATGTTAGGATTCACCCAGATGCCCGACCAGCATCTGGCTCAGCACACCACTGATAGCCTGAGCCAAATGCTCCCACCCCCCCACCCCTCCTGCCTGGAGCTCCAGTGAGGTCTGCAGGGGCAGAGCAAAGAGCAGGTCGCAGTCACTGATCTCTGCTTAGTAAGGACCAAGAGATCAGTGGTCATGTGATCGCTCAGTTCTTGGGATTAGAGCCGGCAGGGACAGCTGCAGCACCGAACTGATGCTGAAGCCATATAGGTGAGTATGTGTGTCTCTTTTTCCTATCACACCTTTCTCTTTTAACTCCTTGGTGACAACAATACGCATATATGTGGCCTCTTGGTGGGTGGAACTTAACGCCGAGCAGGCGCATATATGCAGCCCTGTGCAAACCACTTACCTGCTGGAAGCTCGCTCCATGCACACTCCCAGCATGGTAGCTGGCAGGGATCAGTAAGCTCCCGATGGATACTTGCAATAGGGAGCTTTCTGATCATGTGACCACTGTGACAGCCAATCACAGTGGTTACATGATCCGAATGCCCGCCCTTCGCCCTCCTGGCATCTGAAACCTCCCAAAGGTCCAGGAGCTACTGGCGTTAAAGGGTTAAACTTCACTAAAACCTGCTGTTCTGCTTCTAAGCCAAACTCCAGATAACACTCTTTACAGTTACAGCAACAGTTTTCTTTTTCCCATGTGGAATAAAGGTTTTACATAAATAAATAAAAGCTGATCATTGTAAGCCCCTCTGTCAGTGTTAAATGGTTTATCTCAACCCTTTAACTGCCCCCTTTGCTTGACGGTTTGGTCTGTTAAATGAAAGTGAAAAATTACAGACTTACTGGTTGGCTATCACCAATTAAAAATAAAGGAAAACAAGCCCGAAAAAAGGAAACTCATGCAACCGCCAAATCTAAGGATTTGTCAGCTGCGATAAAATGCATTTTTGTTTTTTTGGTTTAATACTGCTTTAACATATCGGAACATGACGATGAAAAACAGAATTACTAGCATGAAATTAAAAGAAAAAAGTCAAAAAAGAAAAGAAGTGCAGCCACTATATCTAAGAATTGGTAAGATACAATATAATACAGTTTTGTTTTGGAGTTTCATACGGCTTCAAGCTCTATAAATTCCCATTTCATTTTACACCCAGTATCCACATCACAGCTGTTCCTTCTACTGATGTTTTTCCTAAGCTGACTAGAGGTTCTACAACTATTCCCAATTTCTTGTGCATGTTATATCTTTATCTCCATTATTTATTCTCTTTCCTTAAACAGGAAATGTCTTCTTCTCTTTAGTATGACTAGTACAGTCTGGGTCCACATATATGAGCAAAGGATGCTACAAGAAATTTCGATCCTCATGCTCATGCCCCCACCATTGAATTATTTTTTTTTATAATTATTTTTATTTCATTAATAATTTATTTCATAATTGATTTTATTTCCAATCCTGCAGATTACTATTTACCTTCTGAACAGTGTGGAGAAGACATATACAATCCATAGTCCATTCCAAATATAAATTACAGACCAGATAGAAAATGTCCAGCCTGCAGGAGTGACATCCAGAGGATATTTGGCGGAAACGTTGCTAGCCGTTGTTTTGAATATACCTGAAATGTGAATTACACTTAATGATAACTGATAAAAAAAAATGACAGATTATGTCCTTTGTCAGAAAAGTCACATGATGGCTGCATATGCCCATAAATTAAAATATTTTATGTTACATAGTTTAACAAAGGTTCTCCTACACTATGTGAGCCAATCTTTCATGATCCATCTTTTGTTGGTGAAGTTCTAGAGCTGCTTCCACTTGGGGTTATGCATACACAAGTTCTGTTGTACCTGTCTGAAAAAGCTTGTGATGTAAGCAGACGTTTTTAACACTCTTCCTAATTATATACAGTATGTTCGATTTGTAAAATGATTCTAGGATGCTGTCAAAAATACGTTTTCTGTAATTTTTTTGTGGGTTTTTGCATACTGAGAACTGGTATTAAAATGGTACAGATATAGCATTATGTTACCGGGTTTTTTTTTTTTTTTTAACTTAGGTTATTAATATTTCCTATTACATAGTTACATAGTAGGTGAGGTCGAAAAAAGACACAAGTCCATCAAGTCCACCCTATGTGTGTAATTATATGTCAGTATTACATTGTATATCCCTGTATGTTGTGGTCGTTCAGGTGCTTATCTAATAGTTTCTTGAAACTATCAATGTCCCCCCTCTGAGACCACCGCCTGTGGAAGGGAATTCCACATCCTTGATGCTCTTACAGTAAAGAACCCTCTACATAGTTTAAGGTTAAACCTCTTTTCTTCTAATTTTAATGAGTGGCCACGAGTTTTGTTAAACTCTCTTCCGCGAAAAAGTTTTATCCCTATTGTGGGGTCACCAGTATGGTATTTGTAAATTGAAATCATATCCCCTCTCAAGCGTCTCTTCTCCAGAGAGAATAAGTTCAGTGCTCGCAACCTTTCCTCATAACTAAGATCCTCCAGACCCTTTATTAGCTTTGTTGCCCTTCTTTGTACTCGCTCCATTTCCAGTACATCCTTCCTGAGGATTGGTGCCCAGAACTGGACAGCATACTCTAGGTGCGGCCAGGCCAGAGTCTTGTAGAGCGGGAGAATTGTTAGCTTACAACATATTTTTCTTCTGCATAGAATGGAGAATAGTTTTAATATCTGTTTTTTATTGCTTTCAGCATCCTTATTGAGTAGAGTTCCCTAACGTCTGTTCTTGTGACAGGAGGTCTCTGAGACAGGAAGTGAGGGTAAGTATCTCCAATGGGGACACAATAGAGTGAGTCTCTATTGGGACAGTTCTTTCACTTGGTTTTCTGGTAACTTGGATGGCAAATGAAGAGAAATTTGCTTGAGAAATTTTCCTTATGTTTGGTACAAAAAAGATAAAGTGGTAGTCCAGTCAAAGCCTAAAGCCCTGTACACATGATTGGACTTTCCAACGGGAAATGATGGGAAATGTTAGGCTGTTGGCTGACAATCCGACCGTGTATATGCTCCACTGGACAATTGTTGTCGGACTTTCCGCCAACAAATGTTGTCTAGCATGTTTTCAAATTTTCCGCCAACAAATGTGTGTTGTCGGATTTTCCGATCGTGTGTACACAAGTCCGTTGGACAAAAGTCCAAAGTACAAACACGCATGCTTGGAAGCAGAAGCAGTCGGTCTTGTAAACTAGCGTTTGTAATGGAGAATTAACATTCGTGACGTGGCAAATTATGAAATCTCCAAATGCAGCGCACATTCTCTTCTTCTTTAATGGGATAATAATGAAGCTGCTTTGCTGGTGATACTGATGGAGTTATTGCAAACTAATTTTCAAAGGCTTTTTTTTTCTAGTAATATCAAGAATAATATTATTATGATTTTTTTTCTTTTTTATTATTATTTGTGCAAGTTACCACAACACCATTATCCCAAAGTTTATGAGATCAAAGATACAACTATGTTGGTGTCCCTTGTCAATTTTACATTGTATTTTTTAAAATGTAATTGCATACACCCAAACGGTCATTTGAAATAAAACACATCACCAAGTATTATTCTACACAATTTTTTGATTGTGCATTAAAAAATAAAATTAGACATGCTATCTGCCAATAGAACTTAACCAAAAAGTGCATTCTATGCATCAAAAAATATAGAAAATATACCAAATCAAATCATTATTCAACCAAAAAAAAATGTCAAAGCAATAACTCCAAGGCCAATAAATAACACGTTAACTCCTCCGATTCCGCAACATGTCTGGTTGAAGAAACGAACTGAAAAGCACGAAATGAAAAGCGCTAAATGAAAAACGTGAAAAGAAAGGCGCGAATCAACACTCACCAAACTTCTACTAACACGAAATTAGCAGAAGAAGCCCACAGGGTGGCGCTAAAGAGCTGAAAAACAACGTAGTACGTCTAGTATGTCACTACGTTCGTAATTGTTGGCCAACATTGGTGTAACCATGTTTATGCAAGACAAGTTCGAGCCAACACCCTTCGGACAAAATTCCACGGCTTTGTTGGCGGAAAGTCCGATCGTGTTTAACCCTTCCCCACTCTTTAAAAAAAAAGAAAAGGTTTTGGATTTAAATATACGTTTATGTCATCTACATTGTGAGTACGCTAAATAATGTAATGATCAAAGATTGTTTTGTAACAATTGTGGTATCTAATTTGTATCTCTTTGGAGAGACTTGCCTTCACTTCCTGTCCTGTAGACTCAACGGGGAGTGAGAGGATATCTTACTAATATGAGGGAAATCCCTGCTTAGGGACTCTTTATGAGAACAAGTGTACCCATTGGAAGATTTCCCCTCTTTTTCTGTTCTGGTGGCAGTTTTGTATTTACCACCACTTCATTGCCAGCAAAATTACGTAAAGTGAATCTCCCTTAACCGCTTGCCGACCAGCTCACACCGATATACGTCGGCAGAAGGGTACGTACAGGCAGATTAACGCACCTGTACGTTGCTCTTTAAGAAGCGGTTTGTGGGCGCGCGCCCCCGCCGCAAGCTCTGAGAGTGTGATCGCGGGTCCCGCGCACTCGATGTCCGCGGGGATACCCACGAACGTCTCACGGAGAGGAAGAACGGGGAAATGCTGATGTAAACAAGCATTTCCCCGTTCTGCCTAATGACACTGACACTGATCACCGCTCCCTGTAATCGGGAGCGGTGATCAGTGTCATGTCACACATAGCCCAGCCCCCCCCACTCATAGTTAGAATCACTCCCTAGGACACACTTAACCCCTTCACTGCCCCCTAGTGGTTAACCCCTTCACTGCCAGTCACATTTACACAGTAATCAATGCATTTTTAATCGCACTGATCGCTGTATAAATGTGAATGGTCCCAAAATAGCGCCAAAAGTGTCCGATCTGTCCGCCATAATGTTGCAGTGACAATAAAAATCGCAGCCATTACTAGTAAAAAAACCTATTAATAAAAATGCCATAAAACTATCTCCTATTTTGTAGACGCTATAACTTTTGCGCAAACCAATCAATAAACGCTTATTGCGATTTTTTTTACCAAAAATATGTAGAACAATACATATCAGCCTAAACTAAGGAAAAAAAATGTTTTTTTTATATATTTTTTGGGGATATTTATTATAGCAAAAAGTAAAAAATACTGCGTTTATTTTTAAATTGTCGCTATTTTTTTGTTTATAGCGCAAAAAATAAAAAACGCAGAGGTGATCAAATACCACCAAAAGAAAGCTCTATTTGTGGGGAAAAAAGGACGTCAATTTTGTTTGGGAGCCACGTCGCACGACCGCGCAATTGTCAGTTATCAGTGCCGAATCGCAAAATGTGCTCTGGTCTTTGGCCAGCCAAATGGTCCGGGGCTTTAGTGGTTAACAGGAACACAGACAACAATAAAAACCTAACAGGAGTCTATCCCTCTGACACTCTATTCAAATTTTAAAAAAAAGTTTTGCCTTTAGTTTTAATATAATGTCTTTTGAAGGAAAAAAAATCATGGACATTTCTAGGGACATTATAAGGATCCTCCAAATCTAGATCTATCCCTGTAAAATAATGACAGATGGTGTTTTGGGTCATTTAAGTCTGTCACGTGCCAACAAATCTTTATATATGTGTCTGCGATAGGGGCTTGTATACCTGTATAATTTACACTTTGCTTTTAACTTCCGGGAGTTGTCAGATAATGATATCAGTTTATTTCCTGCTTTCTATGATTACTTGTTCTATTAATAAAGTTATGTTTTAAGTTTAAACATCTAAATAGTGAACACATCATGCCTCCATAGCAGAGAAATATCACTGTTATATCTAATAAAAATGAATACACATATATTGTACTCACCATTTAGTTCCACTGCAGATATTGCATTGAGTATGACAGTGCAAATATACGAGGCGACCGAGAGGCAGATAAGAGAAACCAGTAGGATGTTATGTGCCCTCATCGCGCCCACGATAAGTTTAGGGTATAGATATGGCTTTAGGCTAAGAATCTTCAGGTGGTTGGTGGTCACTCCGCACTTCCTTTATATACATGAACTACGCCGGCTTGATCTTATCTAGGAGACTTTGTACTTGCGTAGTAATTAGCCTTATGAAACATCAACAAGTCATTTTTCAGTTTATTGCCGGCAATAAGGGACACTTGTGTAACAGCAAAAGTATTTAAAAACATAAAATCTTAGGTAAGATGCCCCCCCTGAGATTTGAATACAGTTATGTAACTGGTTACACAAGTTTTCTACTTCTATTTATATCGTTAGAATACTTATTGAATATTGTATATTACACAGTTTAAAAATTAGTGATCTCATACATTTGTTAACCATGTTTCATGATCCATCTCTGTTAAAGTGTTATTGATTTCTTCCATGTGACTTTATACCTCTAGGAGTTCAGACAATACCTCTCTTAGGGCTCATTTACACTTGCTTTGGCTTCAACACGCATTAAAGCGCTTACCGCTTCAACATGCTTTTATGATGTGTTTTTGATGCTTCGGTGGTGCTTCGGTGAAGCTTTGATGATGCTTTGGTGGAGCATCGGGGATGCTTCCGTGATGCTCTTTTAAAGCTTTGTTGAAGCTTGACAGATGACCTGCGTGTGTGTGGATATCTCATACCTGCAATTTCTCCAAAACAAAGCGAAGCTAAAGCTGAATTAAAGCCTCTCAAAAGCTGCAGGTGCTTCAAGCGAGCTTCAAGCAAGCTTTGTCATAGAGTTCTATGGAGGTTTGAAGACGCTTTGAAGCACCACTAAAGCGACATGGGGTATAATTTTTGAAGCAAACGCAATGTGTTAACAGGACTGTAAGCTAACTATTTTATTTAGTGACAGGAGATTTGACTGGCATTCTAAGAGCTTTAACTAAGCCTGTCCGAAGCCATGTTTTGAAGCAAGTGTAAACTAGCCCTTAGAAGCTTACAATGGAAGCAGCCATCCCCAGTGCATATATTACAAATTATTTCTAGGGCAAAAAAACTGAACCTTTTCTGCTTTATTCTGTGTAATTTAAAAACCCTGGAAACAGCAGGTGTCTTGTTTGATTTCATCGGTGGCTTTTCAAATGGGTGTTTTGATTTGGTGCAAATTCCATTTAAACTTGCTATAAATAACAATATGTCTACCCAAATAGACATGTACACAGCTGGAAAGAAATGTAAGTGTAGGACATATATGACGTAGTGGAAGTACCCGTATTTATCGGCGCATTACACGCACAGGCGTATAACACACACATTCATTTTAAGAGAAAATTGAAGCAAAATAAGGGTCCGTGCCCATCTGCAGCCTCACCATTGCCATCAATGCAGCAGCCTCACCATTGCCATCAATGCAGCAGCCTCACCATTGCCATCAATGTAGCAGTCTCACCATTTCCTTCAATGCAGCAGCCTCACCATTGCCATCGGTGCAGCCTGATTGATGCCCATAAAGTGAGAATCTCCTATTAAAGATGGAACAGTGGTCCAATGGCAGCCCAGGAGACAGGATTTCCGATTACAGAGGCCGCCAAGTAAAGGAGATTCTCACTGTATGTAATCTGACAGTGCTCGTCCTGCCCCCTCCCTGTCCCCTGCGAGGCAGCTAAAATTGAAGTATTGGCATATAACACGCACGCGCTATTTGCACCCGATTTTCAGGGGGAAAAGGTGCGTGTTATACGCCAATAAATACAGTAACCACCAGACTGGAATAGGTTAAGTTAGGTGCTGGTCAGATAAAAGAAATTGCTCTTACTGGATTGGAGGAGTCACGGGGAGACAGGGAGGAGCCGTGTGATAATAGGGTGGGGGTAGAGCAGAGGCACATCAGTTGGAGGCAGAAATCATGGTGGAATGTCCCTCCCTCCCGCCCTAGTGGAAGTGATTTGGTTATGGTGAAGAAGACGGAACTGCGTTTGGGTCCTTGATGATGGGTATACAACATGAGATATTTGAGAAAACGGTGGGACCCATCTCAGGTATGGTGTCCTCCCAGTTGGTCTGGTTCAGTCTAGACTACTGGGTAGTAAGGTGGTAGAGGTCTGTGGTCAGTTAGTACCACAGATTCCAAAGTTGGGAAGATGGGGTTGCCAGGGACCGGCAACCAGTTATTCGGATGGGAGCTGGAGTATTTAATAATGTTTATGTTTTAATTCGGTTGTGAGTTAACCACTTGAGGTCCGGGCCATAGCCGAATGACGGCCACAGCGCGGACCACAATTTCCGGGAGGCCGTCATGGGACGTCCTACCCTGTGCACGCGCTGTGATCACAGAGTCACGGAGACTCGGTTGATCACAGATCCGAGTAAGGGGCCGTTCCCGGCCCCTTACCATGGACAGAAGGGGGGTTTAAGTGCCCAGTAAGCAAGTGGTTAATAAAGGCCGAACCGGCCATTTAAATCCAATACAGTGTCAGTGTCCTTATTTATTAATAAGTGGGAGTGGTAGGTACAATTTTTAGTTGGGGTAGTAAGTTATCTGAACTACCCTAGTCATGTAATTTTACAGCAAATGGTGTAAACAAAACTGTTCTGTTTCAAATGCTGTTTAATGCGTTGACATACCTCCATAGACCCAGTCTGTCTGGATAGTATGGTCACTTGGTGACCCTGCACCATCCACAGGCAGCTTAACCACTACAGCTTCTGAAGGTTTTACCCCCTTCCTGACCAGGTTATTTTTTGCGATACAGCACTGTGTTGCTTTAACTGACAATTGCGCGGTCATGAGACGTTGTACCCAAATAAAATTGATGTCCTTTTTTTCTCACAAATAGAGCTTTCTTTTGGTGGTAATTGATCACCTCTGCGGTTTTTATTTTTTGCGCTATAAACCAAAAAAGACTGACAATTTTGAATAACAAAAACAATATTTTTACTTTCTGCTATAAAACATTCCCAATAAAAAAATTTAAAAAATCTAATTTCTTCATCAATTTAGGCCAATATGTATTCCGCTAAATATTTTTGGCAAAACAAAATCCCAATAAGCGTATATTGATTGGTTTTCACAAAAGTTATAGAGTTCAAAAACTATGGGATAGATTGAGGGACTTTTATTTTATTATTGTTTTTACTAGTAATGGCAGTGATCAGCGATTTTTAGTGGGACTGTGACATTGCGGCGGACAAATTGGACACTAAGTGACACTTTTTGGGGACCAGTGACACTAATATAGTGATCAGCGCTACAAAATTCACTGATCACTGTATAAATGACACTGGCAGGGAAGGGGGTTAACACCAGGGGCAATCAAGGGGTTAAGTGTGTGCCTAGGAGGTGTCTTATAACTTTGTAGGGGAGGGACAGACTGGAGGAAAAGAGAGATTTTGTTTCAGCATAGCTGAAACACAAAGATCTCTCCTTTGCTCACTGACCACGACCCGCCGATTGTTCTGTGGAGAGATGGATCAGCGGTGTGCCATGTAAACAAGGCAAACCGCTGATCCATCTCTCCACAGAACAATCGGCGGGTCGTGGTTGGCAATCGTGGCCCCCGAACCCGCTGATTGCCTCCCGCTGTGTTTAATCACAGCGGGTGCAGCGATCCGGTGGCGTGCCCCCTATGCTGCGTCTATGAAATCACGTATAGGTACGTGATTTTGTGCAGCCGGGCCGCCCTGCCACAGTATATGTACAGGGGGCGGTCCAGAATAGGTTAAAAGAGAAGTTTGGGTTAAAAAAAAAAATGTTACTCACCTAGGTGAATGCAGCATAGATCTGAATCTGTCCCCCACTGCTTCTATTATCAAAGAGTTATCAAAGACCGCTGATCGCTCAGTTCTCAGTCTTCACTGAGCAGAGACTCAGAGACCGCCCTTCCAGCACTCCCTGGGGGCACCAGGCTACGGATGGGGAGGGAGCAGCTGACTCAGTCTCCCAGCAGCTTGCAGAGAAGCTTCACCAACTGCTGGTCCAGGCATTGGGGCCGATCCCAACTGTAAAGTTGGGATCTTTGGCGAGCCTGGACAGGCTGAGTGACATCAGCCGACAACAGGCTTTAGCTCGCCATCAGCTGAAAAAGGGACACAAGAGTGCAGAACGAACTACATACAGTATAAGTGGGACAGAACAAAAATCACACTGACCTTCTTATTGCTGTGTTTCTCTCACACACCACTTCCATCGTATAGTTAGGTATTGCTTGTCAAAATAAGTGGGGATCACTTAAATCTGACCGGTAGTAGATCAGTCAGAAGCCACCAGAACCAGTAATATTAGTTCAGGAGCCAGATGATTATTATACCATATTGGCCCAGCTGCTTTCCGCTTTCCTTTGGTAACTGGTAAAACCATCTTTGAAGTGCAGACATTTTTAGCATTTGTATAGGGGGCATGTGGTAACACCAGCAAGTATTACCCCATGACATTGCCAGTTTTGCACCTAGGCCTGTGTGGATATAATTCCTAAAAATAAATGAGCACTGCTCAGAGCATTGGTAACTTGAGCCTTTGCCGAGCACAGCAACAGCATGTGGAGGTCTCTTGCTCTTAGTGCTGGTGTAGTAGTAGTAGTATCATAGGCTCCATGCTTCTTTTCAGGCCTAGGAGTAAATGCAACCCCACCACCCAATAGAGTTCCATCCACGATCAAAGAAAATATAATACCACCTTCCATTTTTGATTCGCTAGTTTAGGCAAACTTATCAGTCAATGATTGAAGTTTTGCCTTTAAATATGAGAAATTGAATGTGTAGTTGTTCCTTGCACATACAATTGAATCAACAGTGCAATCCAGCTCCAGCTGGACATTTCTTTACAGAAGAGTTTTGTGACATATAAATAAATAAATACCTTCCTTCTTGCTAAATAGCCCTGCCTCTTTAAAGGGGTTATTCTGTCATTGCTAAATTTGAAACAAATGTGAAAACTATGAGCTGGTGGTTCTCGAACGTGAAGGAAACATTACCTTGTATATACAGTATGCTGTTAGATTTCCCTTGACACAATTTTACTTAATTCCATTACATGCACCATTTAGCAGCCATATTCTGTTGAAAAACACTGACTTAGGTAAATTTACAATTTGTAATGTAGCTGTCAAGAACATCTCACATGGAAGCTGTTGAGATAGAAATACTAGCCTGTTATACCATGTACTAACAAATAACATGTTCAGGTCTAATGAACGCACATATTTCCAACTGCCAAATACAAACGAAAAGACATTTATAAGGTGAACATTTCAATGTGTAACTGATAAAAGATAAAAAAAGGCACCAACCCTAACCCACAGGCTGTCCAAGGTTGGGCAGATGCCTTCCAGGAACTATAGCAAAAAAGATATTATCTACTGCTGTTTCTTATACACCTTGAGCAAATAATATGCAGTAAATATGCAATGCAATACCTCCTTCCCCTTTCTCAGTGAGGTTAATAAAGATTCTCCAACGCGTTGAGCACTTTCGATGGACTCCAGAGCTCATTATCACCCCCCTTGAGTAGACCTAATTAGCCCAATCCTCAACTAAACTCCGGATTGAGGGTCAAATCAGAGTTGGGATGGTATGTTTATGGCCACACTTTACATTACTTAAACTGATAGTAAAGGTGTTTTTTGTATTTATATCTACAGGAAAACCTATAATAAGGCTTACCTGTAGGTACAGTAAATATCTCTAAACGTGTACAGTTTAGGTGACAGTTACCTAAGCAGCACCAGTGATGTCACTCTCAATGGACGGCGTGCCCTCCATTAAGAGAGCTGTGCCGCGGGTGAAGATGGAAGCTCTGCCAGCAGTGAGAGTGTGCTGCTGGAGGGCTTCGTTTTCAGGTAAGTCTTTCATAATGTGCTAGTATGCAATGCATACTAGCGCATTATGACATTAACTTGCAGGGAGATTTTCTTTATTTTTCTTTTCATGGTTTACTACTGCTTTAAAATGGGATTAAACCCAAAAGCAAACATTTATTACATTGCAGCTTACCAATTCTTAAGTGTGGTGGCTGCATTTGTTATTTTTTTAAGGCTTTCTTTCCTTTATTATCATCTGGTGATCTGGCCAGTAAGTCTGTTGTTTTTTAAAAAGAACAATCTGTCCTGCAGATTTAGCAGTTATAGGGATGAGACAAACCATTTTCATGTTGTAAAGCGCTGCACAAACTGTTGGCGCTATATAAATCCTGTATAATAATAATAATATTTTACCACTTACAATGCTCATTTTTTTTATTTATGTAAAACAGCTGTAACTGCTTATAATGTACTAGCTGGAGTTTGTCTTCATTTTGTAAATGTATCTAAAGTTAGGGTAGGTAAAGGAAGTTTCTCGATTACTATATGGAGCTTTTCTTTTTTTTTTAACTTTAATCTTTATTAAAGCATTTTCCATTTTACAAAAAAAGAAAAACAACATACATCTAAAATTTTGAAAGAAGAAGGGGAAACAGACTCCCCTCCCTTAAGTAACTTCGTTCAGCTCTGTATATCCCCACCTTCCCTATCGAACTCATATATCACCAAGCCAACATAGTCTCACTTACACTCCTTTTGTTCACCTTTCACCCAGCACTTTACTTTCCACTCGTCTTTTAACCATTTTCCCTTCTTTTACCCTCTTTCTAATTTAGCGTCCTTTTGACTATTTATATATATAACCCTTTTCCTTTCCACTTCTCTCCCCACATTTCCCAGATCTTATTAAATTTCTTAAGAACGCCTTGTCTAATGTAAGACGTTCTTTCCTTAAGAATCACCACGTTCATTCCCTGTTCCCACTCTCTGCTGGATGGAGGTATGGTAGATTGCCATTTTTGAGCAATCAATTTCCTTGCCTGGAATAGGTATCTCCTAGTTTACCTTCTCCCTCTATCCACCCCAGCACACACAGCATGGGTTCCAAGTCTAGAAAATTCAAATACCTGGCCTATGATACCCACTACCTCCCTCCAGTATCGGAATAGCCTTGGGCATCTCCAAAACATATGGATCAGATCCGCCTTTGCCCTTCCACACCTAGGGCAGGTATCATCTTGTCTACAGCCAAACCGAAAGAGCTTTTGTGGAGTGTAATAGGCTCTGTATAATAAGAATAAGTGTGACATCCTCTGGGGCAGCGAGAGTGACACCAATGGGGCAAGTTCAAGAATTCTTTCCCATTGTGTTTCAGTTAAACTTCCCACATCTCTTTCCCATTTCTCCCTATAAGCCCAAACCTCTAATCCTTCCCGACTCCCTTTATATATACTTGGATAGACTTGTGATATTAGGCCTTTTGATGTTTTTGCGGCGATAACTTTCTGTAGCACGGGTATCCTACTCCATTCTAGTATCCTCCCTCTAAACTGTTCTGCCAGTGCGTGCCTAACCTGCAGATATCTAAAAAAAGATTTGTTCGGGATTGCAAATCGCTTTCTCAATTCCTGAAAGGATTTTAAATTTCCGTCCTGATAGAGCTGGGTGATGTACTTAATACCTCGTCTTTCCCATTCCCTAATTGTCCCCAGTTTCTGCACCTCCCCCAGATTGCTATTTTCCCATAGGGAGGGATATTCAGTAAATCCTCTATATCCCAGAGTCTTTTTTGCTGCTTCCCAGACTCTTGTCAATAACTCTAAGGTGGGTAGCCCACGCAAAAAAGACCCTGCCTCCAGTGTTTCGACCAACAAATTGTGCGGCGTGTTTTGTAGGAGCATCTTCCTCTCTCGTCCTCCCCCCTCGGATTCACATTCGCCCATATGTTGGAGCTGCGACGCCAGGAAATAGCTAAAGGGGTGGGGAAGGGCCACTCCTCCCTCCTGATTTGGGAGTTGTAAAGTGTTTAAGCTAATTCCTTCTGAGCCCCCCTTCCAGATTAATACTCTTAATAAAGTGTCTATCTTTTGGAACCACTTTTTATAAATCCATACTGGGGAGTTATGCAGTACGTACAGCAGCTGTGGCAACAGTATCATTTTAATTAAATTGAAGCGACCTGCCGCAGATAGTGGGAGTTTTTTCCATATTTTAATTTACCCCTTAAATTTGGTTAATAATGGGACAAGATTATCCACAATAAGTTGTTTGGGGTCTCTGGAAATATTTATACCGAGATATTTTACTTGATTCGCTATTTGTATCTGTGCAGCCTCTTGAGGTAAGGAACTTTCTAGGGGGTCAATTGGCAGGAGAGTAGATTTCTCCCAATTTATCCTAAGTCCGGAGAGTCGGCCAAAGTTTCTGATTTTTCTCATAGTTTCTTTTAATTCTGCGTATCTCCAAGTAATAAAAGGAGATCATCCGCGTATAATATTACTTTTTCTATGGAGTTTTTCACATAGTAACTGGATTTAGAATTTGTTTAGACTGTCATTCAGGAGCTTTTGAGTTTACTAAGTATATTTTAAAGGGTAACTCCACTTTCGTGGGGGGGGGGAGCAAATAAAGAAAAAATAATATAGCGTATATGTAGCACCCTGATGTCTGGGCAGGGTTGCTAGCAAATTTACCTGACAAGTGATAGTTGCCTTGGCCGATTGAAAGGAGGTCAATTCATTCCACCCTAATTCTGGAATTGCTGCACTTCTCTCTTCTGTCACTAGATGGTCGGTATCTTCCGAAGTTCTGTTTAAGAGACAATAAATCTCTTTGCATTCAAGAAGTGTCTGGCACCCATTAATCTATGCATTGCACCCACCATGCCTCGTAACCTATTCTGCATAGAAGGATGTCAGCTGTCCCGGAGATCACCATTAGGCCTGGAAAGGCCTGGGACTTGGCTACATATACAGTATCTCACAAAAGTGAGTAAACCCCTCACATTTTTGTAAATATTTTATTATATCTTTTCATGTGACAACACTGAGGAAATGACACTTTGCTACAATGTAAAGTAGAGTGTACAGCTTGTATAACAGTGTACATTTGCTCTCCCCTCAAAATAACTCAACACACAGCCATTAATGTCTAAACCGCTGGCAACAAAAGTGAGTACACCCCTAAGTGAAAATGTCCAAATTGCACCCAAAGAGTCAATATTTTGTGTGGCCACCATTATTTTCCAGCACTGCCTTAACCCTCTTGGGCATAGAGCTCACCAGAGCTTCACAGGTTTCCACTGGAGTCCTCTTCCACTCCTCCATGATGACATCATGGATCTGGTGGATGTTAGAGACCGTGCGCTCCTCCACCCTCCGTTTGAGGATGCCCCACAGATGCTCAATAGGGTTTAGGTCTGGAGACATGCTTGGCCAGTCCATCACCTTTACCCTCAGCTTCTTTAGCAAGGCAGCGGTCGTCTTGGAGGTGTGTTTGGGGTCGTTTTCATATTGGAATACTGCCCTGTGACCCAGTCTCTGAATGGAGGGGATCATGCTCTGCTTCAGTATGTCACAGTAAATGTTGGCATTCATGGTTCCCTCAATGAACTGTAGCTCCTCAGTGCCGGCAGCACTCATGCAGCCCCAGACCATGACACTCCCACCACCATGCTTGACTGCAGGCAAGACACACTTGACTTTGTACTCCTCACCTGGTTGCCGCCACACACGCTTGACACCATCTGAACCACATACGTTTATCTTGGTCTCATCAGACCACAGGACATGGTTCCAGTAATCCATGTCCTTAGTCTGCTTGTCTTCAGAAAACTGTTTGCAGGCTTTCTTGTGCATCATCTTTAGAAGAGGCTTCCTTCTGGGACAACAGCCATGCAGACCACTTTGATGCAGTATGCAGCGTATGGTCTGAGCAATGACAGGCTGACCCCCACCCCTTCAACCTCTGCAGAAATGCTGTCAGCACTCATACGTCTATTTCCCAAAGACAACCTCTGGATATGACACTGAGCATGTGCACTTAACTTCCTTGGTCGACCATGACAAGGCCTGTTCTGAGTGGAACCTGTCCTGTCAAACCTCTGTATGGTCTTTGCCACCATGCTGTAGCTCAGTTTCAGGGTCTTGGCAATCTTCTTATCGCCTAGGCCATCTTTATGTAGATAATTCTTTTTTTTCAAATCCTCAGAGAGTTCTAGGCCATGAGATGCCATGTTGAACTTCCAGTGACCAGTATGAGAGAGTGAGAGCGATAACATTAAATTTAACACACCTGCTCCCCATTCACACCTGAGACCTTGTAACACTAACACATCACATGACACTGGGGAGGGGAAAATGGCTAATTGGGCCCAAGTTGGACATTTTCACTTAGGGTTGTACACACTTTTGTTCGCAGCAGTTTAGACATTATTGGCTGTGTGTTGCGTTATTTTGAGGGGACAGCAAATTTACACTGTTATACAAGCTGTACACGCACTACTTTACATTGTAGCAAAGTGTCATTTCTTCAGTGTTGTCACATGAAAAGGTATAATAAAATATTTACACATTGGCCTAAATTTTAGATTTTTTCATTTTTATTGGATATGTTTTATAGCAAAGTAACAAATATTATTTATTTATTTTTATTTTTTAAAGTGTCAGCCTTTTTTTTTGTCACATTAAAAGATATACCGTATTTATTGGTGTATAACACGCACTTTTTCCCCCTTAAAATCAGGGGAAAATCGCGGGTGTGTGTTATACGCAGATCCCCGCCGATCCCCCACTGACTGTGAGCAGAGGAGCGAGCCCCGCCGGCATACATACATAGCCGAGTGTACTCGGCTAGGTTCGGCTAGCTCCGCTCACAGTCACAACCAGTCCCGCCCTATGATGGACATAACACAGGGACTGGGCGTGACTGTGAGCGGAGCTAGCTGAACCTAGCCAAGTACACTCGGCTATGTATGTATATCGGCAGCCCTCGGCTCCGCCCACAGGACTACGAGAGGAGCCGAAAGAAGCCGAGAGCCACAGAGAGACACAGGACCGGCTCTGTGTCTCTCGGCGGCGTGATATTTTAAAACTGCAGTGACACTGACAAGTCTGCAGTGTCGCTGGGCAAGGCTGCAAATGACACTACAAGGTTGCAAATGACACTAAAAGGCTGCAAATGACACTGAAAGGCTGCAAATGACACTAAAAGGCTGCAAATTACACTACAAGGCTGCAGATGGACACTGATAAGGCTGCATTGATGGGCATTTAAATGTAGGTTTTTTTCCTTTAAAAGTTTTTTTCCCTCCTAAATTTGGGGTGCGTTTGTTATACGCCAATAAATATGGTAATAAAATGTTTACAAAAATGTGAGGGGTGTGTTCGTTTTGGTGAGATACTGTACAATTGCGACACAAGTCATATTTTAATTGAATGTTATTAAAAATTACATTTTCTTTTCAATGTACAGCCGCTGTAACTTTCTGAAAATGCAATGCAATATAGCTACCTGGAGTTGTTCTGGACACAGAATGTATACAGACGCCCCCCCCAGAAACAAAATTTCCTGCTTGTGTGATTGGCTCACCAATTTTCCAAGAAGTCTGCACTAAGATACAAGTCAGATTTCAGGCATCCCCTGCAACAAATATGTAATTTTTGGTAAGATACTCCCAATATGAACATGTATAAAGGGATGCAGGCCCAGCAGCTTTCCTCATTAGTGCTGTGACGGGAGGGCCCGTGGAACCAAGAATCCCTTGGAAAGGTTGGGAAACCCATGTTTCAGTTCCCCATGCACCTCTTATGTCTAAGTCACCCTGTGCCAGTGACTGAGAAAATATATCTTGGATTACTTAAAATGGGACAGTAATATTAATCCACAATATCTCCCAGGATATATCTAAAGACTATTCTTGGTTTGTTTGATTCTGAACTCAACATGTTAGTTGAGAGAGCTGATCACATTGGCCTCTAGAACTGGGTAGGAGCGGACAGTCTACTTCTACTATAGTTTGTTGCATACTAGGCTGAGGAGGGGGGAGATCACTGTTTGTAGTGTTAATTTTAATTAGCTTCTGCTATTGTGAGAAGGTGTCCTGTGTTTATACTAATGTGTGAAGCTCGGTGACAACAAGTCTGACCTGTAGTGAAATCCTGATTAATCATAACAACGCTCAGGAGGGCACGGAGTCACATCGGCTGCTTTAGGGATTAGTTAAGTAGCTCATGTTAATTCTGTTTCTGGTTACAGGTGTATTGTTAGAGTAATATGAGCAGGAGGGGGGACCTCCTCTTCAACTGTATATAAGACTTGCATTTTAGTTCTAATAAAAGAGTCCATGTTCAGCAACTAAACAAGTATCGTCTTGTTTTGTGCTTGTGAGCCGTTGGAATATCTGATATCTATATTCAGACTGTGAGGAAGCGGTATATGACGAAAGCACTCAAGCGGAGTGTGGGACGTTTTGTTACAAGTGCTCTGCAGCTAATTGATAATTATGAACCCACTCCCATTAGACTCACTTAGCACAGGGTCACAGAGGAACACACAGGGATTTCTGCAGAATAACAAAAGGTAGGAATTTGCAGCAAAGTTTGTTAAAATCCTTGCCGGGTACATATATCATCCGGAGGGGAATGTTTTTTTCTCAACAAAAGTGGAGTTAAGCTTTATGTTTATTTGACCGGCTGGATACATTTCAACAAACTGACCATAAAGTATATGATTTGACAACTACGTATGGCTTTTCACACGATGTTGTGTGAATCATTGCATTCTTTTTTGGGGTGCGCACTGCATCTGGGTGACACCCACCAGAGGAGTGACACTAGGGGTAAATTGACCATTCGACATTGTCCGAGGGCCTGTGGCCAATCACCCCCACTCCCACCTCTACTCTGGCCGCCGTGCCCAGCCGTAATGTGGAGGGGTGTGATCTCTAGCACCCACATCATCTCTTCCCATCTGTCACACAGGTTAAATAGAGCTGGGGAAGTGTCCCTTAGGCTCCTCCCTATAATGGCCAGTGAAGAAAATGGCAGTGGGCAGAAGTGAAGGAAAGTGAATCTGAAAGGAGAGTGGTAAGGATATACTGTAGGTAAAAAGAGAATGTTCAGGCTGGACAGTATGCATTTATAGAGAATGATCACAGATTGTGAGAGAAGTGTCTCTCTCTCCACCGCTGTATCTCTCCCCTGTCTCTCTCACCACCTTTTTCTCTCTCAACCCCCTCTCTCACCCTTCTCTCTCTCACCCCACCACCACCTCTCTCACCCCCTCTCTCACCCCCTCCACATCCAACTCTCTCTCACTCCCCTCTCTCTCCCTCACCCTCGCTCTCTCTCTCCCTTTCTCTCTCTTCCCCCCACCTCTCTATCTCACCCCCCCTCTCACCTCCCTCCCTCTCTCCCCAGCTTTTTTCCCCTCCCCTTCCTCCATCTCTCCCCTGCTTCCCCATCCCCCCATCACCCTCTCTCCCTCCTTCTCCTATCTCTCCTTCTTCCCTGCTTCTGTCTCTATCCCTACACCCCCTCTTAATTTCTAATGGGAGTTTCTATCATATTTCAAGTTCTCAGTAAAAAAATGTTTATCCTGTCAGTTGATTTTTCATGTTTTCTCAGTGTGAAAAAAACTTGTGGAGGGTCGGCAAACCTGTCGGGAAGGAGTGGAGTGGGAGCCAAACGGCTGCACAAGGCAATTAACTCCTCAAGCATCGGCATCTTTACTGTACTATATAACCAGTAGACGCTACCTATAGCCCCCAAAAACCACACCCAATTTTCGCTGCACTTCTTCCTCTGGCATTAGGGTCCAAATTATGATCTTGCACACAGGGAAAAAAATTAATGGGGGGGGGTGACACCATATTTTACTGCACCAGGTGAGACCAACCCTAGTGACGCCATTGCTTATGCAATACATAGCTCTCATTATGAAGGTTGTTATTTAGATTATTGATTAAAAATGTAAGCGCTAGTTTTGGAAGAGGTAATCCCTGAGGAGCTGTTTAGGACTGTTTTAAGCCCGAAAACTTATTTTGATGGAGTGGAAATCGATCTCACCACCCACAGTCGCCTCATGGATAACACACATGGGGAATACTCTGGTTATGGAACAGTATATTTATCAACACAGGGGAAGCCCAGGTAGATTCGAAAGAATTGTCAAGAAGGAGCTGAGTGGGAGCTGAATGGCCGCACAAGGCAAGTACCCCTCAATCATCGGCATCTTTACTGTACTATGTAACTAGCAGGCGCTACCTATAGCCCCCCAAAAACCACACCCAATTTGTGTTGCGGTGTGCTGCTCATGCTACACTTCTTCCTCTGGCATTAGGGCCCAAATTATGAAAGAAATGATGGGGGCTGACAGCATGTTTTTCCGCACCAGGTGACACCAACCCTAGAGACGCCACTGCAATGCAATACATAGCCCTCATTATGATGAAGGCTGTTATTATGTAAGATTATTGACTAAAAATGTAAGTGCTGCTTTTTCTAAACAGTGTGGATTATCCCCATTTGTGTAAATGTGTCTGGCAGGGTGGTAAAGACTGAGCAACCCTGCTCCAGAATAGCTCACACAACTATAGTTCAGTTATAGCAATCCTTCTTTATCATATTTTCTTTACCTTTTTTGGAAAGTGCTATAGATTTTCAGAGGAAGGGAATTATAAATTCATATGCAGTGCAGTTATGTAAATTTATTGCTCTATCCATTGAGCTGCAAAATTGATATTGCAGTTTAATATACAAGACATGCTTGCAGATCATTTTGATTTCTAATGGGTAAGCATATAATGTGTGTACACGTGTAAGTCTTTCTGTAATACGCTAACATGTACATAGGGCTTCTGCCTGTACATCAATGTATCATTATCTGAAACTGTCTTTATTTCCTGAAAGCCATTAATCAGATTCAGGCTTTCAGATTCGGGTATCATGTACCTTTGATACATGAGTGACAATGCTTGATATTCTTATTCTCTTTTGATTATTGTTCACAAATTAAATATATTTTTGTTTACACTGGAAACAAGGTATGGACAACAGATACCTTCTGGACATTTTCAAATTATGCAACTGTCAAAGATCTCTTATGCCATAATTATATATGTGTAATCTATGTACACTATGGACATACCACATATCAATTTATATTGGAGGAATATTATCCCTAATAATCCAAATGGGGTGATAGACATTTTATCTTGGATCAATCTGCTAAGACTGCCTGCTAAATTCTATGTTACGCAAATATATTCAGTGCCTGCTCTATGCCTTAGAGAGAGTTGGTCATATGTTTGTTTGGGCCGGTTACATCACTGTTGGAGGCATTAAACCTATTCAGCTACACTGCAATGAAGCTAGTATGTGGCTGACTTTTACTAGAGTCAAAGACCTTTTGAGCAGGCCCAAACTGTACAACCCCCCTAGGATAGAACAAGCATGCATGCTTAAACATTCTCCCCTGTCAGATCTGACAGTTTATAGCTACTAGCAAACAATATAAGTAAACAATAGGCATGATATGATAGTCAGAGCAGATTTTTTAAATCTATCTAATAGTAAAAATATATGTTCTACGAAATACATATAATATTCACAACAGTCTAAATCTTATCTCTCCGATTTTTGATCATACAGGGAAATACACAATAGGACTAAACAGGAGTTTTGCTTTAGGTTAGCTAGTTAAGGGTATCACTTAAGCTTTAAGCTATCCACATCATGTAGGATACACATCCTGATACCCAGATGAGGTTTGTAGAAATGTGCTACTCAAAATTTCTGGTCATCAGGGTATCACAATAAAAGTAACCTAGAGAGGCACACAATTCTACAAGCTTGTTTCACTCCTGGTATCCTGTCTTGGGAGCTAACACCTGAACATAACAGCAGATGGGTATCTAAATCATACTGGGCAATCTCTGCGCCTACTGGCAAACTGCAAAATCCCTGTGCACAATGAGCACTTTTGATTATGAAAAACTTGCATCATTGGTCTACACAAGTATTTTCATCTGAAGGTCAAGGGCAACATTTAATCAGGCTAGAGTCCGGCTAGCCACCCCCAACATGAACACTCAGCTGATAATTTAGGAGACGCTTTCCTAGCTACTAGGGTCCCCTGGCCTCATGACCTGACCTTTTCCAAGGAAACTCCCTGTATCCTTGGCAAATTAGATCTCCATGAAAATAAAACGAATGCGCAGAGCTAAGAGGAATTATTCAGCAAGGCATTCAACCTACCCAGCCATGCTTCATTCTGGCAAGGTAATGCAATTTTGAAATCTAAGGGCAGTTTTTGCTGGCACTTGGAGAAACAAAATTACAGTGGCTCCTTTTATTGTCTTACATGCATAATGAAATCTTGTCTTTTTTTAATATAAATGTAGCACCCTCTAGTAGTGTGCTAGAGTGGATAGGTAAACTTAAGCAGGACTTAAGCAGGAAAACAAACAGGACTTAAGCTGGACGCTAGGCCTGTTTGTTTTCCTTCTGGGCTGAGAGTGGCTCAGGGTAGGGCTGGGTGACTCACAGGTGGTGTCATCAGGACATCCTGTTTCTTTCTAAAAGTTTCTACTGCTTTCTAGAGAGAGGGGTGGTAGGGGAGGTGGAGCCACCTGGGATGTTTGAGGAGCCCTGACCAATCCCCAACAGTGGTGGCAAAATTTTTTTTTTGGGGGGCAAACAGTATGCAAACAGTATGCCACACCTGTTCGGTAGCACTTACCCCATCACCGGCGGCTTCCCCTGCTCAGCGGCCTCCCATTCTCCAGGTCATCACGGCGGCGGCTGCCGTTTCCTCCCTCCTCCTCGGCGGCCAATCGGGAGTCTTCTCTTTTTGGCCAATCAGAAAACGTGTCTCACACCCGCTCCCGATTGGCCGGATTGAGGATCAGTGTTTCAACAGCGAATATTCATTTGCTGTTGTAACACACCTGGGTGGGATCGGAGCGCATACTCTGCGACCCAAGCCCACCCTATTTTGAATCCTATTAGAGCCTCTGGCTCTAATCGGGTGCTTAAAAAAAAAACCTGCAGCTGTAATTTATGCACCTGAAAGGGGCCAGGCGCATGAATAGGGGGTGGCTGCCATGGATAGATCCATGCTATGCAGTTCCCCATGAATCTATCCATTCCATATAGGGGAGTGGAGTGGAGAGAGGGGGCGGCGCCCGGGAGCCCCTAATGGCAGGGCCGACAATGATCCCCATTATGGATTGGCAGGGGGCAAGCCTCCTTATATACACAGGGTCAGCCTAGCTGGGTGGAGGAGTTGTCAGATGGAAGAGCTGGAGTGAGAGGGTGCGGAGGCTGTTGGGGCCTTTGAGGGAACTCCCCAGTCTGGGGGGGGGGGGTGTGACCTTGAGCCTGGGCTCGGGTGCAGTCAGGACCACTTTCAGGAACTTTCCTGGACCAGAGGCACAAGAGAGAGCAATGAGAGGACGGCCAGAGAGAGCACTGCTAAGAGACTTCAGAGAGGACAACTGGTCACAGCCAGGAGAGCTGGTGAGTGAGGCAAAGTCAGTAGGACTGGGGAGGCACGCCTGAGAGGACTGGGATTTAGCAGTCTGAGATGGTTGCATAACCAGAAGTGTGAATGGTGGTGGAAGGGGCAGTGGAAAGGGGCAGCTGCAGTCAGGAGGGCTGGCAGGACCTGAAGAGGGCTAACTGGGATCGGTAGCCATAGTAGGGCGGCTAGCACAAGGACTTTTCCCAGCCTGCAAAAGGCATTTGCTGAGGCCTGGCTGAGTCAGTTTCAGGGCTAACCAACAAATAGTGCTAGCTGTTCCTGGGGAACCAAGTGATGCGCTGGAGGTGACTAGAAGTAACAGTCTGCAGCAAGCAATGTGCCGGTGGAGTGAGGAGAAATGGGTTTCAAGCAAGTTGTGTAGGAGGAAGCTGAAAGCGGAGTTCCACCCAAAAGTGGAACTTCCACTTTAAGTACTTCTTACCCCCTGACATGCTACATGTAATTTTTTTTGGGGGGGAGGAGCAGGTGCCTGGTTTTGACAGGTACCCAGCTCCCACTTCTGCGCAGGCCGCCTAGGAGACTTCTCCTCTTCCCCTAGGCAGCCCCTCCGTCCCTGCAATCTTCTGGGACACGTCACAGGTCCCAGAAGATTGCGCGGCCATTCACGACGTGCAGCATGACTCGTGCATGCGCAGTGCGCACCCTGCTATGAAGCCGCAAGCTGTCACAGTCGGGTGCCCACACTAGTAATGCCGGCGCGGCGGACAGGCGTGGGAGAGGAGCGAGGCTTTCAGCCCCTGCGTCGCTGGACCGTGGGACAGGTGAGTGTGTGTTTATTAAATGTCAGCAGCTACACTTTTTTTAGCTGCTGACTTTTAGTAAACACAGAACCGGTTGGAACTCCGCTTGAAGGAGTATGTACAGGGAGTGTACGTAGTTGTCCCAAAACCAATTGCTGTTTATATTGATCCGAGCTGGGCATCCCATAGCTCCCATCCCCATCCAAGTTATCCAAGTTATACCCCTCAAAAAACAAAAACAAAGTTCACTGACTGCTTTATGTCTCGAAGTGCCTGAGAGTGAATGCAGGGCTGGGCAGGGTGACAGACAAACAACAATTTTCAGGAAGCCCCTGTGGGGGTACCGCTACATAAATGTCTAGTAATGAGAACTTGTTTTGAACTCCATCAGAACATTATGAACCTTTATCTGTAGGCCAAACATTTGAGAAAACAAATGACTTAGCAAGGATATAAAGCCCAATGCAGCATCTGCTCTGTGCATACTATTATGTATTTTCAGAGGAGCACTAATCTTCAGCTATATCTAGTTAAGTGATCAGATAATTCAACAGACTAGGCAATCACTTAATCTAAAGTCAAAAGTGCAGCTGATTGAAGCATCAAGCAATTGTCCTTCAAGGCATAAAAGATGTTCTTTTGTTGTCAGACAAAATTAGAATAAGACACACAGCAGGAGTTGTCTTTATTATTTAATGTGAATTTGGTATTTACAATTAGAAAAGCTTGCAGATAATAAGACGTTGAGTTTCTACATTTTTCAACAAGAAATCACAACCTGCCATCAAAACATCCACAGTCAATATATATATATATATATATATATATATATATATATATATATATATATATATAGCACTAACTCACGGTGGAGCTGCTGGTTTAAGCGGGTCTGTTACCTTCACTCTGCTTCCCTCTGTTTCATCGGCACCTGGTCTAGGGTTCCGTTGAGTTTACTTCTGGATGACACACGCACCAACACTGGAGTACGTTTTCAATGCTTTATTAAACAAACGACTTAGGAAGTAGCAGGAAAGAGGTAGAAAGGAAACTCGCAGAAGAAACTCAAATGTTCTCTGGTAGGGTTCTCTTGGCAAAAAGGTCCTGGTATAATTCAAACACTATTTGAAATGCGCTCCCCTCATGGGACACACTTCTTGCTCGTCTGGATAGGCCTCTCTCACCGGTCTAGCAGCCAGCACGCAGCATGAATCAAAGTCTCTGCCACAGACTTGTTTGGGAATGAAATCCGTATGATCCTCTGCCACAGGATGTATAGATTTGCTGTAGTGAAAGTCAGTCACAGTGCTTGAACCTTTAAGCCGAGCAGGCAACACTATGCTGTATAGTTACTTTTGGAAACTTGCTCCAACCGAGTCACCGGGTGCCTCTATAGACCAGAACGCTGCGTGATCTCTCCAAGACGGGTCCTCCCCTTGGATCTCTTTGGTTGTCCAGCTTCGTCACACAGGACCGACAGCTCAGGACCATTCCTCGGCCATGGTGGCAGGCTCCAGACAAGCCTCTGGACCCACCCCTGCACCGCTGTATCGTGGGCCTCCCGGATGGAGGTAGCTCCTTAACGCATACCTGTCGGCCAGGAGGCCTAGCAGGTGGCTGTAAAACGAACCAAAATATGGCGTCTGTCCCATAAATGCCCTCGCCCAGAATGCAACTCGGAGGACCACCTCCACCGAGCGTGCCTCCGGGACAGAGGAGCATCCATACGCTTCAACACGTTGCCTTTCCAACCCTGACCAGTGGTAACAGCGACACCCACTGGTCAGCACGGAAACACCCACAACGTCAGCCAAGCTGGAACAGAGGCAAATTTTTAACCTTCCTAGCACACAATTTACTAAATTTACCTAACATGCGGTAGATTGCAAATCTACCAGCGCTACATATATATATATATATATATATATATATATATATATATATATATATTATCACACAAACGTGAGTACACTCCTCACATTTTTGTAAATATTTTATTATATCTTTTCATCTGATAACACTGAAGAAATTACACTTTGCTACAATATAAAGTAGTGAGTGTACAGCTTGTATAACAGTGTAAATTTGCTGTCCCCTCAACATAACTCAACACACAGCCATTAATGTCTAAATCGCTGGCAACAAAATTGAGTACACCCCTAAGTGAAAATGTCCAAATTGGGCCCAATTAGCCATTTTCCCTCCCTGGTGTCATGTGACTTGTTAGTATTACAAGGTCTCAGGTGTGAATGGGGAGCAGGTGTGTTAAATTTGGTGTTATCGCTCTCACTCTCTCTTACTGGTCACTAGAAGTTCAACATGGCACCTCATGGCAAAGAACTCTCTGAGGATCTGAAAAATAGAATTTTTGCTGTTCATAAAGATGGCCTAGGCTATAAGAAGATTGCCAAGACCCTGAAACTGAGCTGCAGCACGGTGGCCAATTCTATACAGCAGTTAAACTGGACAGGTTCCACTCAGAACAGGCCTTGCCATGGAAGAAGTTGAGTGCTCGTGCTCAGCGTCATATCCAGAGGTTGTCTTTTGGGAAATAGACAAATGAGTGCTGCCAGCATTGCTCATTGCTGCAGAGGTTGAAGGGGTGGGGCTCAGCCTGTCAGTGCTCAGATCATATGCCGCACACTGCATCAAATTGGTCTGCATGGCTGTCGTCCCAGAAGGAAGCCTCTTCTAAAGATGATGCACAAGAAAGCCCGCAAACAGTTTGCTGAAGATAAGCAGACTAAGGACATGGATTACTGAGACCATGTCCTGTGGTCTGATGAGACCAAGATAAACTTATTTGGTTCAGATAGTGTCAAGCGTGTGTGGCAGCAACCAGGTGAGGAGTACAGTCAAGCATGGTGGTGGGAGTGTCATGGTCTGGGGCTGCATTAATGCTGCCGGCACTGGGGAGCTACAGTTCATTGAGAGAACCATGAATGCCAACATGTACTGTGACATACTGAAGCAGAGCATGATCCCCTCTCTTCGGAGATAGGGCAGTATTCCAACATGATAATGACCCCAAACACACCTTCAAGATGACCACTATCTTGCTAAAGAAGCTGAGGGTAAAGGTGATGGACTGGCCAAGCATGTCTCCAGACCTAAACCCTATTGAGCATCTGTGGGGCATCCTCAAATGGATGGTGGAGGAGCGCAAGGTTTCTAACATCCACCAGCTCCGTGATGTCATCATGGAGGAGTGGAAGAGAACCCAGTGGCAACCTGTGAAGCTCTGGTGAACTCCATGCCCAAGAGGGTTAAGGAACTGCTGGAAAAAAATGGTGGCCACAAAAAATATTGACACTTTGGGCCCAATTCTGACATTTTCATTTAGAGGTGTACTCACTTTTGTTGCCAGTTTAGACATTAATGGCTGTCCGTTGAGGGGACAGCAAATTTACACTGTTATACAAGCTATACACTCACTACTTTACATTGTAGCAAAGTGGCATGTCACATGAAAAGATATAATAAAATATTTACAAAAATGTGAGGGGTGTACTCACTTTTGTGCCATACTGTATTTATACACACACACAGTATGTATACACACTGTTGATAGTGTGCTCACAGCTGATTTGTGAACAGGTGGCAAAATCTTTTAAACATTTGTCCAAAATGTTTATAGGCAAATCTAATAGAATTTACCAGTGACTCATCAACGGAGCTTCCAAATTATGCAGTGAAAAAGTGGTTGTACGATTGCTGTATACATGTAAACTTGTAGTCACTTCACATATAGACTTCCCTTTCCTCCTGACCCTTAAAAGTAGATCCGTCATGAAATTTAACCTTGCCAATCAGTCTATAAGACATTCGGCAGCATACCCAGATTATATGTTTCATTTAGGTAAGAAGGTGCCTCTTTTGAGCAGTGAAAATGTTATTGTAAATATAAATTTTACAGAAAAACAATGATTTTAAAACAGTAATGTGCAATGCTGAGATTTTTCAATTTAAATGATACAGTGCCTTGAAAAAGTATTCATACCCCTTTAAAATTTCCACATTTTGTCATGTTACAACCAAAAACGTAAATGTATTTTATTGTGATTGTATGTGATAGACCAACACAAAGTGGGACATAATTGTGAAGTGGAAAGAAAATGATCAATGGTTTTCAATTTTTTTTACAAACAAATATCTGAAAAGTGTGGCGTGCAGTTGTATTGAGCCCCGTTTACTCTGATACCCCTAACTAAAATCTAGTGGAACCAATTGCCTTCAGAAGTCACCTAATTAGTAAACAGAGTCCACCTGTGTGTAATTGAATCTCAGTGTAAATGCAGCTGTTCTGTGAAGCCCTCAGAGGTTTGTTAGAGAACTTTAGTGAACAAACAGCATCATGAAGGCAAAGAAACACACCGGACAGACAAAAAAGTATCCTAAGCTTTAAACATCTCACCCAGCACTGTTCAATCCATCATCCAAAAATGTAAAGAGTATGGCACAACTGCAAACCTACCAAGACATGGCTGTCCACCTAAACTGACAGACAGGACAAGGAGAGCATTAATCAGAAAAGCAGCCAAGAGGCCCATGGTAGCTCTAGAGGAGCTGCAGAGATCTACAGCTCAGATGGGAGAATCTGTCCACAGGACAACTATTATGCCGCATACACACGATCGGACTTCTTGTCGGAAAAAGATATGCCGGCTTTTCCGACGGGATTACGCTCAAGTTTGCCTTGCATACACACGGTCACGCAAAATTTCGCTGAAATTACGACCGTCAAGAACACCTTGACATACAACGTATGACGTACAAAAAGAAAGGAAGGGGGGGGGGTTCTCTAAGATCTATAAAGTATTAATAGAATTGGGGAACATAGATGTCCCCCCATATATTAAGAAGTGGGAGAAGGAACTGGAAAGTAAGCGTAAAGACTCGGAAGTGCCGCAGATATTAAGAAGAGTTAATGCCACTTCGGTAAACTGCAAAATGCTGAAGTTGAATTATAAGTGTTTGGCGAGAATGTACATGACCCCTGACAAGAGTACATAAATGCCAGAAGGAATCTTCGCAATTATGCTGGAAGGGATGCAAAGAAATAGGGACAATGGCACATATTTGGTGGCAATGGCCGGAAATTAAAAAATTCTGGGGGGAGGTAAGGGGAATAATCAGATTACCAATATTGCTATCCAGAATGAACCCTGGGAGTGTCTATTTCATAAGAACAAAATGCCCACAAAGATATACCTGAAAACCATGTTGCCACAGCTCATCGACGCGGATAAAAGCCTTATACCGAGGTATTGGCAAAAGAAAGGAAGACCCATGATGAGAGACTGGTTCAATAAAATTAACGGAATACAAAGTCTAGAATACCTTAGGTATAGCGAAGGGACGAATAGGGAAGTCTTTGAGACGAAGTGGAGGAAGTGGGTGGAGTTCAAAGACTCTCTAAGAGAGGCCGAGGTATGGGGCTTCTAACCTAGAGGTCTAGATACTGTGAGTTGGCGTATAGCGAGCCAGGATGTGAAGAGCTGACACTGGGGAAGTTGGGAGCGGAGACCGATGGAGCATACACACGGTCGCATTTTCCGATGAAAAAATCTCATCGTCTTTTGCGAGCCGAAATTCTGATCGTGTGTACGCGGCATAAGTCATACACGCCACAAATCTGGCCTTTATGGTAGAGTGGCAAGAAGAAAGCCATTGGTGAAAGAAAGCCATAAGAAGTCCCGTTTGCAGTTTGTGAGAAGCCATGTAGGGGACACAACAAACATGTGGAAGAAAGTGCCCTGGTCAGATGAGACCAAAATTGAACTTTTTGGCCTAAAAGTAAAAGGCCATGTGTGGCAGAAAACTAACACTGCACATTACGCTGAACACACACGTGAAACATGGTGGTGGCAGCATCATGTTGTGGGGATGCTTTTCTTCAGCAGGGACAGGGAAGCTGGCCAGAGTTGATGGGAAGATGGATGGAGCCAAATACAGGGCAATCTTAGAAGAAAACCTTTTAGAGTTTGCAAAAGACTGGCTGGCACCAGAAGTGTCTGGCGCCCGGAGCCAGATGTGGGCGAGGTGGGGCTGCTGAGACGGTTGGTGGGAGAAAAGTACCAGCCAGGAGCCAACAGGGGTATTGCCCACCTGGACACCAGTATTAAATTCTAGTAGCGCATAAGGAGAAGAGAGCATTGAGATATTAGATGAGACACTTGTTAGTATCATATGTAGTTAGATTTCCCTTTTTCTTTTTTTTTTCTTTTCCTTCCTATGGGGATGGAGGGTGGGGGCGGGGGTAGTGGGGACGGGGGGAGGATGGGAGGTGTGCGGGAGGGATGATCGGGTAGGGAACCCTGCCATTCCGAGTGAGAAATCTGTGGTCTCGAATGGAGCCCACCCCGAGCTTAACCTCTGGGGGACAACCAGGTGGCCAAGTGGAGAAGGGGGGCCATGGTTATTTTTGGGGCCTTGATAAGGTCCGTCTTACCCCCAAGTGTCAGGGGAAGGGGGGGAGGGCGGGGGGGAGGGAGGGAAGAAGCCGGAGGAGACAGGGGGGGTGGGGGGGAGAGATGGGGGGTTGGGGGGAAGGGAGGGGGCAAGAGAGAGATTAAAGGGGGGAAAAGTATTAGGAGCCTGTCTAATAGAAAGCAGAAAACAAATGAGAGAGAGTGATGATGTCTAATCTAAAAATCATTTCCTATAATGTCAGGGGACTGATCTCCCAGGTAAAACGAGCAAATATCTTAGGGGAATTAAAGTTTTTGAAGGCTGAAGTAGCAATGCTTCAAGAGACACACTTTATCTTCAATAAGAATCAAAAAATCTATTCCAGAGACTTCCCAGTCTGGTACTACCGCGATTCACCAATCAGAGGAGCAAGAGGAGTGGCAATAGGGTTTGCCAGGGAGACTAGATTTGAATTGGAGGAGAGGCTGGCCGACCCGGAGGGCCGCTTTCTCTTTCTGAAAGGCAAGATTAATGGTTTGAATTGCTCCCTGGCAAGTATCTATGGGCCAATAAAAATACACACAGAAAAATATAGAGTATATTGGTGAAATTTGAAGAATTCAGGAAGGGGAGGGCTATAGTGGCAGGGGACTTTAACCTGTGTTTGGATCCGGATAGGGATTGCTCGTGGCATGTATGGAGGAGGGGAGGAATGTGGGCTGGAAAACTCAAGAAGAAGTTGTATCAGCTTCAGTTTGTGGATGTATGGAGGGTCCAGCAGGGGGACGTAAGAGACTACACCTACTATTCCCCCGTACATGCGACTTATTCGAGACTCGATTTTTTTTTAGTAGAACATAGGATGTTGGAAGAGGTCACAGGGACTTCCATTGGTAACATGACGTTTTCGGATCATGCACCCGTGAGTTTACAAATAAAAATGGGTGGAGCGGGCATAAGGGGCTCAGGGTGGAGATTAAATGAAGAATTGTTATTAGATAAAGACATCTTAAGGAGAATTAAGGAAGAGCTGGAGTGGTTCTTCAAGATCAACACCCCCGGGGAGGTTAATGAGGCTACAATCCGGGAAACCCACAAAGCATACATCAGGGGCATATTCATGATGGTAGGGGCGGAAAAGAACAAAAGATTGAAAGATGAAAGGTTAGCCCTGATTAAAGAGATCCAGGAATTAGAGAAACAACATAAAGCATCAGGAGGGAGGGAGGTGTGGATGAATTTACATAAAAGAAGAGAAGAGTTGAGGGCTTCACTAGAACAGGAAACACGTAAAACGTATAACTTGGTAAAGAAAGAAAGATATTTGTACGGTAACAAACCAGGCAAGCTTTTAGCTAGGATCCTGAAAAAAAAGAAAACAAGCAATTATATTGAAAAAATCAGGGACAAGTCGGGGGAAATGAAATATAAAACTCGCGACATAGCGAAAGCATTTCGAGAGTTTTATGAGGCATTGTACGCAGTTAATGCAGATAACTCTCAGGAGACAGATAAACGTAAGTGTGAAGCCAGCAAAACCTTTTTAAAAGAGGCAAATTTAACAAAAATCACGGAAGAGGATAGAGAAATGTTGGAAGCCCCTGTGACCATACAGGAATTAAAGAAGGCTATACAGGATACCCCAAATGGGAAAAGCCCAGGCCCCGACGGGCTGACTGCCCTTTATTACAAAAAATTACAGGAACCATTGCTCGCCATACTGTGCTCTTACATGAACGGGATTGGGGAAAGGTGGGAGATGAGAAGAGAAGCACTTGAAGCAAGCATTGCCATTATAAGGAAGGAGGGAAAAGATAACACACTGTGTTCCAGTTTCAGACCCATCTCCCTCTTAAACGTTGACACGAAGCTCTTCACGAAGATTTTAGCAGACAGATTGAAAAAGATTATAAGTGAGATTATCCATCCAGACCAAGCGGGCTTTGTTCCTGGGAGGGAAGGGAGAGATAACGGTATCAAAACACTGATGGTGACTCAGATAATGAAGGATAGAGGAACCCCAGGACTACTCCTGTCGATGGATGCTGAAAAAGCATTCGACAGGGTAGACTGGGGTTTCATGTGGAACACTTTAGAAGAGTTTGGCATGGGTAGTAAAATGAAGGGTAGGATAAAAGCCCTGTATACCTCCCCAACCGCCAGAGTCAAGATAAATGGTACCCATTCAGAGCCTATTGTGTTACACAACGGTACCAGACAGGGATGCCCACTTTCCCCGCTGCTTTTTGTGATGACGTTGGAAACTCTACTGGCCAGAATAAGACTTAACTCGGATATCTCTGGGGTCAAAATTGGGGAAGAAGAATTTAAAATAGCGGCTTTTGCAGATAATGTTTTAATGTATGTCACCCGCCCGAGGATTACCCTACCGAATCTACTCGAGATTGTCAGGAGCTATGGTAGGTTATCCAACTTCCGAGTTAATTCAACTAAATCGGAAGTTCTGGAAGTAGTAGAACAGAAGGATGGGGATAAGACTTATCAAAAATGGCTACCATTTAAATGGGGGGTAAAAGAACTTACCTATTTAGGAGTTAAAATAACATCTGAAAAAGAGACATTGTTTCAAGCAAACTACATGTCTCTCCTTAATGATATCGGGGCTGAGCTGAATAAATTTCCGCGTAATCGACTCTCATGGGGAGGTAGAATAAACATACTTAAAATGTCGATTCTCCCCAAAATCCTATACAAAATCCAAATGCTCCCAATTGAAATCCCACAGTGTCTTTTGAACAAATTACACACATTGTTTTTGAAGTTTATATGGAGGGGGAAAAAAACACGAATTAAGTATGCACAACTAGTGAATGATAAGAAGAGGGGGGGGTGGGGGGCACCGGATATTAAAAAATATTACACTACCATCATCATTTCACGTATAGTAGAGTGGGTGAATAATAATAAAAATAAGCAATGGGTGAAAATAGAGAATATAATGAGTGGGGCAGATTTGGGAAAAAAAATATGGATACCACCACAATATAGAAAATTGCACAAGAAAACACTTGATATAACTAAATATGCTTTAAATTTATGGGATAAAATACACGAGAGGGAGAAGTGGGGATACAATTCACCACTAATCCCTCTTAAAGACACAGACTATTTCCCACCCGGGAGGGAAGACCTATCGGGGAATTGGATTTTAGATGAAGAGGTCCAACTTAAAGATATTACAAGACAGGGCAAACTGTGTAATATCAGGAACTAAGGGCCAAAGATATTTGGTCTTTGATGGATAATTGGAAGTACAGGCAGTTGAAGCATTTTTTTGAATCTCTCCCGCAACCTATAAGGTCAATGGAAGATCTTTGCCCCCTCGAGAGAGTCTGCATGAAGAAAAGTAGGAGGGGAGGAATGTCCAGGATCTACAGAAATACTGATTAGATTAGAAGAAGAGGAACGCCCAGGATTTATTGGGAAATGGGAGGAGGAATTGGGAAAAAAGATTAGCGAATACGAGGTTAGGAGGGTTTTGAGTAGAGTAAACGCAACCTCAGTGAACTATAGGATGGCTGAAATGAATTTCAAAATTCTGGCAAGAACATATGTTACCCCGGACAAGGCGTATAAAATACAGGAAGAAATCTCGCAGTTATGCTGGAGGGGGTGTAAGGAAATAGGGACAATGACGCATATATGGTGGTCATGTCCGGTAATGAAAAAATTCTGGGAGGAGATAAGGAGGATCACATATGCGATCACCAATAAGAGTATTCCAGATGACCCCTGGGTGTGTTTACACCATGGGAGCGATATACCTTCCAAGAAGTATCTGAAAACACTGATACCGCATCTTCTCAATGCCGCTAAAAGTCTCATCCCGAAATTTTGGCTAGACCACAGGAGACCTTCTTTGCGGGAGTGGTTCAATAAAATAGAGCAAATTCAATGCCTGGAATACTTGAGATATAGTGAAGGACTGGAGATGGAGGAGTACGAAGAGACGTGGAGGGACTGGACAAAGTATAAGTTCTCTTCCCAGGCAGCGGAGGAATGGGACAAAGAGCCAGATAACTTACCCTAATAAAAAGCTAAACGTAAAATAAGAGTTGGAGATAATACATTTAAATTTTCAATAAGGAATAGGAGGAGGATATTGAGTGATTTAGATCAGGACTCCTATGGGATGTGCAGCAAGGGTGGGGAGGGGGGGGGGACTGAGGGGAGGGTAGGTGGGTATGGGGTGGGTTTGGGGTCCTAGGGGGGGGGGGGGGGGGGGGACTCCGGTCTAGGAATATTAGAAATGCAAGTTGTAACTAGGATAATTTGTTATATGGATGGAACAGAAAAGAAAAAAGAAAAAAAAAATGTTAAATATGAAAAAATGCCACAATGATGTGAAAGTATTAAGGAGATAAGTTTGACTTGAAAGTTGAAAAAAATGAAAACTTGCTCCAATGAACTTTACTTGGCTGAGGTGGCAAAAAAAAAAAAAATGAAAAAAAGAAAAAAAGAAGTGTCTGGTGCCCAATGACTTTCACCATGTTTGCACCCACTATGCTTCACAACCCACTACACATGCAAGGATGTCAGCTGTCTTTGGCCTTGATGGTCCTTGTTAGGCTGGAAGAGGTTAAAGACTTTGCTACATTTGGCGCCCAACGTGAGGCTAAGGTGTTGTCCTTGCAGCAGTCGCCCATGGTAACCGGCTTCAGCTCCATCAGGATTTCGCCTGGCTCGGTGGGAAGGTGGCAAGTAATGTCTGCCCTTCTTATAGAATGTGTTGTCGTGTGTACTATCAGCATGGGGTAGAACCACCAAGTCTCCCTGCTCATGGGAAAGAATCAGCCTGATCTTTTGACACTTCCCGCCAGCGCTGTAAGGGTTAAAACAGGCCCCAAAATGGACTCCATTACAGTTTTGGTGCGGCGCAGCAAGAAGGAGGCAGGCACCACAGTTCAAGGAACATTTGCACCAATCAGTTGGCAGGGGAGGAGCTCCCGCTCTGCAGAAGAGGATAAGGAAGTGCCACCACATGTATCTGATTGTGGGTTAGTGAAGAAAATGGTGCAGTTCGTGAATGAAATGGCGGATTGGAGAAAGTATGCTCCGGGCATCTACGTTAACCCGAGTGGTGGAAAAGCTGTTGTGACCGATACTGGAGTGCGGTAAATACCGAATGGTCAGCTTGCCTTGTACATGGCTGGAGGCTATGAGTCTCTGGGACTGATTTGTGCAAAATGTTCTGGCCTGACCATACAATTGAGGCCTTGGATCATCTGTGGACGCTGCGGGGAGAATCTGTTTGAGGTTGCCGCTCCAACTCTACCTTCACAGATCCTACAAGTGGATTGGGACAAGAGCATTGCTGTCCCTTCAGAGAGTGATGTCCAAAGCCTGTCAGATGTCGCCCAAGTTATGCAGGAAGCTGCTACCTCTACCACAGCAACTACCCCAGGACCCAGCGCACCGACCATTCCTAAGGGCCGAGGCCGAGCCAGGTTGCTCTCATTGATGACTGAGTTGCCTGAGAGAAGAGCACCGGGGCCGGGTAAGTCAGCAAGCAGCGAGCGTGGTGTGCCTGTGGGGGAAGAAATACCGGTGGCCGTGAAGGGTGTTGATATAGAGGTGCCAACCAAGGTGAAAGCCAAGAGAAATTATCTCCTGGCCAAAGAGTATTCGACTATCTTGGATTCATCTGATAGATTATCGGAACTCTTTTCGGGCACTTTGTCTTACTCCGGGAAGTGGGAAGAGAGTGACGAGGAGATAATCAGCAATGCAGGAAGACGAGACACCTGATACTACTACCGTAAGTGTGCAGATCATGCTGTCAGCCAGTGCAGCTCCGCTTATTAGCATTGCCAAGTCCTTTGAGGAGGATCAAGGGAATCCATGGGCTCCCGCATCCCGACCTATTATGCCTATGCCAAGCTCCAAAGCGGATCCTAAGTCAGAGGTGGTTGCTGGGTATCCAGTTCAGCGTGCCCCAGATGCTGGGGTTCTATCTGGGTACGGAGACCTTAAAACCCTGCCTCGGCTGTCCAAGATCCAGCGCATAATCATTAAGAAAGTAGCAGAAGATTACGGGTAATTACAACCCTACATTCCTCCTCGTCTGGAAGAGGAGATTCTGGAGAAGGAAACGCAATGGGTGGATGAGGCCATCCGTGAACTTCTTCAAATACCTTTCAAGATAGACTTTCTAAAGTTATCACCCAAAATTTCCGGGAAACACCTTTCAATACTGAATACCTGGGCCTACGGCTGCAAAATTAATCTGGACAGTGTAATCTTCCGCAGGCCAGACAAGAGAGTTGTCAACTACCATGTGGTCACTGTAAATTCCAAAGGGGATGACGTAACACTGCCAGATTCCAGATATTATTGGTGAAGTCTGGTCAAAGTGATACCTTGTGGATTACAAATATGGATTGTGTGACGTCAAGGACGCTTTGCTGACAGTTACCTTACACACCCATTTAAAATGTTATGAATGGGAATATCCCAGAAAGCTGTAACGCTAGGATTGTGCTGGACTGAATGCAGTAACAGGGAGCGATCGTTTGAACCACGTTGGCTAAAGATTAAAGTTGTTGGGGTGTTTCACCCTGAAGAGCGATCTGTGAACTTTAGCAGGTTGTTGATAGCAAAAGAAGGAAGAAAGTTTCTGTCTTTGGCTGCCATTTGGGCAGACTGAAGATATTCTAGCAAGGGGACCTGTGTCCTGAAGTGTGGTCTCTTGCAATTTGGCCTGACTGCTTGTTGCTTGAAAAGCAATTATGCCCTGTGCCCGGAGTTCCTTTTAAAGAAGAAAAGGAATTACTGGTAAATGTAGTCCATCTGAAGTAAAGTCAAATGGACGTTAACCGGTCATGGACATTGAGCATGCAGCTAGTTAGAATAGGCTGTGATAGGAAAATAATTGTCTATTTCTTCAAATAATGGACTGTTTTGAATTAAAGTATTGCCGAAATTTTATAGTTCTATACTGATTATGAAAGGGGGTGGCATTCTTAAAGAGAATGGGGCCTGCTTTAAGTAATGTAAATAATGTAGACATGCATAGGATGTTTTTACATTTTCATGCTGCCCTCGGCTAAGGGCCAGTTCAAATCACTGTGTATATATTGCACCATGTTCTTATAGGAGAGGATGCTTTTGCATTGTTTTGATTTCTCTCTTTCAGGTGTTGCTGTGTCGTTGCATCTTCCTTGGCTAAGGAGAGACAGGGATCTAGCCGGATGACAACAATAACCCTCTATATTTTGTTATGACTGTATATATTAGATAGATAGTTAGGTGATAGTATTCTCGATTACTTGCTTTAAAAAAGTACATAACTATTTTTGATACTTAAATGTCATACGTGACTATTTTCATGTGATACCAATGTTTATTCATGTGGCACGCCACACATATGTTATTCTATTGTTATATTGTTTCTCTGTTTCCCTACCTATCCCAGTTTTCGCCAGGACATTTGCTATAAGCCTTGGAAGCTCAAATTGTTTTTTTGGAAACTCTGACACGTAGTTTCTTGGGCAGGGGGAGGATGTAACTCCCTGGGATTTAGTCAGAGAGCTCCTCACCAAATTCTTTGTCAGGAGTAGCTACTGCAGTTAATTGATAGAGATATATTGACTTCTCCCTAAATTTGGCCTTGTTGCACTTTTCTCTTCCACCACTAGGTGGCTGGGAACTTGGTGGTACTAGAAATGAGAAGGGCAACTCAAGGTCAGGTTATGGGTAAATGGGGTATCTCAGCCAATGGGCAGGGGTTTTCTTGAATCCCTTGGCCTGCTGGGAGAACCTATATATTTGGGTGGAGTTAGGTGATCAGTGTTCTGTGCCATCCGAACTGCTGTCTGGGTGGACGTGTGTCGTATGCCCCGGGCTGCTAGGCTGGAGATTGGGTCTATCCCGTGAGCATCTGACTGCTAGGCTGTGTGAGGGCCTATCCAGAAGTGACAGGGCAGCGCAGGGTTGGGACTGCGGCTTGCAGTCCAACCAAAAGGGACGGTTCTGTCAGCCGGAGAACCTGTTGTGGTCAGAGGTAGAAGGGGAGCCGTCGCTACAAAGGGACCAACCACCTTTACCAGGGACCACAGTGAGTAACTGAAGCAAGTACCGGAGCAGTATTCTCACCGATCGGGCACGGTGGAGAATCTGGAAACTTCAGGCGGTGATCAAGTCAGGGACCTAACCAGCGGAAGTGATGCTTGCAGAGCAGCCTTGTGTGTCAAGCCAGGGACCGAGCCGGTCAGCAGGGGTGAAGCTTGAGAGGTATCAGGAGTGCCAAGCTAAGGACCCAGCAAGGAAGCGTGGGTGACACTTGAGGGAGATACCACTGGAAAAGCCTTGAGAAGGGATGGGCGACCGGTTCGGCTCGAGCATATGTTCGGGCCGAACTTTTGCTGTTCAGACATTCGGCGAACAATGAACAATATGCGACGTTCGCGGCAAATTCGAAAGCTGCGGAACCCCGTTAAAGTCTTTGGGACACTAACATGAAAAACCAAAAGTGCTCATTTTAAAGGCTTATATGCAAGTTATTGTCATAAAAAGTGTTTGGGGACCCGGTCCTGCCCCAGGGGGCATGTATCAATGCAAAAAAAAAGATTTTAAAACGTCCATCTTTTCGGGAGCAGTGATTTTATCAATGCTTAAAGTGAAACAATAAAAATTAAATATTCATTTAAATATCGTGCCTGGGATGGTCTATAGTATGCCTGTAAAGTGGCGCAGTTTTCCCGTGTTTAGAACAGTACCACAGCAAAATGACATTTCTAAAGGAAAAAAGTCATTTAAAACTGATCGCGGCTCTAATGAATTGTTGGGTCTCGGCAATATAGATAAAACTCATTGAAAAAAATGGCAAGGGTTCCCCCCCAGTCCATTACCAGGCCCTGGGTCTGGTATCAATATTAAGGGGAACCCCGAACCTAAAAATTGTAAAAAAAAATTGCGTGGGGGTCCCCCCAAAATCCATACCAGGCCCTTCAAACTCCATACCAGATTTTTAAGGGGAACCCTGTGCAAAATTTAAAAAAAAATGGCATAGGGGTCCCCCCCAAAATCCACCCTTATCTGAGCACGCAACCTGCCAGGCCGCAGGAAAAAAGGGGGGATGAGAGAGCGGGCCCCTCCTGAACCATACCAGACAATGTTCCCTTAACATGGGGAGGGTGCTTTAGAGTAGCCCCCCCCAAAGCACCTTGTCCCCATGTTGATGGGACAAGGTGGTTGATGTTGATGAGACAAGGGCCTCATCCCCACAACTCTTGCCCGGTGGTTGTGGGGGTCTGCGGGTGGGGGGCTTATCAGAATCTGGAAGCCCCCTTTAACAAGGGGACCCCCAGATCCCGGCCTCCCCTCAATGTGAATTGGTAACGGGTACATTGTACCCCTACCATTTCACAAAAATAAGTGTCAAAAATAGTAAGAGACAGGAGACACTTTGGGACAAGTCCTTTATTAAAAAAAAAAAAAAATGTCCCGCAATGTAGATCCATCTCACACCACCCGACGAGCCAAATAAAGAAAAAAAAGCCGCAACAGCTCCGCCTCCATGGGAGGCTCCCGCCGAGCGAAGCTTCTTCTCGATGACAGCTGTTATATAGCTGAGGGAGGGGCCACTTGGTGATGTAAACGGGTGACACCACCTTCCTCTGACGTCACATGGCGTCAGAGGGGAGTCGGGGTCACCCAATGCGGTGCTTTACCGGTGCTTCGGCGGGGCTGCGCTTTAGGAGCGGTGTATACACTCTATACACGCGCTTTAGCAGCAGTGTAAGCACTCGTGCTTTCACACTGGAGTGACAGGAGAGGTACATTTCAGGCGCTTTGCAGACGCTATTTTTAGCGATATAGCACCCGTAAACCTCAGCGTGAAAGTAGCCTTATGAGCTGCCATTGGCATGGGGAAAATAAGCCGAGCCAGCCTGAGCCTGTCGTTGTGCCATACTCACACAGGTACTCGTTGACGGCCTTTTGCTGCATGTGTAGCCGCTGCAGCATTGCCAAAGTCGAGTTCCACCTGGTGGGCCATGTCACAAAAGCACTGGCTGTGTATGACCGCCTGAAATGGCTACAGACTCTTCTGGTCTGCTTTAGCAGGTCTTCCAACCCTGTGTACCTATTTAGGAAACACTGCAACAACAAATTGAGGGCATGTCCCAGGCATGGCACATGTGTCAACTTTCCCTGTATAAGAGCGGACAGGAGGTTTGTGCCATTATCACACACCACCATTCCTGGCTACAGCTGGCGTGGCGTGAACCACCTCTGGGCCTGTCTCTGCAGAGCTGCAAGAATCTCTGCTCCGGTGTGGATCCTGTCCCTAGACACACCAGTTGAAGCATTGCATGGCACCTTTTAGCCTGACTCATTGAATAGGCCCTTAAACGCTTCGGGGGTACTTGTGGTTCATAGGACAATTCAGCAGAGGAGGGCATGGAGGAGGAGGAGGAGGGGGTAGAGCTGACAAATCTGGCATCATCACCACTAGCTGTGGGGGCACAACAAGCTACAGCACTGAGCCCTGTCCTGCATCCTTCCGAGTTGCAAGCAGAGTTACCCAGTGTGCTGTGAACAAAATATGTTATCCCTGACCATGCTTGCTGGACCACATGGCAGCAGTAACATGGACTTTGCAGCTGACTGCCTTGCCCAACGATGCCACAACATTGCTTTCCACGTGATGGCACAGAGCTGGAATGCCCTTACGTGAAAAGATATAGCGACTGGGAACCTGCCATTGTGGTATAGCACTTTCTGCAAATTCACGGAAGGGGGCAGAATCCACCAGAAGGAAAGGCAGAAGCTGAGACAAGCTTTTGACAAGCTTGCATTTAGACGCTGGGCATGTGGGTGGCAGTGGTTGTATCTCTTTTTATTTTTTGTTGCAGCAGATGGGGCAGAGACAGTCTACAGTTGTGGTGTGCTGCTGGCAGATGGGCTGCAAGGACCTTGACCTTGGCAGTATGGGCAACATCACTAAACACAGGAAATGATACCCTGCCTGAGGACTGACCATGTCCACCTTTGCCTATGGACACATACGCTGCTGGCCCCCTCACAGTGCCATGGGAACATCTGCCTTGCCTTGTTGTCCTCCCAGACATGATGGGGGGGGGGGGGGGTGCTTATTAACACAATGTAATATAGATGTGGAAATGTGTACGTGGATGCACTTTAATCAATGGAAAGTGGTGTTTGGTGCAATTTAGCTTGTGTACTCAGTACTACACAGACACACTCCACTGATACAGTATATTATACTGTAGTAAAACTGCACTGACGCCCATCCCTAGTCATCATTATAAGCTCAGTTTATTTGCAGATGACATTATACCTGATTTGGACCAGTGCACAAAGCAAGGTTCATAAAGACATGGATGAGTGAGTTTGGGGTGGAGGGACTTCACTTGCCTGCTCAGAGTCCTGACCTCAACCCGACAGAACACTTTTGGGATGAGTTCGAGCGGAGACTGTGAGCCAGGCCTTCTCGTCCAACATCAGTACCTGATCTAACAAATGCGCTTTTATAAGAATGGTCAAACATTCCCATAGACACATTCCTAAACATTGTGGACAGCCTTCTCAGAAGAGTTGAAGTTGTTATAGCTGCAAAGGGTGGGCCAACTTAATATTGAACCTTACGGACTAATGCCCCGTACACACGGTCGGATTTTCCGATGGAAAATGTGTGATAGGACCTTGTTGTCGGAAATTCCGACCATGTGTAGGCTCCATCACACATTTTCCATCGGATTTTCTGACACACAGAGTTTGAGAGCAGGATATAAAATTTTCCGACAACAAAATCCGTTGTCGGAAATTCCGATCGTGTGTACACAAATCAGACGGACAAAGTGCCACGCATGCTCAGAATAAATAAAGAGATGAAAGCTATTGGCCACTGCCCCGTTTATAGTCCCGACGTACGTGTTTTACGTCAGCGCATTCAGAACGATCGGATTTTCCGACAACTTTGTGTGACCGTGTGTATGCAAGACAAGTTTGAGCCAACATCCGTCAGAAAAAAACCTAGGATTTTGTTGTTGGAATGTCTGAACAAAGTCCGACCGTGTGTACGGGGCATTAGAGTGGGATGTTAATAAAGTTGATGTGCTTGTAAAGGCAGACGCCCCAATACTTTTGGTAATGTAGTGTGTGTGTGTGTGTGTGTGTGTGTGTGTGTGTGTGTGTGTGTGTGTGTGTTATGATAATACTATCCTGTTTAGCTTATTCAGACGGTCTGAACTTTGTTTGAATATGCCATTTATAACATGTTCATATAACTAAACTAGGCTAGGCTCAGTAGCATTCCATAGTATTTTAGATAACAGCAGTAAAATAACATTACACAAGCAGCTCACATCACCTTACACAAACATTTAGTGGAATGCCCAATCACATTACCTTGCACATGTCTTACACAAGCACTCCTGTTACAAGAGGAGATGATCAGTTCCTTACACAACCAGATTACTAATTTATTCATGTAACTCTAAATAAGACCCTTGCTGGGAAATGAACTAAGCTAATGGCTCAGGAAACTGCCTAGAGTGGCATGCGCCACATTAACTAAGCAGACAGACCTGTTTCAGAGTTATTGGAGCTTGCAATGCCAGCTCTTCGTTTTTTGTGCTGCCCATCACAGACATGACAGAATAAAGAACTGCTCTTTCCTAATTATCAAAGTGGTTTGCATCCCTTTTGTTATAGAAAGGAGAAGTATAGACAAAGTTACTCACAGGAGTGCAATTCATTCTGCTGTGATTGGCCACAGCCGATCAGGTATACAGTCAAAATGATTTGCTATAACCTGCTTACAAACTCGTGCTGTGTCCAATCACAGCACAGGTCAGAAAGGTGTGCACACATGCGCACCTTTGGACCTGGTGGTTGCCAAAAGGGTAACAAACTTTGTTGCAGATTCCTACCTTTTGGTAGCTTTTTGTTTACGTGAAAAGTGAATCTAATGGGAGTGATTTTTTAATTATCAATCAGCTGCTGCACTTGCAGAGTTCTAATGAGGAAGGTGGCAGTGTCTGCATCATTTTAGTCGTGATTTCACTTTTAGAATATCTTACTACAGGCATTTTTGTTTCAGGGAATGCGCAAAATCTGACTTGCATCGTGGTGCAGACTTCTGGGAAAATCAGTGAGCCAATCACACAAGCAGGGAATGAAATTTCTGGGGGGTGTTTTGAACACCATCTGTGTCTAGAATGCCTCCAGGATGCCATATTTCATAGCTCCCAAATGTTTCCTCCTCATTTGTCCCTCATTTTGGGTCTGATTTATAAAGTTCTATATAAAATGCACTTGTTATCTTTCAAAAGGTGTTTTCCAGCACTAAACCTTTGATCCAGTTTCTAAATTGTTGCATTTCCAAATTCCAAAAGCCGATTTAAAGAAATAGTAGTGGTTAAAAAAAAGCACTTGTTGGTTTAACTAATCTTTTTTTTTTTTATTGTTTATAATTTTTTATATAATTCTCCTTTAAGGGGGTATGTCGGGGGTTGTGTCCTATGCCTACATATTTTTGCTAATAGGTGCCCCTCGTTCCCATCTCAAAAAAGTTGGGATGTGTGCATATAACATTATATTTTACTGAAAATTACAGCACTGCACTTAAAAAAATGAATAACATTTTATTTAATTACAATATGACTTGTGTAGCAATTGTATAGGCTATATTAATTTGTTTTCATATTCTAAACAGATTTTCTTTGAGGACTGCAATGTAATTTTTTTGCAATGAATAATTGTTTGCTGAACACCTGAGTCTAAATGTGGGATCCGATTCCTTGTTTAGTAAAATGTACAACACTCAGTAACGATTCTCCTGTTAGCTGTCTAGAGGTTCACATGAGATTACACCTGTCAGAGAGCAGCCAGGTGATAACACAATGTGGTTCATTCTTTGCAAAAACCTTGCTAAGTAGTTTCACAGCTGGGTACAATTACACATGCATTATGGTAAACTGTTTGGATAAGGTGTCAGCCAGCAATAAAGTACAGAAACAGGTAGGACTGCAACCTTTGTTAAAATCCTTGCATTGTACATAGATCACTTAGAGGGGCCAGTAGTGGCCCATCCACTAGGGGCACCATACCCGCTATCCATGCGTCTGGCCAGCAGCTCTAATAGGCTTCAAAAAATGGTGGGCTCGGGGTGCAGAGCACTGTGCCTTGAGCCCACTCAGTTGTATGACAATAGCGAATTAATATTTGCTATTATCACACTGATTCTCCTCCTGGCCAATCAGGAAGCAGGTCCTGAGACAGGCTGACTCTCCACCCCTTCAACCTCTGCAGCAATGCTGGCAGCACTCATACGTCTATTTCCCAAAGACAACCTCTGGATATGACACTGAGCATGTGAACTCAACTTCTTAGGTCGACCATGGCGAGGCCTGTTCTGAGTGGAACCTGTCCTGTTAAACCTCTGTATGGTCTTGGCCACCATGCTGCAGCTCAGTTTCATTGTCTTGGCAATCTTCTTATAGCCTAGGCCATCTTTATATAGAGCAACAATTAGTTTTTTCAGATCCTCAGAGAGTTCTTTGCCATGAGGTACCATGTTGAACTTCCAGTGCCCGGTATGAAAGAGTGAGAGCGATAACACCAAATTTAACACACCTGCTCCCCATTCACACCTGAGACCTTGTAACACTAACGAGTCACCTGACACCAGGGAGGGAAAATGGCTAATTGGGAGGAATTTTGGACATTTTCACTTAGGGGTGTACTCACTTTTGTTGCCAGCGGTTTAGACATTAATGGCTGTGTGTTGAGTTATTTTGAGGGGACAGCAAATTTACACTGTTATACAAGCTGTACACTCACTACTTTACATTGTAGCAAAGTGTCATTTCTTCAGTGTTGTCACATGAAAAGGTATAATAAAATATTTACATATTGGCCTAAATTTTAATTTTTTTCATTTTTACTGCATATGTTTTATAGCAAAGTAACAAATATTATTTATTTATTTTTATTTTTTAAAGTGTCAGCTTTTTTTGTGCATAGCGCAAAAAATGAAAAACCCAGTGGTGATCAAATACCACCAAAAAAAGCTCTATTTGTGGAAAAAAAATTTACAAATTTATTTTGTGTACAGCGTTGCATGACCGCGCAATTGTCAGTTAAAGTAACGCAGTGCCGTATAGCAAAAAATGGCTTGGTCATGAATTGGCGTAAATCTTCCAGAGGTGAAGTGGTTAATGGGAGTGCTGATTGTCACTTTAAACAATGAGGTAGATTTACTAAGGCCCCATTCAAATCTGAATGCTTTTCAGCTTGAAAATTGCTCAGCTGTAAAGCTCAAGGATGTCCAACAAGCCAAATCCCATCAATTTCAATGGCCCCTGTTCACATATGAGCGTTCTGTCACCTGAAGCAAAACACCTGTCATTCAAAAAAGTACATTAGTGTCTTGGCAGATTACAAGCGTTTTTGGCCCCATAGACTTCAATAGGAATACCTGAAACATATAACTTGAGCGTTTTACAAGCGTTTTGTCGCTCATTTTCTGCTCATACAGCAGCTCTCCACCCCTAATTAGACATGTGCAGAATGGATACATTTGTTTCTTTTCGTTTTGTTTTCATAAAATTTTGTTTTGTTTCTTAATTGTCTAATGAATTCCACATTTTCAGAACTATTGGAATTCAGATGAGTCAAAAAATGATGGACCAATTCGAATTCTGTACGAAGAATAGCTGCTTGGTAAGCAGCAGGCTGGGAAGCCGGCCAACACGTCCTTAACAACCAATGAGTCATCAGCTGTCAGTGGGCTTCCCCACTGATAGCTGAATGTAAAAAAAAGGAATGCAGGCAATGAAAAATAAACATAAAAAACAGCACCCTTCGGGTCTGGTATGGATCCTAAGGGGGACGTCACGCCGTCTTTTTTTACTTTTTGGCGTGGGGTGCCCCTTAAACCTATCCCCCCCCCAAATCCATACCAGACCCTTATCCGAATATGCAGCCAGCATGCCAGGAAAGGGGGGGGGGGGACAAGTGAGTGCCCTTCACCCCTCCTGAACTATATCAGATCACATACCCTCAACATGGGGGGTGCTTTGGGGCAGGGGGGGGCAGAGTCCCCAAAGCATCTTGTCCCCATGTTGATGGTATGGATTGTCCTGGTATGGATTGGGGGGTCCCCACGCTGTTTTTTCTGTTTATTGTTCATTGTCAGCATTCTTTTTTTACATTTCCCACTGACAGTTGATAACTGATCAGTTGTTAACCACTTGCCCACTGAACACTTAAACCCCCTTCCTGCCCAGGAATTTTCAGCTTTCAGCTCTCCCTCTCATCCCCCTAGTGCATTCTATTGGCTAAATAAAAATGCCTGAAGCTGTAAAGCACTTTAAAAAAAGCTGCAAATATGCTTTAAAAAAACCTGTAAACCAAAAAACGCCAGTAAGGCTGGGTTCACACTATTGCAAATTGGATTTCCCCGCATCCAATTCGCATAGCAGGAGACAGTAACCAGCTCTCCATGGAGCCGATTCACACATCTCCACAGCAAATTGCACAGAAGTCCTGTGCATCTTTTGGCCCATTTCAGGTCGGAATTCAGCCCGAAATTCGGGCTGAAATCAGACCTGAAACGATGAATGGAGACTGCTGCTGTGAGCCGTTGTGATCTCTAGTGTGAACCCAGCCTAACACTGGAGCACTCAGAAACGGGTGCAGCTGTGCATGGTAGCCAATCAGCTTCTAATTTTGGGTTGCTCAATTAAGCTTGGACAATAAAACCTGGAAGCTGATTGGTTTCTATGCAGAGCGGCACTAGATTTTGCTCTCTCCTGGAGCTGAAAAGCGCTATAAAAGCTTCATCAATGCTTGCTGAAAGCTCTGTAAATGCTTTATAAAAGCTTGTTCTCACTACTCTTTTACAAGCTGAAGCCAGTGGGGAAACAGGCCATCAGCAAGTGGATGAATATTCTGGGAAGCCATGTTCACAAACTAAGCACTGTTTGTTCGTATGGTTGTAACAGACATTTTATTTTTTCTGCAGATATAGAAAATAATAGTTGGCTGCAAAATTAAAAGGTAACTTTTAATTTAAGGCTGGATTCACACTGCCATGTGGAGCAGCTCACAGCAGGAGTCTGGTGTGTCCCTGTTCATCATTCATCACCACTGATTTTGGTCTCAATTTTTGGCTGAATTCGGACCTGAAACAGACCAGAAGACGCACAGGACTCCTGTGCAATTCGCACCAGAGCCGTCCCGGAGATGTGTGACCCGGCTCCATTGAGAGTCAGTCACAGTTTCCTGACATACGGATTGGATGCTGGGAAAATATCAATTAAGTAAATTGATGAAAACTATGACGAAAATCAATTCCAATTTTTGTCAACGAATGAAAACGGAATGAAAATGTGAGGGAGGGACGTTTACCCACCTGAACTTTCACTTTTCTCAGAGCTTTGTCTGTCTGTTAAAGCCCCAGCGCCCTTACTCTATCGGCAATCTGTATTGGCTGAGGGACGCAGGCTCCCATCGATCCTTTCCCTTTCCTATGCAGTTCAACATGCAGTTTTCTTATTTTCTTTTCTTAATATTTAATGTTCGTAATATATTCAGGTAATATGTGCAATGGCATTACAACCAATAGAGTTTACAGGTTTTTATATATATATATATATATATATATATATATATATATATATATATTTAACGTTGCAATTCTGTTCGTCAAAAAGCAAACTCTTTGTTTGCTTATGAAACTTAGTTTAAAGATGTTATATAGCACAACTGTTAAAATTAAATATATGTGGCGCTCACTCACCCTATCAAGAATAAAACTAATACCTACAGTGATAATCAAACTGCAATAAATATATCACAAAATATAGTGAAAAAGTAATACACAGCAATAAAAACCATCAATGATGTAATGAAGTGTACTAACACTAAGATGAAGGGATGCTAACGCACAATGTAGAGTGAAACATACTACTCATGAAATATAATAAATATACAAAATTCCAATATAATAAGGCAAAAAACTGATAAAGTGCAGAAAATAGTAAAGTGACAATGTGCAAAAAAGAAACCATGACACACTGACACACTGATGTGTGTAATAGGTATCCCAAAAGTACAATAATATTTATAAAATAGTGATGAAAAAAATCTGATGATTAGTGCAAGTTCCAAAAAGTGTGACTCCCAATAACAGCAGAATCCGATCTTTTAAAAGATGAACGCAAATAGAGGTAGAAGTGCAAAAAACGGTCTCTGTGATGAAATGTGTCCCAAATAACAGGAAGTGGTCAAATTATACTCTGGAGTGCGATATCTGTTTCCCCCAGCCTCCCACCTGCAGTAGCGGCCCCGATGGGCCGAATCAAGCATGAGCCAACGGGTGAATCACTCCACACAGGATCTGGTGATAATTGCAGCGCACGGGGACACTCGATAACTGGTTCACAATAAGACTCTTGCACTCTCAATGTATGCCATTAGATATAGGGTGATAGAAAAAAATGGGCTCCATAGTGTAGTATTCAAAATTTATTGGCAATAAAACAAATGGTAACTTACATAAAAGTAAATAGTAGTGAATGGATGAGATGCTTCCGGGTTTGGCCGTACCCAGGAAGCAGCGGCACCTGGCTCCTCCCTGACGGTTTGCGTCACCACCACGTGAATTTCTCAAAGGGTCAAGGAGTCAGGTGTCAACAAGCCAGCTTATATAGTCCCGTCCACTGTCATGACAACAGCGGATAAACAAAACAGGTACAATCTTCCTAGATGATGAATTAAGACATCTGATGTGACATATATATTAAGTCCAAATGAAAACTATGTATTCCCATCCGTTGCCAAAGACAACCGAGGGTAAATAATGAGATCATCCTAAAAATTAACGATCCAAACATCAAATAAAGCTTTCAATCTAAGCATCAAATAATAACATAAATACTGAATCCCTAATATATTATAATACAAAACAATAAAAAACGGTAGCAATATAGAAATAAAAATTATAACAAACAATAGCATATAAGATATTATACAAATGACAGTAAAATATACAGGCGCCATCTAGTGGTAGAGGAGTAAAACAGCCCATAGTTAAAATAGATTAGTGCCATCTAGTGGAACAGATATATAAAATCTATTTAATAAGAACGCCATCTAGTGATGAGAACGCAAAGAAAAAATTCATGTAAATATAAATATCGCATAGTCCACAACTCATTAGTGACATCCAATGAGTAACAAGCAATGAAAACAAGATATAGCTAGGGGGTAACTACAGAGGATGAAGTAAAAATCTCCTACAACCACCCCACTAACATCTAATAGGGATGGGACATAATAGCATTCAGAAAACGCAGATAAAGGACCTCCAAATATCACAAAAAATGCAATAAGGACCAAAATAAATGATAACCTGAACCAAATCAATAACGGTAGTGGAGGGCAATAAAATCAGAAAAAAACAGAAAAAAATGGTAAAAAATACCATAGAAACCTAAAACATGTTGGACTATTACTAATCTTCCAACAAGAGGCAATCATTACCAGGTAAAACATTTTCAATAAAAAATTGGAAATAAAACAATTAAGATCGAACGCCATATTATATCCTAGTAGCGATAAAGTATGTCATTCGTATATCCATCTAGACTCAGCCTGACTGATCTTGATTATCACCCCTCCAATGGGGTTTATATTTTTCTATACCCCACACTTTTAGAGATGAGGGGTCACTATTGTGATATTTAGCATAGTGTCTTGATAAACTATGTTTATCAAAACTTTTTTTAATATTCTGCACGTGTTCCCTCAACCTCTTCCACAGTGGTCTCTTCATTCTGCCGATATACTGAAGTTGGCAAGGCCACTCCAACACGTATACTACACCTTCGCTCCGGCACGATATAAAGTCTTCTATCATCTAGTTTTTTGATGTCACAGTTGAGGTAAAGTTGGATTTCTTTTTCTTACTTTCTTTTGTATGTCGACACTCATAACAGCTTTTACACAGAAAATACCCCATACCCTCAAAGAATGAGAACTTTCTTTTAGCCGGGGGGTCCAGGACATTTTTTGCCAAATGGTCCCTCAGCGTGGGAGCTCTTCTATAAACAAATTTAGGCCTTTCCGGAAGGATAGTCCCCAAATGGCGGTCTGTTCTAATAATTTCCCAAAATGTTTTAAAAATTCTCTCACTTTGCTTATATTGGATGTTAAAATCCATAATAATGGGTACATTATCCTGACTCGCTGTATCCTTCATATTGTCTTGTATCAATTTTTCTCTATCTAGTGATGCAACATTTAGTATTTTTTCTTCAATGAGCTCGATATCCTTTTTTTTTTTTTTTGGAAATTCTTTTTTATTCATTTTAAAAGGCATACAAATAACAACAGGCCACATACGGCCGACAGCCACCGACTATAACACAATTGCCGGTGGACATTTACATACAAAACCACAGACATACGTTTAGAACTCCCCCCTCCCTCCCCCCCAAACAGCGAAGCTTTTGCCCAGATATAAACTGTCCAAGTTGGCCTCCAGATTGGAGGAAGGCACTAGCAGACACCGCACCCTCATTGTTTAACAACTTGAGTCTTAATGCTAATTACAGAAGGCATGACCCGGCCCCCACCCCAGTACTAAGAATTTTGCATGGATAAGTAACTCTCCCCCCCACAAGTGACCATATGTCCTAATGCAGAATTGTCAATATTGCTCCTGTATGTTAGTCATATACATCCTCCTTTGTGGCCTCGTACACCAATATCAATAGCGATAAGTTATCTGTAATTAGTCTGACACCGTATCCACCGATGCCATCCAACCACCCCACACTTTGTCAAATTTGGTCAGTGCCCCCCTACTCAAATAAGTGGCTTTATAAAATGGTACTGCCTTGTTAACTAATGCCTTCCAGGACTCCAAGGTTGGGGCTGAGGAACTCTTCCAGGAGAGAATAATCCTCTTTTTGGCATAAAACAACAATATAGTAAGAAGAGTTCTAATAGCCCTGGTAGTAGCTAGGGGCTCCACCAAATGCAGTAGGCATACCTCAACTGTCATGGGAATCGAAATAGAGGTGACCGACCTTATGCAGCCTGCTACATCTTGCCAGTATGCCTTGACCTGTAGGCATTCCCAAAAGATATGCATAAAATTCGCTAGCGGCGTGGAGCACCTCCAGCAAGATGAGTGCTGGTTCCCAAACATCCTAGCAAGTCTGGCTGGGGTCAGATAAATCCTATGCAGGAATTTAAAGTGAATTAGTCTGTCCCTAGTGGAGACCAAAGTCTGAATTGCAATTCCCCATACATCATCCCAGTCATCTCTATCCAACCCCGAGGTCACAGCCTCCCATGCTTGTCTGCAGGGTTCTAACAGTTTCGTTGTTTCCTGAAAGAGATCTCTGTATATGCTGGAAACTGGTTTAGACAACGAGTCACTGCGGGTCAGCAGTTCTAGATCACTGGGCTCAAGGTCAAGAGGTTCTCCTCCAAATTGGGATTGAAAGGCATGCCTTAATTGAATGTACCGGAAAAAATGCGAGTTTGGTAGTTCATGACGCGATTTTAACACGTCGAAGGACATTAGGGTGCCATTCACTACAATGTGATTTAGTGTCTTAATTCCGTATTTTGTCCACACTATGGGATCCGGGTAATCGAAGAAGTGCGGCAGACCAGGATTCCTCCACAAGGGGAGATTTGGAGAAAATTTATTAGGACTAGAAGGCCGGAGCCCCTGAGTCATGGACCATGCCCTAATTACAGAGCGCATGGAGGGCGTCAGTGAGTAGGGAGCCCGTAAACCCCTATATACCAAGTGCGTTAGTGCTTCATATGAACCCACACATGCCGCCTCCAACGACACAGCTGCGTCATCCGAAGGCGTGGTCAACCAACGGCTAAAAAATATTTTTGGAAATTTGGTACCGCTAGGCCTCCCTCCCCCCACGGCTGCTGCAAAATGGTCAGTTTAATGCGGGGGACTCCTCCCTGCCACAGAAAAGAAGAGATCATACTGTCTATTGACTTGAAAACTGTTTTTGGTATCCACACCGGAGAATTTCTAAGGGTATACAGGAGTAATGGTAGTATTTTCATTTTGAGCAGATTTATCTTCCCAATAAGTGACAATGGAAGATTTTTCCAGGAATGTAATTTTTTAGAGATGATGTCTAGTAATGGGGACACATTAAGACTAATGAATTCCGTCACTGAATTCGTAATTTGAAGACCTAGGTATTTAATTTGTGTTACCCATTGCAAGGGATTACCTGGTTCTGCCTGTCTATTCGCCCGGTGAGAACGTAGCGGAAGTATCTTAGATTTATTCCAATTGACCCGGAGTCCAGAAACCCCTGTAAATCGCTCCAGTAGCGCCAGCGCAGCCTGTAGAGAAGGTCCAGTATCTCTAATGAAAAGGACTAGGTCATCTGCATAAAGGGCTGTAGTCTCGGTAAGAGTACCCACCCCAATACCCTGAATTTGAGAGGAGGAGCGCAGTGCAATCGCCAGAGGTTCCATGACCAACGCAAATAAGCCCGGTGACCTCGATATCCTTTTTGAACAAATCTCTCTCCAATCTTTTTTGCCAGTTCAAAGAACCTTTCTTTTGTGGTACAATTCCTCCTTAGTCTGGTTAGCTGACCCTTTTGTATGTTATCTAACCATAAGGAATGATGACACCTATCCAGAGGCAGATGGCTGTTCCTGTCAACCGTTTTAAAGTGAGTATGAGTGGTTAGTCTACTCCCTTCTTTTTCTATTACTAGATCTAAAAAATTGATTTTATCATCACTTATTTCCCAAGTGAGTTTTATATTTTTTCGTTAGTGTTAAGGTAAAAGCAGAAATCTATGAGGCTCTCTCTATTTCCATTCCAAATTATAATTATATCATCTATATACCGTTTGAATAATGTAAGCTGGTGTGGTATATTGTTATGTAATGTTTCCTCTTCCCATTTTGACATATACAAATTGGCAACACTGGGTGCATATTTTGAGCCCATTGCAATACCACAGATTTGCTTATAATAATTATTATTGTGCCAAAAATAGTTTGAATCTAGGCTGTATCTCAAACAGTCTAGGAGGAACCTCCTTTGTTTACATTTCAAATCACTAATGCCCCGAAAATGTGTGATAGGACCTTGTTGTCGGAAATTCAGACCGTGTGTAGGCTCCATCACACATTTTCCATCAGATTTTCCGACACACAAAATTTGAGAGCAGGATATAAAATTTTCCGACAACAAAATCCGTTGTCGGAAATTCCGATCGTGTGTACACAAATCCGACAGACAAAGTGCCACGCATGCTCAGAATAAATAAAGAGATGAAAGCTATTGGACACTGCCCCGTTTATAGTCCCGACGTACGTGTTTTACGTCACCGCGTTTAGAACGATCGGATTTTCCGACAACTTTGTGTGACCGTGTGTATGCAAGACAAGTTTGAGCCAACATCTGTCGGAAAAAATCCTAGGATTTTGTTGTCGGAATGCCCGAACAAAGTGCGACCGTGTGTACGGGGCATTAGACTTCTGAGGGCCCATTTAGTCGCTTGGATAGCTTCATCGTGATTGATAATTGTATAAAGGGATGCAACATCGGCCATGGCCAGATATATAGGTCCATCCATCAGGGTAATGTCATTTAGGAGTTGGATAAGGTGTTTCATATCTCTCAAATAAGATCTGGTTTTCTTTACCACAGGTTGCAAAAACCAATCAATATATTCTCCAATACGCGTACCAACCGAGTTGATCCCATTTACTATGGGCCTACCTGGGGGTTTTTGTTTATCCTTGTGGATCTTACATGTTTTTGGCTGTAAATATAAAAACTTCTTTTTTAATCAATAGGCCTTTTTCAGATCCCTTCTGAATCACTTTAGCCAAATCTTTCTTGTATCTCGATGTAGGATTACTTGGTAATATCTGGTAAGTTTCAGCATCATTTAGTTGTCGATTTAGTTCTCCATTATAGTCAACTTTTGATTGGATGACTAAAGCCCCACCTTTATCCGCTTGTCTTATCACAATATCTTTTCTTGCTTCTAGTTTTTTATACCATTTTTAATGTCTTCTGGGTCAAATATCTTTTTTATTGTTAAATCCTGTACGTCCTTTAAAATCATTTTTTTAAAAACTTCAATATGTCCATCCGTCCCCGTAGGTGGATTAAAGAGAGATTTGTTATGAAGATTACTGAACACAATGCCTTTGGTGTCTGGTACATTTCTTCCCCTGCCTTCTCCTGGATTGCTGAGCATATATTTTTTGATATTAAGACTTCTGATGAATTTATTAATATCAACATAGTTGTTGAATTTATTAAGGTTCTTTTTTGGGGCGAATTTTAATCCTTTATCTAACACTTTTATTTCTTCTTGTGTTAATTCAACCCCACTTATATTAATAATTCCTTCTCCTACTATTCCCTTTTCATTTTGTTTTTGATCCCTGCTCGACATCCTTTTCTCGTTTTTTGTTTTTTCCATTCTTTCTCTCTGTGGATCTTCTTGGTCTTTTCCTCTGACGCTGCAATTATCACCAGATCTGTGTGGAGTGATTCACCCGTTGGCTCATGCTTGATTCGGCCCATCGGGGGCCGCTACTGCAGGTGAGAGGCTGGGGGAAACAGATATCGCACTCCGGAGTATAATTTGACCACTTCCTGTTATTCGGGACACATTTCATCACAGACACTGTTTTTCGCACTTCTACCTCTATTTGTGTTCATCTTTTAAAAGATCAGATTCTGATGTTATTGGGAGTCACACTTTTTGGAACTTGCACTAATCATCGGATTTTTTTCATCACTATTTTATGATTATTATTGTACTTTTGGGATACCTATTACACACATCAGTGTGTCTGTGTGTCACGGTTTCTTTTTTGTACTTTGTCACTTTACTATTTTCTGCACTTTATCAGTTTTTTGCCTTATTATATTGGAATTTTGTATATTTATTATATTTCATGAGTAGTATGTTTCACTCTACATTGTGCGTTAGCATCCCTTCATCTTAGTGTTAGTACACTTCATTACATCATTGATGGTTTTATTGGGTTGGGATGGGTGTATTACTTTTTCAATATATTTTGTGATATATTTATTGCAGTTTGATTATCACTGTAGGTATTAGTTTTATTCTTGATAGGGTGAGTGAGCGCCACATATATTTAATTTTAATATTTTTGAGTTATGTGAGTACACTTTTTATGTAGGCAGCTCCTTTTCAGCTCATTTGATCATTGAGCTTGTGCTCATTAGCTATTTTTAGATTTATATAGCACAACTGCTAAATCTGAGGTCTGTAGTGCATGTTCAAAGCTTAATACCGTAAACAATAACATGTTATTCGATTTTTACTCCAGGAGTATATAATAAGTATGGAAATTCTAGAAAAATGCTTAAATAATGCATTAGAATTTAAGCAAACTCATTAGATTTTAGTCAACTAAAATGTACTGGAGATTTTAGTCGACTAAAATATGCCTAAAACTAGAACAATTCAGATGACTAAAATATGACTAAAACAATTCAGATGACTAAAATATGACTAAACTAAAATGTAATTTTAGTCAATAGACTTTGACTAAAACTAAATAAAAATTTGACGTCAAAATGAACACTGGTAAGCTCTAAAAAGTAGTCTATACATTATAGTTAATTCTACAAAAAACTGCAGTACACTGAAAAGAGAATGTGTAGCCTGTGCAATGGTCTTGACGTCCTTCAATGCTAGAATCCATGCCGAGGTGATGTCACATTGAGAACAGTACTTTAGCAACAATGACGCAGAGGAGAGACTTGGATCTCGTCAATGGGCTGGCATGGGATTCCTGCTATCAGCCACAAAATGTTTCTAAGATGTTGCTGGCTTCAGCCACCAAGAGGGTTGCGTGGCCCAGAGTGGTTGTTACATGAGCACAGGTGTCTTGGGGAATTTAAATAAGATTGTATTTCCTAAAGTTTTAGTGTTGGTTTTATCTCCTTTTTAGAATTTGATGCTAAGCTTAATTCCGCTTTAACAATGGGAAAAAACTTATGGTTAGCAAGGCAACAAGTGCAGCTGATCTTCACTTCCTATTTAACCGGACATACAGTACCTGTTGATATACCCTGGTTATGATACAAGTGGTGTATGAATAGTGACTATTTGTTAAAATGGAACACCAGAATAATATATTTTTTTTATCCATGCATAATGCATAGAAGATTGTTGTTTGTGTCCCCATAAAGGACAATTCTTTTTACTCTACGTCTTGAAGATAAGAGAAGAGGTATGTGGAAATCTTTCTAAAAGTAAGGCAAAATTTCACACTTTTGAGAGTAACCAACACATTTGCCCATTGAAACATTTACTTTTATTCCCATGAGAACTTTAAGATTTTGGAGTTTTCCTTTTTTCTGTAGCAAATGGTAACAGACAGCATTAAAAAACTGATACACTCCATTCACAACTAAAAAAGAAAAACATTTTGGCTGGAGTCTGTTGTGGAAATTTTTATTAATGTATGTTGTCAGATATCCCCCAGTGTCAGTTTTGCTGTAATACGCTCATGCGAGCGTATTCGCACATACAGACGTTGATGGAAGACCATTGGCTGCAGAAACCTTCCTGTGGACACGGCAGATCTGTTCGCTTTCTTAGGGATGTTCGTTTATGCCTCACCAAGAGACTGGCCACCTCATGGCGATTGCATTAACGCTCCTAGCAAACAGATCTGCGTACATGGGAACCATAGCATAACCATACAAAAATTATGGCCCACTGAGCCATGATATATAGTACGGCTCGCGTCATTGGTAGCAGTGGGAATGTGCACACGATCGTGTTCAGAGCCCTGTAAGTAGTGTTCAAATTGTGAGACACTTTGTGTCTCACAGGGAAGCTAGTCGCATGGCTCTGCACACGACCGTCTACTGGAATTCTAATTAAATATATACATGTGTGTGATTGGTTCTTTTGAAAGAATACAAGTGTCTGATTGGCTGATTCAGAAGCCACCACCTTCTTTTGTTATTCATGTTTACAGTAAAAATAAAAGCAGCAGATCATGCTAGACAGGATTTTGCTAAGCTCAATGTGATACCAGCATCTGTCTGTGTTACATGGAGATATACAAGCGCGCTTTCCCAGCATTATACAAGAGAGCTGTATTTGTGCTTTTAAGCGCAACAAAATTATTTGCTTATAGGCGAAGCTTATAATTTCCACTACAAGTCCTACTTTAACTGTGAAAATTGTGCAATAACCATTGAACGTTCGGAACTGTATGTATTATTTTGTGATTAGGGAGAAGGATCTTCTCTAAGGAAAGTGATGTTTTATATTGATGATACCCAAGTTACTGAACCATGTCCATCCAGAGAATTTACCAGTATTGTTGAGCTTTTCTTATCTGCAGCACATCTCTGTGAAAAGAGCTAATGGAAAGTCTGACTTGTCAGGGTTATACTTTATGACTGTCTAGAATGTCTAAAGCAGCATTGTCATGATTTGTGGATTCTGTATCTAACAGAATGTCAAAAATCAAGACAGGAATGCTGCAACAAAGTGTCGGATAATGGCTTGAACAGGAACAGAAAATCTAGTGAAGCTGAAGAAAATATTTATTGCATTGCTTAAAATCAGGTGGATCAAGAGACATTCATAACATCAGATTTTATTTTCATACTTTTTCAAAGTTTTGCACTAAAACAAAGATCCCCATTCTTCCTCCTAACAAACTATAGACAGATACCATAACCCTTCTCATCCATAACAGAATTTCAGTAAATAACAAATGATCTCAGCAAACATAGCTACACAGATAACTATATGGACTAATGAACACACAGATAATTAACAATATGCCACTGATAATTAGCCAGTACATTGACTTGTCAGGGAAATCCTTTACAATTCTTTGTTACTAATAATACAAAAGAAACCGTCAGACAAATGACAATTGAAATTGGCAATCATTACTTGTAAATTACTAGAACTAGAACTAGTAGCAGACGCTATTTAAAACACTTTTAAAGTGATATTAAAGCATTTTTTTTTAAATTACTGATGATAGCAGGAGGTGAATGCTCTTGCTTATTTCAATTCTTCTGCTCTGTGCTGGCTCCTCGTAGTGTCTCCTGGCCAGGCTACCTGACTGTAGATAAGTGGGTGCCCCTGTGCCTGCCAAGAGCTATGGAGTCCCTCTAGAGTCTCAATTTGAGCATGCACCCAATCTTATGTGAAGCTGCTCCCAGAAAGCAGCGCAAAAGACACACAGCCAAAATGGGAGGGCACACAAAGTGGTAACTCTGGCAGGATTCCATACGTCTCATGTCTCACCAGGCACCCACATACCTGAAGTATGAGGATCAAGCGCAGAGGAGAAAAATAACAAAAAAAACAAAAGCTAAACCAACAAAAAACAACAAGAACATGTATGTCCTGCTATCAGCTTCTCTTTTAAGAAAAAAATGGCTTTAAAATCACGGGATTGAGTATCTTGACTGGTTATAGCTATTTACCCTAGCAGTTCGAAAAATTAATATCACTCCTAATTTCTTTTTGCAATTGGAACCTTGGTGTGTCCAATCAGAGGACACAGGTTGCTCACATCTGATTCCTCCAGCATTTGAGTCTTCCTTTAATACTCCATGCTCCCTGCTTATGAGGCAGTAGCCTTACTAGAAATCTCTTTAATCACACCTGACCTTTCGTGATTGACCACTCAAACCTAATTCTGAAAGCATCTACCCTACCAGCTCTGAGCATGTTCAATACTGGTTCTAGTATTTTCCAAAGCCATATCCCTTAATAGTTGAAGTCTGTTTTTTTGATAATTTGTTTGATAATACAACTAGAGTAAATCAGCTTTGTTTTGATGGCTTGGTTAACTCCACTGGGGTATTTTCCTGACACATGAAGTAGCTTTGATATGAAAAATCTTCAAAACTAGAGAACAAGTCCAGTTGAGCGTGACTAACTAGTATTAGATGTATTATGATCTCGATGTATTATGATCTGGATATATGAGAACCTTTAACTTTACTGAAGGGAATTTAACCAGATTAAACTCGTGTAACCCAGGCCTTTTGCTCTTTGAGTAAAAGTGTACTGTATGTTGACATGTAAACTCAACATGTCCCAGCCCATTATAAGGTCACATTTTGAAGAATACCAGTAAAGTAATCAACCTTTTTTCATTCAATACAATCAATGACCAGATATTTCCAGTAGCATGCGGACTATGTGTTAAACATTGCTGAGATAGAAATGTGTTTTGTGAACCATTTCCTCTAATTATTTATCAGTTACAAATGAGGACCTAGTCTCAGTTTTGAATTGCAGTGATGTTAAGACAAGCAGTTTATCACACATTTAAGCAATGCATGTGAGCTCCAAGGCACAATTATAGTAGAGGGCAATGCAACCACAATGTAGTGCACCACAATGCACATGTTGTTCATTGTTGTGCAGTGCATGCAAAAAGAAGTTGCACTAATGTATCATATAGCCTAAATGGACCCTAAGGGCCCTTTCACACTGATGTGCTATTGATGCACATGATAAAAAATAATGTTTTTTAGCAAGCAAAATTCATCCCACATTAATAATTATCCTACCAAAGTTAACGTGTGCTGTAAATTGCCTCCAGTATTTCTCCTGTTTCTTCTTACTGGAGGCTGTCTCTTTGCTAAAGCCCAGAGCCCTTGAGCAGCAGTAAATCTTTAGGCTGACAGCAGATCGGCCTCTAGTGGCTTTGATTTTCAGCACAATGCTAAAAATGGAGAGCAAATAAGCATGTACAGAGCAGGGTGAGACAGTGTATTACTGTATTTTAACTACTTTAGCCCGGAAGGATTTGCCTCCTTTTTTTCCCCACAAATAGAGCTTTCTTTTGGTGGTATTTGCTCACCTTTGTGGTTTTTTTTTTTTGCGCTATAAACAAAAAAAGAGCGACAATTTTGAAAAAAAACAACAATATTTTTAACTTTTTACTATAATAAATATCCCAAAAAAAAACATTTTAAAAAACAAACGTCTTCATCAGTTTAGGCCAATATGTATTCTTCGACATATTTTTGGTAAAAAAAATCCCAATAAGCGTATATTGATTGGTTTGCGCAAACGTTATAGCGTCTACAAAATAGGGGATAGATTTATGGCATTTTTATGGCGTTTATATGGCATTTTTATTTTTTACATTTTTTTTACTAGTAATGGCAGTGATCTGCGATTTTTAGCAGGACAACGACATTGCGGCGGACAGATCGGACACTTTTGACACATTTTTGGGACCACTGACATTTATACAGTGATCAGTGATATAAAAATGCACTGATTACTGTGTAAATGTCACTGGCAGGGATAGGGCTAACACTAGGGGGTGGTCAAGGGGTTAAATGTGTTCCCTAGTTAGTGTTTCTAACTGTGGGGGGCGTGGCCAAGATAGCGCACTGAGTGGACGCCTGAGCTGGAGCTCCGCTGCTGAATCGGGCAAATCTTCTGCAATCTGGTCCCTACACCAGCCATCTGACGACCGCTGAAATCCACATGGGCTGCAGGTCCTCTGGGGCAGCTAAAGGACGGGTTAAGAAGATCCATTTCCCCCCCTATACTGGAGGAGATTTCCTGGCCTCCCCTGACCGCATGAGGACACGTGCACGCTCCTCAGCCAAAATGGCGTCAGGAATCGAGCGGAGTGAGCAGACCCCCTCTACCCAGCCGGGTCTAGCTGAGGTCCTGGCTGCTATTGCCAACTGCCAGGCCTCACTAACCATGCTGACAACTAAAGTAGATGCCATACAGCTGGATGTGCCACTGTTCAGGCAGGACATGGACAAAGTAAGGGCCAGGCTGTCCTCTGCAGAACAGCGCCTGGGCCATGCTAAGGACACAGTGGCTGAGCACACCAATAGTCTCCAGTCCTTGAAAACTAAAATACGTGCTCTGGAATACAAGGCTGAGGATGCTAAGAATCATAATAGGAGAAATAATCTCCGCATAGTGGGCCTTCCAGAGGGGGTGGAGGGTCCCCGTCCGACTGAATTTGTGGAGCAGCTACTGCGCACCCTCTTACCTGGAGCTCAGTTTTCGCCCATCTATGCTGTGGAAAGGGCTCACCGCATCCCGCTTAAATCTGGACCCCTGGGGACACCACCTCAGGGATATGGATGAGGTGCTTCGTGCTGCACGGCTGCAGAAGGACCTTGCTTTCCAAAACACCAAACTCCTCATTTTTCCCCGACTACTCGGTGGAGACACAAAAGCTGAGGCGATCGTTCGATCAAGTCAAGGCGGCTATGTGCACCCGAGGTATTCGTTATAGTGTCCTCCTCCCAGCCCGGCTGAGGGTCCAAGATGAAGAAACTACAAGATTTTTCACCTCACCCAGAGATGCATCTTCCTGGCTGGAGTCACTGCCTCCGCACCGCTGAAAGTTTGGATCTATCACTGGCTTACACTGTCCTGTCAGTGTGTCAGTGCTCTACTCGCTTTTATCCAAGGGTCTCCCCTGGTCTGTTGCCTTGTGCAATGTGGCAGTTTTTCAACTATTACCTTTGAGTTTCAGCAAGTTGACCAGCACCTGTTGTGCTTACCCTGTTTTTCTTATGCAACACACTGAAGATATGTGCCCCTGGCTATTCCAGGTGTTTTCTAATGCTTTTTACACTTTTTCTGCATTATCACATATCATACCACTTTCTCCACATATGCTCGCAGGGCAGCAACATAGTAAGAAAAACCCTACCGTTTTGGCTCATTGAAGTAAAAAATGGACCCGGATGGTAGATATGTAATCATTTACGCTCATATATATGACATGACTGTGGTGCTAGTGGGGGTATATGTCCCTCCTCTGGCCTCGGTCCAGGTTTTGCATCACATTATGCAACTTGTGGTTCAATTTGACAATGATCTGGTCTATTTTATGGGTGATTTTAACATGGTTCCACGTGTGGCCCTGGATAGGTTGCATTCCTCAGCTCGTAACTCTGCCGACCTCTGGCAATAGGCTGACACCTATGCCCTTACAGATGTCTGGAGACACATGCACCCGAACTCCAGAGAATTCACTTGTCACTCGGTACACGTTTAAGACCCTGTCCAGGAAAGACCTGATCTTTGCGTCCAAAACTGCTTTACAATATGTCCAAGACGTATCTGTGCTTACAAGGGGCATCTCTGAACATGCCTCACTGTGCCTTTCCCTTGCTCTGACCATCCCCCCTGAGTCTAGGCTATGGAGACTGTTCAGATTCTGGGCAAATGATGAACGAGTACAAGAGCCACTGACTGCCTCTATTTGCAACTATTGGACAGACAACCAAGGTACTGCCTCTCTACCTGTGACTCCTTTAAATCATGGGCTAGGGGGGAACACATCTCCAATATTTCACATCTCTGGAAGGAGGCTGCCTTTTCCCTGGAGGGGATGGAGGGGAAGGTGACTGGGCTGGAAGCTGCTTATGTTCAAGCTACGGATGGTGACCATTATAAAACGTGACAGCGGGCTCTGCGTGAGTTATACACCCTTAGAATAGTTCAGACTGATAAAGCTCTCCTGTACTCGGCTCAAAAGGTGTTTGAATTGGGGGGGGGGGTAGGAGGCTACTGGCCTGGCTAGCTAAGGGAGACATCCCATCCACCCCTATTGGCTGTATTAGGGACAAGGCTGACTGCATACTAACAGCGGCTGACCGCATTAATGCTCGGTTCCTACAGTTTTTCCAGGACCTATACTCCTCCTGGGCTGACTTCTTGTCTTCCGATCTCTCCTTGAACCTATTTCTTTCCCAACATTAGCTGCAGTAGATAGAGAGAGGCTAGACATGGACATTAACCTAAAGGAGGTTCAATTGGCCATGGGACAGTTGAAGGGTGGTAAGGCCCCCGGGGCCGATGGCTTGCCATCCAGGTCCTACAGCAATTTTGGAACTTCTTGCTCCTAAATTGACCTCCCTTCTTTCGGACTATGGTTCCCTAGAGGCACTGCCTGACTCTATGAATGAAGCCGTGATTGTGTTGGTTCCCAAACCCGGCAAGGACCCGCAGGATTGTGCGGCGTATAGACCCATATCACTACTAAAGGTGGATGCCAAGGTTTTTGTGAAGGTCCTAGCTAACCGTTTGTCCCAGGTTATTGAGGACCTGGTTGATAACAACCAGACTGGTTTATGCCGGGGAAGGGAACCGACATAAACATCAGGTGACTCTATTTAAACGTATCTGTTCCCCACGACAATCAAGGCGCTAGGGTTATTGCTTCCCTAGATGCCGAAAAGGCTTTTGATTTTATCGAATGGTTGTACCTCTGGGAGGTCCTTCAGTGATTCGGGTTTGCTCCCCTGTACCGTGCTGACCGTCTGCTGCCAACTCTGCCTGTGACTGGACCTGCCTATCCTTCTCTGCATCTGCTGCCTGTGCTTCAGCTTACCAAGGATTTCCAGTCTGCTTTCAACGGGATCCTGGGCATTACTGCTGCAAATCACCCGCCAGGCTCTCATACCACTCTGTGCTCCTGTGCCTTCTGTTTATACTATCAGGGGCCAGGAACCAGATATGTAAGGGAGACCTTCCCCTGCTGTATCGGGCTCGTCAGTCGGGTACGTGACAGTCTGACAGCCACCACCTGTTTGGAGGCAGTTAGCTTGGGCTCCCTGACAGATCTACAGAATTTTGTATATAGGGGCCCGAAGGCATACACGCAGGTCCCTGGCCCAACGTGGGCTACTTGGATGGTGTGGGTGGCTGCCTACCACAGTTCCGCACCCTGCCGGATCCCCAGGTTTGGGCCAAATGTGGTGTCGTCACCTGGGGAGATGTTATGTCTCAGGGTGTCTTACTTCCAATGAGTGACCTACTTCACAAGTTTCAGCTACCCCAATGGATGCGGTTTCGATACCTACAGCTGCGACATGCCGCTAGAGCACAGTTTCCCCAGCCACCACTCCTTCAGGCCGACCCTATTGAGGAACTTGTATCCCCCAGAGACTTAGACAAGCCCTTATCAACCTTTATATGCTGCACTTCTGAGAACTGACTCCCAAGATGCACGGGCTGTGGAGGGTGTGGCAGGGTGACATACCATCACTGGACAGAGAGGACTGGGATGGTTGTTTAGAGCATTGTCCCAGGTTAGTCATCTCCTCTAGGGATAAGCTTATTCAGGTAAAATTCCTGCACAGAATCTATTACACTCCCCAGAAACGGCATCGTATTTTCCCGGACAGGGATCCCTTATGCCCCAAGTTCAGGACACAGATGGGGACATTCTTCCATATGTTCTGGGAATGCCGATTCTAACATTGTTTTGATCAGAGGTCTTTAGTGAAATAAATCTTCAGGTGCAGTTATCCCTCCCAGTTACACCTGAATTGGCGCTATTGGGGATTCATGATGATGCGCAGCGCTCCCATCATTTAAAACTGTTGGTATCCTATCTTCTGTTCTATGCTAAAAGGGAGATTCTCCTGAATTGGATCTCCCTCTCCCCCCTTCTCTTTCCTCCTGGGAAGCCTTGATAGACACTGCCCTGTACAGAATAACTTATATAAACAGGGGATGTCAATGGAAATATGACAAGTGTGGGCCCCATGGACCAGTACCTAGAAGCTTTTGAAGGGAGGGGGATATGTACTATCTATGAGTCTTCTTCCTCTTCTTAAAACCTGCTGCTGTTTGCAATTACTGCCTAGTATGTAATTAACTGCACTGACAACCTACGGTTGTGTTTCTCTTCCTGCTTCTTGTACGAAATCCAACATTTTGTATTGTTTTGTTCTAAGTCAATCTGTATGTCTTGTCCGTTTTGACAACAATAAAGCACCTTTGATTGTTAAAAAGAAAACTGTTGGGGTGGGGGTAGGGATGGTGCTGACTGGGGGAGGAGACATATCACTGTTCTCAATTACTGCAAACAGCAGATCTGTCTCTTCTCCCCTGTCAGAATGAGGATTTGTAAGTTTATACACACAAATTCCTGTTCTGGCTCTCATGCCCGCGATCATTGGGTCCCCCGGCGTGCGGAGGCGGCGCGCGCCTGCTACGGCTCTTAAAGAGGCCACCGTACATATATGCTGATTTGCGCAGGAGAGCCAACCTGCCGCCATATATGCACAGGAGCTGGTCGACAAGTGGTTAAACAGTGTAGGCATTTATTTTTAATGTTTTACATAGCTATACCTGCAAAAAGGGCCAACATGAAGTGATCTAGCAGGACTTAATTTTCTGACTAAGGGCCCTTTACACATTCTGTAGCAAAATCGCTGTAAAAACGCATATGCATTTTTACCACAATTTTGCTTTGTTTCATATGTGTTTCCTGTGCATTTCTGGTGCGTTTTTGGGTTGCCTGCACCTGTGTACAATGGACAAGTGATTCAAAAAACTCACCAAAAATGCAACTTGTGGTGCGTTTTTATCTCGATTTCCATTAATTTCACCAAAGATGCAGCACTTTTCAAAGTGCACCACACCCACAGCGCAATGGTGTGAAAAGTCCCATAGGATTTAAAGGGAAACAACGCAGGAAAAACATCTCAGTGTGAAAGGGGCCTAAAGTTCCACTTTAAGGGCCCTTTCACACTGTTGCACTTTTGATGCATTCCTGACTTACAATGGAAGGTGCCTTTTTGGTGTGCTTTTGAAAAACTGCACTAAAGATGCAGCATGAGGGATGTCACAAAACTCAGTGCTCCTGCAGTGTGAAAGTGTGAATAGTTACATAGAATTTAATGGGGAATAGTTTTTTTATGCTTTTGTTGCCCTGGAGAAGCACTGCAGAAGCAATCTTATGTGAAAACCCATTCTTAATTTTCCAGTGAATTCAGGTATTTTTGCCCAAAAAGGATTGAGAATTTCTGCTTGCACTATATGCCTCCTGCTTTGTGCTGCTAAATAGACAGTTAAAGATGTATGGACAGCAAACAGATGAACAATCACCAGTGTAAACTCTAACTTTATTAGAGTGGTTGTAAATTATACACTATATATTTTTGTAAATAACAAACATGTTATACTTACCTGCTCTGTGCATAAGAATTGCACAGAACAACCCTGAACTTCCTCTTCTGGATTCCCCCGCTGGCGATCCTGACTTCTCTTCTCAGTGTGCCAGCATAGGAAGCTGCTTTCTATGGTGGCACACCTGTGGGCTCTATTCCCCCCCCCCACCCCCCAAAAATGCATTTGATAAACCGCTGCACAAATATTGTGTGACATAAAAATTGCAACAACCACCATTTTTTCCAGGGCCTTTGGCTTGCAGAAAATATATAACCTTTGGTGGTTCTAAGTAATTAGCCAGTAAAAAAATGCAGATTTTCACATGTATGTGACAAGTGTTAGAATTGGTTAAAGAGCTATAGCATCAAAGAAATGTTCTGCATCTGTCACACTTCTGGCAGTGTAGGATGCCTGGTTGCCCATTATGAGGTGTGATTGCTCCCAATGACCGTTGCATCACTACAGGACACAGTGGTGACATAGGGACTGGCCGATGAAACCACAGTGCACAGTGAGGAAGCAGGCATCTCAGAATTTGACAGGTGGACACACAGACATGCAGAGACACCCATGAACACAGCAGGGGTAATAACAATTAAAAATGAACTGTTTTCAAAGCATATTGTGATTAATAGCCACTCTTACAACATCCTTTTCAATGGCACTGGGGATACAAGCCAAAACATTAGTTTAGTTTTAGAAGATTTAGAACCCCTATCAATCTTTAATTGCTGTCTGGGTCACTATTAGGGACATAAAACCACCCTGACTTGGTAACTATTGTCGCTATGGCAAAAAGTGTTGGGAATTGTCTCTGAAACAGCATGTGAATGGAAGTCTCCTAAATGGGACCCAGACAGCAATATGAACAATTCCCCACACTATCCTACTTTTTTTAAACATTTTTGTTTTAAATATAAAGTAAAAACTTGGTTTGGGAGCATAATGCCGCATACACACTACCGGTTTTGCCGTCGGAATAAACTCCGAAGGTTTCTCAGACGGAATTCCATTCAAGCGGTCATGCCTACACACGGTCAAACCAAAGTCCGACCAAAGTCCGACCGTCGAGAACGCGGTGACGTACAACACGTACAACGGGACTAGAAAAAGGAAGTATGATAGCCAGTAGCCAATAGCTTCTGTCTCGTACTTGCTTCAGAGCATGTGTCGTTTTAAGTCCGTCGGAAGAGCATACAGACGAGCGCTTTTCCCGATAGGAATTGGTTTCATCAGAAATATTTAGAACATGTTTCATTTCTAGGTCTGTTAGAATTTTAGAAAAATAAAGTCCGATGAGGCATACACACGATCAGAATAGACGATGAAAAGCTTCCGTCTGACTTTTTCTGTCGGACATTCCGCTCGTGTGTATGCGGCTTAAATCATTCCGGAAACATGCTGGTAATTCAAAGCACTCGTATAGCAAAGCGAATTTCTCCAAAAGAAATATTGGAAACTCATATGATTCGTTCCACAACCATTTATTCATACGTCCTTCAGTTTGTAGTTCATATAAAAAGATTATAGCAAAGTGAGTTGTGTAACCATAAATGTCCATCCACTAATGGCAGCCTCCACCAGGGGATTCGAAGCAGGAGCTACAGTGTATAAGGCCCCTTTCACAGATGCAGAATGTTCAGGTCCGCCTGTCGGTTTTTTAGGCGGACCTGAATTGACGATCCATGCAGTTCTATGGAGCGATGGATGTCAGAGGTGACATGTCCGCAATCATCCGCTCCACTAAATTCAGATGGATGGAAACCCTATTTTCCATCCGTCTGGTGGATCGGATGAAAGCGGACAGGCGGTCCGTTTTCATCTGATCCCCATAGAGGAGAGCGGAGCTCTGACAGGTCTGTCTCTGCACAGTGAGCAGAGACAGACCTGTCATCCGCTGGCTCAGTGGGGATCAACGGATCGATCCCTGCTGAGCAAGTGGAGTCTGTGAAAACGGACATTAATGTGCGAAAGGGGCCTAAAAGAGAAGAGAGGTGCCTCTAAGTGTAGCAATATGGTTACAGTTAATGAAGGTACACCATTTAGCAACTCACATGTTTGATTATTAAAAGAGGCACATCTAAGTATGCAGGCATCCAGGGTAAAGCTGTTCACATAGACCATCTTCCGTACCACCGGCTCTCACTGCTGTCAGTCTGCAATTGTGACCGGGAAACAAGATTGGTAGGGAGCGCTTAAGTGAAACCCTTTGTGAGTGAGAGTTAAGAAAATAATCTATATAAAATAATTAGTGAATTTGAATATAAAATAAAGCACCAGCCTACCTGCTTAAAAACGAACATTCATCTGACTGGTTCAATTAACTCATGCAGAAAGAGATAAATCTACTACAATTATATCAGCAGTCTTATGCAAATGCACACACACAGTGAACAGTCCTCTGAAACATGATTGAATTGATTTGCCTTATGTGTTAACACAATAGTCCTATGATTAACCAAAGAGAAAAGTGTCACATATATAAATGAATGAAAATCCAAATGTGGTGAATCCTGTGAAAAAACTTCCAATCCTGAAGATAGGTAGAACACCTTCACCGATTAAAACATCACCCAAAGTGCTCAGTAAATGGGTGGCAGCTTACCAGATGGTGTTGACCTAATTAAAGATAATGCTTGCTGTAAATGGGGAGACTGTGGACTGGATTAGCCCCTCACTCCGTTGGGGGTCACAGATGGAATATGAAAAGAGAACGGAGGAAACCAAATAGTGTAATCCCGTTTAATATAAAGGATAAAAAAGAAATGAAAGGCCAAATGGCTGCTTACGTTGTTGGTGCCATTGCTCGGCACTGAGGCTGGAATGCGTGACAGAGTAATGGATAGACGTCCCGCAGTGAAGCACTGGAAACTGGCGTGCGCTCCACCTGTGATGGAGAACAACCAGAGGGACCGGAAGTGATGTTATCGCGTGACCAAGTACACGCTTCCTGATGACGTGTTAAACGAAACATCACTTTGCACTAATGATATAAATCATCTAGTTTGGGGACAGCAGCTCCTTAATTACTACACTTTTATTTCTATATTAAATAAATTTTTCATTTTAATTTTTTGGCGCGAGATACACTTTACTTTTCACAATTGTGACCGGGAAGACTACCCCGCAGTAGAGCGATCTGAAAGCAAGGCTTGAAGCGCTTGTGGAGTGCAGCGTGGCAGGGATGACGTCGATGGCGGTGCGGAGAAGAAGAAGAAGAAGAAGAAAAAAAAATGGTTGCTTATAACTGTAAAATTCAGTTATAAGCAATCACAGTGTGTAAAAAAAAAAATCCTAATTACCTCTTCAGAGTAGTACAGTGTTACTATGCTATGGTTATACTGTATTGCTCTGGTAACTGTATGTAAAAAATACAAATTCTAAAAAAGGAATTAAAAAAGAAAACAAGATTTAAAAAATAGAATTAAAAAAAAATGTACATACTGTCACCAGGCAGTGTCTCTGTTCACCCCCACACCATTTATATGATGAGGCTATACTGCACTGGTGACCGTATGTAACAAATTAAAAAAAATTGTAAATTTTTTTTTTTTTTTTAACTTTTTCATTTTGGAAAAAAATTGTGACAAAACATTACAACTTCAAAAAACTTGCCTCTTACTAAATACCTTGGACTGTCTACCTTCCAAAAAGGGAATATGTGGGGGTTATTTATACTGTTCTGGCATTTTCGGGTCTCAAGAAATGAGATAGGCCATCAGTACATCAAGATCTTAAGAGATTGTGCGTCACCAGTATCAGATTATTACGTTAATCTCTCCAACCCCAAAGCTGTTGCTAATTATTTTTTTCTTCGAGCTTACAGTTACCTTGCTTCCAGTGTCCATCCTTGGGGTATTCATCACTCGTTCAATTGAAACACTGGCTCCAACACTTAGTGTTTTTTTTTCTTCTCTCCAAGTTTTATTTAGTAACATCACACGCAATAGAAAGACAGAGGGTGAAAAAGGGATTCAGGTACCTTGGACGTTGCGGTCGAAGACAATGTCTACATCCAGCGAATAACACTTCCAAAGCTGGATTCAGCAATCACCGGATAGGCTCCTCTCACTGACCTAGCAGCCGATGCAATGCTCGAGAGCGGTCTCTGCCACAGACCTTACGATTCTAGGTGAACAAATTGTACATGATCTAAACGGTCTCTGCCACAGACCGTACAGTCTTAAAAGAACTGACTGTGGTTCTAATCCAACATGCGTCTCTGACTGAGTTAACAGGCTCTTCTCAAGATACCAGCCTTATGCTCGGTCCTCTCCCAAAGAGTCCTCCCCGGTCACTGCAGTCCCTTGCTTCTTCCCGCAGGCCTGACAGCAAAGAGACCATCATGCTGACCCATAGGCCACTAAGACTCTGATACTTCCTTTAGTAGCTAGGCCTTAGATCTGCCAAGCTCAAGGCAGAACTTTAAGGATTCATAGTCTCCCAGGCCAGGAGGGCCACAAGGTGGGGAGCACCGACTCACCCCCCAAGCCCGGGGGGTCAGAAAGCGCGGACCAACTGATAGCAAAAAGCCACGAAAGATGGCGTCTGTGCCTTAAATACTCTTACCCAGAAATGTCCAGTGTGTGAACCACTCCCACCGAAAAGCCTCTGAGCAACGAGTAGTCAATGTGTCCAATGTGTCAATTTTGACCAGACTGTATTTCACAATCCACCAATGATGACAGCACCACCCATGATTAGATTGAAATCTGCACAGTCCAGCGAATCTGGCACAGAAACCATTACATTTAGGCAATAATAAGTTGAGCCAAAACTGCAGCTGCAACTAATTTAAGTTTCAAAAGAATAGTGTCTGCTCTTCAGGAGCAGGTCGCTACACAAGTGTTAAAGAAGGCTATGTGGCAAAGGCAAAAGCAGTCAGGTCAAGGGGCATAAGGGAGCAGCTGGTCACAGAAAGAAGTGCAAAATTCGATTTAGTAAATGTTTCATTGATTACTAGATTTACTGATAAAAATCATGCATCTTCTTTCCTGTATATTTTGTATTGCTGACAACAGCCAAAAAGACAGCAAATCATACATCTGAACATTTAGGCCTTCAGGCTAATTCTGCCCACTGTTATGATTGGTGGGTGGTAGTGTTGCTGTTCCCCACTAAGAAGAGCTAAGGCTGTCACCCCAGGAGCTGTTTGGCTTTTTTTTAGTGTACCGTAAAATACAAAACCATTGCTATTCAAGTCTGGCCAGCTATCCTGCTGTTCATGATAAGTGTGAGCAGAATAAAGGAGTATCCCACTTAGTAGTCTAAAGGGTGAAAATCCCTTTAGTCATGACATAATATTCTAAAAGTGTTCTGCTAACTGAACCAGCAAAAACTCTTTTAATGTAAGGAATAATGGTGTACATCACTTCAAATTGCTGCACTGTTATGTACAGCTCCCAACTTTCCCTGATTTCGAGGGACTGTCCCTCATTCAGAACAAAGTCCTTCTGTCCCTCTTTCCTCCTCATTTATCCCTCATTTTGGACTGATCTATATAGTATAAAAATTGCACTACTTATCTATCAAAAAGTGTTTCCCAGTGCTAAATCTTTTTATCCAATTTCTAAATTGCTTCATTTGTAAATTGCAACAGCCGATATAAAGGAAAAGTAGTGGTAAAAAACACTTGTGGGTTTAACCAATCATTTTTTTTTGGACAATTATCCTTTAGGGGGCCTTTGCTAATAAGTATGTATGTATCCCTAATGTAGCAACTCTTTATCCCCTGAATGCAGTTGGGTACCCCAAGGTGGCTCAGTGGGCTAGTATTTCATTTTACGGTGAAATCCATGCTTATTTGTAGGGTGGAATAAATTTGGTTATTATTAAAGGACCAATAAACTCAGAAGAGAGCAGTTAGGGCACAGGATACTCAAAGACACCAACATTGTAGACTCCATATCTCTACTCACAGCAGGGGCATACCCAGAGCATTTGGCACCCGGGGCTGATCCTATACCTGGCACCCCCCCCTGACTGATCATGCCTGTATGCACTCAGCCCACCCACACACCTGTACGCACTCAGCCCACCCACACACCTGTATGCACTTAGCCCCCTCATACCTTTACGCACTCAGCCCCCTCATACCTGTACGAACTCAGCCCCCTCATACCTGTACGCACTCAGCCCCCTCATACCTGTACGCACTCAGCCCCCTCATACCTGTACGCACTCAGCTCCCTTCATACCTGTACGCACTCAGCCCCCTCATACCTGTACGCACTCAGCTCCCTCATACCTGTACGCACTCATCCCACCCACATACTTGTATGCACTCAGCCCCCCTCATACCTGTACACACTAAGCCCACACACCTGTACGCACTCAGCCCCCCTCATACCTGTACAAACTAAGCCCACCCACACATCTGTACGCACTCAGCCCACCCACACACCTGTACGCACTCAGCCCCCTCATACCTGTACGAACTCAGCCCCCTCATACCTGTACGCACTCAGCCCACCCACACACCTGTACGCACTCAGCCCCCTCATACCTGTATGCACTCAGCCCACCCACACACCTGTACACACTCAGCCCCATCATACCTGTATGCACTCAGCCCACCCACACACCTGTACGCACTCAGCCCCATCATACCTGTATGCACTCAGCCCACCCACACACCTATATGCACTCAGCCCCCCTCATAGCTGTACGCACTGAGCCCCCCTCATACCTGTACGTACTCAGCCCCCCTCATACCTATACGCACTCAGCCCGCCCACACACCTGTATGCACTCAGACCGCCCACACACCTGTATGCACTCAGCCCCCCTGACAACTCTATGCACTCAGCCCCCCTCATACCTGTACGCACTCAGCCCCCCTCATACCTGTACACACTTAGCCCAACCACACACCTGTACGCACTTAGCCCACCCACACACCTGTACGCACTTAGCCCACCCACACACCTGTACGCACTGAGCCCACCCACACACCTGTAGGCACTCAGCCCACGCACACACCAGTACGCACTCAGCCGCCTCATACCTGTACGCACTCAGGCCCCTCATACCTGTAGGCACTCAGCCCACCCACACACCTGTACACACTCAGCCCCATCATACCTGTGCGCACTCAGCCCCCCTCATACCTGTACGCACTCAGCCCCCTTCATACCTGTACGCACTTAGCACACCCACACACTTGTACGCACTCAGCCCCCTGCATACCTGTACACACTAAGCCCACCCACACACCTGTACGCACTCAGCCCCCTCATACCTGTACGCACTCAGCCCCCTCATACCTGTATGCACTCAGTCCACCCACACACCTGTATGCACTAAGCCCCCTCATACCTGTACGCACTCACCCCTCCCTCATACCTGTATGCACTCAGCCCACCCACACACCTGTACGAACTCAGCCCCCTTCATAACTGTACGCACTCAGCCCACCCACACACCTGTACGCACTCAGCCCCCCTCATACCTGTACACACTAAGCCCACCCACACACCTGTATGCACTCAGCCCCCCTCATACCTGTACACACTAAGCCCACCCACACACCTGTATGCACTCAGCCCACCCACACACCTGTATGCACTCAGCCCACCCACACACCTGTATGCACTCAGCCCACCCACACACCTGTATGCACTCAGCCCCATCATACCTGTACACACTCAGCCCACCCACACACCTGTACGCACTCAGCCCCCCTCATACCTGTACGCACTCAGCCACCCTCATACTTGCACGCACTCAGCCCCCCTCATATCTGTACGCACTCAGCCCGCCCACACACCTGTATGCACTCAGCACCCCTCAAACCTGTATGCACTCAGCCCCCCTCATACCTGTAGGCACTCAGCCCACCCACACGCCTGTATGCACTCAGCCCACCCACACACCTGTATGCACTCAGCCCACCCACACACCTGTATGCACTCAGTCCCCTCATACCTGTACGCACTCAGCCCACACACACACCTGTACCCACTCAGCCCCCCTCATACCTGTACACACTAAGCCCACCCACACACCTGTATGCACTCAGCCCCCCTCATACTTGTACACACTCAGCCCCCCTCATACCTGTAGTCACTCAGTCCCCCTCATACCTGTATGCACTCAGCCCACCCACACACCTGTATGCACTCAGCCCACCCACACACCTGTATGCACTCAGCCCCCCTCATACCTGTACACACTAAGCCCACCCACACACCTGTACGCACTCAGCCCCCCTCATATCTGTATGCACTCAGTCCACCCACACACCTGTATGCACTCAGCCCACCCACACACCTGTATGCACTCAGCCCACCCACACACCTGTATGCACTCAGTCCCCTCATACCTGTTCGCACTCAGCCCACACACACACCTGTACCCACTCAGCCCCCCTCATACCTGTACACACTAAGCCCACCCACACACCTGTATGCACTGAGCCCCCCTCATACTTGTACACACTCAGCCCCCCTCATACCTGTAGTCACTCAGTCCCCCTCATACCTGTATGCACTCAGCCCACCCACACACCTGTATGCACTCAGCCCACCCACACACCTGTATGCACTCAGCCCCCCTCATACCTGTACACACTAAGCCCACCCACACACCTGTACGCACTCAGCCCCCCTCATACCTGTATGCATTTAGCCCACCCACACACCTGTATGCACTCAGCCCACCCACACACCTGTATGCACTCAGCCTCCCTCATACCTGTACACACTAAGCCCACCCACACACCTGTACGCACTCAGCCCCCCTCATACCTGTATGCATTTAGCCCACCCACACACCTGTATGCACTCAGCCCACCCACACACCTGTTTGCACTCAGCCTCATCATACCTGTACGCACTCAGCCCACCCACACACCTGTATGCACTCAGCGCCCCTCATACCTGTACGCACTCAGCCACCCTTATACTTGTACGCACTCAACCTGCCCACACACCTGTATGCACTCAGCACCCCTCAAACCTGTATGCACTCAGCCTCCCTCATACCTGTACACACTAAGCCCACCCACACACCTGTATGCACTCAGCCCACCCACACACCTGTATGCACTCAGCCCACCCACACACCTGTATGCACTCAGCCCACCCACACACCTGTATGCACTCAGCCCCATCATACCTGTACGCACTCAGCCCACCCACACACTTGTACGCACTCAGCCCCCCTCATACCTGTACGCACTCAGCCCCCCTCATACCTGTACGCACTCAGCCCGCCCACACACCTGTATGCACTCAGCACCCCTCATACCTGTATGCACTCAGCCCCCCTCATACCTGTATGTACTCAGCCCACCCACACACCTGTATGCACTCAGCCCACCCACACACCTGTATGCACTCAGCCCCCTCATACCTGTACGCACTCAGCCCACACACACACCTGTACCCACTCAGCCCCCCTCATACCTGTACACACTAAGCCCACCCACACACCTGTATGCACTCAGCCCCCCTCATACTTGTACACACTCAGCCCCCCTCATACCTGTATGCACTCAGCCCACCCACACACCTGTATGCACTCAGCCCCTCTCATACCTGTACACACTAAGCCCACCCACACACCTGTACGCACTCAGCCCCCCTCATACCTGTATGCACTCAGCCCACCCACACACCTGTATGTACTCAGCCCACCCACACACCTGTATGCACTCAGCCCACCCACACACCTGTATGCACTCAGCCCCATCATACCTGTACGCACTCAGCCCACCCACACACCTGTACGCACTCAGCCCCCTTCATACCTGTACGCACTCAGCCACCCTTATACTTGTACGCACTCAGCCCCCCTCATACCTGTACGCACTCAGCCCGCCCACACACCTGTATGCACTCAGCACCCCTCAAACCTGTATGCACTCAGCCCCCCTCATACCTGTACGCACTAAGCCCACCCATACACCTGTACACAATCAGCCCCCCTCATACCTGTACGCACTCAGCCACCCTTATACTTGTACGCACTCAGCCCCCCTCATACCTGTACGCACTCAGCCCGCCCACACACCTGTATGCACTCAGCACCCCTCAAACCTGTATGCACTCAGCCCCCCTCATACCTGTACGCACTAAGCCCACCCATACACCTGTACACAATCAGCCCCCCTCATACCTGTACGCACTCAGCCCCCCTCATGCCTATACACACTCAGCCCACCCACACACCTGTAAGCACTCAGCCCCCACTATACCTGTAGGCACTCAGTCCCCCTCATACCTGTTCGCACTAAGCCCACCCACACACCTGTACGCACTCAGCCCCCTTCATACCTGTACGCACTCAGCCACCCTTATACTTGTACGCACTCAGCCCCCCTCATACCTGTACGCACTCAGCCCGCCCACACACCTGTATGCACTCAGCACCCCTCAAACCTGTATGCACTCAGCCCCCCTCATACCTGTACGCACTAAGCCCACCCATACACCTGTACACAATCAGCCCCCCTCATACCTGTACGCACTCAGCCACCCTTATACTTGTACGCACTCAGCCCCCCTCATACCTGTACGCACTCAGCCCGCCCACACACCTGTATGCACTCAGCACCCCTCAAACCTGTATGCACTCAGCCCCCCTCATACCTGTACGCACTAAGCCCACCCATACACCTGTACACAATCAGCCCCCCTCATACCTGTACGCACTCAGCCCCCCTCATGCCTATACACACTCAGCCCACCCACACACCTGTAAGCACTCAGCCCCCACTATACCTGTAGGCACTCAGTCCCCCTCATACCTGTTCGCACTAAGCCCACCCATACACCTGTACACACTCAGGCCCCCTCATACCTGTACGCACTCAGCCCCCTTCATACCTGTGCACACTCAGCCCACACTCACACACCTGTATGCACTCAGCCCCCACACACCTGTACGCACTCAGCCCACCCACATACCTGTATGCACTCAGCCCACCCACACACCTGTATGCACTCAGCCCCCCTCATACCTATACGCACTGAGCCCCCCTCATACCTGTACACACTCAGCTGCCCCCCACACACACGTGTACACACTCAGCTGCCCCCCCTCACACCTGTACACACTTAGCTCCCCCCCACACGCACACACATGTAGACACTCAGCTGCGCCCCTCACACCTGTACACACTCAGCTGCCCCCCCCCACACACACACACGTGTACACACTGAGCTGCCCCCCCTCACACCTGTACAAACTCAGCTTCCCCCCACACACACACACGTAGACACTCAGCTGCCCCCCTCACACCTGTACACACTCAGCTGCCCCCCTCCACACACAAACACCTGTAAACACTCAGCTGCCCCCCCTCACACCTGTACACACTCAGCTTTCCCCCCCCCACACACACACACGTAGACACTCGGCTGCCCCCCTCACACCTGTACACACTCAGCTGCCCCCCTCCACACACAAACACCTGTAAACACTCAGCTGCCCCCCCTCACACCTGTACACACTCAGCTTTCCCCCCCCCACACACACACACGTAGACACTCGGCTGCCCCCCTCACACCTGTACACACTCAGCTGCCCCCCTCCACACACAAACACCTGTAAACACTCAGCTGCCCCCTCTCACACCTGTACACACTCAGCTGCCTCCCCCCACCCACCAGTAAACACTCAGCTGCCCCCCCACACACACATCTGTAAACACACACAAAGCTCTGCCCCTCCTGTACACAAACAGCCTCCTCCCTTGTTTTCACAGCCCCCACTTGTAAGGTTGTCTTCCTTGTCTCAGGTCTTGATTCCACATGTGCCTGTGAAAATATATTACTGTACAGCACACACAAGGGGCGCACATACATGAAGCAGAGGTGGCAGTATAGAGCTCAATGACAGAGCAGTCGACTCGCACGAACGAGAGCCAACACAGCTACAGAGCAGAGAGCACCTCTTGCACTGGCCACTGCCTTGTCCCGGTTCTGATAGCCGGCCTGACACCCCCCCCCCAAATGTGTGGCACTCGGGGCGGAACACCACTGACTCACAGTCAATACAAAAAAGCAACTTTAAGCCAGACTACCTCTTGTATGAGCCGCCAGAACTTTCTGCAATGTTCACTAGCAGTGGTTTCTACAATAAGGTGACCAGATTTTTAAAATTAAATCAGGGGACATATTTTTTTTTTACTAGTAATGGCAGCAATCGACGACTCTTTGCCCGTCTCCGTCGCCGCCGCCCGCCTCACAGCCTGTCAATTCTAAAGCCCATACACACTATCAGATTTTCTGCTGATTTTTTCATTCAGATTTACCAAAACCATATAATATGAGGTCAAATCTTAAGAGTTTCAATTTGTATGCAATCAGGCAGGCTCTTGCACTACATGATTTTGGTAAATCTGAAGACAAAAATTTAGCAGAAAATCTGATAGTGTGTATGGGGCTTTACTCTTCGGGCCCTGGCTACTACTGGGTGGGGAGCAGAGGAAGATCACTCCACCAGGGAAGGCAAGGAGATAAGCAGGCAGGCTTATCGGGACTTGAGCCAAGGCAGAAGAACATGCGAGTGGAGCTGAATGGGCATGCGCCCAAACTGAAGAAATAGTGCCTCCGCTCCGACCAGCACAAGATCATCAGAAAGGGGCACAGATAATGGAAAAAATTAAAACCCCCATAAGCTAGTAGAAGCGGTAGAGGAGGGGGGGGGGTGCAATTCAGGTTTTTTCTTTTTATTCTGCATGGGCTGTCTTTGAAATTGCCCCAGCCCCTGTTCAAATCCAATCCGGGGACAAAACTGGGGACAGACTTGGTCCTGCGACAGTGTCCTCAATCCGGGGACTGTCCCCAGAAACCGGGGATGTCTGGTCACCCTATTCTACAAAGCTCTCCAGAAAACTCTTCAGTAGAGAAAATTTCACCCCTGGTGCTCCAGTTCCAATAATCATGCTCCACTTCCCTTGAATATACCCTTCAGCAGGACAACAGGAAGCTTTTGGCCCCATACTTGGGCCTCTCTTTAACACAACAAACCCTCCACAGGCTGCAGGCCAGGGAAGACAAGAACCACAGCAGCACACTCCTCCTCATCACTCATCAGGCAGAGCCTTGGAAACAAGGTAGCTTTTCAAGGTCCCAAATATTTACAGTATACCCTTTACCTGCATGCACCACGAACAGTAAATGTCCTTCTGGTTGACCAAAAAGACATAAATATTCATAACTCAGGTTATTGAATCTTCTTACTCTGTGGCCAGGGAAAGCAACAATCAGAAGCAATCACATTGACCTTAGGAAGAACCAGAGGAAAGCAAAACTCTCAATTAGAGCTCAAGCTGACTGCAGTCCAGAAGAACTAAATGTAAAGTATAACTGAAGGCAAAACTTTTTTGGTTTTGTATAGAGTGGAGAGGGATTAGAACACCTGACAGGTTTTTGTACATAGAAGAGCCGGCACCACTGGAAATTCAGTCTTCAATTTTATTGTTGTCGTATGACCATGATAAAAAGAACACGCAGAGGCGTTTCAGCACGCAGGCCTTGTTCACGGCACATTCTAAAGTGACACACATAGCAAATATATATGCACAAGGAAGTTCATCCCTACCAATCAGATGTTATCTTCAATCAAGGTAAATGGGTAACATCCCTGTGTGTATAATCCCTACACAGTGCAATATATATCAATTTCTAAAAACAGACAAAAAAGTATTCACCCCCCCTTGGCATTTTTCGTGTTTTGTTGCCTCACAACCTGGAATTAACATGGATTGTTTGAGGATTTGCTTCATTTAATTTACAGAACATGCCCACAACTTTGAAGATGTTTTTTTTTATTGTGAAGCAAACAACAAATAGGACAAAATAACAGAAAAAGTCAATGTGCATAACTATTCACCCCCCTAAAGTCAATACTTTGTAGAGCCACCTTTTGCAGCTATCACAGCTCCAAGGCGCTTTGGATAAGTCTCTATCAGCTTGCCACATCTTACCACTGGGATTTTTGCCCATTCTTCCTTGCAAAACTGCTCCAGCTCCTTCAAGTTGGATGGTTTGTGAACAGCAATCTTTAAGTCTGATTTTCTATTGGATTGAGGTCCGGGCTTTGACTAGGCCATTCCAACACATTTACATGTTTCCCCTTAAACCACTCAAGTGTTGCTTTAGCAGTGTGTTTAGGGTCATTGTCCTGCTGGAAGGTGAACCTCCGTCCTAGCCTCAAATCACACACAGAGTGGTACAGGTTTTGCTCAAGAATATCCCTGTATTTAGCACCATCCATCTTTCCCTCAACCCTGACCAGTTTCCCAGTCCCAACGTCTGAAAAACATCCCCACAGCATTATGCTGCCACCACCATGTTTCACTGTGGGGATGGTGTTCTTTGGGTGATGTGATGTGTTGGGTTTGTTTTCTTTGATGGCCAAAAAGTTCAATTTTAGTCTCATCAGAACAGAGCACCTTCCTCCATACATTTTGGGAGTCTCCCACATGCCTTTTCGCAAACTCAAAATGTGCCATTTTGTTTTTTGCTGAAAGTAATGGCTTTCTTCTGGCCACTCTTCCATAAAGCCCAACTCTATGGAGCGTACAGCTTATTGTTGTCCTATGTACAAATACTCCAGTCTCTGCTGTGGAACTCTGCAGCTTCTCCAGGGTTACCTTAGGTCTCTGTGCTGCCGCTCTGATTAATGCCCTCCTTGCCCGGTCCGTGTGTTTTGGTGTGCGGCCGTCTCTTGGCAGGTTTGCTGTTGTGCCATGTTCTTTCCATTTGGTTATGATAGATTTGATGGTTCTCCTAGGGATCATCAAAGATTTGGACATTTTTTATAACCTAACCCTGACTTGTACTTCTCAACAACATTGTCCCTTACTTGTTTGGAGAGTTCCTTGGTCTTCATGGCAGTGTTTGGTTAGTGGTGCCTCTTGCTTAGGCGTTGCAGCCCCTGGGGCCTTTCAAAAAGGTGTGTATATGTAATGACAGATCATGTGACACTTAGATTGAACACCGGTAGACATCATTTCACTAATTATGTGACTTCTGAACGTAATTGGTTGTACCCAAGCTTTTTATGGGCTTCATAACAAAGAGGGTAAATACATACGCACGTGCCAATTGTAATTTTTTTATTTCTTAAAAATTGTTTTATGTATATATTTTTCTAATTTTACTTCACCAACTTAGAATATTGTGTTTTGATCCATCACATATAATTCAGATTAAAAAAACATTAAACTAAAGGCTGTAATGTAACAAAATAGGTAAAACGCCAAGGGGGGGGGGTGAATACTTTTGCAAGGCACTGTATAAAGTGGTTACAATAAAACCAAAAGAGTGAAACAACTTTATCTGTAGTAAACAAATGCAAGAGCAATTGAATGGTAAAGAGAAAAAATGATTCCTTCATTGGGAGAAAAACTTTTGTCACCACGTACTCACGTGAATTTAATAAGATTACTAGCATTATACGTAAACATCATTGGGATAAAATCTTAAGAACAAAGAACACGGAGGAGAGATGGGTTTGCTTTAAGAGCATATTAAATAAGGGCATTAGCCAGTGCATCCCACTGGGAAATACATTTAAAAGAGTGAACAAAAGTCCTGGATGGCTTAACTCTAATGTAAAAATGCATACAAAAGCAAAGGAGAAGGCCTTCAAAAAATACAAGGCTGAGGGATCATCATCAGCATTCTGACTTTACAGAGAATGCAACAAAATATGTAAGGGTGCAATTAGGGCGGCTAAGATAGAACACGAAAGACACATAGCGTAGGAGAGCAAAAAAAATCCCAAGAAATCCTTTAAGTATATAAACAGTAAAAAAGGAGGACAGACCATATTGGCGCCATAAAGAATGAGGAAGGACACCTGGTTACAAAGGATGGGGAGCAAAGGTATTGAATTTGTTCTTCTCCTCAGTCTTCACGGGGGGGAATCAGGGGGCTTTAGTAACCAAAACTGCAGTGTTTGTCCTCATGACACATCACAGGAAGCACCCTCATGGCTAACAGAGGACAGAATTAGAAATAGACTTGGGAAAGTTAACATTAATAAATCACCGGGACCAGATGGCTTGCACCCGAGGGTACTTAGGGAACTCAGTCAAGTAATTGCCAGACCATTGTTCCTAACTTTTACTGACAGTCTACTGACTGGAATGTTACCAGCTGATTCGAGATGGGGCCCCAAAGTCGGTTCGGAAAAGGCGATTCTCTGCTGCAGAAAAATGCTTGACTCGAGTATAAGCTGAGGGGGGCATTTTCAGCACAAAAAATGTGCTGAAAAACTCGGCTTATACTCGAGTATATACTGTAACTTTTCCCTTTGTACACTTAACTTTGGGATGTGGGTAAATCTCACTCTTTTTGGCCAAACCAGCACCATCCCCCAACATTTATCAAAATACATCCCTGGGAATTACAGACCAGTTAGCCTAACATCAATAGTATGCAAGCTCATGGAGGGGATGATGAGGGACTATATACAAGATTTTAGTAATGAAAACGGTATCATTAGCAGTAATCAGCATGGATTCATGAAGAATCGTTCTTGCTAAACCAATCTATTAGCCTTCTATGAGGAGGTGAGCTGCCACTCAAGGAAGGCCCGTAGACGTGGTGTATCTGGATTTTGCAAAAGCATTTGACACTTTTCCCCATAAACGTCTCCTATACAAAGTAAGGTCCGTTGGTATGGACCATAAGGTGATTACATGGATTGAAAACTGGCTACAACGGCGAGTCCAGAGGGTGGTGATAAATGGGGAATACTCAGAATGGTAAGGGGTGGGAAGTGGAGTCCCCCAGGGTTCTGTGCTGGGACCAATCCTGTTTAATTTGTTCATAAACGACCTGGAGGATGGGGTAAACAGCTCAATCTCTGTATTTGCGGACAACACTAAGCTAAGCAGGGCAATAACTTTTCCGCAGGATGTGGAAACCTTGCAAGAAGATCTGAACAAATTAATGGGGTGAGGCAAATGAGGTTTAATGTAGAAAAATGTAAAATAATGCATTTGGGTGGCAAAAATATGAATGCAATCTACTCACGAGGTGGTGAACCTCGAGGGGGAATCTAGGATAGATAAGGACCTGGGGGTCCTAGCAGATGATAGGTTCAGCAATAGCATGCAATGCCAAGCTGCTGCTAACAAAGCAAACAGAATATTGGCATGCATTAAAAAGGGGATTAACTCCAGGGATAAAGCGATAATTCTCCCACTGTACAAGACTTTGATCTGGCCTCACCTGGAGTATGCTGTCCAGTTCTGGGCACCAGTCCTCAGGAAGGATGTACTGGAAATGGAGCGAGTACAAAGGGCAACAAAGCTAATAAAGGGTCATGAGGATATTAGTTATGAAGAAAGGTTGCGAGCACTGAACTTATTCTCTCTGGAGAAGAGACGCTTGAGAGGGGATATTTCAATTTACAAATACTATACTGGTGACCCCACAATAGGGATAAAACTTTTTTGCAGAAAGGAGTTAAAAAAGACACGTGGCCACTCACTAAAATTAGAAGAAAAGAGGTTAAACCTTAAACAGCGTAGAGGGTTATTTACTGTGAGAGTGGCAAGGATGTGGAATTCCTTTGCACAGGCGGTGGTTTCAGCATATAATCACACACATAGGTTGGACTTGATGGACTTGTGTCTTTTTTCAACCTCACCTGATATGTAACTATGTAACTCTAGGAGATATTTTTTCTCCAAGCATGTTACAATCAGAGGCTTATACAAAAACATGGTTACGCACCATAGGCTCTTATGCTTGTGGTGTTAATACCTGTAGGTTCTGCACCAAATATTCTAAAAAATCGGCTGTAGTACACTCATGTTCCACAGGTAAGAAAGTTGATCTGGATTCATGCAATACAGGCAGACATCCCAAGTCACCTGGGAGTCGCGGGAGTCTCCCGCATTTGGCTGCGGGCTCACGGACACCCGTGTGTGCCGGCCGATCTTGGGCCTGTCACTCGGCCACAGACAATAGCCAGAGCAGCTTGAGCGGCCGAATGAAGTACGGCCGCTCGGGCTGCTCTGTCTTCTGTCTGTGGCTGAGTGACAGACCGATGTGATGACATCCCCGTCTGTGTGAGGTGGAGGACTGTAACAAAGTTCCACCTCCTAGAAAGAGGGAACACTGATCCAATGATACATTGAATTAGTGTGACGTGTATCATAGGAGGCGTAAATTTGTTACAGTTGCCGCCAGGATATTCAAATCCGTTTCAGAGCTCTGTGTCATCAGGCTGTATTCCATGGACACTGGTATAGCTGCATTTAATTGGCACTGATCAGGCTGCATTTAATTGGCACTGATCAGGCTGCATTTAATTGGCACTGGTAAGGCTGCATTTAATTGGCACTGGTAAGGCTGCATTTAATTGGCACTGGTAAGGCTGCATTTAATGGGGGGGGGGGGGGTCGGCACCTGTGCAAAGAGTCACCTCCCTGAAATGCGTTTGCCACCTCCCAGAAATTAGTTTTTGCAGGTTGGGATGTCTGTACAGAATTGCAATTGTGCAACACACTTGTGAAGCCTGGCGAGTCTAGCAATAGCTTAGCAAGTCATTCTCAGAATTGCAGCTCAATTGCTTGCTATCTGTGATGAGAGGATGAAAACTTTACAGAGTCAAACACTAACAAGCAAATTCATTGTTTAATATAGAGTTGCAAAATGACCACTAGGTGGAGCCCAAGACAAATTTAACAGGTGAACAAACATTGTAAACTGTATGCTTGAGGCATGACATAGATATTGTGGCATTGAAGACACTACTTGCCACCTTGCCCACCATGCTGCCTCAAAGTCTCAAACTCTTGCCTTTAGACCCCTTTCACACCGAGGGCGTTTTGAAGGCGCTATAGCAATCCGCCCTCAAACAGCTGCAGCATTGTCTCCAGTGTGAAAGCCCGAGGACTTTCACACCCGGAGCGCTGCGCTGGCAGGACGGGAAAAAAAGTCCTGCCAGCAGCTTCTTTGGAGTGGTGAAGGAGCGGTGTGTTTACCGCTCCTCCACCGCTGCTCCCCACTGAAATCAATGGGGCGGCGCTGGGATACCGCCTGCAAAACGCCGCTATTGCGGCGCATTGCGGGCGGTTTTAACCCTTTCCCGGCCGCTAGTGGGGGTAAAAGCGCCCTGCTAGCGGCTAAAATGCGCCACTAATCCGATGGTAAAACGCTGCTAAAAATAGCGGCGCTTTACCGCCGACGCTATGGGCGGCCCGGTGTGAAAGGGCTCTTAATGTAAAATGTTCTGCTCTGTATGGAAAGGATCTAAGAAATAACCTTTCAACTGGAGATGAGTGCCACTAAAAGAATCTGATGTGCACAAAGATATTTGATACCAGTATGTATATACAGTCTCACAAAAGTGAGTACACCCCTCACATTTTTGTAAATATTTTATTATATCTTTTCATGTGACAGCACTGAAGAAATTACACTTTGCTACAATGTAAAGTAGTGAGCTTGTATAACAGTGTAAATTTGCTGTCCCCTCAAAATAACTCAACACACAAATATTAATGTCTAAACCGCTGGCAACAAAAGTGAGTACACCCCTAAGTGAAAATGTCCAAAATGGGCCCAAAGTGTCAATATGTTTTGAGGCCACCATTATTTTCCAGCACTGCCTTAACCCTCTTGGGCATGGAGTTCACCAGAGCTTCACAGGTTGCCACTGGAGTCCTCTTCCACTCCTCCATGATATCACAGAGCTGGTGGATGTTAGAGACTAGGGATGAGCCAAACACCGCAGTTCAGTTCGCACCAGAACCTGCGAACGGACTGAAAATTCGCACGAACGTTAGAACTCCATTGACGTCTATGGGACTCGAGCGTTCGAAATCAAAAGTGCTCATTTTAAAGGATAATTTGCATGGTATTGTCCTAAAAAGGGTTTGGGGACCCGGGTCCTGCCCCAGGGAACATATATCAATGCAAAAATACCTATCAAAAACGTCCGTTTTTTCGGGAGCAGTGATTTTAATGATGCTTAAAGTAAAAAAAAAGTGAAATATTCCTTTAAATATCGTACCTGGGGGGTGTCTATAGTATGCCTGTAAAGTGGCGCGCGTTTTCCCTGCTTAGAACAGTCCCTGCACAAAATGTCATTTTTAAAGGAAAAAAGGTCATTTAAAACTGCTTGCGGCTTTAATGTAATGTCGGGCCCTGGCAATATGGAATAAAATCAGTGAGACAAACGGCATGGGTACCCCCCAGTCCATTACCAGGCCCTTTGGGTCTTGTATGGATATTAAGGGGAACCCCGCACCCAAATTAAAAAAGGAAACAGCAGTATACAGGCTCTGTACTCTGAACAGCAGTATACAGGCGGTGCAAACAAGACAGGGACTGTAGATTTGTTGTTAAGTAGAATCTGTTTGTAATTTTGAACTGGTACATTTTTAACGTGTTTAGCTCCAGTCAAAAAATCTATTTTCAGCTTTTTGGAAAACATAGGGAAGGGTTATCACCCCTGTGACATTTGTTTTGCTGTCTGTGCTCCTCTTCAGAAGATTTCACCTCACTTTTTGTCCCAATGACAAATGTTTTTTGAAAATTTGGGTTTTTTTATGAAACAAGGATTGGTGATAAAGCATCAGTGGAAAGGAGAAATGTTTTTCCCATATTAACTCTTACAGGAGAGAATTTCCCTTCCTAGGGGTAGATTTCATCTCACTTCCTGTTGTCTCCTTCCGTTTGCAAGTAGGAGTCATTTGTAAGTTGGATGTTTGAAAGTAGGGGCCTGCCCTATATACTCAGCAGAAATTTGGGCCTTAGGTGTTGTTGTGGCCACAACACCGTAAGCCCTCACAGGGCCCTGCTGTGAAATATTAGATCAAGAATTGTAATACATGCCCCTGTTGAACAGGGGCTGAAAAATTGGGCCTTAGGCACTGGTGCTGGTGCCACAACACTGCAACCCCTCACAGATACTCTAGTTGGAACGCAGGAACGAGCCCTGCTGCAAAGTATTGCATCAAAAATTGTAATTACACGCCCCTGTTAAACAGGGGCAGAAAAATTGGGCCTTTGGTGGTGGTGCTGGTGCCACAAGACTGTAAGTCCTCATTTGCTCTTGGTGGGCGCAGAATTGGGCCTTGCTGTGAAATATTAGATCAAGAAATGTAATTACATGCCCCTGTTGAACAGGGGATGAAAAATTGGGCCTTAGGCGCTGGTGCCACAACACTGCAACCCCTCACAGATACTCTAGTTGGAACGCAGGAACGAGCCCTGCTGCAAAGTATTGCATCAAAAATTTTAATTACACGCCCCTGTTAAACAGGAGCAGAAAAATTGGGCCTTAGGCACTGGTGCTGGTGCCACAACACTGCAACCCCTCACAGATACTCTAGTTGGAACGCAGAAATGAGCCCTGCTGCAAAGTATTGCATCAAAAATTGTAATTACACGCCCCTGTTAAACAGGCACTGAAAAATTGGGCCTTAGGCACTGGTGCTGGTGCCACAACACTACAACCCCTCACAGATACTCTAGTTGGAACTCAGGAACGAGTCCTGCTGCAAAGTATTGCATCAAAAATTGTAATTACACGCCCCTGTTAAACAGGGGCTGAAAAATTAGGCCTTAGGCACTGGTGCTAGTGCCACAACACTGCAACCCCTCACAGATACTCTAGTTGGAACGCATAAACGAGCCCTGCTGCAAAGTATTGCATCAAAAATTGTAATTACACGCTCCTGTTGAACAGGGGCTGAAAAATTGGGCCTTAGGCATTGGTGGCGGCGCCCAGAACCAAAAATGTTCTTACAAGCTATCAGCGTGATCATTGAGGAGGATAATTACTCAGGATAGTCACTCAGCATCAGCATAGGCAGTCTTTGAAGGGATCTGAGATTTCAAAAAAAATTATTCGGTTACATCAGCATCAGGTGCTTGGTAGCTGGTGGTGATCCAAGACTGATTCATTTTTATGAAGGTCAGTTGATCGACCGAGTCGGTGGACAGACGCACCCTGTGATCGATTACAAAGCCTCCAGCAGCACTGAATGTGTGTTACGAAAGAACGCTGGATGTAGGACAGGCCAGTAGCTCAATTGCATACTGTGCAAGCTCTGGCCAGTGATTCATCCTCAAGACCCAGTAATCCAGAGGATTTTCAGTGGGAAAGGTGTCCAAGTCAGATCTTGCCCCTAGGTATTCCTGCACCATGTAAAACAGACGCTGGCGATGGTTCCTAAAACCGATCATACCTTGGGGCTGCGGACTAAAAAATTGTCTGAACGCATCAGACGGCCACCTTCTCCACCGCTCCTTCTTTGACTGACCGAAGCCTCAGCAACACATTGTCCATAAACAGGAGTTTGTAACCTCCCAGTCTCTGGGAACGCGTTGCACAGACCTTTCTGCAAGGCCTCCCGAAGATGTTTCATCCTCTGCTCCCTCTGCGATGGCAAGATAAGGTCCGCAACCTTACCCTTGTAACGTGGATCAAGGAGGGTTGCCAGCCAGTATTGGTCCTTCTCCTTGATACCACGAATACAAGGATCCTTACGCAGGCTTTGCAGAATCAGGGAGGCCATGCAGCGTAGGTTTGCTGAGGCATTCGGTCCGGAGTCCTCTGGGTCACTAAGGACGACATGGTCCGCAGCCACCTCCTCCCAGCCACGTACAAGTCCATGTGTTTCTTGGGACCGATCCCTTAAAGACTGCTGCTGATGCTGAGTGCCAGGCTCCACCTCCATACTGACACAATCCTCCTCCTCCTCATCCTCTTCCTGTGTGATCGGCGGGCACGCAGGAACACTGTCTGGATAAAGGGGGCCTTGAGAGCTAAGGAAGTCCTCCTCTTCCTGCCTCTGTTCTGCCTTAAGTGCCCTGTCCATTATTCCACGCAGCGTGTGCTCCAACAGGTGGGCAAGGGGGACAGTGTCACTGATGCATGCACTGTCACTGCTCACCATCCTCGTGGCCTCCTCAAATGGTGACAGGACAGTGCATGCATCCCTGATCATGGCCCACTGGCGTGGGGAAAAAAAACCAAGCTCCCCTGACCCTGTCCTGGTGCCATAGTCACACGGTTACTCATTGATGGCCCTCTGCTGCGTGTGCAGCCGCTGCAGCATGGCCAACGTTGAGTTCAACCTGGTGGGTATGTCACAGATTAGACGGTTCTTGGGCAGGTTAAACTCCTTTTGGAGGTCTGCCAGGCGAGCACTGGCATTATATGACCGGCGGAAATGCACACAGACTTTCCTGGCCTGCCTCAGGACATCCTGTAAGCCCGGGTACCTGCCCAAGAACTGCTGCACCACCAAGTTAAGGACGTGAACCAAACAGGGCACATGGGTAATTTGTCCCTGTCGGAGGCCAGAGAGGAGAATGGTGCCATTGTCGCACACCACCATTCCTGCCTTAAGTTGGCATGGCGTCAACCACCTATGAACCTGCCCCTGCAGAGCTGACAGAACATCGGCCCCAGTGTGGCTCCTGTCCCCCAAGCACACCAGCTCAAGCACTGCATGGCATCTTTTGGCCTGCATACTTGCGTAGCCCCTTGAACGGCTACGGAGCACCGCTGGTTCCGAGGACAAAGCACAGGAAGAGGCCATGGAGGAAGAAGAAGAGGAGGGGGTGGAGGAGAGAGGTGTGTCACAATCATTAGTAGTGGCATTTTGGAGGTGTGGTGGCAGGAACAACCTCCAACACTACTTCACCTTGTCCTGCATCCTTCCCAGCTGCCAGCAGAGTCACCCAATGCGCGGTGAAACTTAGGTAACGTCCCTGTCCATGCCTGCTGGACCATGAGTCAGCGGTAATATGCACCTTACCGCTGACCACCCTGTCCAGCGAGGCATGGACATTGCCTTCCACATGCCGATAGAGAGCCAAAATCGCCTTCTGTGAGAAAAAGTGGCGTTGGGTACCTGCCACTAGCATGTGGATGGCTGGGAGCGAACTTCTTTCGGCGGTGCAGCAGCTGGGGCAGGGAAATTTGCCTGGTACAATCTGACGTCGGTGTACCGAAAGCAGATTGCCCACAAGTACTTGGCTGTGACACACCTAATTCTACACCTTCATTCCTCTCAGTGCAGGTCTCAGAGAGGACTGAAGGTATAGTGGGGTTGGAGATCTCAGCTGATGAGGAGCAAGGAGAGGTCCTCTTTGTTCTTTGGTGTGTGTCTTTTAGATACGCTTGCCAACGAACTGCATGGCAGGTCAACATATGTCTGGTCAAGCATGTGGTGCCCAAGCGGGAGATGTTTTGGCCACGTGAGATACGCTTGAGACATATGTTGCAAATAGCAGCGGTGGCAGAGAAGCAATTTATAGAAGGCCCTACACCAGAGAGGCAGAAACTGTGGGAGGAGAAACAGGAGGCCTATAGAACTGCAGTCCTGAAGAGGGGTGAAAATAAGCAACTCTTCCTGAAACAACGGACCTTTGGGGAGGGAGAAAGTGTGGGACGCATGTTGGCCTATTTGGTAAAAACTAACTCCTCCTCTTCGGCGATCCCGGCAATCAGAACTCCAGGTGGTGAGATATCCTCTCGGAGCCCAGAAATTACAGACACATTTGAGAGGTATTATAAAAACCTGTATAGGTCACAGGGGTTCGTTGGGGAGGAGGACATGGAAAAATTTTTTAAAGACATACAGATCCCTATAGTTACTGAAGAGGATAGAGAGGGTATGGTTGCGCCGATTACATTAGCTGAACTACAACAAGCTGTAAAGGGAATGGCAAATCAAAAATCTCCGGGGCCGGATGGTCTCCCGGTGGAGGTCTATAAGCACTACGGGAAGATCCTCCTGCCGGAGTTGCTGAAAAACCCTACAGGGAGGGTGTTTGCCTGTCTCTATGACGGAAACAAATATCATCTTGCTTCATAAAGAAGGGGGTGACTCACTGGAACCGTCGGCATACAGGCCTATATCTTTGTTGTGTACAGACGCCAAGATTCTGGCAAGGGTATTGGCTGCTAGACTTAACAAAATTATGCATAAACTCATCCACGTGGATCAAACGGGATTTATTTCCCGTAGGAACACGAGTATGAACATTAGGAGGGCATATATGAACCTCCAGACTCCGACAGAGAATATAGGTTCAAGAGCTGTGGTATCTTTGGATATAACTAAGGCCTTTGACAGTCTGGAATGGCCCTATCTCTGGCGGGTGTTGGAGGAGTTTGGCTTGGGTCCCGTTTTTAGAAAGTGGATAAAAATACTGTATAGGGGCCCAAGTGCGAAGGTCAGGGTTAATAAAGAACTGTCAGGGAAAATATGCTTAGAGAGGGGGACGAGACAGGGATGCCCCCTGTCCCCCCTGTTGTTTGCTCTCGCTATGGAGCCACTAGCAATCCATATTAGATCTAGCTCCAAGATTGAAGGCTTTGTAAGAGGAACAGGAGAGGAAAAGATTGCCCTGTATGCCGACGATGTCCTACTGTTTCTTGGAGATACGGGAGGCTCGCTCAGGCAAGTAATGGACATGATGGAAAGGTTTGGCAGCGTGTCAGGACTGGTGGTGAATTGGAGGAAATCTGCACTAATGCCATTAGATAACCTCAATGGTCCGGACATGTTGGGAATCCCATATTTAAAAGTAGTCTCAAAGATTCGCTACCTGGGCATAAATATGTCAAAAGACCCCAATCAATATATTGTAGACAACCTAGTTCCACTATTGGATAAATTTAGGTGTAAAATAGATATCTGGAGCCGGCTGCCCCTATCTGTAGCAGGAAGGGGAAACCTAATCAAGATGGTTTGGTTGCCCCAACTGCTGTATCTGTTACACAACTCACTGGTGTGGCTGAACAAAAAGTGGTTCCAAAAGATCGACTCACTTTTTAGGGAGTTGTTGTGGAGGAGGGGGAAGGCCAGGATTAGCCTTCAGAGTTTGCAGTTACCAGTTAAAGAGGGGGGGATAGCCCTCCTGCATCCGAGGTGCTATTTTCTGGCAGCACAGTTGCAGCATGTAGGGGGTGGAAGTGTTGACAGAGGTTTGTTAACCCTGGAGGCACCACATAAAATCGTAGCGGAAGCATTGGAAGCAGATTCACTATCTGGTAGAGGCCCCACAACTAAATTAATAACAAAAGTCTGGAAGGCAACAAAGACCCTAATGGGATATGTTGGGTTTACAGAATATGCTCCCCTCTGGCATAACAGAAACCTACAGGAGATAGTGGCTATGGGGGAATTTAAGGAATGGACGAGGTGGGGTATAAATAGACTATCCCAGCTGTATAGAGGGAGGGTATTGAAATCTTTTGAGGACCTCCAAAGGGAATACAGTATCCCAAGACAAACATTCTTCAGGTATCTGCAAATGAGAGCGGCATTGGAGGTACAATTTAGGGCAAAGCCCCTAGCCTGGACAGAGGCTGCACTGCTCCAAAGGGTGATCAAACCTGGGGAGATGAAGGGCTTTATCTCTGGAATATATGTGCAGCTGTGCAAGGAAGCCATGGTCAGATCAGAGCACCTGGGCTGCAGGGAGGGGTGGGAAAAGGATGTGGGAAAGTTGACAGATATACAATGGAGGGAAATACTGGAGGTAGGACAGGAGGTTTCAGAGTCACCTGCACAGAGACTCTCCCACTTAATGTTGCTACATAGAGCATATTACACCCCAAAAAAATTATTCCGTTTCGGTGTAAGATCTGATGCCAAGTGCCCCAGGTGTGGGGAAGAGGGCGATTTGATACACATGGTATGGAGGTGTCCCAAGCTGGTACGTTACTGGCGGGGGGTTGTGGGCTCTATCGAGGGCAAATGGGGGCTCTCCCTGGAGATAGACGTCAGATTCTGCATTCTTGGATACAGAGCATGGAGACGAGAGGAGGCAGCGGCTAAAATAGCCGTTCTGAGGTGCCTTTACCAGGCCCGGAAACTCATTATGCAGAGATGGCAAACAGTCCTTCCCCCTGCAGTGGACGAGTGGGTTAAAACAATAAATGAGGTAATATGGAAGGAGAGAGCCCTATATATTAGAAGAGGGAACCTTAAAAAGTTTGAAAAGATGTGGAACCCGTGGTTAATAAGCTTAGGGTGTCAGGAATAAAAGGAAAGATCTGGCTTAGGGTAGGGGGTGGGTAAGGGAAGGGAGGGAGGGCTGGGGGAAAAATAGCTCCCGATTGCCTTAGTGTACCATATGAAATATGTCCCCTTACTAGTGGAGTATGTCCATGTGAACCTGTAGGTGTTTTAATATGATGTATGTAAATTAAGAATTGTTAATAAAGATTATTTAAGAAAAAAAAAAAAAGCATGTGGTGCCCATAGCGGGATATGTTTTGGCCACGCGAGATACGCTTGAGACATATGTTGCAAATAGCAGTGGTGCGATCTGATGCACTCGTCTCAAAAAAGGCCCACACCAAAGAACTTTTGGAATAACGCGCAGAGACAGCAGCGCCCTGCACATGCAGAGCTTTGGGGTGTGATGCAGTCAGTGTGCTGCCCTTAGGCTGGCCCCTGGAGGGCATCCTGCCTCATTGGTGATGTGCCTCCTCCTCCTCCTCTCTCATATCAGGCACCCACGTTGAGTCAGTGACTTCATCATCCCCTCCCTCCTCATCACTGGAGCAAACCTGGCAGTATGCTGCAGCAGGGGGAGCATGACTGCCAGATTGCTGTCCTTCTTGGGCACCCCCTCTGTCCATGCTCACGTTACTGCCTTCATCTCAGTATCATCATCAGAGCATTCGAAACGCTGGGCATCCTCCTGGAGCATGTACCCAACACAGTGGTCAAACAGTTCGAGGGACTCCTCAGGAGGACATGGTGGGGCTAGGGAAGGAGTCACTGATGCCATTGAGCTGAGGGAAGAGGCCGTGTTGGCAGCTGCTTTGCTAGACAAAGTACCCTGAGCATGGGTGAGAGAGGATGAGGAGGATGAGGATGGCTTGGTCATCCACTCGACCAAGTCTTCCGCATGTTGCGGCTCAACACGGCCAGCTGCCGAAAAAAAGGCCAAGCGTGTCCCACGGCCACGTGCTGATGAGGATGCACTTTCTCCACGACCAGCACTGTTGCCTCTAGACACAGAGCCTGCTTGCTCTCTTTTATTGGCTTGTAACTGTCTGCCTCTTCTTGTTGGCCTTCCAGACATACTAATGGCCTGTAGCTGCACTAAGCTGGGATATATATAGATATATATATCTATATATATATATATATATATATATATATATATATATATATATATATATGTATATAGATATATATATATAGATATATAGATATATATACACTGATACTGCAGCTAGCAAAATCAACTGCCTGTCTGTAGTATGAGAACACCACCAACCTTCTACAGGTAGCTTTAGCTGAATACTGTGCAGAGCTCGCAAAAAACTAACTTGTAGCTTATTTAGCTGCCTGCGGTAGTAATAGGATCAGGAAAACACCACCAACCGTCTACAGGTAGCTTTAGCTGAACACTGTGCAGAGCTTGAAAAAAACTAACTTGTAGCTTATTTAGCTGCCTGCGGTAGTGATAGGATCAGGAAAACACCACCAACCTTCTACAGGTAGCTTTAGCTGAACACTGTGCAGAGCTCGCAAAAAACGAACCTGTAGCTTATTTAGCTGCCTGCGGTAGTGATAGGATCAGGAAAACACCACCAACCTTCTACAGGTAGCTTTAGCTGAACACTGTGCAGAGCTCGCACTACACTAACTTGTAGTTTTAGCTGAACACTGTGCAGAGCTCGCAAAAAACTAACTTGTAGCTTATTTAGCTGCCTGCGGTAGTGATAGGATCAGGAAAACACCACCAACCTTCTACAGGTAGCTTTAGGTGAACACTGTGCAGAGCTCGCAAAAAACTAACTTGTAGCTTATTTAGCTGCCTGTGGTAGTGATAGGATCAGGAAAACACCACCAACCTTCTACAGGTAGCTTTAGGTGAACACTGTGCAGAGTTTGCAAAAAACTAATTTGTAGCTTATTTAGCTGCCTGCAGTAGTGAAAGGATCAGGAAAACACCACCAACCTTCTACAGGTAGCTTTAGCTGAACACTGTGCAGAGCTCGCAAAAAACTAACTTGTAGCTTATTTAGCTGCCTGCGGTAGTGATAGGATCAGGAAAACACCACCAACCTTCTACAGGTAGCTTTAGCTGAACACTGTGCAGAGCTCGCAAAAAACTAACTTGTAGCTTATTTAGCTGCCTGCGGTAGTGATAGGATCAGGAAAACACCGCCAACCTTCTACAGGTAGCTTTAGCTGAACACTGTGCAGAGCTCGCACTACACTAACTTGTAGTTTTAGCTGAACACTGTGAGGAGGACGCACTACACTAACTTGTAGCTTTAGCTGAACACTGTGCAGAGGTCGCACTACACTAACTTGCAGTTTTAGCTGAACACTGTTCAGAGGATGTACTACACTAACTTGTAGCTTTAGCTGAACACTGTGCAGAGGTTGCACTACACTAACTTGTAGTTTTAGCTGAACACTGTGAGGAGGACGCACTACCCGACACTTTTCTTTCCTCTGTCTATCTTTCACTTCTTTTCTCTTTGCTTTATCCTTTTGTTTCTGTCATGGTATTTCTTCCCTTTGTTCTCCACTTTTGCACCATTATTCACAGCACCCTCTCTTACTTTTCCCCGCTTTGTCGCTTTTCCTTTTTTTCTCTCCTCTCCCCGTATGCTCCCACCTCCCCTTGGTTACCTGACGCGGCTTTGGCCAAACGTCACGGGTTACCGTGACAACGGCGGCCCCGCTGCCAGGCGTCCTTCGCATTCAGCTGTTGCCATCAAGCTGGGCACATGCGCGACGTACGTAGCGCTATGCGATTGGCTCCCTGGACTTCCAGCTGACTGACAGTCGCTGGGTCCTAGGCAACAGTGCGCCCCGAGCGGGCGGAATCGGCAATCCTGGCCGATCTGGCACTATGATCCCAGTTACAAATGTTGATCTGCATTACTTCACTTATAGCTTGTCATTTCTGGTAAGATTGCATTTTATCTGTATAGATGATGATTTTTAATGATTCAGGCGGGAGTCTGACGTCAATCTGACGTCAGTGGGAGGGGGAGGGGATTATTTCTCTCACTCTGCACTTGTTGTTCTCCTAATTGGTGGCCACTATATATATATGTTGAGTTTTACTGTGCACCCCATCACTTGCCTGACAAAGGGGTCCTGCGCGGCCCCGAAACGTTGCACCTCCCTTGTGATGTGACCGTTTTTGATTAAAAAACCTTTTTTGGACAATTCTGTTTGCTGATCCATGATGTGCTGGCGAAGATGTACCCATGTTGAACTTCCAGTGACCAGTATGAGAGAGAGAGAGCGATAAACACCAAATTTAACACACCTGCTCCCCATTCACACCTGAGACCTTGTAACACTAATAAATCACATGACATCGGGCTGGGGGGGTGGCTAATTGGGCCCAATTTGGACATTTTCATTTAGGGGTGTACTCACTTTTGTTGCCAGAGGTTTAGACATTAATGGCTGTGTGTTGAGTTATTTTGAGGGGATGGCAAATTTACACTGTTATACAAGCTGTACACTCACTAATTTACATCGTAGCAAAGTTTCATTTCTTCAGTGTTGTCACATGAAAAGATATAATAAAATATTTACAAAAATGTGAGGGGTGTACTCACTTTTGTGAGATACTGTAGGTAGCCACAGACGTGAACTGATTGTTTTCAAATCTGTTATTTCTTCCATATAATAATGACAATTATAGAAAATAAAGGTCAAACATTGACAAAATTAAGTGGTGTATCCGCGCAACGGGAATAGTAAAATAAAATAAAGTAGAGTGCTGGACTGCTGCCTCCACAGACGTAATCTCCACCAAAGTGGAGAAGACAAATGGTGAGTAGAAAGTTAATATGTGGGTGTGGCGCTGTCCTAAATAATTAGACTAACTGCGTGTTACCCCCGTAGGGGTTAAAGAAGCTGGTGAGTGTCTGCATGATCACAATACAAGACACGAGCACCCGGTCACTACAGTTAATACAGGCAGCAGATGCACGTTGGATACACCTGCCTAGGTTTAAAGAAACACCAAGAAATTTACAAGGACTGTTTAAAATCACTTATGTTGCACTGAGCACAAGTCACGGTTTATTCATTCAGTTCATTATAAGTGTCTGATAAATAATTCTCTATGTCAAACAATTTATAAGTATTGTATATATACCATTTCAACCGCACTGTGCACAAGTCACGTACTATATGTGGTTTTGATACTCTATTGATTATATGTAGCACAAGTCACTTTGGACTTACCAGTTGAGAATTCTCCCTATCCTTTCTACCTCCCCTCTCCCCCCCCCCCCCACTCAAAGTGGATCACCTTTCATATGGTCATTTGGTTTATATGTGATTTACATGGTATCCATTAGTCTAATTATTTAGGACAGCGCCACACCCACATATTAACTTTCTACTCAAAGGTCAAACATTAATGGCCATGTTGTTTTTTTTCTGCTCAGAGGCAATTATTCTGCACAGAAATATTGTAGGACTGGAGATGTTTGGCCATGCTATCCTTCCCACCTCCATAGACATAAACACATGAGATCCAAGCTTGATGGAGCTATATGTGAAAACAAAACAAGTGAGGTATCATTGCTACATATTTGACAACCTTGTAATGTATGATAAAGCACTTTAGATTGCCATAAAAATGAAGATTTGGCTTTTACATTATGTACAAACAATTCACCTTCATCTTATGTTTATGGCCAAACTAGACTGGAGTGTGATTGCCTACAGTAATGATTTGGGAGTTCTGAAAAACAATCCAATTTTTATTCACTGATGCCCAATTGATCACACTGTCCATGGCAAAAACTCTCAAGGAGATTTTGCGTATTATCCTTGCTAAAAGCCAACAAATTATCAACCATCAAAAAAAAAAAAAAAAATTATCAACCATCAGAAGGTTGTGTTCATCCCCTTATCAGTCAGTTTACCGTTGGACTATTCTATTAGGAGAGTTAATCCTGATTAGCTGCAGAGGTGATGGGGTTGATATTCCCATATCATTAAAGAACATTGCTCATTACCAGACTCTGATAGTAATGACTATATCTTAATGCACTAACACATTATCTCAGACAATCTCTATGTAATTTCTGCAGTGCTGATTGCTAATTTATGAATTTCCTTGTAACAAAGTTGACAGGATGAAAAGTATTTAAGCCAATGCTATTTTTATACTGAGTCTAGTTTAAAATTTACATGAACTTGAAACAAATGTTTAAAAGTTACTATATATTTTATACAATGAAAACTATTTTGCAAACATATGTATAGGATGGAAACACTCTAATAATTAGCAAAAGAATACGGAAGTGCGAAAGCAAACCCGCAGTGAGCAAATATGGAGGATGCCACTGTTAACCTCTCAATAAAATACTATTTTCCCTTACTGTTGTCCCGGTTCAGTGGCTTCGGTATCTCATAAAGGCATTATAAACCTTCCAACCTGCACCTTGTGTTTTTCACCTGCATAAGATGTGTATTGATCATGTAGTTTTATAATGCCATTTGTTGGCCTGCACGCACAGCCTATAGTAGAGTAAATCTTCAAATTTCTGTGTTAGCAGTTTCTGTTTGTGTTCAAACATGAGACATGTGGCATGGCACTGCACAAACGAATGCATGATCTCGGTCTGTAGTCTTAGAACTGACACTTCCTGTGTAGGAACTATATATCCCACAATCCCTGGGTCTCTCAGTCTAGCACTGGTGCAGGTGAGAGCTAAATAGTAATTAGTAAATAGTAACTTCAGCTTGTTCAATTAAGCTTTGACAATAAAACCTAAAAGCTGATTGGTTACTATGCACAGCTGCATCATATTCTGTGTGCACCAGTATTCGTAAATCTGCCCCATGTTTAGATAACAGGTAATATACCTGTTTTACATGTTTTTTTTATGACACAGACCTGTCAGTTATTATGAAGAAAGAGTAGCCACACAGGGGTACTAGATTTTTAATTATTTCTGAGAGACTGGTAAAATCACATGTACCCCCAAAATATTAAAGTATATGTGAACCCAGTTAGTCCTTCTTTAAGACCATGTTTTATGTTACTCCCTAAATATGGGTGTAACATGAAACCTGGTTATAGTCTGCAGCCCCCCACCACCAAACTGCTCTCCCCCTTACAGAAGCCAAGGGTTCTCCTCCCCGTCATTATGTGAACTTGGTGCAGTTGTGCCTGGAATCTGTAAAGGAAAAAACTACAAGTCCCATCTACTACCGTGGCAGAGGGACTTTATGTTCTCAATGGTGCACAAATGAAGTGAGGTCTGCATTTGTAGTCATTGATATTTCCTTCAGCCCGTAACTGAAGTTCTGGACCTTAGCAAGGACCTGCGGCTGGAAGAACAGTCAAAGCATTGTACCCGCAATTCACTGATTGCAGTTCCTATGCTTTGCAGGCTCAAAAATGCCCAAAGGAATTTGAGCCAAAAAAAAAAAGAACTTGTTTTCTCATTCAGTGGTAAAGCACAAGCATACCACCTTTATTTAATACTGACTTTTAATTAATGCAAAAGCTGTTCACTGATTCCGCACTCCTAATCTCATTACTCGAACCAGTGTCTCTGTAATTAATACAAGCAATAATTAAAACATCAGAAGCTATTTCGGTTGGTTTAATTGTAAAGGTTATCTGTTTTTAGAAATTGTGCAGATAACAGACTTCTAATATGCCTCTTGCTGCTTCCACTTCTTGTGCATTCAGAGTATATTTAAGATATAAATGAATTCCTAATTTCTACTAAATCTTTCACCTCAATTATTACTGTCATCCATCTAAGTTACTGAACTCTAGAGCCTTTCATAACATGCCACCTTCCGTTCCTTTTCGTCTTTCCATAATATATGTGCCATGCATAAATGTAGCCATTTTATAATTGATGAAAATAAAAATAAAATCAATCAAAACCGTGGATAGCAATAAGTAATTAGTAGCATTAATATATTAACAATATACTGTATTTCAAGGTAAATGCAGATAAATGGTAAATCCACCAATGTAGCCCTTTAAAATGTTTAGATGTCTTAAATAGTGTTTCCTACAGAAATAAACACCCAATTCTTACTAAAGTACGCCCATCAGGACAGAGCATAGTAGTTACTATTAATAAATCGTTTTGAAGGTGCATGCTCTGGTTATACTCATTCTTGCTTCACTACTCAGGTTCGATTTGCACATTAAATATTTGCGAAATTACATTTGTCTGTAATTTCCAGAATTTTTCTATAATTTTTAAAGTGGATTCGCCCATCACATTTAACAAAATTCACTCATTAGCAGTTGCACAAGACATTATACAGTGATTCTAACTGAAAACAGATATTACCTATTTGGCAATCATTTTTAACCACTGCAGCCCCGGAAGGTTTTAACCCCTTCATCACCAGGCCATTTTTTGCAATACGGCACTGTGTTACTTTAACTGACAATTGCGCGGTCGTGCGACGCTGTACCCAAATAAAATTTGCGTTCTCTTTTTTCCACAAATAGAGCTTTCTTTTGATGGTATTATATCACCTCTGCGTTTTTTTTTTTTTTGCGCTATAATCAAAAAAAGACAGACAGTTTTAAAAAAAAAAACAACATATTTTTAACTTTCAGCTAAAAAAAAACACATCCAATAAAAATTTAAAAAAAATCTAATTTCTTCATCAATTTAGGCCAATATGTATAACACCTCTGGTAGCTCAGCCAACTCCTGGGCCTGCTGATCAGGAATAATTTTGAGCACCTGTTTAAACTGGTCTCTCAATGATTGACATACACCAATTGCTGCCAGGGTAGGCTGAGTTACTGAAGCTTCCAGAGAAAAAGGGTTTTTTAACAGGAGTTCCAACTTCTTATCTGTGATCTCTGAGGAAAGTATGGCAAGGTACGTGCTCTATACAGCCCCCAGTGGTGACCATGTGTGTCCGTAGGAGGGGGCAAGGGGGGTCAGGCGCCCCCCCCCCCCCCTGGAATCAGCAAGGTGTCCACACACTAGGAAGGAAAGTGCGGGAAAGAAAAAGTCAAACATGATAAGAGAACTTTCACTTCACCAGAGCTCAGCCTTGTTTATTGTCGGGCTGACACCTGGATCTCCTTCCCTTCTGTCATCCAGGTTATCATGTGAAGAGATTTAATACTTTACTTCCCTGCATGCTTTTGCTTGGCTACTCTTAGGGCTCCTCCACATGTGTGGAAGTGACTGTTGCTCCTCTGAAAAGATCCATGCTTGGATCACTTTTCAGAGCTGTTTAAGAGGCGATGAGGAGGCAATATGTTGCCTCCTCACCACCTGATTTAACCTAATAATTGCCTTATGGTGGCCACATTGAACTACGTTATTCTTTTTCACAGCACCACCCACTAAAAGCAACATGCTGTTTAACCAGTTCTATCAGTGCTGCCAATCAGTGCCCCCTATCAGTCACCATCAGTGAAGGAGAAAAACTACTTATTTGCGAATTTTTTTTTAATTGTCAGTCATTTTTGTTTGTTTAGCAAAAAAATAACAACCCCAGGGGTTAAATACCACTAAAAGAAAGCTCTATCTGTGTGAAAAAAATAATAAAATTGTTATTTGGGTACAGTGTTGCATGACCACGCAATTGTCATTCAAAGTGTGACAGTGCTAAAAGCTGAAAAATTGGCCTGGGCAGGACGGGGGTGAAAGTGCCCTGTAGGCAAGTGGTTAAGCACAGCAACATAGCATAAAGATGTTATTGTGCCCATAAAGATTCTATTGTGCCCATATAGAATTTAAGATCTCCACTGGCTTAAGCCAATGCTGCACCATGCAGGTGTAGTTTTTTTTGTAATTGATCGATTGACTAATTGTATATTTATACCTTCACTTGCTGTGGTCGCAGCATATTTTGCATGGTTTTGTATGTGGCTCAGATCACCACGGCAAAAGCAGGTACATTCTCCCTCCTCAAAAAGTGCCAAATGTTGCAGTGGAAGTGGGGGGGTTATCACGCTTTATGTGATAATGACTAAGCCCCTCCCCTTCATGAAATGGTCAAAAAGGGGCAGAGTATGGGTGACCTTAAAATGACGCCCCCCCCCCTGAAAAAAGTTCTGCGGACGCCCATGGTGGTGACTCTTATGCCCCGTACACACGGTCGGATTATCCGATGGAAAATGTCCGATCGGAGCATGTTGTCGGACATTCCGACAGTGTGTGGGCTCCATCGGACATTTTCCATCGGATTTTCCGACACACAAAGTTTGAGAGCAGGCTATAAAATTTTCCGACAACAAAATCCGGTCACGTCAATTCCGACCGTGTGTGGTCAGTTCCGACGCACAAAGTGCCACGCATGCTCAGAAGAAATTCCGAGACGGAACAGCTCGGTCTGGTAAAATTAGCGCTCGCAATGGATACAGCACTTTCGTCACGCTGCAATGTTAAAAATTGTTTTATACAGCACACTCTCTTCTTTATAATGTGAGAAGAATGAAGTAGTTTTGCTGCTCATATTCACACACAGACTTCTCACAAACTTCTTTCTTTATTATTTATTGTGATTCCCTCAATATATTATGATTTGTCACATCTGACCAAATTTTTTTTTTTGGTTGGTTTTTAAATATTTCTTTTTTTTTTTTTTTTTGGTCAAGGCATTTTTTTGTGTGCGTTTTTTGATTTTTTTCCAAGGCTAATTTTTTTTTGGTTTTTTTTGTGTTTTACTCCATAATATTTTTGTGTGTCAAGTTACCACAACACCATTATTATCTTGTATTATTTAATCTCAAGGAGGTTGTTTGGTGTTGGTGTCTCTTGTTAATTTCACATTGTATTTTGAAATGTACCTGCCTCCTCACAAACAAACTGTCCTTTTTGAAGAAAAACACACATAGGCGAGTATAATTGAAACAAAAATTCCTTTATTAAGGGCTCAGAAACAAACAAAGAGGGAGGCAACGCTGGAGAAACAGCTGAAATTGGTGAAGCCTTTGGCCCCCAGGGCACACATCAACTATTTTCAAGCAAAATTGGTGGCCTGAGGAGTCCATATCTAAGGGAGTGCAGTCTGGTCCAGAAGTCCCAGAGATCCAGAAAGCAGCAGATGACATCTGTGTCCCCAGGCTGTGGTCATACAAGAGACTGCATCTTTGGCCAGACCAGACTGAACCCAGGGTCATCACTCACTGGTCTTCCTTCCACGCTTCCTTCCACGCTGTGGCTCTGGTGGTGGAGTTGTGGCAGGAGGAGGAGGAGGATGTTCCAACTCAATCACGTCGGTATTGGGTGTGATTTTGCCACTCACCCCCTTAGTTAGGACTTTATAAAGAAGTTTCCCACACATGAGGCGTTGACCCTCCTGCATGCCCTTCAGTTTGGTGGCAGCCATGCAGGCAAAGGCCTCTTCAGGAGTGGGTAAGGCTCTGAGGGACGCAGAAGCCTCCTGAATGAGCCTGAGCGCTGAATCCTGCATGTGAGTCCCCTTCCTGGCTCATTTGTATGGAAGGCGGAGGGGCGGAAACTGCGATTCTGTCAGGCTGCAACTGGCCCCAGGCTTCTCCTGGCTGCCACATATCCCCACCTCCTCCTGGCTGCCACTTAGGCCCGCCTCCTCCTGGCTGCCACATTCCACAGCCTCCTCCTGTGTGGCACATTCCACAGCCTCCTCCTGGCTGAGGTCTTCCTGTGTATGAAAAAGGGACATAGTTTTAGTTTTTACTTCATCAATCACACACAATTTTCATCTCATGACTGTTGCAAATTGAATGTTAACAAATATAACAGACTATCCTTCTAAGCCCAGCATTTTTCATTCTTGGCCGAATTTTTGGTGCCCACTACTCTTTATTGATATGTAAAACACTTTATTAAATCAGCAATTAGTGATCAATAATAAAATCTAGTAAACATCATTTAGTTATTTACCGGAAATCTGTAGAACAATGCTATACCTGACTCCATCTGGTCTCCTCCACCTTTTCCTGGCTGGAAGGGTTGAGAGGGATTTCCTGACTCCAGTGTGGTCTGACAGAAATCGCAGTCTCTCATAGTACAACAGCCTGGGGACATAAACGTCATCTCCTCCTGCTCCGGATCTCTGGGAATCCGTGACCTTCCTGCACTCCCTTTAGATATGTGCTCCTCAGGCCACCAATTTTGGTTTTTAAATAGGAGATGGTTGCCGTGGGGACCACCGGCTTCACCAACTCCAGCAGTTTCTCCAGCGCTGCCTACCTCTTTTGTTTATTATTGTAATGTGGATGTCTCACCTGCCACAGACAGGGCAGCTCCCTGTATTTGTCTATGAACAGGGGGAGGAAATTGTGGTCATTGAAGCCATCCATTTTCTCTGCAAGACACAACACAAGACAAACACTGATGTCAGGCGAAACTCTCCTAATATAGTTACAATATAGGTCTCAATTTAGAAGTAGTATAGGCCCAAGTTTAGATCTTACCTTCGTTTTCACGATCGGCGCCTCCGATACTCCTTCCTCCGCTCACAGATTGTACGTACTACGCACGCGTGTTACGCTTTATACACACTGCGCATGCGTGTAACTGCCCCTGACGTTCTTTCTAGTTTATTCCCCGCCCCTTCTCGTTCTGCGCAGTGGGGAAGAGCACATGGCGGAGTCAGAGCAGGTGCGTGCTAATTACAGCAACGAGGAGGAGGAGGAGGAAAGCCTGAAGCCTGAATTGTCCCGATCCCGGAAGAGACGATTTAAGGCATCAAATATGTCCTTTGGGGAGATGTTGGAGATGGTCGATATCCTGAAGAAGGCCGACTATGATGGGAAGTATGGACCTTACCCCAACCCCAATGTCAGAAAGGTCAAGATCATGGCGAAAGTGGTCAAGAGTCTGCACAGGAATTTCTGGTACGACGATCGAAAGATCAGCTCAGGAAACGGGGGTCGGACCTCAAATTAAGGGAGCAAGAGCAGTACAGAAAGATCCGGACAGTGCTGCAAAAAAGTAAGTAGTTGTGCTGTGTTCCTATTCTTTATGTTTATTACGTTCGTGCTGCTCCATGTGCTTTTATTAACTGTTATCCAGTTTCAAAAGGCAACTTTCATGTTCATGGGTACATTATTCGTTCGTAATCAAACATAGTTCGTTTGGCCTTATGCATTTGCCAGCATTTTTTAGGGCCTACTTGTGTGAAAAGAATTGGGTTGTGTAGATGGGTTTGTTACTAGAATGAAATGCCAACTACATTCTGTGTAAGGAGAGGACACTCAGCAGCAGTTTTCACATCTGGACGCTGGAGCACTAGTGTGGGACACAAGAACACCCTTTTTATTAGAGGGGCCACACAGGTGCTCCAGTGTATACTATAGGGGTGTCTCCATCTGTGAAGCTTGTACAAGACAGGTAAAAGTATTCCAGCTTGACAAAGGACAAGAAAAATGCCACATCTTGGAACTCTGCCAAAACAGACAATTGTACCCCACTTCCAAACAATGTTTCATATTCCTATTTCTGCCATCAAATATCTGTGTGCTAAGTATACCTATATTTTTTTTTTTTTTTTACATAGGGGAGAAAAGACTCGGAGGACACCCCTCATCCGAGGAGACCAGAGACCCCCCCCACCTCTGGAAGAAGGGGAAATCCACTTAAGGCCAGCAAAACAGGAGGAGGAAGACGTGGTGGAACTAGTCACCACAACAGGTGAGTGTCTGCGACCACAGGCTCAGGTAAGAGATGGATGCCACCATATTTATAATACATGGTGTTTTTTTGTTTCTATCTTTTTAGGGGATCGTGATGTTGTGGATCCAGATCCTTTCACCAGTGAAAGTGCCCAGATCCTGATCGGGGAGATCATGGGGTGTAATAGGGACTTGGAAAACATTGTGAAAAGCATCAATGATGTTCAGCAAAAAACGAAGAACATCATTGATGTTTTAGGGAGAGTTTAAAACCCCTCAAAATGCCTTGGGTTTTTGTGGTGCCAAATTTATTTGTATTTTTTATGTCAATTTGTAGCAAAGCCAAATTTTGAAGAGGCACACAGTGTATCAACATGTGCTATCTGCCATCACGGGAGATCAATGGACGCATTTTGGGGGTGCAACCCCTTCCTCAGTAATAAAGTAGCTGTGAGGAAGGTGTTGCACCCCCAAAACACGTCCCTTGATCCCCCGTGATGGCAGCTAGCACATGTTGACATTCGTAAATTTGTGTGCATCTTCCAAATTTGGCTTTTCCTGGGGTGACTTCACCCCATCTGAACGCAATATCAAACACAGTTTTTAAATACTCATGTCTGATATTGCCTTCAAGTTCTAACAAATGTGAACTTTGTAAGTTCTAAAACTGTGTATTTCTTGTTGGTTTTACACATGCCTGTTTTATCTTAAATGGACATTTATACTTTTTCTGATGTGACCCCAAAAATTGTTAAACAACAAACATGTTGGTTTGTTTTAAAAACCTTTTGGAAATGCACGTGATTGTGCTGGTATTAAAAAGAATCTTAATCAAGAATGTGTGGATTATTGTCTCAACGCTCCAACACTTTTGTGGTGCTCTAATTGGTGTTTTCTGTGACAATGGGGGTTATTTCCTAAGGGAAAATACACTTTGCACCACAAGTGCAGTTTCAAGTGCACTTGTAGTGCAAAGTGCCTTTGCCTTTAGTAAATAACACCTAACAGTGCTTTGTAATGTTACACAATCACGCCATTTTCAGGACTCACCACATTTCTGTCAGGGTCAGCTACAAAAAACACAAGCAGTAAAAATGTCACCAAAGATTTGAGTTATTTATTTATTTTCTAAAGGTTTTACACATTGTCTGGCATATTGATAGCCCCCCTACCCGCAAAGAAATCAAGGTATCTTAGCCTGACATCACGGGCACTCAGGGGGGGCAAGCCAGGACGGTCACTTTCAAGCGCCGTCAGGGTTGATTCATGCTGAATTCTGGCCTCAGGCCCAACTGAGCCAGCATAGTTGGCAGAATGTTGCCGTAAAAAGTTGTGTAGAACACAGCACGCCAGGATGATGTGATTGTTTGTACTCCGCCATATGTATGGGTGTAAGAAATAGGCGGAACCGGCTGGCCATGATTCCAAACGTGTTCTCCACCACTCTTCTGGCTCTGGCCAGCCGGTAATTAAAAACCCTCTGGTCCGGGGTTAGGGTCCTCATAGGGAATGGCCGCATAAGATGGTCCCCCAGCGCAAAAGCAACGAAGACGAATGGGAATCCTTCCACATTGTCTTCTGGAGGTGGCAAGTCCAAGCTGCCATTCTGGAGACACCTGTCTCTGGGCGATGACTCCACCATCGGACATCCGGCCATTCTTCCCCACATCCACATACAGAAATTCATAAGTAGCCGACACCACCGCCAACATCACAATACTATTGAACCCCTTATAATTATAATAGTACGGCCCCGAGTTGGGTGGTGGGACGATGTAGACATGTTTCCCATCAATTGCCCCTCCGCAGTTAGGAAAGTCCCACCGCTGGGCAAAGTGGGAGGCCACAGCCTGCCATTCCTGTGGCGTGGAAGGAAACTGTGGAGTCAAAACCAAAAAAAAAATTAGTCTTTGTGCACATAAACAGGGAAAGCAGATTAGACACAAACATTGTTGGCCAACATCAAGATAACATTTATTAGAGGAAATTTTTAGAAACCAAAGTATAAGGTCCAACTATCAGATTCCCCCCCCCCCCTCTCATGGGCCATTTCTAACATTTTAGAGGGGGGGAACACTTGGACAGGTAACCCTCTCCACTTAATTGAGAGATAAATGCCTAAATATTGGGTATTACTTTGAACAGCCCCTCCTTAGTTACACTATTGGCAGCCCACTGGACAGGTAAGAAGTGTCATAATACAAAGATATAAATACACATTGTACATATTTGAACACATTTGGACATTCTGCTATTACCTATCAAGATAATAATAGTATACAAAAACTTTAAACAGTAACATTTGAAAGTATACAGGCAGGCCCTTGCACTACATGCTTTGGGGAATTCATCCATAAATATGACCACAAAAGAGGTGGGTATAGTGTGTATGGGTTTGGAAAAGTCAGCAGATAGATGATTGAGGATAGATAGAGAATTGGTATCAGCTGACTTAGCAGTTGGGGGGAGGGAGGTTTACAAATGATTTGGGGACCCCCAAAAAAAGCCTCTGGCACTCTGCCTGAATTTTAAGCAACAATCACATGTCTAAACATTTTAGGGGGTGTTTGGGGTAAAGCACTACTATGGAGCTGATAAAATACATTGTTAAGTGACTACATGAGGTGAATCTAGGGCCAGGAGAGCATGCTGGGGAGGTAAGTGAAGGCAAATATTTATGAAGGACAACAAAAATAATTACATAAAAATCCAGCATGCATGAGGACAAAGGGGACATTCACGACATATTACAATCATGGTAATTAGGGAATGAGGGAAGAAATACAATATATTATCAAACATTATATACAATAAAATGTGATATTAAAGGATAAAAATCTTGCCTTAATATACTCCTTCTGCAGGACCTGGATGATGGCAGAACAGGTCTCTGGGATAATGATCCCCAGAGCCTGGGGGGAGATGCCTGTCGAGAACTTCAAGTCCTGCAGGCTTCTCCCCGTCGCCAAGTACCGCAGGGTGGCGACGAGCCTCTGCTCCGGAGTGTAGGCTTGCCTCATGCAGGTATCCTGCCTGCTGATATAGGGGGTCAGCAAAGCCAACAAACGGTGAAAAACGGGGTCCGTCATCTGGATAAAGTTCCTGAAATCTTTAGGATTATTCTCACGGATCTCACGGAGCAAAAGCATATGACAGATCTGGTCACGCTGAAGCAACCAATTCTTGGTCCATGAACTCCTCCCCACCCTGTTCATGGACTGGACTTGTGTCAAGGTCAGGACCCCAACACCAAGCCCCTGCACAGCACGAACTCTACGAGGAGTACGTATATGCAACATGGCTAGAAAACGGTCGGCTGCTCAGAACGAAGAACAGCAAGGCCTGTGAAGAGCGACCCGAAAAACAGTAACGAGAGGACAAGATTGCACTGAATAGTACAATACGAACTGACTGACTGCACGCGCTGCGGAGCAGATACAAACCCACAAGCACAAACTGAACAGCAGAAAACGATCTGAAAACCACGAGTCTAAAAAAGCACGAATCGTCTCTCACCAAACTTTTACTAACACGAGATTAGCAAAAGGAGGCCAAAGGGTGCCGCGCTTGTTTCTGAACTGGCCTTTTCTAGTCTCGTCGTACGTGGTGTACGTCATCGCGTTCTTGGCGATCGCAACTTTGTGCGACCGTGTGTACGTAAAACAAGTTTGAGCCAACATCCGTCGGAAAAAATCCTATGATTTTGTTGTCGGAATGTCCGATCAATGTCCAACCGTGTGTACGGGACATTAGGCATGACAACATTTACCTTTTTAAAGGAGACATTTCATAAGAAATGTATTTATTTTTTTTAAATTTCTTAGAAACCTCCACTTACCTTTCCCGCCGCAGGGTTTTCTGTGGTAAAACCGACAGACCCAATTTTCACCCCTCATGGTGGGCTCCATTACCAAACCTTCAGGAACTGGGGACCCACAGGGAACCCACACTCCTGGACCCGTAAAGCAGCCCACCAGTAAAATTTATGGCTGAAAAAACCAACGCTTTGGATCCCGGGGTCCAGCTCTCTAAAAAGAGAAGCGTTACAGGCAAAAGCTTGTTTCTTCGGACACGGGGCCCGGGTACCATTCAATTCGGCCTAGAAAAGACACTTTGAATGGATCCTGTTGCATAGCTCGCCCCAGCAAAGGAATCTTCCAGTGGAGCTCAGCACAGCACAATTTTACTCGTGACCAACACCTTAGACACTGGCGAAAAAACGGAGGTACTCCCAGTAGTGGGAGGGGTTATATAGGGAGTGGACTTCCTGTCTTAGGGTGTGCCAGTGTCCATCACCTGAAGGTGGCCTATAACCCACATAGTAACTACTATGGCTCTGTGTCCCGTGATGTACGATTGAGAAACTATGTTTCTTTTCGTTTGGTTTTACACGCAAAGCATCATTTACAGGGATAAAAACCCTTTCCCGTAAAAAAAGTAAAACCTCTTGTTGGTGGGTCTAGTACATTCTTTATCACTTTTATCCCGGATGGTTTGTGCTCTTTTATTTACAAATCTGGGGTTGGTCGGCAGTACATCCTGTAATTGTTTGTCAGCCAAAACAATGTGCCAATGTCGCTTGATGATTTTTTTCTTTTTATGTTGTACATTGTAGTCAAGGACAATTGGTGCTACAACCATTGACGACTCCTGTTTTTTCTTGCCTTTAATTAGATCATTATGATTCATTTCTGCAACCTAGGTTATCTTCTTTTTTAAGAATTCATTATCATAACCTTTCTTAATGAATCTGTGTCCCATATTTTCAGCCTGAGACAGAAAAATATTTTTATTAGTACAATTGCATCTCAAGCGCATTAATTGTCCTTTAGGGACATTATAGAGCCAGTTTCTGTGGTGACAGCTTTCCACTGGAAGGTAGCTATTCCTATCTACGTTTTTAAAGTACGTTTGTGAAGTTAGTTTCAAGCCTTCTTGTATGGTTTCCAAATCAAGAAATTATATATTCTTTTCACTGATGTCCCAGGACAATTTGATATTCCTATCCTATTTATATTTAAATGTTCTAGAAATAGGGTCAGCCGATTAAACTCTCCTTTCCACAGGATAAAAATATCATTGATATATCTTTTGTATATCGCTAATTCACCAGGTCTATTTTTAAAAACATTTTCCTCTTCCCACCGGGCCATGAATAGGCCTGCCACACTGGGGGAAATTTTGCTCCCATAGCAACCCTGGTTTGTTGATGGTAATAGTTCTGATTATACCAAAAATAATTGTTCTTTATACAAAAGTCCAAACATTTTATCAAGTATTTCCTTTGAATGCAAGGTAACGTAGTGTGTGTCCTAATGCCCAATTTTGCAGCTTCACAAGCTTGATGGTGAAATATTATAGTATATAAAGATGATACATCGGCTGTAGCCATAATCCAGGGTCCTTCTTCTCTAGGGTTATCTTCTATAATCTGTAAAATATGTTTTGTGTCCCTTGGATAGACTCTTGTATTTTGTACGGCTGGTAGCAGATAATAATCTATATATTGGCCCATTCTTGATGTCAGCGAGTCTATTCCATTCACTACTGGCCTTGGAGGTGGATTTGTCTTGTCCTTATGTATTTTCTGTAGTGAATATATAATTGGTGTACAACAGGAGTCTTGTATTAGAAATCTGGCTTCTTTTTTATTAAGTATATTCTTCTTTAACCCCAGATGTACTACTTGTTCAAGTGCATTTCGGCACTTGAACATGGGATTACCTAATAATCTACTGTATGTACTGTCATCTTCCAGCAAATTCTTCATACAATTGTTATATTACTCACCCACATATAGCAACCATGATTTGGGAGGGGTGAAATGCCACTGTTGAAGCCTGCTTAATTTCATCCTCCTGCGTATTGCACTCCAACTCTCCCTCCTCCTCATATTGCTGCTTTATCCTGCAGCCGTTGCCTCACAGCAGCAAGTTCTCCACTTCCACTTGTTGCTATACTTCCTTACTTGGCCTATCAGACAATGCGGTGTGTACTTCAGGAGGAAAACAAAGGGATTGTATTAATAATACCCATCTTGTCATAGCTCACCATTTTGGTTGCAAAATGCTGCATGCATCCTAAATGATGATTTTCTGACTTTTTACGATAATCACACAGGCACTCAATGATGGCATGCTTCTGCTGGTGCAGCCTCTACAGCAAGGCTAACATTGAGTTTTGTCACAGTGGGGTGTCACATTTAAGGTGGTTGACAGGTAGCTAATGTGGGCACTGCATTTCTGCCAGGAGAACACTGGCTATGTATAACTACCTAAAGCAGCCACAAAACCTTTTGTCCTGATGAAGGACCTCCTGGAAACGATGATGAACTGCTGCACCACCAAGTTTCAGATATGTGTCAGGCAAGCTAAATTATTTTTTTCCCTGGCGAAGGGCCGCCAGCAGGTTAGTGCTGTTGTCACACACAACAGCACTAATACCTGTTCCCTTGCATACAAGCTGCAACACAGCATGCAGTGTTTAGTCTGGGATGTTGCTTACATTCTGGGGTGCTTTGGCGAGACTGGCTATTCCAAGGAATCAGAGGATTAGGCCAATAAGGAGTAGGGAGTACAGGTGACTGTGCTGCTACCACTGGGCAAGACAAGTGGCAGTACCACCAGCTCCAGAGGTGCATCTTTCCCAGCCACCTGAACATTAAACAAGTACGTCATGAAAGAAACATACCCTGTTTCCCCGAAAATAAGACCTAGCGTGATTGTTGGTGATGGCTGCAATATAAGCCCTACCCTCCAAATAAGCCCTACCCTGTTTCCCTGAAAATAAGCCCTACCCTGAAAATAAGACCTACAAGACTTTAACTAGGGCTTATTTGGGGGGGTAGGGCTTATATTGCAGCCATCACCGACAATCACGCTAGGTCTTATTTTCGGGGAAACAGGGTAGCATCCCTGCACATGCTTACTGGGCCACGTATTTGTGCCACTGACAGCATGTTCTAGTGTAGCAGACACATTTTGTTCTACTTACTGGTGGAGAGCAGAGATAGGCTTTTGGGCAAAATAATGGTGGCAGGTAGTCCACTTTGCAACTCCAGCAATTTAAACACCACTGCCTCTTTCTGCTCTCTGCCTGATATCCCCTGACTCCGGTGTGGCTAAACCCTTATCTTCCTCATCCTCACGTTCTTAAAGGAGGAACCTTGCTTGTGCAGCAAGTCAGTGGTCAAATAATTCTGCTGAATCCCTATAGCCAGTTTCTGTGCTATAGCGGGATTAGCAGAAGAGGAGGAAGAGGGCATGTTAGCTGTACATCAGGCAATCAGCTGCTTTTGATCTGGAAGGGGGGAGAAGGCTTTATCAGACACTTTACTACCTTCTACTCATGCTATGGCTGTATAGAACAGCCACTCTAAAAAAACTCTGCTTTTCACTTTAGAACTGCCCCGGTTTTTTTATTAAAGTGGATTGCTTCAATTTGTTGGTAAATTTGTCAATAGGGGAGATAAACATGCTGGACAGCTTTGCCTGTGTCAGCTACAACTGTTCTCCTTAGATATAGCAAGCATTTTATCCTTGCGGTGCAGGAGAGCTCCACTGTAAGGATGGATTTTTTATTTTCCTGGAGTTGTACTTTAAGGAAACCTGGTCTCGATAGGTTGTCATAACCTCTTTTGTTGCCATGCTGACCGTCTTGTTTTAATATTTCAGAGTCAAAAACCCAACATGCCTGCATTTAAGAACTTCCGACTTTTTTAATTTACTATACTCATTTATATATTATAACAAATCAGGTAATGTATCACTAACAATCCAGGGTATTATATGGGAATGAAATACGGCTCCTTAAGGATGTTAGAAATTATATAAAAGTGTTTACAAGGGCTCTAACATGCTGTTCAACTTGTATTTGTAAGAAATGACTTCATGTTGGGCATTTGTTTAATGTTAATGGTGTCACAACAGGGAGGATGCTGTATTAGCATTTAATTTACACACCACAGAGTGAGGAGAACACAAGCTTGTAATTATAAAATTGTAAGACATTATTAGCCTCTAAGCCCTTATTTTTGTAAAGTGTGGTATGTAATAGCAAGCAATAAATCTGGTGGTGGAATTTGGCAAGCTGAATATATTTAGAATCATACCTCTAAATGTATTCAGCTTGCCAAATTCAAAATAATCAGATAATAATAGTGAAAACAGATGTAATGTCTGACTCAAGCATCACAGCTACTTACAAAATGTAACTAAATTCAAAGGCCCCATTCCCACCTCTTTTACACTATGCTGTAGAACCAGTTGTATACCCAAGCAATTATGTTTGTTAAGGCTTGGTTCACACTACCGCGACTTGGGATCCCACTTGTGAGACCCCAAGTCGCGTGACATGTGAAATCCCATTTTAGTCAACGAGAGCTGTCCTAATTAGCACTGAAGTCGCTTCGACTTTAGAAAAGGTTCCTGTACTACTTCAAGGCGACTTCTATCTAATTTGTGCCCATAGACTAGGAAGTCGCCTCCAAGTTGGATCCTCATCTTAATTAACCACTTAAGGACCGAGCCTCTTTCTGAGATTTGTTGTTTACAAGTGATTATTATTATTATTATTATTATTATACAGGATTTATATAGCGCCAACAGTTTACGTAGCGCTTTACAACTTGAGGGTAGACAGTACAATCTCAATACACTTTAATACAGTAGGAATCAGAGGGCCCTGCTCCTTAGAGCTTACAATCTAAGAGGGAAGGTCAAGAGATACAAGAGGTAATAACTATGGGTGATGTGCTGATTGAGAAGATAAATATACAGTTGTTAGGTGGGGGCCAGATAGGCTTCTCTGAAGAGATGAGTTTTCAGGGATCGTCTGAAAGTGGATAAAGTAGGAGAAAATCGGACGGATTGGGGTAGAGCATTCCAGAGCATGGGAGAGGCTCTGGAGAAGTCCTGAAGGCGAGCATGGGATGAGGTGACAAGGGAGTTTGAGAGCAGGAGGTTTTGGGAGGAGCGAAGAGAATGATTAGGTTGGTATTTTGAGACTAGGTTAAAGATGTAGCTGGGGGCCAGGTTGTGGATGGCTTTGTAAGTTATAGTTAGTATCTTGAATTTAGTTTGGTGACTGAGTGGCAGCCAATGGAGGGATTGGCAGAGGGGTATAGCAGCCACTGAGCGGTTTGTGAGGTGGATGAGCCTGGCAGCAGTGTTTATGATGGACTGAAGTGGGGATAGCCTATTTAGAGGTAAGCCAATAAGGAGGGAGTCGCAGTAGTTGAGGCGGGAGATGACCAGGGAGTGGGTTAGAAACTTTGTGGTGACATTGGTTAGGAAGGGGCGTATCTTGGAGATGTTGCAGAGGTTGAGGCGGCAAATTTTGGATAGTGATAGAATGTGGGGCCAAAAGGTTAGTTCAGACTCCAGGATTACACCTAGGACCTTGGCGTGGGGGGATGGGTTGATAGTTGAGCCATTGATTTTGACAGAGAAATCAGCGGAAGTGGCACCTGAGGGAGGAAATATCATGAGCTCGGTTTTGAATAGGTTGAGTTTGAGGAAGTGATGTGACATCCAGGCTAATATGTCTGCTAGTAAGTTGGTAATGCCTGAGGAGACAGATGAAGAGAGCTGGGGGGTGGAGAGATAGATTTGGGTGTCATCAGCATAGAGATTCTATTTAAAGCCGTGGGAGGCAATCAACTGACCCAGGGAGGTGGTGTAGATTGAGAAAAGGAGAGGTCCAAGAACAGAACCTTGGGAGTCTAGCTGATCGCCCCCCTGCAGAGAATGACAAACAAAAGGTCTATTGGGACAAAGGTAAACTGTTCAAAGTTTGCCTGCAGAGGGGAATGAGGGTGACATAGGTAGCAGGCAGCTGGTTGTACCCAGTCAATTTAGGGGACAGCTGCTATAAGTGCCTCATGAGATTCCCCTCGCAGGGCACTTGGGGATCACTAAGACCCGAGGGCGGTTGATACATAACTTTTATTGGCCTATGATGCTTGCTAACATAACTGACTACTGTCGGTCCTGTGTTACCTGCCAGCGAGTTGGCAAGGTAGGGGATGTACACAGGGCTCCGCTAAAACCTTTGCCTGTGATTGACGAACCATTTAAGAGGGTGGCAGTGGATATCGTTGGTCCTTTGGCCATCCCTAGCAGTTCAGGCAAACATTATATCCTTACAGTTGTCGACTATGCCACGCGTTATCCAAAAGCTGTGGCTCTCTCCTGCCTCTGGATAGATAAGGTCGCTGATATCTGCCTCATCTGCTGTTTGCTTACAGAGAGGTGCCTCAGGAGTCCACAGGCTTTTCGCCATTTGAACTTCTGTACGGACGGAGGGTAAGAGGGCCCCCGGACCTAATCCGTGAGACCTGGGAGGGCAAGATTGCCGACCCAGAGGTCTCTGTTGTGGATTACGTCTTAAAATTCAGAGATAAAATGGAAACGCTGGTGGGAATTGTGCGGGAGAACATGACCCAGGCCCAGACCAGGCAGAAAGAGTGGTATGACTGTAATGCTAGGGAGCGAACCTATGACATTGGTCGGAAGGTATATGTTCTTCTTCCCCTGCGGCAGAACAAACTCCAAGCAGCATGGGAAGGCCCGTACACCATCACCCAGCGTCTGAATGATGTCACCTACTTGGTCAGGTTGGGAGACGGGAGTAGACGGCAGAAGGCCATTCATGTGAACATGATCAAAGCCTATCATGAGTGCATGGCCTATTTCATGCCAGTCTGCAGCAGGCCAGAGCCTGAGGAGGCTGATCCACTCCTAGACCTGCTAGCTGAAACCAGGGAGGTAGATTCAGAACTCCTGATAAACTCTAATCTTACCCCCACCCAGGTACCTGGACTGAAGCGAGTTCTGGCAGTACATGGTAGCAGGTTTACGGGAAAACCTGGGAGGACGCACCTCACTGTCCACCAAGTGGACACCGGGACACATCCTCCCATTAAACAGTCGGCCTATCGCGTCTCCCTCGAGGTGCTGGCTGAAAAGGGAGGTGGAGGAAATGCTGCAGCTGGGGGTGATTCAGAAGTCCGACAGTGCCTGGGCGTGCCCAGTAGTCTTGGTCCCCAAAAAGGACCAGACGACCAGGTTCTGTGTAGACTACCGGAAGCTGAATGCCATCACCACTGCAGATGCCTACCCCGTGCCCCGGATTGATGAGTTGTTAGGCTGGCGGCTGCCTGCTATATCACAGTCATGGATCTGAGCAGGGGGTACTGGCAAATTCCTCTGGCCCCTGAGGCTCGGGAAAGTCGGCCTTCATTACCCCATCTGGAATGCCCCAGCTACCTTCCAGAGAGTCATGAATGACTTACTAGAGGGGCTGGAAACCTTTGCAGTAGCCTACCTGGATGACGTCGCCGTGTTCAGCCCTACCTGGGAAGAACACCTGGTGCACCTGTCACAGGTCCTGGACCAACTGAGAGATGCCAATCTGACTGTTAAACCTAGTGTCAGACTGGCATGACTGATGTGCAGTACCTGGGACACCAGGTAGGAGGAGGGACCCTGAAACCCGAGACAGGGAAGGTTGAGGCCATCCTGGCCTGGCCTACCCCCCCCAAACCAAAAAGCAGGTTATGTCTTTCTTGGGGACCGCTGGCTACTATAGGAAGTTTGTATGTAACTATAATAGCCTGGCCAAACCTCTGACTGACTTAACCAAAAAGAAACTGCCCAAAGTGGTGTCTTGGACACCACAATGTGCGCAGGCATTTCAGGCCTTGAAGGAGGTGCTGGCCAGCGCCCCTGTGCTGCAGGCTCCAGACTTCACCCACCGTTTCCTAGTGCAGACGGATGCCTCTGCCTATGGATTGGGTGCAGTCCTGAGCCAAGTGGATGATGCCGGAGAGAAGCATCCCATCCTCTACTTGAGCCGGAAGCTACTTCCCAGGGAAGTAGTAAACGCCACGATCGAAAAGGAGTGTCTTGCGATCGTGTGGGCTCTCCAGAAGTTACAAACGTACCGTTATGGACGGCACTTCACTATGATCTCGGATCACAATCCCTTGAGCTGGCTAAATCGTGTTGCTGGGGAGAATGGCAAACTACTTTGGTGGAGCCTAATTCTGCAGCAATACGATTTCACCATCCAGCATAAGAAAGGCAGCACCCATGGCAATGCTGATGGGCTGTCATGACAAACCGAGCCCGCAGGAACCTGTTGCGTCAGGAGGGAAATTGTAATTCCCTCCCATGCAACCACCTAAGGGGGAGGTGTAACGATATCACGTACTGGACATGAAACGCTGTAGCTAGTTGCCATGTTGTTTGGAACGCAGCCATGATAGCTTGGCTAACCGTGTAACATTACAGAAATATCTGAACTCCCTCCTCCCTTGTCTTAGGAATTCAAAGCTCTTAAAATTTCAAAGGAAAGAAAAGATTATCTCAACAGAGAAAGCAGAACCAGGCTAGGTCAGTAAAAACAGCCTGTTGGCCTGGCAGGATGTTCAGGCCTGTCGTAAAACTGTCACTTTCTCCATTCAAAGAACCAGCAGACATCGGTCGTAAATACCTGAATGCACATAAGTGGAATAAATATGAAATTTTAGCATGTTTCATAACTTCCAAAGTAATATTAGCACAGCCTTTATGTAGACATATTTAGTTTCCTCAGATAATTTCTAACATTTCAAGTCCAGACACCCCTATGTCAGGTCATATGGGAAACCACTGTTACCCCTTATTCCTCCTACGTACACTAGACATTGGAGACATAGCATGTTTATATTTGTTTTAAAGCAAATCTCACACTGAACAATAATGTGGATATTTGGAGTCTGTAAACACTATAGATACAGAGATATGAATATGTATCACAAAATCTACCTGGGACAGGGTCATGAGTGTAGACACCTCCCAGGAACCAACCCCTAAACAAGATGACCAGACGATTGGTCACTGTCAACACCCCCTTTGATTTGACAGAAAAGAGGAGAAGCCAAGACAATGTTCAAGTGGTGTTCCGGCCGTTTTTTGTTTTTTTTAAAAGTCAGCAGCTACAAACACTGTAACTGCTGACTTTTAATAAGGACACTTACCTGTCCAGCGAGCCCGTGATGTTGCCCCCCCGAGGCTGATCAATCCATCGGATCGGCTGCCAGCGCCACCATCCTAATTAAGGAAAACAGGCAGTGGAGCCTTGCGGCTTCACTGCCAGTTTCCTACTGCGCATGCACAAGTCGCGCGGCGCTTTGTAAATGGCCCCGTTGGTTTCTGGGACACACACATGTCCCAGAAGGCAACGGGGCCCCTCGAGGAGGAAGCGCCGTGGAATAGGGAGAGGCAGATTAGGAAGACTACCTAGCAACAGAGGTTTCAGGTAAGTTAAAAAAAAAATTTTTCAATTTTTTTTTTTTTATTTTTTTTTTTAAATATTGATGCACTTTTTTATTTTAGGGTGGCCCCCCACTTTCAGTTCTCCTTTTACAATCCAAGAAGGAACATCTGCCAAGTTGAGAACAGATTACCTAGCTCATCGATCGAACTCAGACATTAATTGCAAGCATTCTTCCTTCCCAATTCTACCTTATTTCTTTGTGGCTGTATAGTGTCTTTATCTTTTGAAACATCTTTTATCTGTAAATGTTTTATTTGCATCAACTTTGACCTTTTCATAATAAACCCTTATGTTGAAAAGTGTTAACCTTGTCTCTAAAGTTCTTAATGCAAGCTATAAACAAACCTGCCTCTTGAAGGGCGCTACTGTTGTAGAGTAAGACCTCTGACCAGACCTGTCTGAGGTGGCAGTGTGTGTGTTGCAGACGCTTATTCTAAAACTAGAATTGGTATTGCTAAAATTACGAGTCTCCCCTGGCTCAGTCTTTTAAACGGGGGTGGTGGCAGTTAAAGGGTTAATTATGTAATTAGCCCAGTGACAATCACTCTCAGGCTGCTCGCACCAAGATTGTGGTCCCGCAAGCTGGAAAATTTTTGTGCTGGGCGCAGCTGAGAGTGGCATTGTTACGTAAGTGACAGCGTGGTGTGAGGTTGGCCGGCCCTTTGTCGCAAGTTAGCGAGGAGGGCAGGAATCGGACACCTGCGTTCGTCACATATTGGTTAAAAAAAATTTTTTTGCTAGAAAATTACTTAGAACCCCAAACATTATATATAGTTTTTTTCTAAAATGGTGATTGTTTCAATACTTTCTGTCACACCGTATTTGCGCAGCAGTCTTGCAAGCGCACTTTTTTTGGAAAAAATACACTTTTTTTTAATTAAAAAATAAGACAACAGTAAAGTTAGCCCAATTTTTTTTTATATTGTGAAAGGTAACGTTACGCCGAGTAAATTGATACTCAACATGTCATGCTTCAAAATTGCGCCCGCTCATGGAATGGCAACAAACTTTTAGCCTTAAAAATCTCCATAGGCGACATTTAAAAAAATTCTACAGGTTGCATGTTTTGAGTTACAGAGGAGGTCTTGGGCTAGAATTATTGCTCTCGCTCTACCGATGGAGGCAATACCTCACCGTTTTCATATGCGGGAGCTACTCACATATGTGTTCGCTTCTGCAAGTGAGCTCGGCGGGACGGGGCACGTTTAAAAGGGCGGAAGTGACGTTTTGATGTCGCTTTCGCCCTGTAATGATATGGAGACGGGTGGGGCCATCTTCCCCTCACTCATCTCTATGTCAAGCCAGGAAAAGGATCTGATCGCCTCCGCCGCTACTGGCAGCTCCGGTATGGGCACCGGTCTTGCGGCGAATTCTCTGCAGAGACCACTTTTATCTGAAAGTGGCCCGCCCGCTGAAGAAGAGGATACTGGGGTTATGGCAGCTAGCTGCTGCCACAACAACGATATTCCTCTTCAAATTACCGAAGTAAAACTGTGACGAGTGGTCCGTAAGTGGTTAATGTGATTTGGATCCGACATTACAGGAAGATTACCCAGACATTCCCTAAAGTTGCGTAAAAGTCGCACTCAAGTTGCGGCAGTGTGAACCGAGCCTAAAGGGAACGTTTACTAAGTTTAGAAACTGCCATTGCTGACCTCTACTTCTGAAATGTTAGTTCCCTGGCTGATTTAATTGCTCAGAAACAAATACATTATTTTAAAAAAATACTTAACTGAAAGACAGGACATTATTATTTCCAGAAGAGAGTTGGCAATGACAGCCTTCTAATCATTTTCAATACAGGTTCCCCTTAAGCCTGGTACACACAATGAGACTATCAGACGAATGATCGTCCAATTTATTTTTTTGCATGCTAGTCTCCATATCGAAAATAAAGAGGTTATTAAGGTTACAAAAATTCTCGTACCAGAGAATAAAAATTCAGAAGTGATCTAATGTATTGTATTTTCATGACGAAAACTGTACTGATTAACCACTTCAGCCCCAGAAGATTTGGCTGCTCAATGACCAGGCTATATTTTGCCATACGGCACTGCGTCGCTTTAACTGACAATTGCGCAGTCGTGCGACACTGTACACAAACAAATTTTATGTGCTTTTTTTCTCACAAGTAGAGCTTTATTTTGGTGGTATTTGATCACCTCTGCGTTTTTTTTTTGTGCTATAAACAAAAGAAGAGCGACAATTTTGAAAAAACACAATATCTTTTACTTTTTGCTATAATAAATATCCCATATTAAAAAAAAAAAAAACAATTTTTTTTTCCTCAGTTTAGGCAGATATGTATTCTTCTACATATTTCTGGTAAAAAAAAATCGCAATAAGCGTATATTGATTGGTTTCCGCAAAAGTTATAGCGTCTACAAAATAGGGGATAGATTTATGGCATTTTTATTTATTTATTTTTACTAGTAATGGCGGCGATCTGCAATTTTTATCGGGACTGCGATATTACGGTGGACAAATTGGACACTTTTGACACATTTTTGGGACCATTGACAATTATACAGCGATCAGTGCTATAAAAATGCACTGATTACTGTGTAAATGTCACTGGCAGGGAAGGGGTTAAGGGGCGATCAAGGGGTTAACTGTGTTCCCTAGGTGTGTTCTAACTGTAGGGGGGATAGGACTGTCTAGGAAGAGAGAGAGATCGGTGTTCATACTTAGTATGAACACACGATCTGTCTCTACTCCCCTGAAAGAACCGGGATTTGTGTGTTTACACACACAGATCCCAGTTCTTGCTCTGTCACGAGCGTTCGCGGGTGCCCGGCAGTCATCGCGCCTGCAGGGCATTCGCATCGGCTCCGTGCACGCGCCCCTAGTGGCCAAAAGGAAAAGCAATGTAAGGTAACGTCGATTTGCGTGTTTGTCCCTTCGGATAATTTCAGACGAAAGCTGTGTATGAACCATCAGATTATCGTATGATCGGTTTGAAAGCGGTATTTTTCGCACAATTTGCTGATCGTTTGTACTAGTTTGTACTCCTTTGTACTAGGCTTTAGGCAGGCCATAGACGCCATAGACCTGTGGTTGCAGGAAAGAAAATCGCATGGTCTATGGCCTGCCTTAGTGAGAACGGGAAGGTTTAAGATGAAGAACTGCAAGTCAATGATCTGTTGAGAAGGGACAACTAGATAAAGTTTGCAAGAGCTTAAGCGCTTAGGTCAAAAATCTGCTCAGCATAGGTCAGGTCCACTAGATGTGCATCCCTCCCATGGAGCTATTGTGTTCTCGAGGGGGGGGCATGGGAAGCCATCATTGCTGGGAGAACACAATGATTACTGTTAGCGGCTATAGCAGGTAATTGGACACTGGCAAAAAAAAATAGGAAAGCCCCTTCCCAGGCATCACCCCTCCTCAGGCAGGACTTCAGTTTTGTAGCAAGCCATAAACCACATTACAGAGGGGCGGGATCTCTGTGTCCAGTAATGTACTTCAAGAAAGTAATTTTACAGGTAGGCCAAAAATCCAACTTTCTTTCTCGTACATCATGGGACATGGAGCATTTGAATTAAAGTGATTGAAAACCCTTAGGCTGGGTTCACACTAGTGTGAATTGGATGCGGTTTTCTCCGCATCCAATTCGCATGAAAAGAGAGTAGGCCTGGCTCTCAATGGAGCCGGTTTACACATCTCAGTGGCAGCCGTGGAGCAGATTGCACAGGGGTCCTGTGCATCTTTGACTCAATTTCAGGTCCGAATTCAGGGAAAAAATTGGGCGGCCTGATTTATCCCTGAAACAGAGAACAGGGACGCACTGGACCCCTGTTGTGAGCCGCGTCCGCACAAAGTATGAACCCAGCCTGACATATACCCAGTGATGTGACTAGCCTTATGTGATACCCAGAGATAAAACAAATCCTCCTACATAAGTTGTACCTGTCTTATCTGCAACCATCACTTCTTTGTAGCAAAGTACAGAATTTGCATAGCATGTCTGAGCTTCAGAGAGCAGGGGCAGTGATCCGATGTCGCACACTGCACAGCTTAGAGAGGAGAGCTCTGTTTATTTTCAGAGTTGCGTGGAGGGAAGGGACACAACCCTCTCCACACAGCACTGAAGGAAACATACACAGCTGAGGCCATCAATCACAGCCTCTGATGACGCTCCCAGAGCGTCTGCACGAATTGCACTTTAAAGGAATCACTGCACTATATAAACTTTTATTGTTCTGCTTTGTCATTTGTTATAGCAGACATTGTTGATTATATGGTAGATATTGTAGACTATTTTTTATGACGCTATATATTTTTACTGAGCACAGACAGCGCTGGAACGTCCCATACTAATCACAGATTACGTTCGGATAGCTCCGCTCGGGACTACGAGTGGAGCCGAAAGTGTACGAGAGCCGCCGGAAAGAGCCGAGGACCGGCTCTGTGTATTTCGGCGCCGGCGGCGCCATTTTCAAATCGCGATCAGCGATTTTGAAGCCCGGAATGGCAGGGATCACTGGGGGAAGGCTGCACTGGGGGAAGGCTGCACTGGGGGAAGGCTGCACTGGGGAAGGCTGAACTGGGGAAGGCTGCACTGGGGAAGGCTGCACTGACAAGGCTGCACTGTGGAAGTCTGCACTGACAAGGCTGCACTGTGGAAGTCTGCACTGACAAGGCTGCACTGGGGAAGTCTGCACTGACAAGGCTGCACTGGGGAAGTCTGCACTGACAAGGCTGCACTGGGGAAGGCTGCACTGGGGAAGGCTGCACTGACAAGGCTGCACTGGGGAAGGCTGCACTGAGAAGGCTGCACTGGGGAAGGCTGCACTGACAAGGCTGCACTGACAAGGCTGCACTGGGGAAGGCTGCACTGGGGAAGGCTGCACTGGGGAAGGCTGCACTGGGGAAGGCTGCACTGACAAGGCTGCACTGACAAGGCTGCACTGACAAGGCTGCACTGACATGGCTGCACTGAGAAGGCTGCAATGATGGGCGTTTAAATGTAAGTTTTTTTCCCTTCAACTTCCCTCCTAAAAGTTTTTTTTTCCTTAAAATTCCCTCCTAAATTGGGGTGCGTGTTATACGCCGGTGCGTGTTATACGCCGATAAATACGGTACTTTTTTTTTTTTTTTTTTTTTTTTTTTTTAAATTGGAAAACCAAATTTATTAAGAAAATATATGCTTGGTACATACAAAATAATATAAGCCAACATGGCCAGAGCAGCAATACATACATGAGCACATTAAGTTATCTACATGATATCGGGTGAAATATCCACCGGACATGAAGCCAGTACACAGTAGAGAAGAAGGGGGAGGAGGAGAGAAGAAAAAGAGAGGAAGATATCAACATTTCAAGCACATGTTTCACCATCCTCCAGCCATCTGTTCCAGACCTGCTCATATTTAAGCGGGCATCCTCTATGTACATAAATCAGCTTCTTGTATGGGAGAGTGTCATTAATTTAAATTTTCCAACACTGGATTGTAGGTGGTAGGGCCTGCATCCAATTACGGGCTATCGCTTTTCTCACCAAGAATAGCGGTTCATGTAGAAAGGTACGGAGGGGTTTGTCGGCGTCTAAGTCAGGTAGGAGACAGAGCAGACACATCTTTGGGTCTAGGGTAGCAGGAGAGCCCATCTGATCGTGGAGGAAGCGTACCACTTGTATCCAGTATGTTTGGATAATTGGACAGGACCATATAAGGTGATAGAAAGAGCCTGGGGTGTGGTCGCATAGACGGCATCCTGGATTATGCATGGGTTTGAAACGCGCTATCCTCTGAGGAGTCAGATATGTTCTATGTATGATATACAACTGTGTTAGGCGGTCCGACAGTTTAGGGGAAACTTTTTTCACACCTTCCAAGATCTCATCCCAATCCTCATCTTCAATCATTCCAGCCTCCACCTCCCATCTAGTCTTAGCACTATAGGCCAGGGCTATGGAGTTGGGAAGACGGATGGCGGAATAAAGAGTGGAGATTAGTTTGGCTGGCTCGGCACCTGTGATCGTGTCAACTATGGAGGGGACTGTCAGGGATGGGTTGGAGCCAGCAAACTGAGTTTGTATAGCATGGCGAAGTTGTAAGTACCTGAAAAGGAGGTGATTGGGAAGTGAGAATTCGTCTTTTAATGTTTGAAATGTTTTAAGTCCCGTAGTCGTCATGATCTGGTGTATATACAAGATCCCGCAACGTATCCAAACCGCGGGGTCCAGGATAGACAACAGCTCAGGTAGGCGTGTGTTGAACCAAAGGGGGGTGTGGGAATGAATCTGGGGAATCCCGAGTTTTTGTAGTGCCAACCGCCACACCCTCCATTGATGTGTCAACATGCCTGCTTTATGTTGAGGGGTATGTCCTGTCAGTGGGGCCCTTAGGACTGATTGAAGTGGGGTATGAGCTGGGTTATCAGGGTGTTCACAGAGTAGCAGCTGGTATCTTGGTAGCTCGTTCTTGTCAAAATGATAGAGGTGGGACAGTTGGGAGGCAAGATAATAGTCCTGAAAGTCTGGAAGAGCAACTCCTCCCAATGTCACTGGGTTTTTAAGTATTTTCCAAGATAATTTGTGTCTGCTGGATCCCCATATGAACGCATTGAGAATAGATTCAATTGTTTTGAAAATTTTTTGTGGTATATACAGGGAAGCATGCCACACCAAATAAAGTATCTTTGGGAGAAGTATCATTTTGACTAGACTGATGCGTCCCATGACACCCAGGGGTAGTCGAGCCCAATTTTGTGTCTTAGTCTTGATCAGGGTGTACAGGGGTTCAATGTTCAAAAGTATGTAGTCTGTAAGCGATCTAGTAACTTGCATGCCGAGGTACTTAATTACAGAGACCCTGGGGAGAGTCAGAGGGGGGATGTGAGTGAGGGAGGGAAATGGTCAATCGGAAGGATCTGGGATTTAGACCAATTTATGCTTAGGCCCGAGTGGCTACCAATATGCTCTATGGAGTGGAGGGCTGCAACGAGGGAGGGACCCGAGTCGGCCAAGTAAAGGAGCGTATCATCTGCGTACATCCCAATCTTTTCTTCCAGATTCTCTATCTCGAATATTGGTGTCCGCATGAACCATGATGGCCAATGGCTCCACAGCCAATGCGTACAGCATGGGGGAAAGGGGGCAGCCTTGTCGGGTCCCTCTCTCCAGCGGGAATTGTTCGGAGAGCCAACCATTTACAAACACCTTGGCCTTCGGGGATTGATACAGGAGCTGAACCCAACGAATAAAGTTGGGCCAAGTCCGAATCTCGAAAGGCACTCCCATAGATAATTCCACTCCACGGAATCAAAGGCCTTGGCGGCGTCTAAAGCGACTACGAACCTCGAGCCGACTTCATCATGGGACCCCTGGATGTTCATAAATAGACGGCGAATATTCATAGCAGTGTTCTTCCCTGGCATAAAGCCTGTCTGATCGGGGTGGATCAGGGAAAGAATAACCTGGTTAAGGCGGGAGGCCAGAATCTTGGCAAGTATTTTAATGTCAACCTGTAGTAAGGAAATAGGTCTATATGATTCTGGGTATTTGGGGTCCTTACCGGGCTTAGGGATTACCACAATTTGGGCTTCTTTCATAGAGGGGGGTAGGATTCCCGTATCAAATATGGATTTGTATAGATCATGGAGTTTAGGGGTTAAAATTTCAGAGTAGGTGGCATAGAATTCAAGTGGTAAGCCATCCGATCCTGGGGCCTTAGATGTAGCCAGACAGGAAATAGCCTCAGAAATATCTTCTTTAGTAATGGGAGCTTCTAAGAGTTCACGTTGGGCGTCAGGCAATCTAGGGAATTCAATTCTCGCTAAGTAATCTTTGGTATCTTGGGGAGTGTGAGTGACCCGAGAGGTGTAGAGTGCGCAATAGAATCTTGCAAATTCCTCTGCTACTTGTTGCGGATCGGTGATGTCATTCCCCTGATGATCAGTCAACGACACCACCACAGGGGGACGTGAATCTAAGTGAGCAAGGTATGCAGGAAGTTTGCCCGATCTTTCTCCATACTCAAAAACCCTTTGCCTACAGAAAAAGATGCGCTGCTTGGCCCTCTCAATATGTAACTGGGAGACCTGTCGCGTCTGAATCTTAAGATTGTTGGCCGTGCTGGGCGAGGGGTCTTGGTGGAACGCCTCCTCCAGCACCTGTAGGTGTTCTGTAGCCTGTTGGACAATGAGTTTCGAGGATCGCTTAAGTCTGTTAATACATGTGGAGAGCAGGGAGCAGGCGTGGAGCTTGAACGTCTCCCACACTATCTCAGGTGTGGCTGACTCCCTGTTGGCTGAAAAATAGTATTGCAGTTCTGTGGGGATGTCATCCTGGCCCTGCAGGGCAGTCAGCCAAAACGGGTTTAACCGCCAAAGAGAAGCAGGAGAGGCCTTCAGGAGCTGAATCGTAACCCAGTAAGGGGCGTGATCCGAGAGTATTCTCGGAGCAAAGCCCACGTCCTCCAGTTTAGGTGTCAGGGTCTTTCAAATTATAATAAAATCGATTTGTGACATTGTGTTATGGCTGGCTGAGAAACATGAAAAGACTTTAGAATGTGGGTGCTTGTGGCGCCAAGTGTCTACAAGAGCAAAGTCAGTCAGTATGCGGTGTAGTCTGGTATGGGCCGGTGGGTCTAGAGGGAGGTCTGGTGCGCCCATTCGGTCTAGAGTGGGAATGAGAGTCATATTGAAGTCCCCCATCCACACCGCCGGTACAGAGGTGTGTTGTGCCATAAAGGCAAGGCCCTCCTTAATCACAAGTGAGTTGTATGGAGGGGGGATATAGCAGGCTAGTATCAGAATAGGGGAGCCGTTAATAGCGGCGTGTATAAACACGTATCTGCCCTGCCGGTCCGTCTGGAGTAGTATTAGGTCGAACGGAATCCTTTTAGCAATCAGGACCGATACACCCCTGGAGTAAGAGGTGTGGGTGGCGTGGTATGCCCAACCAATCCAAGGTTTTTTGAGAGAGGATTGTAAGTGGCCCGTGACGTGGGTCTCAACTAGGGTGATGATGTCAGCATGCTGGGATTTAAGAAATGTCAGGGCGGCTGTGCGTTTAATCTTATTGCGCAAGCCTCTAACATTCCACGTGAGGAGCTTTAGAGAACTCATGGCGGGTAGAGGGTGCATATGATGAACCGCGGCTGGATCAGGACCGGCAGAGCAGACACAGCCACATCAGATAGCATAAAACACATTGATAAATAGTATCGACAGTGCATGTATGATAATAACATAGTACCGTTAGCATAAGTAAACAGTTGCAAACATGGTGGTGTGAGAAAAATAATATTCACAACATTTTCCCTCCCTCCCAGTCCAATGCCACCCAAACTTGGCACAGACATAGTATCCCATAACCAGGTATCAACAGGGGACATCCAACGTTTAGGACCCGTTGGAGGCAAGAAACTTAATTTCAGAGGAGCATAGATACCCATATGAAAAAGAAAAAAAACAAGGGGGAAAAGAAACCAGTCAAACAAATGGGGAATGAAAAAATTCACATAAACACTAGGGGGGCGACTTCTTCTCTGAGAAGCGCATGAGGTGTAGGAGCCACAGAGGTGCAGCGCCATTACAGCCGTGCAGGGGGGGGGGCTCCGCTTGCCATCAGGGTGATAAAGTAAAGTAACAGAGTTATTAGTGGCGTTCCATCTACTGTCCTTCACAGGCATCTCTTAGGTATAGGGGAAGTGGGGATCATGAGTCAATGAGGTCACCCGGAGACGGTAGGTACACTGTGAAATCCAGTATAGGGTTGAAAAGGATTTGCAAATCCGTCCCCCAGTTCCAGCAAAGGATATGTACATGCGATGTGCCTACTGAGGGGCTCAGCAGTACAGCATTGGATGATATTGCAGGTACAGGGGGGGAGCAGGGGGGAGAAAAGCAAAGTACTCACAGCTTATAGGCAAGGTGTTGCACTCAGTCTCGGCGATCTCTCTGATCAATCAATCAAAGAAGTGGGTTCGGCCCTCACATTCCACATGGAGCTTTGCAGGGTATAGCATAGCGTATTTGAGGAACAGTACTCGGAGGCGTCGTTTAACATCCTGGAACTTGGATCTTTGACGTTGTACCTCACTGGAAAAGTCCGGAAATATAGCCACCTGTGTGTTGGTGTGGGGGATATTCCCCTTCTCTCTGGTCAGGCGGAGGATCTTGTTGCGGTCCCTGAAGTTGAGGAATTTCGCTATCCGGGTACGCGGTGGAGCCCCTGAAGGAGGAGGACGAGCAGGGATTCGATGAGCTCTTTCCACCACAAACATTACCGAAAATGCATCTCTGCCGAAGGTGGATGTCAGGTGGTTTTCAAGGAAACTTGCCGCGTCGTTGCCCTCAGCAGTCTCAGGGAGGCAGATGAATCGGAGATTACATCTCCGGAGGCGATTTTCCATATCATCCTGTTTTGCACTAATCTGTTGAAGCTGGCGGCGCACCTCATCAGTAGTATGTTGTAGGGGGTGCAAGATGTCTTCTGCTCTGCTAATGCGTGTCTCCGTCTCTGCCACGTGGTCCTGCAGGGTAGAGAGGTCCTGTTGGAATAAGGGACACATCGATTTTGACTTCCTCGATTTTGGTGGTAAGCGTGCTCTGGCAAAGGGCAATAGCATTGAGTACCTTGTTTGTGGCCACCGTAGAATGTTCCGTGTCCAGAGAGGGACCAGCGCCATCCTTGGCCTGTTGCTCTCCCTCAAGGCGGTGGTACTTGGCAAGCTTGTCAGCAGCCTCGGAAGTCTTTTTCGGCGGAGACATAGTCCAGAGATGACCAGCGGGCCTCTGGGGTGAACAAGTATGGCCGCCACTTACCAGGCCGAATCTTCAAGAATCTCTTCTTGCCACAGTTCCAGAGCTGCACAGTAAAGGCTACAAGGTGTGGCCGGATAATTGTGAGAGCAGTGGTTGTGGAAGGGGGAGAAACAAAAGGGGGGGTTTTCCGGCGCTCCGCAACATGTGATGTCTAAGGTAAATAGTACAATGGTAGCTATAATAGCACATTAAAATAAGGCAGGTAAATTCTAGAATGAGGAGGCAGCCATCCTCAGAGGGTGTCCATTACCTCTGTTGATAATCAATGTTGAAAAAAGGAGGGGTGTGTCCAACTGTGGTAGCTTGTTTATGCAAAAATAAAAGTTAGTGTAACAATTACACTTACTGGTTCGCAGGGTGGAGGTGTTTCTTTGGGATGGAAAAGTGTCCTGGGATGTGCTGTTATCTTGTTTCCGGCTCAGATTTCATGCCTTCAGGCGTCTGGGTGTGAAGTCTGTACACAGGCTGAACTGCTGCATCCAGTGCATGGAAAGCTCCACGCTGACCACTCTGGATTGCAGAAGAGGAAATGACGTCACTGATGCACTGCAAACGTCCAGGCTGGTGTTGGGGATAATGCAGGGATAGTACAGGTTGTGGAAGGGAGAAACTGGGCTCAGGTGATCAGGGAGACCTGCAGTAGCACCCGCACAAGCCCACTGTGGGTGAAGCAAGATGGCCACCGATCTAGGAACCAGGCCAGAGCCACGTGCCGTCCCACTGGCTGCCACTGGATAAGAAGGTGCTGCACTTTTAGAGAAGATCCGGAGGCCCAGGCAGGTGAAGGTCAGTCTTTTAGGGAGCCAGGCAGGCCAGGAGGACCAATAGGGCCGTTGCTGGGTGTAGCAAGATGGCCGCCGCTCCGAGGACCAGGCCGGAGCCGCGGGCCATCCTACCAGCTGGTGCAGAGGCTCGGCGCTGGCGGCCACAGGCAATCCGGGGACCGAGGCAGGCAGAGATCGGTCTCAGGGGAGCTTGGTGTGTCCGGGAGATGGATAGGAGCTGCCGCCGGGTGGAGCAAAATGGCCGCCACTCCAAGCACTAGGCCGAAGCCGAGGACTATACTACAGGCAAGCCCCAGGGCGGAACGATTCGGTGTTTGTGGCTACGGGCAGCGCTCTAGGCGGCCAAGCAGCACCAAGGGCCATGCAGGAGATGGGATAAGCCTGTTGGGCTGTAGTTTTCTGGCAGGATTGGTAGGATTAGAGCAGGATGGCTATTACAGGAGTGTGGGCAAGCGGAGCCCTCACTGCAAGCGTCCTACTCCATAGCTCCTCAGGCCACGCACCCGGTTTACAACTACTTTAATACTTACGACAGGGATGCCCCAAAGCACTGAGGGGAGGCAAATACGATGCCAACATGCCTAAAAATAAACAAACTAGAAAATGTATTTAGATTGGTTGAGTCTGTGACTAGGGATGAGCTTCGTGTTCGAGTCGAACCCATGTTCGACTGGAACATCGCCTGTTCACCCGTTTGCCGAATTGCGAACGATATGGGCCATTCGCGCCAAATTCGCGTGGCACGTCACGGCCCATAATTCACTGCGGCATCGCAGTGCATTGCTGGCTGATGATTGGCCAAGCATGCACTATGACCCGCATGCTTGGCCAATCACAGCGCCGTCTGAACAGAGAGCCGTAATTGGCCAAAGCCAAGGAGGCTTTGGCCAATTATGGCTCAGGGGATTTAGTACACGCCCCACACTATATAAGGCCGCCTGCACGGCGGCCCTGTGTAGTGTGTGTTCCGGCGTTGAAAGAGATAGAGAGACAGTGTCATTTGATTTAAGTTAGATAGGTTAGGCAGGACAGTCAGTGAGTTAGCTGCACTTACAGTGTATTGTTTATATATATGCATCCCAGGTGTTGTGTGTGTGTGTGTGTGTGTGTGTGTGTGTGTGTGTGTGTGTGTGTGTGTGTGTGTGTGTGTGTGTGTATATATATATATATATATATATATATATATATATATATATATATATATATATATATATATATATATATATATATATAGAGAGAGAGAGAGAGAGAGATACACACACACACACACTGTATTCAGTTTAGCTGAGCTCTGCACAGTGTTCACCTAAAGCTACCTGTAGAAGGTTGGTGGTGTTTTCCTGATCCTATCACTACCGCAGGCAGCTAAATAAGCTACAAGTTAGTGTAGTGCGAGCTCTGCACAGTGTTCAGCTAAAGCTACCTGTAGAAGGTTGGTGGTGATTTCCTGATCCTATCACTACCGCAGGCAGCTAAATAAGCTACAAGTTAGTTTTTTGCAAGCTCTGCACAGTGTTCAGCTAAAACTACAAGTTAGTGTAGTGCGAGCTCTGCACAGTGTTCAGCTAAAACTACAAGTTAGTGTAGTGCGAGCTCTGCACAGTGTTCAGCTAAAGCTACCTGTAGAAGGTTGGTGATGTTTTCCTGATCCTATCACTACCGCAGGCAGCTAAATAAACTAGCTGCAGTTGATTTTGCTAGCTGCAGTGTGTGTGTATGTGTGTGTGTGTGTATATGTGTATATATGTATATGTGTGTGTGTATATATATATATATATATATATATATATATATATATATATATATATCCCAGCTTAGTGCAGCTACAGGCCATTAGTATGTCTGGAAGGCCAACAAGGAGAGGCAGACAGTCACAAGCCAATAAAAGAGGGCAAGCAGGCTCTGTGTCTAGAGGCAACAGTGCTGGTCATGGAGACGGTGCATCCTCATCATCACGTGGCCGTGGGACACGCTTGGCCTTTTTTTTGGCAGCTGGCCGTGTTGAGCCGCAACATGCAGAAGACTTGGTCGAGTGGATGACCAAACCGTCCTCATCCTCTCTCACCCATGCTCAGGGTACTTTGTCTGGCAACGCAGCTGCCAACGTGGCCTCTTCCTTCGGCTCAATGGCATCAGTGACTCCTTTCCTAGCCCCACCATGTCCTCCTGAGAAGTCCCTCAAACTGTTTGACCACAGTGCTGGGTACATGCTCCAGGAGGATGCCCAGCGTTTAGAAGGCTCTGATGATGATACTGAGCTAGATGAAGGCAGTAACTTGAGCATGGACAGAGGGGGTGCCCAAGAAGGACAGCAATCTGGCAGTCATGCTCCCCCTGCTGCAGCATACTGCCAGGTTTGCTCCAGTGATGAGCAGGGAGGGGATGATGAGGTCACTGACTCAACGTGGGTGCCTGATAGGAGAGAGGAGGAGGAGGCACATCACCAACGAGGCAGGATGCCCTCCAGGGGCCAGCCTAAGGGCAGCACACTGACTGCACCACACCCCAAAGCTCAGCATGTGCAGGGCGCTGCTGTCTCTGCGCGTTATTCCAAAAGTTCTTTGGTGTGGGCCTTTTTTTGAGACGAGTGCATTAGATCGCACCGCTGCTATTTGCAACATATGTCTCAAGCGTATCTCGCGTGGCCAAAACATCTCCCGTTTGGGCACTACATGATTGACCAGACATATGTTGACCTGCCATGCAGTTCGTTGGCAAGCGTATCTAAAAGACCCACACCAAAGAACAAAGCGGACCTCTCCTTGCTCCTCATCAGCTGAGATCTCCAACCCCATTATACCTTCAGTCCTCTCTAAAACCTGCACTGAGAGGAATGAAGGTGTAGAATTAGGTGTGTCACAGCCAAGTACTTGTGGGCAATCTGCTTTCGGTACACCGACGTCAGATTGTACCAGGAAAATTTCCCTGCCCCAGCTGCTGCACCGCCGAAAGAAGCTCCCAGCCATCCACATGCCCAGCAGTTGAATGCTAGCTTGGCAAAATTGCTAGCACTTCAACTGCTGCCTTTTCAGTTGGTAGACTCTGCCCCCTACCCAAACGCCACTTATTCTCACGGAAGGCGATTCTGGCTCTCTACCGGCATGTGGAAGGCAATGTCCATGCCTCGCTGGACAGGGCGGTCAGCGGTAAGGTACAGGGACGTTACCTAAGTTTCACCGCGCATTTGGTGACTCTGCTGGCAGCTGGGAAGGATGCAGGACAAGGTGCAGTAGTGTTGGAGGTTGTTCCGCCACCACGCCTCCAAAATGCCACTACTAATGATTGTGACACACCTGTCTCCTCCACCCCCTCCTCTTCTTCTTCCTCCATGGCCTCTTCCTGTGCTTTGTCCTCGGACCCAGCGGTGCTCCGTAACCGTTCAAGGGTCTAAGTATGCAGGCCAAAAGATGCCATGCGGTGCTTAAGCTGGTGTGCTTGGGGGACAGGAGCCACACTGGGGCAGAGGTTCTGTCAGCTCTGCAGGGGCAGGTTCAGAGGTATTTGACGCCATGCCAACTTGAGGCAGGAATGGTGGTTTGCGACAATGGCACCAACCTCCTCTCTGCCCTCCGACAGGGACAAATGACCCATGTGTCCTGTTTGGCTCACCTCCTTAACTTGGTGGTGCAGCGGTTCTTGGGAAGGTACCCGGGCTTACAGGATGTCCTGAGGCAGGCCAGGAAAGTCTGTGTGCATTTCCACCAGTCATATAATGCCAGTGCTCGGCTGGCAGACCTCTAAAAGGAGTTTAACCTGCCCAAGAACCGCCTAATCTGTGACATGCCCACCAGGTGGAACTCAATGTTGGCCATGCTGCAGCGGCTGCACACGCAGCAGAGGGCCATCAATGAGTACCTGTGTGACTATGGCACCAGGACAGGGTCAAGGGAGCTTGTTTTTTTTTTTCCCCACGCCAGTGGGCCATGATCAGGGATGCATGCACTGTCCTGTCACCATTTGAGGAGGCCACGAGGATGGTGAGCAGTGACAGTGCATGCATCAGTGACACTGTCCCCCTTGTCCACCTGTTGGAGCACACGCTGCGTGGAATAATGGACAGGGCACTTGAGGCAGAACAGAGGCAGGAAGAGGAGGACTTCCTTAGCTCTCAAGGCCCCCTTTATCCAGACAGTGACAGCCCGCCGATCACACAGGAAGTGGAGGAGGAGGAGGAGGATTGTGTCAGTATGGAGGTGGAGCCTGGCACTCAGCATCAGCAGCAGTCTTTAAGGGATCAGTCCCAGGAAACACGTGGACTTGTACATGGCTGGGAGGAGGTGGCTGTGGACCATGTCGTCCTTAGTGACCCAGAGGACTCCGGACCGAATGCCTCAGCAAACCTACGCTGCATGGCCTCCCTGATCCTGCAAAGCCTGCGTTAGGATCCTCGTATTCGTGGTATCAAGGAGAAGGACCAATACTGGCTGGCAACCCTCCTTGATCCACGTTACAAGAGTAAGGTTGCGGACCTTATCTTGCCGTCGCAGAGGGAGCAGAGGATGAAACATCTTTGGGAGGCCTTGCAGAAAGGTCTGTGCAATGCGTTCCCAGAGACTGGGAGGTTACAAACTCCTGTTTCTGGACAACGTGTTGCTGAGGCTTCGGTCAGTCAAAGAAGGAGCTGTGGAGAAGGTGGCCGTCTAACCGATGCGTTCAGACAATTTTTTAGTCCGCAGCCCCAAGGTATGATCAGTTCCACCAACCATCGCCAGCGTCTGTTTTACATGGTGCAGGAATACCTAGGGGCAAGATCTGACTTGGACACCTTTCCCACCGAAAATTCTCTGGGTTACTGGGTCTTGAGGATGGATCACTGGCCAGAGCTTGCACAGTATGCAATTGAGCTACTGGCCTGTCCTGCATCCAGCGTTCTTTCGGAACGCACATTCAGTGCTGCTGGAGGCTTTGTAACCGATCACAGGGTACGTCTGTCCACCGACTCGGTCGATCGATTGACCTTCAAAAAAATGAATCAGTCTTGGATCACCACCAGCTACCAAGCACCTGATGCTGATGTAACCGAATAATTTTTTTTGAAATCTCAGATCCCTTCAAAGACTATGCTGATGCTGAGTGACTATCCTGAGTAATTATCCTCTTCCTCCTCAATGATCACGCTGATAGCTTGTAAGAACATTTTTGGTTCTGGGCGCCACCACCAGTGCCTAAGGCCCAATTTTTCAGCCCCTGTGTAACAGGGGCGTATAATTACAATTTTTGATGCAATACTTTGCAGCAGGGCTCGTTTCTGCATTCCAACTAGAGTATCTGTGAGGGATTACAGTGTTGTGGCACCAGCACCATTGCTTAAGGCCCAATTTTTCAGACCCTGTTCAACAGGGGCATGTAATTACAATTCTTGATCTAATATTTCACAGCAGGGCCCGTTTCTGCACCCACCAAGAGTGAGTGAGGACTTACAGTGTTGTGACACCAGCACCACCACCACCAAAGGCCCAATTTTTCAGGCCCTGTTCAACAGGGGCATGTAATTACAATTCTTGATCTAATATTTCACAGCAGGGCCCTGTGAGGGCTTACAGTATTGTGGCCACAACAACACCTAAGGCCCAAATTTCTGCTGAGTATATAGGGCAGGCCCCTACTTTCAAAACATCCAACTTACAAACGACTCCTACTTGCAAAAGGAAGGAGACAACAGGAAGTGAGATGAAATCTACCCCTAGGAAGGGAAATTCTCTCCTGTAAGAGTTAATATGGGAAAAACATTTCTCCTTTCCACTGATGCTTTATGACCAATCCTTGTTTCACAAAAAAACCAAAATTTTCAAAAAACATTTGTCATTGGGACAAAAAGTGAGGTGAAATCTTCTGAAGAGGAGCACAGACAGCAAAACAAATGTCACAGGGGTGATAACCCTTCCCTATGTTTTCCAAAAAGCTTAAAATAGATTTTTTGGCTGGAGCTAAACACGTTAAAAATGTACCAGTTCAAAATTGCAAACAGATTCTACTTAACAAACCTACAGTCCCTGTCTTGTTTGCACCGCCTGTATACTGCTGTTCAGAGTACAGAGCCTGTATACTGCTGTTTCTTTTTTTAATTTGGGTGCGGGGTTCCCCTTAATATCCATACAAGACCCAAAGGGCCTGGTAATGGACTGGGGGGTACCCATGCCGTTTGTCTCACTGATTTTCATCCATATTGCCAGGACCCGACATTACATTAAAGCTGTAAGCAGTTTTAAATGACTTTTTTTCCTTTAAAAATGACATTTTGTGCAGGGACTGTTCTAAGCACGGGAAACACACGCCACTTTACAGGCATACTATAGACATCCCCCAGGTACGATATTTAAAGGAATATTTCATTTTTTTTTACTTTAAGCATCATTAAAATCACTACTCCCGAAAAAACTGACATTTTTAAAAGTTTTTTTTGCATTGATACATGTTTCCTGGGACAGGACCCGGGTCCCCAAACCCTTTTTAGGACAATACCATGCAAATTTAGCCTTTAAAATGAGCACTTTTGATTTCGAATGTTCGAGTCCCATAGACTTCAATGGGGTTCTGACGTTCGTGCGAATTTTCGGTCCGTTCGCAGGTTCTGGTGCGAACCGAACCGGGGGGGGGGTGTTCGGCTCATCCCTATCTGTGACATACATCTGCCAATACTTATATCGACTATAGAAAGATACATCTACTCAGGGTTGCGATTAATGCTGGGGGTGCCCCTTGTTTGCGTCATTCACGGAAACTGTGACACACACTGGAGCCTTCCCCTCCTCTCCCGTTCCTTAGAGGTTGGGGGTACGGGCGGGCGCCCATACGCCATAACCTTGACGCCGCGGGCCGACGTTGTTTATCCATCTGCTTGCACCATGAGGGAGAAGTGTGGTGTCCAGTGCCGGCCGCTCGAACATTGGCTTAACTGTCCCATCAGCATGCAGCGTGACGATGGGGTCCTGTGGCGGGTATATATTCCACACCATTATGGAGCACATACCTCGTTTGGTCCTTGCACCTTGATGGAACTATCCACATCTCTGGACTATGCTTTTCACTTCCTACTAAAGGGTAATATTTGTCTTTCCTTTCATTTATGGTTTTTATGTGTTATCTTTGATCTTATCACTTATTATATGGTGAAGCACTCACCTTTTTCTACTTCACACTTAAGATCTATTTTCCGTCTTTCTTTGCTTGGGCAATGGGTTCATATCTTCCTCAATTATTCATTGTGTAGTCACTTTGCTGATCTTTTCAATACCTGACAATACTGAAGAAATTACACTTTTCTACAATGTAAAGTAGTGAGTGTAAAGCTTGTATAACAGTGTAAATTTGTCCCCTCAAAATAACTCCACACACAGCTATTAATGTCTAAACTGCTGGCAACAAAAGTGAGTACACCCCTAAGTGAAAATGTCTAAATTGGGTCCAAGGTGTCATTATTTTGTGTAGCTACCATTTTTCAGCACTGCCTTAGCCCTCTTGGCCATGGAGTTCACCAGAGCTTCACAGGTTGCCACTGGAGTCCTCTTCCACTTCTCCATGAAGACATCACAGAGCTGGTGGATGTTAGAGACCTTGTGCTCCCCCACCTTCCATCCTGAGGATGTCCCACAGATGCTCAGAAGGGTTTAGGTCTACAGGCATTCTTGGCCAGTCCATCACCTTTACCCTCAGCTTCTTCAGCAAGGCAGTGGTCGTCTTGTAGGTGTGTTTGGGGTCAGTCTCATGTTAGAATACTGCCCTGTGGCCCAGTCTCCCAAGGGAGGGGTTCATACTCTGCTTCAGTATGTCACAGTACTTGTTGCCACTCATGGTTCCCTCAATGAACTGTGGCTCCCCAGTGACGGCAGCACTCATGCAGCCCCAGACCATGACACTCCCACCACCATGCTTGACTGTAGGCAACACACACTTGTCTTTGTATTCCTCACCTGGTTGCCACCACCCACACTTGACACCATCTGAACCAAATACGTTTATCTTGGTCTTATCAGAGCACAGGACATGGTTCCAGCAATCCATGTCCTTAGTCTGCTTGTTTTCAACAAACTGCGGGAATTCTTGTGCATCATCTTTAGAAGAGGTTTCTTTCTGGGACGACAGCCATGCTGACAAATTTGATGCAGTGTGCGGCGTTTGGTCTGAGCACTGACAGGCTGACCCTCCACCCCTTCAACCTCTGCAGCAGCAATGCTAACAGCACTCATATGTCTATTTCTAAAAGACAACCTCTGGATATGACGCTGAGCACGTGCACTGTTTCTTTGGTCGACCATGGTGAGGCCTGTTCTGAGTGGAACCTGTCTTGTTAAACCACTGTATGGTCTTAGCCACTGTGCTGCAGCTCAGTTTCAGGATCTTGGCAATCTTCTTATAGACTAGGCCATCTTTGTGTAAAGCAACAATTTTTTTTTTCAGATCCTCAGAGTTCTTTGCCATGAGGTGCCATGTTGAACTACCAGTGACCAGTATGAGAGAGTGAGAGCGATAACACCAAATTTACCACACCTGCTCCCCATTCACACCTGAGACCTTGTAACACTAACGCGTCACTTGACAGCGGGGAGGGAAAATGGGCAATTGTGGCTTTACAATCCCCGAAAAAGGTGGAGCCCTTCCTTTCAAATCGTAAGCTTGAGAAATAAACTGATGAATTCAACAGGAAATAGTAGATGGGTAAGCTGCATGATCCATCAAAAGTACAAAGAGAATCCGATTGCCAAATTGCAGCAGTCAACTTCAGATAAATCTTGATACCTTCCAAAGTGTGCAGAGCCATGACGTCTTAAGCTTAGGGCAAAAAGAAATACAGCTTCATAATTGAGATGGACAGCAGAAACCACCTTAGGTAACAATGATGGCTGAGTCCGAAGAACCTTCTTGACATGGTGGAGTACCAGTAATGGCTCCTTACAGGAGATGGCAACCAGTTTGAAACCGTAGGAGCCAAAGTAACGACAACTAGAAACACAACCTTCCATATGAAAAGAACGGTCCAAATAGGCTCAAAGGAGGAATCCTGGAAAACAGAAAGAACCAAACAGGTCCCACGGAGGCAATGGCGGTCTGAGTGAAGAAGCCCCAAAGAAGAGAAGTAACATGAAAACATGAAAGCGAGATCCACTTTCTCCTGGAGCACCCAACTCCTGGGGCTTTCGTGGTAATTTATGTATGCCATGACTGTGGCGTCATTTAACAAGGCTTATACAGGTAGACCTTTAAGCTACATCAACCAATGCAGGAGAACAAGACTAATCCCCCCAGCACCAGAACATTGAAGGGAAGGTCAATGACCTCTCCCACAGTAACCAAGTTCCCTTTTACTAAAAAAGTGGTACAGAAGTCTACCACCCAGCCTATCAAGCTGGTGTTCATCGCCAGAACTTCTAGGAGAGGGGTAGAAAGGACTCTTCCATGTCCAGCAGTCATGAAGAGGACCACCAGTCCATAGATAGAAGCGTGCTGGGGTGGAGGGACATCGGAGAGTCTGAGGATTATGACTTCCTATCCAACATCATCAGAAGATTCCTCTTTTGAGGCCAGGAATGGAACTGGGTAAAGGGAACTGACTTAAAGGAGGCAACCATCTTTTCCAAGACCCTTGTGTAAGTGAATCGATGGATTTTTCAGCATGCTGAGCAAAGCCACCTACGACCTCAGAGCAAGGAATAATCACTCTTGCTTGGGCAGTATCCAGGGGACAGGCCCAGATATTCCCATTGCCAAGCTGGGAATAACGCTGAAGTCTGGAAACCTCTCCCAAGCATGCACTGTAGGAGACGCATCATATTCTGAGAGAAGAGCAGATTGCTCCATCAGAAGTAAGTCTTCCAGGTTCCTATAATTAGAAAAACCTGGGCCTATAGAAGGCCCAGATTCAGAGCCAGGACCTTGGTGAACACTCTGAGCCGTGGGCAGGCCGAGCAGCAGGGCCACAAATTGAAAATTATGCTCCTCTACCTCAAACCACACGAACCTCTGGTGAGGTGGAAAGATCAGAACATGTAGGCGAGCATCCTTTATGTTCACCAATGACAGGAAATTCCACAGCTGGAAAGAGACCACCACCGAACGCACCAAATCCATCTGGAACTTCCGCACATGCTCAACATCTCAGTGGAAGCAACAGGTTTTGTCAGGACCAAACAAAAGTTTTCCGTGAAAGAAAAAAAAAAAAACAAAAAAAAAAACTGTCCACATGCCTCTTGCAAGGTAACCCAAAAAAGCTAAGGGCACAAAGGACCAGGTGTCCGCCTCAACTGGTATCCTCGTCAGAAGGATTCCCAACACAGGACAGATGCCAAGCCCAGACCTTGAAGCTTTCAGCAGCTTCCGAACGCCGCAACCCTCAGTTGCAGAGCTGCTCTCACCAAGGGAAAAGATGCCTCAGAACAAGGCCTCCAGGCCTTTGTTGTAAGCGTCCTTAAAACCAGAACAGCATCGTCTAGCACAGTGGGTTTTGACTGAGGCCATAAATCGCCGGATCTATCGGAGCCATATGTAATTTCTGAGTGAACGCACTCTTCATGGGTAATGCAGGGCAATTCTCTTCAGCGGAGAGAACACCTCAGCTGGAGCTCATTCTGCATACAAAGCTCTTTGAGGCGAGAATTTAAAGGGAAATACTGAGGCTCTTGTGGTGTCTGCCATGATCCAAGTCCTGAAACCCCCGGAGAAGAAGATTGGAAAGTGGAAGTTTCAAATTAGTGCTGTTATGGCATGTGTGGCGATTCTACCCAATGTCTCCCCTGCCTTCCACTGAAGCTAATGGAGCACAGATCGCACTGGCCATATGTCCGAAAGCCATGTAAGTCGAAATTGAAGTGGGAGATCAGAGTGCAGATTAGCTGATCCAGCAGTAATCATATGACAAGGTGCCTACCCCTTCATGCACATAGAGTAGGGTAGTATTTATTCTGACAAAGGCTAACTATTTAGGCCCTTTTAATACTCAGCAAAATTGTTGACCTTTAAAGTGGTTCCTATGGTGGCACATCCAGAATAGGAGGAGCCAGGAATGCCAGCGAAAGACCCAAGAAGGGGAGGTTTGAGTCCACTCTGTGCAATGGAATAGGAAAATATAAATCTGTGTTATTTAAAAAAAATGTAAGACTTTACTATCACTTTAAATGCACTCCCCTAGTATAAATTATTTTGTTGTTGGGCTTGCTAACATACTGTATTCTCTGGAGAAAAGAATTGGTATCTCCTAGAGACTATCATGGGTGCTTCAGTCACAAGCCATTTCTCTCAACTTCTTTAGTTTCCAGTACTCTTACTTTTTTTTTTTTACTATATATTGTTCCCTGAAATGAAACTGGTTTATTTTTAGCACTTTGTCGTCTCACTACAACTTGCAGAACTAAAGCCGTATCCACATTTCATATATCATAGTCTCAGCTGGGAAACCATCCTGTTGTGTTTATTCTCTTATTTCTCTACAATTCAAGGTTCACTGCCTTCTACTGCAGAAGCTGTAGAAAAAGGTGACAGAATAAATATCTAAAGCAAACACCTTAACAAAATGATTCTTTATTCATTGACAGCTGACACTGGGAATCTAACATCGCTCTCCTGATTTTTAAAGATTCTGGTTAAATTACTTGAAGCTTTGCGAACCCTATTTACACAAAAAGACATGCACGGCTTATGATTACACAGGAGGATTGCCAATATGTAAAATGGCTGTGCTTGGCCCAAGTCCAATTCTTCCCTAGGAAAGCAATGCATCACCGATAAATGGTCACAAAATCATCAGGAGCCTTCCGAATGAAACTTTTATGATTCACTTTCGTGCTGCCAAACAAATTAGTCACAAATCACTTTGCAGCTCATCCTAAGCACAGACATCTCTGCCAACAAAGTATTGTGTATTTTGCTGCTGAAATCTTCTTTCACAAGAGTAAAAATGGCTAGGCTGGTGTTTTAGCAGTTCTTTGTTAACTGTCAAATCGGTTGTCTTCAACGGTGATAGATCTCTGTGGATCCGTACCAAACTTAACAATGATGTAACGAACATCGTACGTCCAACGTATTGAATTCTACAAATTAGAAACAAAAAGATGAGTAATTATGAAATGAGCTAAGTTTCCTAGTTTACAAATACCCAAGCTGACCAAACTAAGATGAAATAGCTGCCAAATTACCTTTGCTTAATGTCCTCCTGACAGGCCATTGTAGTTAAATGGCTGATCAGAAGCTATGCAGTTCTGAGAAGCCATTTATAAATAACCTCGTTCTCAATCAGAGAAGTTCTGATGGCCAAGTACAGTGATCACAAATGTAAATCGTACAACTGGACCCACCCCTTCCACTCACATTAGAGTAAGGTGAAGGAAGGAGCATTGGTGCCTGACCACAAGACAAAGAAAGGCAACAGTGACATTGTTGTAGCCAGGGGCGTTGCTAGGTCCACAAAATATCTGGGGCTAGAGCCCATAGCAGTGAAGTAAAAAAAGTCCTACGCTTGGGCATACACATGTATATAATATAAGTGTGTGCGTATGCATGTATGTATATACACATACAGTATTACCTCGGATTGCGAGTATTGCGGTTAACGAGCGTTTTGCAATACGAGCTGTTATTTTTTTAAAATCCTGACTCGGTTTGCGAGTGTTGTCTTGCAAAACGAGCAGGAGTCAAGCCTCTGCTGTGTGCAGTACCGCATTTGGCCAGAAGTGTGGGGGCGCCGGTGACACTCAGAGCCGTTCGAATGCACTGGGAAAACTCCATTCCCGAGTGGTTCCGAGTGCATCCGAGCAGTCTCCGAGTATTTCCGAGCCTCTCCGGCACCCCCCCCCCCACCTCTGGCCACATGCTGTACTGCATACAATAGAAGTCAGTCAATGTGGAACAAATTATCTATCGTATCCATTGACTTCTATGGGGAAACTGACTTTGATATGCGAGTGCTTTGGATTACAAGCATTCTCTTGGAACGAATTATGCTCATAATCTAAGGTTCCACTGTAATATAATATGTGTGTATATAATCATTACATAAGGGTCCCCAGAGAGCCCCCCTTACATAAGGGTCCCCAGAGAGCCCCCCTTACATCAGGGTCCCCAGAAGAGAGCCCCCCCCCTTACATCAGGGTCCCCAGAGAGCCTCCCTTACATCAGGGTCCCCAGAGAGCCCCTCCTTACATCAGGGTCACAAGAGAGCCTCCCCCTTGCATCAGGGTCCCCAGAGAGCCTCCCCCTTGCATCAGGGTCCCCAGAGAGCCTCCCCCTTGCATCAGGGTCCCCAGAGAGCCTCCCCCTTGCATCAGGGTCCCCAGAGAGCCTCCCCCTTGCATCAGGGTCCCCAGAGAGCCTCCCCCTTGCATCAGGGTCCCCAGAGAGCCTCCCCCTTGCATCAGGGTCCCTCCCCAGAGAGCCTCCCCCTTGCATCAGGGTCCCTCCCCAGAGAGCCTCCCCCTTGCATCAGGGTCCCCAGAGAACCCCACCCCTTGCATCAGGGTCCCCAGAGAGCCTCCCCTTGCATCAGGGTCCCCAGAGAGCCTCCCCCTTGCATCAGGGTCCCCAGAGAACCCCACCCCTTGCATCAGGGTCCCCAGAGAACCCCACCCCTTGCATCAGGGTCCCCAGAGAGCCTCCCCTTGCATCAGGGTACCCAGAGAGCCTCACGCCTTACATCAGGGTCCCCAGAGAGCCCCCCTCCTTACATCAGGGTACCCAGAGAGCCTCCCCTTTGCATCAGGGTCCCCAGATAGCGCCCCATCCTTTACATCAGGGTCCTCAGAGAGCCCCCCTCCTTATATTAGGGTTACCAGAGGGCCCCCCTTACATCAGAGTTCCCAGAAAGCCCCCCCTTGCATCAGGGTCCCCAAAGAGCCTCCTGCTTGCATCAGGGTCCCCAAAGAGCCCCCCCCTTACATAGTAGGTTAGGTTGAAAAAAAAGACACAAGTCCATCAAGTCCAACCTATGTGTGTCTATATGTCAGCATTACATTGTATATCCCTGTATGATGTGGTCATTCAGGTGCTTATCTAATAGTTTTTTGAAACTATCGATGCCCCCCGCTGAAACCACCGCCTGTGGAAGGGAATTCCACACATCCTTGCCGTTCTAACCGTAAAGAACCCTCTACGCAGTTTAAGGTTAAACCTCTTTTCTTCTAATTTTAATAAGTGGCCACGTCTTATTAAACTCCCTTCCGTGGAAAAGTTTTATCCCTATTGTGGGGTCACCAGTATGGTATTTGTGAATTGAAATCATATCCCCTCTCAAGCATCTTCTCCAGAGAGAATAAGTTCAGTGCTCGCAGCCTTTCTTCATAACTAATATCCTCCAGTCCCTTTTATTAACTTTGTTGCCCTTCTCTGTACTCGCTCCATTTCCAGTACATCCTTCCTGGGAACTGTTGCCCAGAACTGGACAGCATACTCCAGGTGAGGCTGGACCAGAGTCTTGTAGAGTGGGAGAATTATCGCTTTATCTGTTGAGTTAATCCCCTTTTTAATGCATGCCAATATTCTGTTTGCTTTGTTAGCAGCAGCTTGGTATTGCATGCCATCATCTACTAGGACCCCCAGCTCCTTTTCCATCCTAGATTCCCCCACAGGTTCTCCCCCTAGTGAGTAGATTGCACTCATATTTTTGCAACCCAAATGCATTATTTTACATTTTTCCATATTAAACCTCATTTGCCATGTAGTTGCCCACCCCAATCCATGCTGATTACTGCTAATGATACCATTTTCATTACTAAAATCTTGTATATAGTCCCTTATCATCCCAAAAGCTTGCATGCTATTGATGTTAAGATGACTGGTCTGTAATTACCAGGGATGTATTTTGGCCCTTTTTTAAATATTGGTGCTACATTTACTTTTCTCCAATCAGCTGGTACCATTCCAGTCAGTAGACTGTCAGTAAAAATTAGGAACAATGGTCTGGCAATTACTTGACTGAGTTCCCTAAGGACCCTCGGGTGCAAGCCATCTTGTCCTGGTGACTTATTAATGTTAAGTTTTCCAAGTTTATTTCTGATTCTGTCCTCTGTTAGCCATGAGGGTGCTTCCTGTGATGTTTCATGAGGATAAACAATGCAGTTTTGGTTACTGAAGCCCCCCCCCCCTCAATTCCCTCGTGAAGACTGAGGAGAAGAATAAATTCAATACCTTCGCCATCTCCCCATCCTTTGTAACCAGATTTCCTTCCTCATTCTTTATGGGGCCAATATGGTCTGTCCTCCCTTTTTTACTGTTTTTATACTTAAAGAATTGTTTGGGATTTTTTTTGCTCTCCTCCGCTATGTGTCTTTCGTGTTCTATCTTAGTCGCCCTAACTGCACTCTTACATTTCTTCTTGCATTCTTTGTAAAGTCTGAATGCTGATGATGATCCCTCAGCCTTGTATTTTTTGAAGGCCTTCTCCTTTGCTTTTATATGCATTTTTAAATTAGAGTTAAGCCATCCAGGACTTTTGTTCGCTCTTTTAAATTTATTTCCCAATGGGATGCACTGGCTCATGCCCTTATTTAAAGCAGAGCTCCGGCAATTTTTTTTTTTTTTTAAAGTCAGCAGCTACAAATACTGCAGCTGCTGACTTTGAGAACATGGACACTTACCAGTCCAGGGCGCCCACGATGTCGGAACCCGAGGCCGAATCGTCTCTCGGTCCTCGGGTGCTGCCGCCTCCATCTTCGGTAAGGGAAGCAGGAAGTGAAGGCTTGCGGCTTCACCTCCCGGTTCCCTACTGCGCATGCGCAAGTCGCGCAGCGCAATACGGATGGTCCCTGCTGTCTCTGGGATGCGTGTTTCCCAGCAGCCAGCGGGGGGGGAACAGGAAGTGGCATAAATACCCGCAGATTCTGCAGATATCTATGCCGGAAGTGGGTGCAAATACCTGTAATATACAGGTATCTGCACCCTACTCCCCCCTGAAAGGTGCCAACTGTGACACCGGAGGGGGGGAGGAATCAGATGAGCGGAAGTTCCATTTTTGGGTGGAACTCCACTTTAATATGCTCTTAAAGCAAACCTATCTCTCATCAGGGTCCTCAGAGAGCCTCCCCCTTGCATTTCACATGCAAATCAATTTATAACTTTTTTGAAATGCGTTTTTCTGGATTTTTTTATCATTATTCTGTCTCTCACTGTTAAAATAAATCTACCATTAAAATTATAGACTGATCATTTGTCAGTGGGCAAACATCCAAAATCAGCAAGGGTTCAAATACTTTTTTTCCCTGACTGTAGCAACAAAAGCCATAATAAAAAAACAGACTCAGACTTGTCTTCCTCTGTCCAAAGTAGAGTCCAGCTATAGGTTGGGTTGAAACAAAATTTAGAAAGACATGGGGTGGGACTTTGCATGTGCCTCGGTGGAGTGTGAATAATAATTTATAACACAGTATTTTTAAAAAAGATGTACAAATACTTTACCATCCTTAAATGGGGATATTTAAAACACTGCAATCTGAAAGAGAGTACAGTTTACTGTTTGGCTGATCCAGGTTGTGCGAGTCCTGGTATAGAATATCAAGGGTGTGGCCTACACGTTTTGCGGGAACCCCGCTTCGCCAGGGCCTTTTAGAACGGCACAAACAGCATGTAATTGTTAAAGATGTCCTAAAGATACAAAATTGTGAAATTAGCTATATCATAAAATGATGTTAGGTAAAATGTTAATTATGCATATGTAAAAAACAGAGAACTCCTACACCGTTGTAGGGTATTTTATAATTACCTTTTGGTACAAAATACTGATATAGCAACATAAAGATATTCTTTTTAACAAAGATACATTTACAAGTCATGTTTATTTATGTCCAGCGGTGTCCTACGGACACAGGAATATTCCATATAAAGACAAGGAGAGAAAACTATGGATATTCAAGTTTTACATAAGAAGATTAAAAATTGATACTAAATATATTTGTTTATAGCTTACCTTTAGGTTGGGTGCGCAGCATGTCGGTCTGGGAGGGACAGTGAGCCTGGGGAGCCCGTGGGGATACCCCGCCAAGCCCCACCGAGGAAAACACATGGAAGACCCCTCTGTGTATAAAATAATATAATATGGTATAGTACAGTATGATTGTGAGGCTGTGAATGTTAATGAAGCTGAGTGTTCGTGAGAGTAGGGGAGAAGGGTGTGAACTTGATGTGAACCATGTGGGAAGGGGAAAGGAGTGTAGGGAGTGATGGGAAGTGGTTTAAAAGCAAAAGGAGGGGAAGGAAAAAAGGGGGGAAAGGGAGAAGGGGGTTGAAAACAGAGAAAAGAAAAAAAAAAGTGAGAGGAAGGATAGAAAGGAAAAGTGAAAAGAAAGTGAAGGAGAGGGAAGCGAAGGAGGGGGAGGGGGGGAGCAGAGAGAAGGGATTGAATAAAAGGTGAGGGAAAGGGAAAAGGGAGATAGAATAAATGAGATGGGGGAAGGAGGGGGGAGGGGAGAGGGGAGAGGGGAGGGGAGAGGGGGAAAGAGGGGGGAGAAAGAAGTGGGAGGGGAAGGAAAGAGGGGGAAAGAGAGAGAGGGGGGGAGGGAAAAGAGGGAAAGCGTGGGAGAGCCAGGGAGGAGGTGAAGGGTTCAATTTTTGGGGTGGGGGGGGGGGAGAGGGCACCACTTGAAGGGGAAGAGGGGAAGAGGGGAAGGGGGGAGGAGAGGAGGAAGAAAAGGGAGGGGTTGGGCAGGAGAAAGAAAAGGGAGGGGGGTGAAGGGAAAGAAGAATGAAGAGGGAGGGGATGGGGAAGAAAAGTGAAGTGTGTGTAAATGAAAATGGCTTACCTAAATTTCAAAGTAGGGGTGTGTATGCACAGTTGCAAGCTTTAAACACATATTACCTTATAACGCGACAACAGTGTATATTGAAGCCACTGTGTCCCTGGGCCTAAATTAAGCGCAGCAGGACAGAGGATTTTGATTAGATCCGGATGGACAAACTTCCACAACTTTTTCTTCAGTTGTGGAAGTTTGTCCATCCGGATCTAATCCAAATCCCCTGTCCTGCTGCGCTTAAGTCCCTTTTACTTCTCCTGCCTTCCTCCTCTCCTAACTCCCCCACCCTTCCCCTTTTCTCCTCCAAGTGGTGCCCTCTTTTCTCCCCCCCCCCCCAAATTTAACCATCCACCTCCTCCCCTCTTTCCCTTCCCCACCCCCCTCCCACTTCTTTCTACCCCGCTCTAACCTCCCCCCATATCCTTTTTTCTTTCTTCCTTTTCCCTTACCTTTATTCAATCCCCTCTCTCTGCTTTTTCCCCCACCCCTCCCTACCTATCCCTTCCCTCTCCTTAACATCCTTTTCACTTTTCCTCTCTATCCTTCCTCTCACTTTCTTTTTTCTTTTCTTTGTTTTCAACTCCCTTCTCCCTTTCCCCCCTTTTTTTTTCCCTCCGCTCCTTTTGCTTTTTAACCATTTCTCATCACTCCCTACACTCCCATCCCCTTCCCACACAGTTCACATCAAGTTCACACCCTTCTCCTCTACTTTCACTAACACTCACCTTCATTAACATTCACAGCCTCACCATCATACTGTACGATACCATATTATTTTATACACAGAGGGGTCCGCCCTGTGTTTTCCTCAGCGGGGCTTGGCGGGGTATCCCCACGGGTTCCCCAGGCTCGCTGTCCCTCCCAGATCGACATGCCACGCACGCAACCTAAAGGTAAGCTACAAATAAATATATTTAGTATTAATAATATTTAATCTTCGTATGTAAAACTTGAATATCCATCGTTTTCTCTCTTTGTCTTTATATGGAATATTCCTGTGTACGTAGGACACCGCAGGACATAAATAAACAGGACTTGTAACTGCATCTTTGTTTAAAAGAATATCTTTATGTTGTTATATCAGTATTTTGTACCAAAGGGTAACTATAAAATACCCTACAATGGTGTAGGAGTTCTCTATTATTTTTACATATGCATCATTAACATTTTTCCTAACATCATTTTATGATATAGCTAATTTCACAATTTTGTATCTTTAGGACATCCTTAACATTTACATGGTGTTTGTGCCATTCTAAAATGCCCCGACAAAGCGGGGTTTACGCAAAATGCGTAGGCCACACCTTTGTTATTGTATACCAGGACTCGCTCAACATGGATCAACGAAACAGTAAACTGTACTCTCTTTCAGATTGCAATGTTTTAAATATTCCTAAGGATGGTAAAGTATTTGTACACCTTTTTTAAAAATACTGTTTTATAAATTATTATTCACACTCCACCGAGGCACATGCAAAGTCTTTCTAAATTTTGTTTCTACCAGGGATGGTGCCTTCGTGTGAGTCATTTGTTGGCGATTTGGTGAGGGGATGCACTGGATACCTTCGCTGCCATTGTGCTATTACTGGGTATCCAGTGCGTTCCTATACTTTTAAAGAGGGGTGGGCTCCCTCCAGGCATACCCGTCCTTAAAGTGTTACTAAATGCACAACAGTAAAATCAGTCTGTATATGCAGCATAGCATGCTTGTTATACTCACTGGAACTTAAGGGGTCCTCTGCATTGTGTAAAAAGATCGTTTTATCTTGTATGCATAGATCCTTCCCTTCCTGCACTGTCTATCTAACACAGGCAGAGTAGCCGACCTGCACATGCTCAGTTGCGTCTTTTATGCTGAAGAGAATAGTTACTTGTTCTCAGAGATAGCCAGGTCACATGATATTGACATCATACCGGTGGGAGAGTGTATACAGGATGAAGTGGGAATTTCCACTTTCCTGAACTCTCGGCACTGGAGAAACTCTGCAGTTTATCATGTAACTGTGGTATACAGATCATGCAAAAAGGTATATAGTGGCAGTATTTTAATGTAATGCAAAAAGATGATTTATAAGCTGTGGGCACTGTGGGGGGGGGCGTCAGATGAACCATTTTCATATTACTGGGTTTAGTAACACTTTAATCTATCCATTATTATATATGTGCTCCGACGTTGTTGAGTTAGGACTGCGGTACACTGGGGTGCCGTGACGTGGTCTCTGCAGCTTACACAATTATTTGCAAATGTGTGCAGCTAAACCCCTTGTTTTGACGTGAACGGTTAGACAGGGTTAATTTGGTTTGTTGCAGGCTGGCTGATAAGTGATCCAGGAATTTTTGTTTGTTGTTTTTCTGACATGCGTCGCCCCATCTAAGGATTAGTACGTTGCAATATATTAAATTTTTGGTTTTGAGTTTAATATTGCTTTATTAATCCTTTACAAATGAAACATACATAAATACATATACACCGATCAGCCATAACATTATGGCCACCCACCTAATTTTGAGTATGTCCCCCTTTTTGCTAAAACAGCCCTGACCCCTTGAGGCATGGACATACAAAGTAACAGACAAAAGTAACAGCCACATGAATGGTAGGACCCAAGGTTTCCCAGCAGAACATTGTTCAAAGCATTGCACTGCCTCTGCCGACTTGCCTTCTTATGCACACGTACCCAGCCATCCACATGATGCAAAAGAGAACATGATTCATCAGACCAGGCCACCTTCTTCCATAGCTCAGTAGTCCAGTTCTACTGTTCATGTGACCATTGTAGAAGCTTTTGGCTGTGGACATGGGTCACCATGGGCTTCACAGCCCCATACACAACAAACTGCGATGCCCATTATTTTCTTTCGGCTTTCACCACAAGGACAACATGTTCACTTGCTGCCTAAAATATCCAACCAATTTTCAGATGCCGTTGTAACAAGATATTCCCTTCACCTGTCAGTGGTCGTAATGTTATGGCTGATTGGTGTATACATACACGCACGCACGCTAAATATATTAGTAGTCTCTATTTAGGGAGATTTACATTTTTTTCAATGCTATTACTGTTGATCTCTAAACTCATTGGTGGTACCAAACAATTCATGTAACATGAAATGATTGTTTGATGGACTTGTGAAGACCCGCTGATGAATACTATGATTGGTGGGCGTTTCTTTAACTCCTAATGAGCCTTTTATCCACACGTGCAATAACTATCTGCTTAGAGCCTTTTGGCTTATATAAATCCAGGTTTAATTGCCTTTAAATAAAATTACTTCTTTAGTGTAGTCGTGCAGCTGCCCTTCATCTGACATCACCAATTGAGGCACATGGATATCTTGTGGCACACGAATGAAATAAGATACAAATGTAATCACCTTTTTTAAATCCACATGCACAGTAGCTTCATTTACTTTCGAACCTGAGATGAGGAACGTCAGGCGTATGCACTTGACTGTATTTCTTTTATACCTTTTAGCACTTTAAATAAAAGTAAAAAGAAAAAAGAAGAAAAAAAATAGGTGATTAGTTAGGGACTTCTCCCGGAGTCAGGTTACATACCCCAGTATTTGAAGGATAACATACAACTTGTCAAAGAAATATCAGCCAGAAATCAGTTCGTTCATTTATGATGCAAACTTGTTATTGAAACAAAAGGAGTAATAGAAAACAGACAGTTAAAATATAACAAAAAAAAACATTTAACAAGGGGGCCCCCAGATCCCAACCCCCACCCTGTGTGAATGAGTATGGGGTACATTGTACCCCTACCCATTCACCTAAAAAAAAGTATCAAAAATGAAAGCAGCACACAGGTTTTTGGCAGGTTTTTTTCTCCTTCCGATTTCTTCTCTCTCTGGCGAGGTCTTCATCCTCCGGCTCTTCTCCCCTCTGCTGATGACATCTTCCTTCGGCTCTTCTTCCTCTGCTGAGGTCTTTTTCCGTTGCTGGTTCTCCTCTCTCCGCTGTCTTCATCCTCTGCCAGTTCTTCCTCCGATCTTCTCCCGATGCGCGCTCCTGCTGTAATGCTAGGTCCACCGTGTGCTATTAGCCATGGGGCATGGCTATCCGGTGACGTCATCCAGAGGACCTGCTCCCTGTGATGTCACCGCCCCCATCATGCTACCCCTAAGCACCCCCCCATGTTGACGGCATATGGCCTGGTATAGTCCAGGAGGGGTGAGGAGCTAGCTTGCCCCCCCTTCTGACCTGCCGGCTGCATGCTGCCATTAGCCATGGGGCGTGGCCACCCGGTGACGTCATCCAGAGGACCGGCTCCCTGTGACGTCACCACCCCCCATCATGCTACCACAAAGCACCCACCTCCCCATGTTGACAGCATATGGCCTGGTATGGTCCAGGAGGGGGGAGGCGCTCGCTTGCCCCCCTTCTGACCTGCTGGGCTGCGTGCTCGGATAAGTGTCTGGTATGGATTTATTGGCGTGGGGGTTCCCCTTAAAATCCATACCAGACCGAGCGGTCTGGTATGGTCTTGAAGAGGAAACCCTATGCCGTTTATTTTTTAATTTTGTTGTGGGGTTCCCCTTCAAGATTCATACCAGACACAAAGGGCCTGGTATTGTTGGGATCAAAGTCGGATCCTGTTAATTTAAGTAAAATGGAAGTCGGATGTCAAGTCATAGGGCAAAGTGGGATCCACAGTCGTACGACTGTGAACCCAGCCAAAATACAACAAATTAAACTTGGTGATTGGAGGAGAGAGCACAGAGATAACCTCAACAGTATGTCACTGTTTCTTCACTAACCAATCATAGTCCCAACCGTGCATTATTATTATTTGAATGCAGTGGGATATAAACAGTTAGGGCATGACTGACAGAATTATCCAAATTTAAAAACTTAAGGTGGAACTAAACCCACAGATTTACTTTTTTTCCCAAAGACAAACTCCAGTTAGAATTGTTCAATAAATGCAACTAAATCCTTAATTGAATATAGCAATGTTGTTTTACCACAGTGTTTTCATTTACATTCTGCCTGCTTATGCATGCCCAGTGTATGCTAGTTTCAGTGCATGCCCCTGGTGACATGTTTCACAATTCTACAGTATGTCAGTTCTCAACCACTATTTCATGTCCCGCAAATGGCTGGTGTCGCGTGTGCAGCAACAAGGGATCTAAACAGAGGCTACATCGCATACAGTATATTCCTGTATGCTAACTCAGTGGCTGCTATCTGTGAGGGGGAGTAGGTTGTTCACAACCTTTACTGTGGTTAGGGGCACCCGACAAGTATATTCCTTTTCCCCACTGTTTACCCTAGTCATAGACTTCTGGCTATAATTAAAGTTAATATTATTTTATTAGAGAGAATTTGAACATACTGTAGATACTTTAATGGAACTATAGGAATATACAGGAAAAGATTGTGTTATATGTGGATGAATCACCAAGAAGTGATAGAATAATTCAAATTTTGGTGACTATTCTGGTCCATTGCTAAACTGGACAAAATAATAATAAAAAAAAATATATTATATTATACACACACACACACATATATACATATATATATATATATATATATATATATATATATATATATATATATATATATATATATATATATATATATATATATATATATATATATATATATATATATATATATATATATATATATATATAAAACATTAGGGGTGCACCGATTGAGTTTTTTGGTGCCGAAACCGATACAGAAAATGAAAAATATACTAAGCCGAAAACCGAAACCGAAAATGACTGTTTTTAAAAAACATTGTTATTTTTATATACTTTATATAAAATGTATTTTTATATTTTAACCACTTCAGCCCCGGAAGGATTTACTCCCTTCCTGACCAGAGCACTTTTTACAATTTGGCACTGCGTCGCTTTAACTGCTAATTGCGCGGTCATGCAATGCTGTACCCAAACAAAATTTGCGTCCTTTTCTTCCCACAAATAGAGCTTTCCTTTGATGGTATTTGATCACCTCCTGTTGTTTTTATTTTTATAAAACGGAAAATTTAAAAAAAAATGATATTTTCTACTTTTTGTTATAAAAAAAAATCCAATAAACTCAATTTTAGTCATACATTTAGGCCAAAATGTATTCGGCCACATGTCTTTGGTAAAAAAAATGTCAATAAGCACAGCTTTTAGATTATGACTGCCTATGTCATTTCTTAGGGTGCTAAAATGGCAGGGCAGTACAAAACCTCCCCAAATGACCCCATTTTGGAAAGTAGACACCCTAAGGAAATTGCTGAGAGGCATGTTGAGCCCATTGAATATTATTAATTTTTTTTGTCCCAAGTGATTGAATAATGACAAAAAAAAAAAAAAAAAATGTACAAAAAGTTGTCACTAAATGATATATTGCTCACACAGGCCATGGGCATATGTGGAATTGCACCCCAAAATACATTTAACTGCTTTTCATGAGTATGGGGATACCACATGTGTGGGATTTTTTGGGAGCCTAGCTGCGTACGGGGCCCCGAAAACCAATCATCGCCTTCAGGATTTCTAAGTAAATTTTTGACTCACTCCTCACTACCTATCACAGTTTTGAAGGCCATAAAATGCCAAGATGGCACAAAACCCCCCCAAATGACCCAATTTTGGAAAGTAGACACCCCAAGCTATTTGCTGAGAGGCATGGAGAGTATTTTGCAGCTCTCATTTGTTTTTGAAAATGAAGAAAGACAAGAAAAAATGTTTTTTTTTCTTTTTTCAATTTCCAAAACTTTGTGACAAAAAGTGAGGTCTGCAAAGTACTCACTATACCTCTCAGTAAATAGCTTGGGGTGTCTACTTTCCAAAATAGGATCATTTGGGAGGGGGGAGGGGGGGGGGTTTGTGCCACCTGGACATTCCATGGCCTCCGAAACTGTGATAGGCAGTGAAGAGTGAAATAAAAAATTTACGGCCTTAGAAAGCCTGAAGGCGGTGCTTGGTTTTCGGGGTCCCGTACGCGGCTAGGCTCCAAAAAAGTCTCACACATGTGGTATCCCCATACTCAGGAGAAGCAACAGAATGTATTTTGGGGTGTAATTTCACATATTCCCATGGCATATTTGAGCAATATATCATTTAGTGACAACTTTGTGCAAAAAAAAAAAAAAATTTGTCTTTTTCCTGCAACTTGTGTCACAATATAAAATATTCCATGCCTCTCAGCAAATAGCTTGGGGTGTCTACTTTTCAAAATGGGGTCATTTGGGGGGGTTTGAACTGTCCTGGCATTTTATGCACAACATTTAGAAGCTTATGTCACACATCACCCACTCTTCTAACCACTTGAAGACAAAGCCCTTTCTGACACTTTTTGTTTACATGAAAAAAATCTTTTTTTTGCAAGAAAATTACTTTGAACCCCCAAACATTATAATTTTTTTTTAAAGCAAATGCCCTACAGATTAAAATGGTGGGCGTTTCGTTTTTTTTTTTTCACGCAGTATTTGCGCAGCGATTTTTCAAACGCATTTTTTTGGGAAAAAACACACTTTTTTAAAATTTTAATGCACTAAAACACACTATATTGCCCAAATGTTTGATGAAATAAAAAAGATGATCTTAGGCCGAGTACATGGATACCAAATATGACATGCTTTAAAACTAAATACATTTTTAAAAGCCTTTACCGGTTAGCACTTTAGATTTACAGAGGAGGTCTACTGCTAAAATTACTGCCCTCGATCTGACCTTTGCGGTGATACCTCACATGCATGGTACAATTGCTGTTTACATTTGACGCCAGACCAACGCTTGCGTTCGCCTTTGCGCGAGAGCAGGGGGGGGACAGGGGTGCTTTTTTTTTTTATTATTATTATTTTGCTTTTTTATCTTATTTTTAAACTGTTCCTTTCATTTTTTTTAAATCATTTTTATTGTTATCTCAGGGAATGTAAATATCCCCTATGATAGCAATAGGTAGCGACAGGTACTCTTTTTTTTTTTTTTTTTTTAAATTGGGGTCTATTAGACCCTAGATCTCTCCTCTGCCCTCAAAGCATCTGATCACACCCAGATAGGTGTGATAAAATGCTTTCCCAATTTCCCAATGGCGTCGCTTACATCCGGCGAAATCTAAGTCATGAAATGCTCGTAGCTTCTGGTTTCTTAGGCCATAGAGATGTTTGAAGCCACTCTGGTCTCTGATCAGCTCTATGGTCAGCTGGCTGAATCACCGGCTGCATTCTCAGGTTCCCTGTTGGGACAGGAAAGCCAGAGAAAAACATGGAAGACGGTAGGGGGGCGGGGGGGAATTCCCTCCCACTGCTTGCAAAAGAAGTCTAGAGGCTAATTAGCCGCTAGGATTGCTTTTACATGAAAGCCGACCGCTGGCTGAAAAGAATGATACCAAGATGATACCTAAACCTGCAGGCATCATTCTGGTATAACCACTCAAAGTCCAGCAACATACCAGTACGTTACTGGTCCTTGTTGGGCATATATTGTAATCTTTTTTTTTTTCATGCAGCCTGTGGGCTGAACGAAAAAAAGAGATTGATCGGTGGGTATCCACCCACTTCTAATTATGGGCATACATGCACCATTTATATATGGCAAAGCATGGGGGCATCCTCCCACAAAAGGTAGGAGCAAATCGCTCCTCCGCCCCTGCTGCCCCCATGCTTCAGCATATATCACCTCCGCTGGAGTCACGGCTTTATATATCGTGGGAGCAAACGCTGTTGCTGTCAAGATAAATAAATCCGCGCTGCAGCTGAATGGCGTACCTGAAGACAAAAAAATGGTTAACAATAAAACACAGTAAACAGTAAAGTATAAAAAATTGCATATCTGAAAAGCAAACATCATAAAACATAATAACAATAAAACATTGCAGAATAGAATACAGTAAAAAAAAGAGCAGAACAATAGAGAGAGAAATGAGAGAGGGAGAACAATAATATAACAATAAAACATTGCAGAATAGAATACAGTAAAAAAAGAGCAGAACAATGGAGAGAGAATAGAGAGAGGGAGAACAATAAAACGACAACTATTTTTTTTAATTGTATATATTTTTTGTTTTTTTACACTTTTTTTTGTAACTAACTTTTATAACTGTAACCGGTTCCAGGTTCGGGTCTCTCAAAATACGATGGCATCTTGGGAGACCCTGTGAAAGTGTGCCTAGTCTGTGCAATGCTGTACGCTAATACTCAACTAGTGTATGGTAGCGTTCAAAACATTCACCAATGCAAAGACCAGGATTGTCAGGACAGGAGGGACAATAATAGCGGGTGTCACGCCTATATCCGCGCTTGCTGCAGACACTACATCTTTTTTGGGGGGGTTCGTTGGGTAGGGGTACTCGGGAGGACATAAAGAAAATGCCTCTCATGCAGCCGACTGCATTTGGTTGGGGATGTGAATGGGGGAAGTACGGGTGCTGCAGACGTGGTGTGTTCCCAATTAGGATTGGCGAATGCAGCAGGAAGGGCATTATGGGCACAACGGGCCTGTGTTTGTCTTCTTCTTGGTGGCAGCGGGACACTACCTGTGCTTGCCACCTCACCAACTTGAACTGCACTTATGGGACTCGCCACATCACCAAGTGTTACTGCAGTGCTGGTTTGACTACGACCGGGGGGTACTAGGCCGCTGGTGCTTGCCAGTTCACCAAAACACTACCAAAAAAACGGTTAGCGATCGCAGGGATCAGGCCTGACTCTGTGAACCCTGCTGTTATGCGTTTAGTGTTTTGTAAGTGACAGTGATCGATCGATACTGCACTTGGGTGAGCAAAACGCAGGTGCTAGCAGGTATCTGGGCTGATCCCGCTAACACTGCGTTTTTGGGAACCCTAAACTGCTGGGGACGCTAGTATAGATCTGATCGGATCAGATATTGATCCGTTCAGATACTATACCACTAAGGGAGGCGTATGCTGCGTGCATGGGTGTTAGCGGTACTGGCGCTAACCTGACACTGCCTGGGGCGACGCAGACTCTGACCCTAAAAGTTATATCACCGCTGGGTGATCAGGGGGCTAAACCTTTATTAGGTAATAAACTGCGGGTTCCCTGACACTATAATAAAATAACTAACTAACCAGCGTCACCCGTAACGGTTATACGGTGATCACTGGTGAAAGGGTTAACTAGAAGACAATCAAGGGGTTAAAACCTTTTATTAGGTAGTATATAGGGGTCCCTGACGCTATAAAACGCTGACGGCGAACCTATATATTTACCTCCCTAACTAGCGTCACCAGTGACACTAATACAGCGATCAGAAAAATGATCGCTTGGTGACACTGGCGACGGGGGGTGATCAAGGGGTTAAAACTTTATTAGGGGGGGTTAGAGGGGTACCCTAGACCTAAAGGGGGCTAACACTAACTGCCCTACCACACTGTCACATACTGACACCAATGCAGTAATCAGAAAGAAAAAAAACTGCTTGGTGTCACTGACGGTGATTGGGGGATGATCGGGGGGTGATGGGGGGTGTAATGTGTGCCTGGCGTGTTCTACTGTGTGTGTTGTGCGCTCACATCAATGTCTTCTCTCCTCTGCGCCAGGACGGAAAATACAGAGCCGAGGAGAGATGACATCACTTCCTCTGCCGCTGTTTACTATACAGCAGCAGAGGAAGGATTTCATTGGCTGGGAGCGATTGCGAGGGGGGGGCCACGAATAGATGGCCTCCCCCTCACCTCTGATCGCTCCCGGACAGAAGCCGACCGCCTCGGGCATGGGGGGGTGTCCGATTGGACCCCCCCGCCTGCGGGAGGCAGATCACGTACAGGTACGTGATGTTGCCTGCCCGTGCCATTCTGCCGACGTATATCGTTGTGAGGCGGTCGGCAACTGGTTAAATAAAACATATATATTTTGATATAACACATTGCTAATAGTATTAGCAAAATTTCCATGCGGTGCACCTCTAGCAGATATGATGCAGGAGACGGTCAGAGACTGCAGACGTGATGCAGGAGACGGTCAGAGACTGCAGACGTGGTACAGGAGACGGTCAGAGACTGCAGACGTGGTACAGGAGACGGTCAGACTGCAGACGTGGTACAGGAGACGGTCAGAGACTGCAGACGTGGTACAGGAGACGGTCAGAGACTGCAGACGTGGTACAGGAAATGGTCAGAGACTATCCATTGGACACTCATACATATATGGCTGTGTGTGTGAAAGTGCCAGGTAATCAGCAGTATACAATATAACTTAACAGGAAAGTAAAGATGCTTTCACTAACCTACTAGATTCCAGGTGTAATTTTTCTGCTGTAAATTACAAAATGGAACAAAAGGACCTTTTCAGTAAGACAACACAGAGGATAATTGGAAAATGCAAAGAGCAGCAATAACAGCAAGATCAGATTTCAACTTACTGAAGTCAGATCAGTGAAAACTTAATTCTGCTTATTTGCTATGGATTACTACACTTTGCACGTAGCTCTTTGGCTTACTGGACAGATGGGTATGTATATCATTGATCCTTCTCAAAAGCTTGCTCTTTTCATACTATATACCACCCTCACCTTGTGGTTAAGAATGTTATTCATCCTTCTCGTGGCCTCTGAGGTGTGAGATTCAGACAAACATTTCTAAACTCTGGACTACACTGCCCACAATGCACCGCGGCCTCCTCCCGCCCAACTCTCACCGCGGACAGCCCCAACTTCCGCCGCAGGGAGGAATAGAGTGCCCCCCCTGTCACACACAAGGAGATCGAGGAGAGGAGGAGGGAGGCGAGGAGGAGGGAGTGGAGTACTGGGCGTGCCAGAGGGACAGTCCCGCACCGGGCGGCACCCGGAGTGGACCACGCCCCCTTTTCGGTATCGGCTTTTTTTGTCATTCGGCCGAATGACAAAAACACCGTTTACGGACGATAATTTTCGGCAGCCGAAATTTCGGAGCACCACTATATAAAATCACACCCAGTCGATAACCCTTCTATGACTTATACCACTTACTCATTCTTTTAAATACCTTGATATTCAAATCACACCTTACACCTTTGCACAGGTTTGGACAAAGTTCAGACGAACACCCAAACATTTAACCACTTCCCACTGTCAATGGCTGTTCACAAAATGTGTGAAGTCAACCAGGAAATCAATTCCAGACCCTTAATCCAAGCATGCATCTTGACTGGACAGGAAAGAGAAGGGTGTAGGGGGGTAAGGGGAACGAGTGTGCGAGCCACCCCTGAACCATACCAGGCTTCATTATGTCCCCAATGTGGGGGGGGGGGCAGGGGGGCAAAGTATCATGTCCTCATGTTGACTAGGACAAGGGTCTCTTCCCCACAACACTGGCAGGTGACCTTGGCTCATTAACAAAAAAAAAGAATAAAAAAAATAAATAAAACCCAAATATTTAAGTATACAGTAAGTCCTTTATTAAACCCCCCCCCCCCCCCCAAAAGAAGTTCCTTCTTCGAAATCCAGCCTTGTTCAGTGATCCATGACAATTTTTGTGAGGTTTTTTATTTTCTTCCACGCTGTTTTAAATATTATGCATTATTTTTTTTTCTCCTGGTTATGTCTTCGGTCTTCTTGTGTGGCAGTTTGTCTTAATGGTGTAACTGTATAAAATGTTCTTTAAATAAAATTTGATTTTAAAAAAAAAGAAGGATCCATGGCAATTGCGATGCCTGATGACCTGTCGAAAGAATGGTCACCCTGCTCCCTTGTATATAATAGCTATCATCTACCCCACTTGTCATTCGAAAGGGGACAAGCAAACATGAAGTATCTTGGCTGCAGGTTTTTTTTTTTAGATTTCTCTTTTGTCAGCCTTTAGCCACCATGACTGATGTGGATCTGAATCGCTAGACAACATGACTGACAATGGATTTACAGCAGAGGAACTTTTTATTTTTGTTATTAAAGGCTTTGTCAAATGTTTGGGTGTCTATTTCTAGGATACAACTTTTTGTTTGTGAATGAGTAAGAAAATGTTCCCCATACTCATACAGATAAGGGGGTGGGGGACTATATTTGGGCACCCCCTTATTGTCAAAGGCAGCTTCCAGATTCCAATACAACATACCCCCATAACCACCGGCCAAGTTTGTGGGGAAAAGACACCCCCCCCACATTTCCCAAAGGATCTGATCATGCTTTTTGTGTTACCCCCTTAAATTTAATTTCAGACTCAAGGAGTCTATGCATTTTGGAAGGAGGGGGAGGGGCCTCAAGGACTCTATGCATTTTGGAAGGAGGGGTAATTTTTTCCCCATTCTTACTGTAGCATGTACTACAGGAAAAGTGACATTTACAAAAAAAAATGTGCATTTTATATTGCTGGCAAACATCTAATCGTGATCTTTTCAGGAAAGGGCATTTTAATGTTCCACTTAAAAAACAAACAAAAAAAAACAAACAATGCTCCTGGTTGAATGGAATTTAAAAAACAATTATGCATTGGCACATGTTCCCCAGGTCACATCACACCCCCAATGCTGTTTTTTGACACCCCCTTGTCGATTACCCAGAAATAGTGCTTTTTTTCTATTTCACAGATTCATTTTGGGTTTGGGTTCAGGCTCAGCATCCAAACTTTTTTGAATTTTGCCAAACCCTGCTTAAACCAAACTCAGGTTTAGGGACAAAGTTAGATCCTAGAATAAGCTGCCCCTGTGTTTGATGGGGTGAAAAAAAAATCTTGAAAAAAATTATTAAATCATTGTTAGATTTTCTCCATAATACCCTTAACCCCACTTAAAATCTTTAGGGACCTATATATCATTTTCAGAAACTACTCTGGAATTGACAGCAACCTAGAATTAAACTGGAGCAGATGGAGCACCCCAGGGGGGTGAGGTGTTACTTTACTACCTTGCTGTCCAGCTACAACATCTGATACAAGGCTTTGTGCAGACTATGCAAACAGTAACCGATGAATCCACAATTTCTATTTTCCTAACTAATACAAACTTCTCAGACCTCAGCTCAAGAGTTGAGACCCACAGTTTGCATAGACCTAATACAGTACCTCAGTATATGCCATATAAGGTTAGTCAGCAAGAACTGAGCCTCAGCCGTAGCACATATATAAATGTGGGTTAAAAACCACTTGAAGATTACACAGAGAGTTGTTTACAGTGTATGTATACAGTATATATATTTCTACATTGTGGCGGGAAGTTTTAAATCCTCAGCGGCTTAATACAGACCTGAATGTAGCAGGGTATACCAGATTAATAAGACACATTTATCCATTTTAAAATAGCTATGAAATTGGTGGTTTGTATGTAATTTCATGTATATATTGGTGTTTTCAGTGATTTACTGCAGAAGCTTATACTTAATCATTGTTTAATACATGTCGGTAAAAAAAACTATTATCATAATAACAATAAATAATAATAATAAAACTACATCTGAGTACAGGCACAATTTGTTTTCTTTAGGATTATATTGTAGTTGTGCTAACGGCACAGTGTCTGGTGTTTCTGGATATACAGAAAGGGATCTAAAATTTATATTCTGGGGTGGATCCGGCAGGGAATTTTTGTATACTTTTGAACTTTTAAATTGCATATACACTCATGCAAAAAGGCTGGGACTAAACAGCTGCAAAAAGTAACAGGGTTTTTTTTTTTTTTAGAAATTCTTCTATTTGTACCAACCCCACTTTTTTAGAACATAGAAAACACAATATGCAGGAAGGTGGAGAGCTCATGGTATCACCCATTGTAATCTAATAAGATAGGTGGGTCCTCCTATTCAGTTTTGGTAAATATAATGGAAATTTTACAGATTGTATAATCAGATTGCAAAACCAAAACTTGAAAAGATATGGAGCAAATGGTTAGCCAACCCAGGCTGTGTTTACTAGACCTTATAGGACCATAGACCTTTCTAATGCTGGGCGCATGCACTTTCCTTCCAGGGAGGTATAAGCTTATTTCAACCTATAATGTCAGAGGCGTAACTAGAACCTTCAGGGCCCCGATGCAAGAAACCATGGAGGGCCTCCCTGACCCCCGGAAAGGGCTCTTTTCTCCGAGCCCGATGGTGGAAGACCAGGGTCCAGTCGCAAGTGGGTGGCTGCATGTAAAGGAATCGGTTTCTCCTCCTCCCCCCCCCCCGCTTCTCCTCCTCTCCCTCCCACAGGCATTCAGCGGCTGCAGGAGGAAAATGGAGAGATGGGTTCCTCTATGTTGGTGTTTCTCAATCTTTTTCCAGTCAGAGCACCCTTGAAGTGGCTGCACTGCAACCACCCTGCAACTGTGTGCATTGCATGCAGTTGCAGCATAGAGATGATGCATTTAAGGGGTTAAAACAGGCAGTCGGGAGGCAACATATTGCCTCTTTACCAGCTGTCAAATGCCTCTGAAAAGCGATCTGAGCATGGATCACTCTTCAGAGGAACAGCATTTTTTTTTTTTTTTTTTTGCTGGTACTATGAACAAGCAAAAAAAAAAAAAAAAAAAAAATCGGTTCTAATGGGACACATATAGGGGGTCAGGATTAAAAGCGCATACATAAAATGTGCATATATACATGCAAACACACATATAAATGCACACACACACACATATATATATATGCACATATGCACACACATATAAACCAGTGGCAGATGGTGCTCAACATTTTTTGAGGGCGCAAGCAAACTGAAAGATTCTTTTAAAAAAACGCATCAATTGCAGCCTCACTGTGCCCATCATATGCAGCCACTGTGCCCATCAAACGCAGCCAATGTGCCTATCAAACGCAGTCACTGTGCCTATCAAACGCAGTCCTTGTGCACATCAATTGCCGCCACTGTGCCCTTAAACGCAGCCACTGTGCCCATCAATTGCCACCACTGTGCCCTCAAACACAGTCACTGTGCCTATCAAACGCTGCCACTGTGCCCATCAATTACCACCACTGTGCCCTCAAACGCAGACACTGTGCCCATCAAACGCAGCCACTGTGCCCATCAATTACCACCCCTGTGCCCTCAAACGCAGTCACTGTGCCCATCAAACGCAGACACTGTGCCCATCAATTGCCACCCCTGTGCCCTCAAACGCAGTCACTGTGCCCATCAAACGCAGTCACTGTGCCCATCAATTGCCACCACTGTGCCTATGAAACGCAGCCTCTGTGCCCATCAAACGCAGCCTCTGTGCCCATCAAACGCAGCCACTGTGCCCATCAAACGCAGCCACTGTGCCCATCAAACGCAGCCACTGTGCCCATCAAACTCAGTCACTGTGCCCTTTAAACTCAGTCACTGTGCCCATCAAACTCAGTCACTGTGCCCATCAAACTCAGTCACTGTGCCCATCAAATGCAGCCACTGTGCCCATCAAACGCAGTCACTGTGCCCATCAATTGCCACCACTGTGCCCATCAAACGCAGTCACTGTGCCCATCAATTGCCACCACTGTGCCCATCAAACGCAGCCAATGTGCCTATCAAACGCAGCCAATGTGCCTATCAAACGCAGCCAATGTGCCTATCAAACGCAGTCACTGTGCCTATCAAACGCCACCACTGTGCCCTTCATATGCAGCCACTGTGCCCATCAAACGCAGCCACTGTGCCCATCAAACGCAGCCAATGTGCCTATCAGTCCTTGTGCACATCTGGGTGGACTGTGAGCGCCAAGCATGGCACTCGCAGTTCACCTATTTTAAAGCCTATTAGTGCTTTAAAAAAAAACCCGCCGGTGTCATTCAGGCGCCCGGCGTCCAAAAAGGGGCCAGGCGTCTGAATAGGGGGCAGTGGCGGCCATAGATAGATTCACGCTATGCATGAATCTATCTATTTGTGATAGAGGGGTGCCTGGAGGGAGGAGGTGGCGCCAATGCGCCCCTATGGACGCACCGCCACTATACATACACACACACTCACACACATAGATGCACACACAGATGCACATATGCACACACACATACATACATGCACATACATATAAACACACATACAGTAGATAAAAAACGGCAGACCTTTACCTTAGCTCTTCCTGCCGGGTACTGCACTGTAGGGGGAGACAAAGAGCACAGCACTGTGCTTTCACTTTCTTTGTAATCAATGTCACCAGCTCACTGCACAGTGCCGAATACAGTTCGGCTTAGGATCGGGGAAACTCTTCTGCGCTCCTCCTAACAAAGTACTGTATACAGGGGGCCCTCAAGGGCCCCCTGCAGCAAGGGGCCCGGTCGCCATGGCAACCTCAGCGACCCCTATAATTCCGCCACTGTATAATGTACAGAAATATGGTAATCTACCTCCCACTTCACCCAACCCTGAGGATAATTGGAACTGCAATGAATAGCCTGGGTTCCTCTTACATCCTGCTACCCAAGGTTATCATTATAATGATGACACCCGGCATTGTTTTCATGATGTTATTTGTACCCCAAAATGTAATGCATCATTTCCCCATCTAATGCTGCAATGTTGTAGTTTTTAGTCTGCTCAACATTACAAGAAAGTGAGACAAAAAAATACAGCATTACCTCTGAGGGATAACATTATATTTTGTATTTGTGTCCAAAGCAGAAATGTTGGGTTGTAAGGCTGTCCATGTTTTGCCTGGTCTCAATGCCGATAAGGGACACTGCTGTCAAGATTTCATAAAAAAAAACAACAAAGAAAAAAACGAAAAAAATAAAAACAAAGGCCTTTGAAAATGGACAATTTTACCTTCTTCCAGAAGTTCAACATGTGTCAGTTACTACCCCTGAACTCTGGCAGGAGATAGGCCAGCCTCTCTTGACACTCAGGCGACAGGAAAATAATACACGTAATAGCTGCACGCACGCACGCGCACACGCACACACACATTCCAGGGGTAATCCTGCGCTATTATAATGATTTAAGATCAGGGAATCGAACACACACACACACTCTTTAGTTGGGCAGCCAATATTAGTCAAATGAAAACTTTCAGTTCAGTAGAAATAGCAGAAAAAAACCCACCACTTTTTTCCTCTTTTACAGAGAGAAGCTGAACTTCTCTCAAAAAGGGAAGTATCACTGTTCACTTATCATCAGTGTGTTGCCTTCCCCCAGCCTGTAACTGAATTACAGTTTTGTTTTTTTTTGTGGGGGGGGCGTGAGTAATGATTTTTATTCGGTACTGTCTTCCACTTTTACCCCTTGCCTCACCTCTCCAACAGCATCTTGGGACACGTCACATGAACCAGGAGGCTGCAAGAGCACTCACAGAGCCGGGTGATCTTGTGCATGTGCAGTGGGGAGCCGTCTCCACAGTCAGAACACATATATAAGATGGTGGCCCAGGGACCAGCAGCAGTAAGGAGAACAGGCTATGAGAAGACAGCACTGGACTGCAGGCACTGGTAAGTGCCTGATTTTTAAAAGTCAGCAGCTACAGTATTTGCAACTGTTGACAAAAAAAAATAAAAATAAATACAGTTTCTCTTTAAGGCCACACTGTCAGACAGTTCAGGTCCGCCTGTCAGTTTTGTCGGCGGACGTGAACGGGTGCTCCATGCTAGTCTATGGAGCAACGGATGTCAGCAGTGACATGTCCGCTGACATCCAACCCAGTCCGATTCGCTAAAATCGGACGGATGGCCCTACGTTCGCATCTGTCCCTGGCGGATTAGATGAGATCTGATGAAAACGGACATGCTGTCAGTTTTTGTCCGATCTCTCCATAGCAACCAGCGGCACTCGACAAGCCCCTCCTTGCTCAGTGAGCAGAGAGGGATCTGTCATCCGCCGGCTCAGCGGAGATCAACGGAGAGATCTCCCGCTGAGCTTGCGGACATTGGCGGACTCTGTGGCAGTGGATCTGCCTCGTGAGAATGAAGCCTAAGATGAGTGCAAATAAATATGTAATTAAAATTAGTTTAATTAAAAATGCAAACACAGCAGACAATGCAACTGAAACTCTTACCCAACACGTTGAATTATTTTCCCACCTGGATACCATGCATAATCATTGATAGGTCCCCCAAAAGTTGCAATGACCTTGGCAGAGAAAAAAAATTCACAATTACTGCGACTTGCAGCTGTAATTAGAAAACAGATTTAACGTCAACTGGCCAAAAGTTATCACTGAGTAAACCAATGAAAAAGACCTCCTGAATGTAAAAACTATTCTGCCCATTAGCCTAATATTTAGGCGAAGTATGCCCTTTGGCATCCAATAGCATCTCCAAGGCCAAAAGTGCTGTTCCCAAAATTCTCCCACTCTGAGATGCCAACAAATATTGAGGTCTTTGGGATGATATGAATATTGTTTTGAGGTGAGGTGACCAAGCAGTAGCTTAGCTCCTTTTGCATCCTCTACTCAGCAGTCACTTGGCATCCTTCTGCCCTTTATTCACTTGTCTAGCAGGGCTATTTTTTCCTACATGTTAAAATGCACTTTTAATGTCAGTATACACAGTACAGCACACATACTGCTCAGTGCACCCTCCATACATGTCAGTAACTGCCTGAGAACTTGTGAATGTGTGGGGAACAATGCCTCATGGGACATGTAGTCCTGGGCAGAAGAATCAAATGAAATAAAGTGATTTTAAAGACGGAATTATTTTACCTTGCTATAGGAGCACGCTATACTAAAAACTTTGCGGCTTGCCTTGGGCGCACTCTGAAGGCAGAAGGGACTATCCTGTTTCTCTGCAAAGCAGAGATAAGAATTGCTCTTTTCCCCCCAGTTAAAGCAGCACACAGTAAACACAAAAACACTTCCTAGACACACAGATAACCCTTTGATTGCCCCTGATGTTAACCAATTCCCAACCAGTGTCATTAGTACAGTGACAATGTATATTTTTAGCGCTGATCACTGTATTAGTGTCACTGGTCCCCCCCCCCCCAAAAAAAAGTTTCAATTAGTGCCCTGACTGTCCATTGCAATATCACAGTCCCGCTATAAGTCGCTGATCGCCACCTTTACTAGTATAAAATAAATAGAAATTTCATAAAAATGTATCACATAGTTTGTAGACACTATAACGCTCACGTAAACCAATCAATAGATGCCTATTGGGATTTTTTTTTTTTTTTTTACCAAAACCATGTAGCAGAATACATATTGGGCAAAATGTTTGAAGAAATTAGTTTTTACATTTTTTTTTATTGGATATGTTTTATAGCAGAAAGGAAAAAAAATATATATTTTTTTTAAATTGTCTGTTTTTTTGTTTATAGAGCAAAAAAAAAAATAAAAACTGCAGAGGTGATCAAATACCACCAAAAGAAAGCTCTATATGTGGGGAAAAAAAAGGACGTACATTGTATTTGTGTACAGTGTCGCACGACCACGCAATTGTCAGTTAAAATAACGCAGTGCCGTATCGCAAAAAATGGCTTGGTCATAAAGGGGATAAAAGCTCCTGGAGGTCAAGTGGTTAAAAAAACAAAACAAAACAAACAAAAAAAAAAAAACGGTGTTTACAATCACTTTAAGAGCTCTGCGCAGGGATGTTTACATCTGAACCCAGAGAAGCTGGAGGCAGATAGACTGGAGGTAATATAAAGCATTACAATTAAATTTAAAGTAAAAGTTTACCAGTATTGTGCATTATATTTAAATTGATCATATCCATGAAAAAAAATCTCAGCCTTTAGTACTACTTTAATATAAAGATTTTTTTTTTTTAATTACTTTCACGGTTTCACAGTATAAATGAACCCCTTATAGTAGTGATTATCTGCTGTTTTTGTACTATATAGGGCTAATTTATGTTTTTTTTAACCCCATCATGACAGGTGATACAAAATGCATGCTGCTGCTACTAAATGTCCTATGTAGGTCATGCGCGTATGGATTTTTGGACGATAATAATATTTGTGCGAAAATTCTTTGTACATTCGATAAATGAAGAAATGTTGTTCAAAAATTTCACTTGCTTTTAACATTCAATTTTAAAATAAATGTAGCTTCTAAAAGGAAAACCCCACAAATATTGCCCGAAAGTTTGTTAGATCGGAAAAAGTTTTCTATTCTGCTCCTTTGCATTTTCTAAGGAGCATTGTGGTCGAAATCGCACATCAATTTGACCCCACTAATGATTAGAACATCAAACGAACATTTTCAAAAGGAAAAATTTGTTTGTGTATGGCCAGCTTAAGTGACAGCAAGCATAGGTAGCTTGTATCAAGCTACCTGCCTATGACAAGGCAGTCTCATGCATAATATTGTATTACAATTCTGTCTGAAAAATCTGCAAAAGTGTTCTAGGTCTTTTTATATTTATTTTTTCTTTCATTAAAAATGTTGATCTGAGTCTGATGATATGTACCAGATTCAAAACTCTAATACTATATGGATTTCCTCTGTCTGTTAGCCTAGGGTCACATTGGTACAATTTGGCATGTCAAATCGGCTGCTATTGCCGACAATGGCACCGTCCGAATCGGTGCATAGAAAAGTAGTTCCTGTACTACTTTTAGCAACTTCGGGGGGCAATTTGTATAAACATCTGTGCAGGAACCTGCACAGACATCTGTCAAATCGCCACTGAAGTCGGACTGCATTGCCGGGTTAGAAATTGCGCGAGTTCAGCTTATTCTCAGAGTGGATTTGATATTTTGTTCCCTAACCATATAGTTGGCTATTTATATTTACAACTACATATAGATAGTCAAGAATAAATTCTTTTTTTTTTTTTTAAAGTTTACATATTAACTAAATTATACATCACACTTTTTCGAGGTTTATATCCGATCAAAACAACATTCAGCCTGGCCTACTGGGACATTTCCGGGTAGGCTGCCTGCCCTGGGGCCGCTTTGGGCTAAGCTGTGGCTGCAGTGCAGCGCTCCCCTCCCTCCTCCTCCTCCACATGTCTTTCACACACAGCGGGTCTCGAAGCTGAGTGTGAAAAGTTTGGCCGCGCTGTGACAAAAGTCCCGCCCTCCTCCTAGATCAGCTCGTGTGATAGACGCAGTGTTCTGTCTATCACATGAGCAGGTCTAGGAGGAGGGCGGGACTTTTGTCACAGCGCGGCCAAACTTTTCACACTCAGTTCGGTGACACAGCAGGAGATGCCCACTGTGTGTAATCCAGCCACAGGCACTGACTGTAGTGAGGCTGCAATAAGAGCATGGTAAAGCTGCAATTATGGGCACGGTCAGGCTGCAATGAGGGCACGGTAGGGCTGCAATTATGGGCACAGTGAGGCTGCATTGATGGGCACAGTGAGGCTGCATTGATGGGCACAGTGAGGCTGCATTGATGGGCACAGTGAGGCTGCATTAATGGGCACAGTGAGGCTGCATTGATGGGCACAGTGAGGCTGCATTGATGGGCACAGTGAGGCTGCATTGATGGGCACAGTGAGGCTGCACTGATGGGCACAGTGAGGCTGCACTGATGGGCGCAGTGAGGCTGCACTGATGGGCACAGTGAGGCTGCACTGATGGGCACAGTGAGGGTGCACTGATGGGCACAGTGAGGCTGCATTGATCTCTTGTACCATGTCTGAAGTCTCTGACCATCTCCTGTATCATGTCTACATAGCTTACCATCTTTAGTATCATGTCCTCAGTCTTTAACCATCTCCTGTACCATGCCCTCAGCCTCTGCCATCTCCTGTACCATGCTTGCAGCCTCTGCCATCTTCTGTACTATGCCCGCAGCCTCTCACATCTCCTGTACCATGCTCGCAGCCACTGACATCTTGACATCTCCTGTACCATTCCCACAGCCTCTGACATCTCCTGTATCATGCCTGCAGCCTCTGACCATCTCCTGTACAATGCCTATAGCCACTAACCATCTCTTGTATCATGTCCGCAACCTCTGACCATCTCTTGTCTTATATCATGTCTGCAGTCTCTGAGGGAGCCTGGAGAGTCAAGAGTGGGAGCGCCGCCGGGATGGGGGTCATGGGAGAAGTCCGACATGTGTGGACTGTGGAGAGGAGACTATAGGAAAACCAGAGCCACCAAGCTGGAGCCGACTGATTGAGCCCTTCAAGGTGCACCTGAGAGGAGGTCAGTGACAGCGCCGCCAGGCAAGTCTGGGGGGGTCACTGATGTAAGAGGGGAGTGAATAATGTAAGGGGGCACCGATATAAAGGTTCCCCCTTATATCAGTACCCCCACCCCCTTACCTTATTGTATTCTTTCTGCGGAATGTCGTCTCCGGTCCTCAGAGTCCCCCCACATTCCCAGGTGTCCCCCTTGATGATTGCTCCACCTTTACCACTTTTAACTGGAATTTGCTGATCTATATATATATATATATATATATATATATATATATATATATATATATATATATATATATATATATATATATATATATATATATATATATATATATATATATATATATATATATATATATATATATATATATATCTCTATGTGCTTTCATATCTGTCTTATCTAAATATAATACACTCTTCAAATGTGCTTTAAAATGTGTGGCTTTCCCTTTTATGAACAAGAAAATAATGACGTTATGCTGTTGGGCTTGTATAATAATGCTTTGGGGCTGGTATGTCATTTTTTTTCCAGGGCTGGTTTTTCTTCCCAGACCGGCCCTGCATTCAGCCAACTAATTGATTATGAAAATAATCTTTAGTTGCAGCTCTACCCAGCACACTGATCAGCCAGCAATGTCATGTGATATTAGCGCACATGTTTATCAAGGTCAAATTTTTAGTAAAAAATACACTAAAGTTAATTTTAGTGCACACAAACATATATGATACCCAATGTTTTTGTAAATATAAAATATGAAATTGTGACAAATTAATAGATGCTCAATATGTGAAGCCTTAGAGCCCTTTCACACCGGGCCGCCCATAGCGTCGGCGGTAAAACGCTGCTAATTTTAGTGGCGTTTTACCGTCGGATTAGCGGCGCATTTCGTCTGCTAGTGGGGCGCTTTAACCCCCTGCTAGCGGCTGAGAAAGGGTTAAAACCGCCAGCAATGCGCCGCAATAGCGGCGTTTTGCCGGCGGTATCCCAGCGCTGCCCCATTGATTTCAATGGGGAGCAGCGGTGGAGGAGCGGTAAACACACCGCTCCTTCACCGCTCCAAAGAAGCTGCTGGCAGGACTTTTTTTCCCATCCTGCCAGCGCAGGGCTCTGGTGTGAAAGCCCTCGGGCTTTCACACTGGAGACAATGCTGCAGCTGTTTGAGGGCGGATTGCAGGCGATATTTTTAACGTTATAGCGCCTGCAAAATGCCCTCGGTGTGAAAGGGGTCTTAAAGCGGAACTAAACCCACCAAAATACTCACCACCACCCTCTAGTGATGTGGCAATTACATTCTTTATCACTCGCTATCATCTTCTTCTCAGTTACTTTCGGGTTTTTGGCCAGTGGTGGAAAGACATCACCCCGCACATGCGCACAGGAGTCAATCATTCTGGCACAGCTGGAGTGTGTAGAGCATGTGTAGCTTAGTGTGCATTCAACAGAAGACTGCAAGCAGGCAGGTGAATATTTGTTACTGCAGAAGACACATTGCATGTGGTTGTACAACTGCCCTGTCGGATTTTTGCCACATTGATCAGTATTATTCTTACAGCGAGGAAGCCTCCTTGCTGTCAGAATATAAAGCATCAGTAGGAGGATTCCCCCTTACACATCAAGTGTGTGGATGGGGGAATCAAGTCATTTTTTTTTCGTTCAGGTGCAGCCCTATTTAGTGGAATGGGTTGTGTTTGTGGTACTGCCCACAGAGCCACCGGTTTTGCAGCTTAACCACTTGAGACTGCTGGCCATTATAAGACGTCCTGGTCTTTCAGTGGTGATATCAGAATGATGCCTTCAACTACTGTTTTATTTTTCACCGGCAATTCCCTTCACCGTAAGAACAATCATGTAAGAACATTCATAGTGGCTGTTCAGCCGCTTGATCGTTTTTACAGTCGGCGGGAGGGTGCTTCTCCTGGGTTGCCTGTACGATCAGCGACCTGGAGAAAATATTTGCCGCCGGCGAAAGTTAGCCATAGAGGTTTCTGAGGCACAGATGGTCTCTGGCAAGCTCTATGACGCTCGGAGGCCCGCTTGCGACGTTATGACATCACGTCTGGGCCGGTGTAAGTAAACAATGCCGGGGACACGGCAGGAAAGCATCAGATTGTTAATTATTTTTTTTTAATCTGATGCTTTCCAGCCTGGAGGAGAGATGTGGGATCTTATAGACTCCACATCTCTCCAGAAAGAGGACCGATCACGCACACGCATACGTAGGTCGTGCCTGCATATGTAAACAACGTTCAAACCACACATGTGAGGTATCGCTGCAAAACGTTAGAGCGAGAGCAACAATTCTAGCACTCGACCTCCTCTGTAACTCTAAAAATGTAACCTGTAAAAAATTATAAAGCTTCGCCTATGGAAATTTTTAAGTACTGAAGTTTAGCGCCATACCACAAGTGTGCGTAATTTTAAAGCATAACATGCAAGGTATCTATTTACTCGGCGTAACATCACCTTTCACATTATACAAAAAAATTGGGATAACTTTACTTTTTTTTAAAAATTTTTATTAATGAAAGTGCTTTTTTTCCCAAACAAATCGCGTTTGAAAAATTCCTGCGCAAATACTGTGCGACAAAAAAAGTTGCAATGACCGCCATTGTATTCCCTAGAGTCACTGCTAAAAAATATATATAATGTTTGGGGGTTCTGAGTAATTTTCTAGCAAAAAAAAAAATGATGATTTTTACATGTAGGAGAGGAGTGCTGGAATTCGCCCGGTGGGTAAGTGGTTAATGGGGAGTGGTAAAAACATGACCCAGCCATGTGTTGTTACTGCCGCAAGTGTACACGAGGCCTAAATGTAATTTTTTTTTCTCTCCAATAACCTTATCTCACAATATGGCATAGCTCTTTCTTATTGCTAACTTACCACAGGGTGATTCTCACACTTTTTCAAAGCACGGTTATATATTTTCGGAGCACTTGAGGGATAGATAAGATCTCTTAAGACGAAAAACAAAAGTGCCCCTGCAATAATAAAAGAAAAAAGTCACTGTAGAAATATTTCTTAGAAAATTAAAGCTCAGCATAACACTGCATTCAAACTAGATAAACATGCTTAACAAAATGTTAACCAAAATGTGTTTTAGATGAGTCCTAAAAAGTCCCACTTTCAGCCAATGCTAGGTGCCTGTCTTTAGTCATTTAAAGAACAACCCTGCAGTGAATGAAAATCAGACATTTTGATCTCTATACTTGCCAGTGACTGAGAAAGCATTTAAAGCCCAGCTCTGTACAAAGTAGAAATGATCCCTTGCGCAGGCAGTGGGGCTATGCCCTTGCTGCAAAGGTTAATTTTGGCTCATTTTGTCTAGGGCAGAGAACTAGTTTTACTTACCTGATCCTTTGCTCCTCTGCCAAGCGGTGCTTCCCCATGAGCTGGTGAAAGACTTATGCCCTAGACTGTACCTAGGCGTACTTACAGTTAGGGTAAAAAGTATTTGATGCCCTGCTGATTTTGTACGTTTGCCCACTGACAAAGAAAAGATCAGTCTATAATTTTTATGATAGGCTTATTTTAACAGTGAGAGACAGAATAACAAGAAAAATATCCAGAAAAACGCATTTCAAAAAAGTTATAAATTGATTTGCATCTTAATGGAGTGAAATAAGTATTTGATCCCCTATCAATCAGCAAGATTTCTGGCTCCCATGTATCTTCTATACAGGTAATGAGCTGAGATTAGGAGCACTCTCTTAAAGGGAGTGCTCCTAATCTGAGTTTGTTACCTGTATAAGAGACACCTGTCCACAGAAGCAATCAGACTCCAATCTCTCCACCATGGCCAGGACCAAAGAGCTGTCCAAGGATGTCAGGGACAAGATTGTAGACCTACACAAGGCTGGAATGGGCTACAAGACCATCCCCAAGCAGCTTGGTGAGAGGGTGACAACAGTTGGTGCGATTATTCGCAAATGGAAGAAACACAAAATAACTGTCAATCTCCCTCGGTCTGGGGCTCCATGCAAGATTTTATCTTGTGGAGTTTCAATGATCATGAGAATGGTGAGGAATCAGCCCAGAACTTCATGGGAGAATATTGTCAATGGTCTCAAGGCAGCTGGGACCATAGCAACCAAGAAGACAATTGGTAACACACTGCGCCGTGAAGGACTGAAATCCTGCAGCGCCCACAAGCACATGTACAGGACAGTCTGAAGTTTTCTAATGAACATCTGAATGATTCAGAGGAGAACTGGTTGAAAGTGTTGTGGTCACATGAGACCAAAATCAAGCTCTTTGGCATCAACTCAACTTACCATGTTTGGAGGAGGAGGAATGCTGCCCCTGACCCAAAGAAAACCATCCCCACTGTCAAACATGGAGATGGAAACATTATGCTTTGGGGGTGTTTTTCTGCTAAGGGGACAGGACAACTTCATTGCATCAAAGGGACGATGGACGGGACCATGTACCGTCAAATCTTGGGAGAGAACCTCCTTCTCTCAGCCAGGGTGTTGAAAAAGGTTAGTGGATGGGTATTCCAGCATGACAATGACCCAAAAAACACAGCCAAGGCAACAAAGGAGTGGCTCAAGAAGAAGCACATTAAGGTCCTGGAGTGGCCTAGCCAGTACCCAGGCCTTAATCCCATAGAAAATATGTGGAGGGAGCTGAAGGTTCGAGTTACCAAACGTCAGCCTCGAAAACCTTAATGACTTGGAGGGGATCTGCAAAGAGGAGTGGGAAAAAAATCCCTCCTGAGATGTGTGCAAACCTGGTGGCCAACTACAAGAAACGTCTGACATTGGTGATTACCAACAAGGGTTTTGCCTCCTAGTACTAAATCATGTTTTGTGAAGGGGTCAAATACTTATTTAACTCATTAACCACTTCAGCCCCGGAAAATTTGACCCCCTTCCTGACCAGAGCAGTTTTTACAATTTGGCACTGCGTTGCTTTAACTGACAATTGCACGGTCATGCAACGCTGTACCCAAATGCAATTTGCATATTTTTTTCCCACAAATAGAGCTTTCTTTTGGTGGTATTTGATCACCTCTGCGGTTTTTATTTTTGGCGCTATAAACAAAAAAAGAACGAAAATTTTGAAAAAAAAATTATATTTTTTTACTTTTTGCTATAATAAATATCCCCAAATTCTTTTTCAAAAAACAAAATTTCTTCATCAGTTTAGGCTGATATGATCTATGATTCTATCCTACATATTTTTGGTAAAAAAAAAAAAAAAAAAAAAAAAAAAAAAAATCGCAATAAGTATATATTGGTTTGCGCAAAAGTTATAGCATCTACAAACTACGGGAAAGATTTATGGCATTTGTATTATTTTTTTTAAAGTAATGGCGGTGATCTGCGATTTTTAGCGGTACTGCGACATACAGATCGGACACTTTTGACACATTTTTGGGACCATTGACATTATACAGCGATCAGTGCTATAAATATTCACTGATTACTGTATAAATGTCACTGGCAGGGAAGGGGTTAACACTAGGGGGCGATCAAGGGGTTAAATGTGTGCTCCGTCAGTGTGTTCTAACTGTATGGGCACAGGACTGACTAGGGGAGTGCTGGCTCTCGTGCACGCGACCGCCGGCCACACACATGGGGTCCCCCACTGCGGCTCTTAAAAGGGAAACCCGTGCAGGGTTTCAGGCAGGGGTGCCATACCGCCCCCGTAAATAGACATGAGCCGGTCTGGCACCAGTTAAAATCAGTGTAAATCAATTTATAACTTTTTTGAAATGCGCTTTTATGGATTTTCTTGTTATTCTGTCTTTTACTGGTAAAATAAACCTACCATTAAATTATAGACTGATCATTTCATTGGTAGTGGACCAACGTACAAAATCAGCAGGTGATCAAATACTTTTTCCCTCACTGTATGTCCAGAGCAGGGCTATGAACCCTGCTCTGATCTTGATTATGTCAGGATCCTAAACCTAGAGTACGGTGGAGCAAAAGCTGCGGGGACGAATCTAGCTGCAGGAGGAGTGAAAGGATTGGGTAAGTGTATTTCCTTTTATTGTGCCCCTAGACATAAATAAGAAATTAATCCTTGCAGTGCAGGCACAGCCCCAAAGCAAGGCATACTTTATTTGCTCGGAGTTGGGCTTTAAGTCAAAGCATCAGCATGATAGCCAGGCAACTAGTATTTTCTGAAGTCGGTAACAATGGCAGACTAAATATTACTCTTGTGACGGGTTTGTTGGTTCAATACGTGTGATGGAGGTTTTCAGCAGACAAAGGCTTAAATTGGGAACTCAAATTCTCTATGGACAAACCAAAGAAAATGGAAGGCGAAGGGTCTATCACAGAATATCCACAATAGCAGAATGGGAGAAAGATGCAAAGAAGGGCAATATTTAAATATCTTTACCCTTATTCCTTAAAAGAGAAGTATGGAAATTTATACTCACCAAGGTGGATGCAGCCTCAATCCGATGCTGCATCTGTCCTTCGCAGATTCAGCAGTGAGAACTGAGCAATCAAACACAGCTGATTTCCCCCTCCACTGAGCAGGGAGCCATGACTCTCAGCCTCCAGCTCTCAGCTCTCCCCTCCAATGATCACTGGAGCATTGGGCTGTGGGGGGGGGGGGGCGGGAGCAGCTGGCTCAGTCTCCCAGCAGCTTGTTGGTCCAGGCATCTGGGTGGATCTCGACCATATGGTCAGGGTCTTTTCAGTGACGTCAGTTGTCAGCAGACTTTAGCCGATGCCGGCTGAAAAAACAGGAGTGTAAAACGAACTGCACTCCTGTGACCTGCAGGAGAATTATAGCCAAAATAGCTTTCACTATGCTTCTCCTTTTGAAAAAAAATTAAAAGGTGAACACACTACACCCTCTCCACCCCCTGCGGACTTACCTCCATGGATGATTAGCTTCCACTGCCCAGAAAGCTGTTGCAGCAGTCTAGGGATTTGAATGTCATGATCTTTTTCCCCTCTTTCCTTAGGGATGCCAGGATGGATCAGATTGCTTCTGGCACGTGACCGATTTGACCAATATGAATCGTTCTGATCCATCCTGGCATCCTTAAGGAAACCAGAGAAAGATGAACGCTGCTTTTAAATCCCTGTGCTGCTGTAATGGCTGCGTGGACACTGTAAGCCAATTACCCATGACGGTAAGTGCAGTGGGGACCTATGGTCTACACCAGGGGTCTCCAAACTTTCTAAACAAAGGACCAGTTTACTGTTTTTCAGACATTATGGGGGCCAGCGGGAGTAGAAAATGTCCCAGCATCAGTGGAAGTAAACAATGTCCCATCTTTGGTATCAGTGAGAGAAATTATGCTCCATTATTTGTGTTCCATCGTTGGTGTCATTGGGCCCCATTGTTGGTGTCACTAGGAGAAACTGTGCCCCATCGGTGTCATTGGTAGGCATTACGCCCCATTGTTGGGATCATTGGGAGGAATTGTGCCCCTTCATTGGTGCCAGTGAATTAGTGTACCAAGGGCCAGCTAAAAGCAAGCAAATGGCCCCATCCTGCCCCTGGACCGCAGTTTGGAGACCAGTGGTCAACACTGTTGTGGGGAAAAGCATTCTGTACAATCCTGGGGAAGCTCTCGAAAAAACTTAAAGCCCAAACAATGCCTCATTATATTCATGGCAGTGAAACAAGTCCTAGCCAGAGCATGGTGGTCCTCTACCCACCTTGCAACTACTACTCGGTGAAAAAGTAAACTGGCATAGTACCTCTTAAAGAAAAGATGTCTGCAATTCTTAATGACAGTGAGGAAATCTGAGCAGGTTTGGAAACCTTGAACACTACTTGCCCAATGACTTTGAGCAATCCCTCCCTAATTGATCTATAGAAATAAAAGCTCACTATTCAGTAAGAAAAAAAGAACTGTGCCCACCACCAGCAGGTCCCCCCTCTTACCCCATTATCCGACCCATCACATTTCTCCTGACTACTTCTATCTTGCTCTTAAGCCTTCTAATCTATATTCTCTTTCGAGTTTTTTTGTCATACAATTTAGTGCACAAAGGGGGCTCCTTATTGGAGACTGATGTATAAGCGTCACACAGATATGACATGTCTATTCATGCATTGCTTTGGCTGAAACTATACATTTTGTTATGCATTTTTGTAAATCTCTGAATAAAAAAAAAAAAAAAAAAAACCACAAATGAAAAAACGTGTTTACCGTAAATAACGCCAAAAGTAATACACACAATGTGAAAAGCGATATCCATCCCTGAAACAAACAAGAACATACTTATATGCATACATTACTTTGTGTACAAGCTTGTTCAAGTAATTTTAGAAGATTCTTTGACTATAATAAATATACAGACAGTAGAAGGGAGTACAGCAAAGTACAGTAACAAATCATATCAGAATTTAACCACTTCAATACCAGACACTTTCACCTCTTCCTGCCCAGGCCAATTTTCAGCTTTCAGTGCTGGCACACTTTGAATGATAATGGTCATGCAACACTATACCCAAATGAAATTTTTATCAATTTTTTCACACAAATAGAGCTTTCTTTTGCTGTAATTTAATCACCACCGGGTTTTTTATTTTTTGCTAATGTATCGGTACCCCCGTAAGGGCTGCTAATAGACTCTGTACCCCACTGATTACCTTGACTCTGCAAATCCTCCCTTACCTGACACCCTGGGTTCCATCATGTCACCAGCTGTGGTAATAAATAGAGACTCAAGCAATATTAAACAGTTCAAATATGTTTACTAGTATCAAAACACAAAGATAGATAGATAGATATATCTATATCTATATATCTCTATCTCTATCTATCTATATATATATATCTCGCTATATATCTTTATTTATATCTCTATATCAACTTTCTCAACAATGGAAACACTCCAGTATACACCGCCCTTTATCTCAAGCTTATCTAGTAATACACAATATATTGGTGTAAGGTTCCCTTAATTGTGAATGAACACAAATATTAACACAATACAGGGACCTATGTGAACAGGTTAACAGGAAAGTAGACACCCGGCACAATATCTTATGTGTCAGATCTCTCCCTTCTGCCTCCTCAACTCACAGGCCAGCAAATCCTTAAAACCGTATAAACAATATTATATTCAATAGGATGGCTCCCTTTAGCAGTTCAATCCAATTTGAGCAGATGAGAGAAAATTATAAAAAAAAAAAAAAAAAAAGGTGAGAAAGGGTATTCCTTGAAATCTTCAGCTAGGCAAGGTGTAGCAAAGTTAGCAAAGCTGTGATTTATCCTGGTAGTAATAGAACTTCCTCCTTTTATAATCCTAAAGATGTCATCTGCTATGGCTACTTAAATCAGCAATGTGTACTGAGCATAGGCATCTACTGGCTGTGTCCGTTATAATAGAGGGTAGGGGTGCAACGGATCATCATCGATCCGTGATCCGATCCGCGGAGGTTGATCCGTACGGAGCGCTCTGTGGCCTCGGCCATAGGAAAGGCCGCGGCTTTGGCCTAGCTCCAGAGCGGCGGCCATCTTGGTACACCCGGCGGCCGTTTAGCACGTGGTCGCTGCGTCGAATTTCATGACGCCGGTTCCTCTCTCTCCCCTCTGTGTACTGATCTGTACAGTGGAGGGGAGAGATCAGATGGCAACAGTGCCAACAGTGCCAATACTCTGCCAATACTGAGATTGTGGATATAACAGTGGGGGAGATTTTTTTTTTTGTTGATCCGAAAATGATCTGAACCGTGACTCCTGATCCGAGGAACGATCCGAACCGTGAGTTTTTTGATCCGTTGCACCCCTAATAGAGGGTTTAACTTCCATGGGACTACAAGTACCACCAACTAAACTGTGTGGGTGTTGTTTAACAGCAGTGTCCGGGCTATGCCCGCTCACCACTCCAAATCTCAGATGGATTAGATAACGGTGCAGATGATGAGAAGACTCCAGCCGGAACTCTCTCTCTCTGTGTCTTTGCTCCGGAAAATGGTGACCGTCGCGCCACGCTGCAGCTCACTGAAATCTGAATTGCAGGCGCCTCTGGATGACTCGAAACATCCGCTGGTCCCCTGCAATGAAGAAGCGATGCTGTCCACACAGATCCCTCTGGGTGTAGCTGTCCGGCTCCCCGCTGTGTAGACCACAAATCGTCAGCAAACTCCCTGTCACACAGACCTCCTGCTGGCAGAGTTAAAACGATGTCCAGAGAAGCTGATCTAGGCCGCGCCAGCCCTTTTTACATCCTCTCCCAGCAGTCTCTTCTGTGCACTCAGCATTCTGTTCCTTATAGTTCAGATCAGTCATGCTGGCAGAGTCACTTCCGCATTCTGAACTACACTTCCCATGATGCTTTGCTCTACATCCTCACACAGGAAGGGAGGAAATTCACACATAGAGTCCAGCAAACACTAGAGGGAGTCAACCCCACATTAACAACACAGAAAGTGTCTCTAACTTATAAGCATAATAGCTGACCTTGGCTACATTAAAGAGGAGCTGCACCTTAAAAAAAAATATTAAAAGCAGGCAGCTACAAATACTGCAGCTGCTGACTTTTAATAAATGGACACTTACCTGTCCCAGGGTCCAGCGATGTCGACAGCTGAAGCTGATCGATCGCTCGTCTCTCGGCTGCCCCCGCCGCCATCCTCGGTCAGGGAATCAGGAAGCACTGCGGCTTCACTGCCCGGTTCCCTACTGCGCATACGCGAGTCGCGCTGCGCCTCTGCACTGGTCCCCGTTGTGTGCTGGGATCTGTGTGTTTCCCAGCACACAACGGGGGGGGGGGGGGGGGGTGGCTGGGGGGCGCTTCTGCGGATATTCTGCGGCTGTCTAAGCCCGGAAGTGGCTGCAGATACCTGTATTAGACAGGTATCTGCACCCCCTCCCCCCTGAAAGGTGCCAGTTGTGGCACCGGAGGGGGGGGATCCGATGAGCGGAAGTTCCACTTTAGGGTGGAACTCCACCTTGAATAAACTAAAAAGGTGGAAAAAATTCATTGTTTGTACTGCTACATTTCTGTGTTGAAAATAACCTAAATCAGTGTTTATTACTTAGTCTGTAGGAAAGTTATAGAGTTCACAAACTATAGTATATATCTGAAAATCGATCAATCCTGATGTACTGACAGCCTAAAAATTCCAGGAGAGTACAAATATCCCCCAAATTACCCCTTTTTGGAAAGTAGCAGGCCAAGGTATTTATAATAATGAGTTTTTTTTAAGCTTTTTTTTTTTTTTACATACTGTCACCAGTGACACTAACTGGTGACAGTAAGGAAAAAAATACATTTTTAATAATTAGAGTATAATCATAGTAACACTGTAATACTCTGGGGAAGTGATCAGGATTTTTTTTTTTTACACATTACCAGTGATTTTCACTGGTATAAGCAACCATTTTTACTGAATGAAATTGATTTATTCATTGTGTGTTGTTGTGATTAGCCACAGCTAATCACAGGGTACAGACGGGCTGTGATTGGCCTTGTCTGTACCATATGATCACTGTGACCAATCATGACAACATAATTGTATACAATGGATGGCATGAAAGGAAGCTATGAATAGTTTACAATTGTCATGTGATCTGTTGTGATTGGCCACAGCGATCACTTGGCACTGGCAGTGGCCCAGTACAGTGATCTACCCTGCAGACACAGCCAGTGACAGATCATGCTGTAGCGGGACGTTAGGGCCTCCCATGTCTTGCATCATTTCCGGCTGATTACATCACGTCCGCCTATCGTGCGTTCCACCGCTACCAGGAAGTGAGAGTACACAAGCCTGATCGGTCCCCGTTATATAAGCAGTGGTGCCGACAAAACGGGCTGGCTAGCAGGCGGGAGTTTGCCGCCCCCCCTGAATGTTAGAAATCATGGGGCCCCCGTACATCCTACCCGACGGGGCCCCCTTCGACCCGGTGGCAGGCGACATGACAAGAGACACCCTACATCAGCTGGCAAGTGACACCCTGCATCCGCTGACAAGTGACACAGTGCATCCGCTGACAAGCGACATGGCAAGTGACACCCTGCATCCGCTGGCAAGTGACAATCCGCATCTGAAGGCAGGTGACGTTGTCAAGTGAAACGCTCAGGCTCCGACTGATTCTGCTTATGGTGAGTTGAACTATTTTATTTTATATAACAATGTAATAATAGAAATATTGCACTTCAATCATTTGTTTGCGATACAGCACTGCGTCGATTTAACTGACAATTGCGCAGTTGTGTGATGCTGTACCCAAACACTCGGCTACTCTCGGCTCCACTCGGGACTGCAAGAGGACCCGAGAGCCGCTGAGATACACAGGACTCTCAGCGGCCCCATTTTTAAACTTCAAGACTGCAATGACAAGGCTGCAAATGACACTGGGGCAAGGCTGCAAATGACAGGGCTACACTGACAAGGCTGCAATGACCCTGGACAAGGCTACAAATGGATGGACAAGGCTGCAGATGGACGCTGTGCAAGGCTGCATTGATGGGCATTTAAATGTAAGCGTGTTATACGCCAGCGCCTGTTATACGCCGATAGTTACGGTAATGTATAGAAGGTAGGGCCCGAAAGCGACTCAAGCCCAGGGGCCCCCACCACCCCAAGTCCTGTACAAGATAGATTCTGTTTGGTTGCTTTACTCTAGAGCTGCACGATTCTGGATGAAATGAGAATCACCATTTTTTTTTGCTTAGAATAAAGATCATGCTTCTCTCATGAATCTCGGCGTAACAACTTTTATATTAGACAAAAAAATTGGGCTAACTTTACTGTTTAGTTTTTTTTAAATCATTGAAGTGTATTTTTTCCCAAAAATTGGATGTTTTCTACATCTTACCTGTAAAATCCTTTTCTTGGAGTACATCACAGGACACGGAGCCAGTTAAATTAAGAACTATTTGGGTTATACGCCACCGATAGGTGAATGGACAATGGTAGATCAATTAAACAGGAAGTCTTCTCCTATATAACCCCTCCTATACAGGAAATACTTCAGTTTAACAACTCAAATAGAAAATAGGAAAAAAGGAAAATAACTCCTACTCACATATTTCTGCGGGTGTCACCTCCTGGCTTCACCCCAAGTCCTGTAATTGAAGCGCGACAAAGCTGGCTTCCAGGCGCTCAACAGTGAAGAGATAACAGGACCAAAGACCATTAGATCCGGCTGGACTGCAAGTGTCCAAGGAACATCCTCCACAAGATTCCCTATGTCAGTGTACCAAGCCCTCCTGGGCTAATTTGGCTAACACCATTATCACCTCCCGGATTCAAAAGATGCTGCAGTAGTTGAAAGTAGAGGGAAGGTGTCAATTAGGGAGAAATGGTAAACTAAGGTGTTACCAGTGCATCTACACCTATGTGTCAGTGGGACTCTCATCCCAGACACAACCTATTCAACTTGTTGTAGAACTTGGAATCCAGTAGATCCACCTGCAGAGTTCTCCAACGTTGGCAGATTGCCAAAAAGGTCTCAGGATGTAGGGACCACGTGGGCCCGGCCTTAGTTGCTGATGTCTGGAAACCCCCCCCCCCTTGCCATTTTTTCTTTACCTGGGATATGTACTGGCGACAGAGACGGCACCTGTTACTCTGCCCTAGACAGAATGTGGTTCACCTTTCTGAGCCGCACATCTCCTAGTGCCGCCCTGGTGGTTGACATGTGCCACTGTAGAGGCATTGTAGGATTGAACCTACAACCGATTCGTCCAATAATCCAGAGCTAGGTGTACTGGCCAAAAGTTTCAAGATATTGATGGGCAGCATACTCTGTGGAGACCAAGTCCACTGAACTGTAGCTACCTTCAAACCAACTGGAGAGACTGGCATCAGTGGTTATTATCTTCCAAACTCCTGAAAGGAAGAATCTCATCGTCTCCAGATTCTGAACCATCAACCGCCAATTTAAGCTCTGCAATACCCCGGGAACAGAGTCTTCTGGCAAGCCAATGCTTGAAACTTCACGTTACAGACAGAGAGAATAATCCTCCACAAAAGTCCTTGAGTAGGACTGTACGTAGGGAACGTGCTTCGACTTCGATACATTTCTACAGGCGGAAGTTGTATCTAAAGAAAATCTGGAACTGACTGCTTCCTGAACAAAGATTATTGAGGTATACTGAAATTGACGCCCCCTGCATCTTTAGCAAGTACAGTACCTGGGTTTGGAGCTTTGCAGACCCTCAGGAGTCACAAAATGAAAAAAACGAGTTTGCAAAAATCTTTGAGCCTGGAAAAAAGCGGCACATGAAAATATGCCAAAATCTACCTCTTGCAGAGAGGTCATCAATGAACAGACTGAGCCTATCTGAAACAGAAGGATGCCCAGTGGCAATGTCCCTATTTGGTTTTGGAACTGCTACCATTTGAGTGTTTGACAATAATGAGCCCATAACTTCTGCTTCAAGAGCCAATGCAAGGCCCCAGGAAGACGACAGATTTGTCGAAACGGCGTAGGGAGGAGCGACGTGCTGACGTCACCACCATCCATCGCTGATCCTGGAAGCTACGGGCAGCAGCTGTGAGCCAGCCGGCTTATGTTTTTATACGCGATTTGAAGCTACTATATTGTAAGTGTGTTTCTTACATTTTTTTAATAAATGGTTATTGTGTTACGCTATGGAGCTTTCTCTTTTGTATTTATCCATGGGATTTGAGCGTTCATGTACCATCCAGTGGACCCCTTGAGCGGTGACCCTTGGAGACTCATTTCCAGCAGAGACCCCGTGGCTGGGGGACACAGCCACTTGCTCATACGATCTCCCTAACAAGAGATCAAGTGATCTGGTAAGGGGCAGCCTGTTTTGAGGTGGAGGAATTTTCCTATCATCACGCTCCTCAGGTTGACAACACTGCATGCCTCACATCGTTTGGATGATTGGTGTTTTTTTTTTTTTTTTTGAAAGACTTTCTCAGCAAGAAACTTTCTGTATGGACTTTGCTTATTTCATTCAGTTCTTGACTTCTCACACTTAATGATTCATTTTTTATGTTTTATTTGTGGGAATTGAGTTCAAGTTTTTGCCAACAATATAGTTTTCTCTTCACTGTTTTTTATCACATATGGGTACATTAGTTGTGGTTATCTAAGTGATTCACAATTGCACCCACCTAATAGTAGCAGCGCAGCCTTTTCTATATACAATGCAAGGCAAAAGTCTGACAACTTTGTGGCAGACCCAGAACGTCCCAAGAGGTGTACTTAACCTACCAGGTTTCTGCTGTCTAAAGACAGAGTGAACCACCTCAGAGACTGCCCTAAGATCCTCTGGCCGGAGATGCTCTCAAAACACACCTCACTCAGAAGGGGAAAAAGCTTACAGCGCCTGGTATTCCCGAGCAGTCCCATCCAAGTACTAACCAGGCTTGATCCCAGTGGCAGCCCGTAATGCAGGGCGCACAGGCACAGCCCCCCCATCTATGCGTCCAGCCCCCTAATCTACATGCGAGGCACTGGACCCATGGATTCTAAATCTGTGTTTTTATCTGAAACACGTGATTAGAGCCAGAGGCTCTAATAAGCTTCAAAAAAGAGTGGGCCCTGGGGGCAGAGCACTGCGCCTCGAGCCCACCCAGTTGTGTGGCAATAGCAAATAAATATGTGTTATTGTGACACTGATTCTCCTCCTGGCCAATGAGGAAGCGGGTCTTAGACCTGTTTCCCGATTGGCTGAAAGGAGAACTGTTCCAATTGGCCTAGGAGGAGGACGGAGACGCACGGCAGAAGCCGCCGTGATGCCTAGGAGGAGACGCAGGGGAAGCCGCAACCCGTTGCCCTGAAGGAAGCGCTGCCCACGCCATAGATGGGGTAAATGCTGGGCTTGTAACTAACTGACCAACCCGGGGGGGGGGGTGCTGATGATTTGGTGGGGGACCCGACTGGGGCAAGGGGGGGGGGAGAATCTGTGGGTGCACTGTTTGCAGTCCGTCTGGCGAAAATTTTATGTGTCAGGAAACGCTGCATTGTCAAACATCACAGTGACTCAGATGCACCCTCGGGAGATGTGGACACCGCTAGATCACTGAACCTGAGAGCAGTGCACCTGCCTCCCCCAGCTGCCTCTCCCTTCTGGAGCCATTTTAGCTGGTATAACAGGTAAAACAATGTAGCAACTATATTAGCCAAAACCTAATACAAAGTCCCCCAAGGATACAGGGCTAAAACAACGTTGGTCTCCGCTATGCAACCACGTAGGTATGCAGGTACCCAGGTATGTCGTTATATTTAAGTATTCTTGCTGTTCATGCATTTATGCATGTAGTCCAAGGCAACTAAGCACATATGTATGCAGCTCAATGCAACTAAGCACATATGTATGCAATTCAATACAACTAAGCACATATGTATGCAGTTCAAATGAAAATATGCCAGCATGCGATTATGCAATATGCGTTTATGGAAGCATGTAAGTATGCGTTCATGCAAGCACACGCTTAAGCATGCAAATATGCGTTCATGCAAACATGCATTAACGCAAACACGCACCTACGCAATAAGCAAGCATGCGTTTATGTAACGTGTTTATGCAAGCAAGCCTGCATTTATGCAACATGTGTATGTAAATAAGCAAGCATGCGTTTATGCAACATGTGCTTATGCCAACACGCTTCTATGTAAACACGTATACTATGCTGCACCTGCTCAACTGCACCTGGCCCCATACTAGTTTTGTAGGATTAGCCAAGTACATAGGCATCCAATGTTTCCTCTATGCTGCTTCAAGACAGCCTAAAAATAAGCTCCTGCAGACCACATGCACGCTATTCTGGAGACACAACTCCTTAAAGTGCACCGATACCCGTACAGGAGTGTATCGACAGACAGTTGTACAAGCCCCCCGGATTAAACAGTAAATATACCTTTATGCAGTATATAACCATGACTGGTCACATTGCTCTCCTATAGAAAGTACATACATTCCATTATGTAGCCATGGGCTGAAGTTACGTCTCATAGTTATGCCTCTGAACAGCACACTGCCCACAGTGGCCACCAGGAGAAAGGCCAGGCAGTCAGATCTCTTTTTTTTTTTTTGCAGAGACTGCAAAATGCAGAATTACCCTTCCTGCTGCAGGACTCTGAGCATAAAAGGAGTCCAATCTTCACCCATCACGATGGGCTCTGTCATAAAAGACCTTCAGGGACTGGGTCTTCCTGAATCTGGGGTCTACTCTCCTGGACCTGTATAGCACCCTGCAGGAAAGCACCTTGGTTAGAACAAACACTGCACAGGGCTCCATTATGCAGGGTCTAGCACCTTAAGGCCGCATTACAGGCAAACCTCGAGGAATCGTCTCTCCTATCCAATGAGGCTCGGGTACCATCCATTTTGGCTGACAGCTTTTTTAAATGGATCGACTGAAGTCCATGATTCTTAATAGAACCTTCAAGTATGCTTCAAGAGCACATGTATCACATCAGTGACCACCTTACAGTCACTGGCAAAAACAATGAAGTACTTCCCTTACAGGAGGGGTTATATAGGGGAGGACTACCACTTTAATTCATTTTTAAAATTTAAAGCATTCATCCATGTTTAATTTTGCTGAGAAATCACTTTGACACCCCCCCCCCCAGCATTTCTGGATATGGCCATCTTAAATAAGGGTAGAGGATTTCATGTAGTCCGATGATTTGAAGAGTCATTTACTTCTTGGAATCCATGTGCCCTTAACTCAGGCAGGCAGGAGGGTGTGCTTAGCAGAGAAAACCCCTCCTCCCCTCCTGAAGACTCCTGGGCCTGGAAGCCAGAAAGTGATGAAATGTGCATTTAAAAAAAAAAAAAAAAAAAACAAGTAAATCTGATATACTTTCCTATCTATTTACTGATGCTAGCAGCATAAGGATTTAAAATAATCAATGTTGATTGAGAGAGTGAAACGCCACTTTATTAATCCTAATGGTTTTCAGTTAGGCTATGTTCACACTTTTTCGGTGCATTAATACAAAAAGCGTGTTGGCGTGCCTAACTTTACACATTAAAGTGAGTTGTGTTAGGACCGCCTATACATTTGTATGGGCTGCCTAGAACACTGAAACTCAACACAATGCAGGGTAGTGTGTTACCGTGTGTTTTGGTACACTAAATATGCATGTGCATTGGCAAGGTGCGTTGGGGTGCCATCTAGGCTCCGTTGACACTTGTGTAACTCCAAAGTTGTGCGATTTCCATTGCAACTTCGATGCAACTTTGGATGGGTGCGACTTGGGTGTAACCCTGGCTGTTGACTTTGACACAACTGTCGCATTGATAACATTAGGATGTGACTTTCATGCCACTTTTGAGAGTTTACATTGCAATTTAAGGCCCCTTTCACACGATCGGACCGTTCAGGTCCGCCTGTCAGTTTTGACGGCGGACCTGAATGGGCGCTCCATGTTAGCCTATGGAGCGACGGATGTCAGCGGAGACATGTCCGCTGACATCCGACCCGGTCCGATCCGCAAAAAGCAGACGGATGGCCCTACGTCCAGGTCTGTCGCTGGCGGATCGGATCGGGTGAGATCTGATGAAAACGGCCATGCTGTCCGTTTTCATCCGATCCCTCCATAGGCGGCAGCAGCGCCTGACAAGCCCCTCCCCGCTCAGTGAGCAGAGAGGGACCCGTCATCCCGCGGCTCAGCAAAGATCAACGGACAGATCTCCCACTGAGCCGGCGGACCGAGGCGGGCTCCGTAGAAACGGAATCCGCCTTGTGTGAAAGGGGCCTAAGACCATCAGGTTGCATTAAAGCAGTGCAGGAACCTGTTTTAAGTTGCATAGATTTGAACGGCTTCCATTGAAATACATGCCACTTTTTCTGTCCAAAGTCACATGGCAAGTTGCACAAGTGTGAACGGAGCCCACGAGTAAAGCTCCATTCACACTTGTGCAACTCCAAAGTCATGCGATTTCCGATGCAACTTTTGATGGGTGCGACTTGAATGCGACCTTGGCTGTTGGCTTTGACTCTGGCACAACAGTCGCATTGATAACATTAAGATGCGACTTTTGAGAGTTTACATTGCAGTCTGTGGCACTCAAGTCGCATGAAAGCAGTGCAGGAATTTTTTTTAAGTGGCATAGATTTGAGCGGCTTCCATTAAAACACACAGGCTGCGAATTGTCACGTGACTCGTGCACACTTGTGAGTGTCCAATGTCACACAATTGTGCATGGAGCCTAAAAGGCACTGCAGCACCACAACATGCTTTGCACTAATGTGCATGCTCCAGCATGCAAAGGTATGAACCTGGCCTTAAAGTATAACTAAAGGCAAAAGTGATTGTAAAGGCATTCTATGCATTAGGATAAAAAGCCTTCTGTGTGCAGCAGCCATCCCCCCCCCCCCCCCCAATACTTTCCTGAGTCCCATGTCCATCCAGCCATGTTGTAGGATTGTCTGGGCTGCCCGGGACCCCCCCCCTTCTGATTGGCTGAGACAGTAGCGTGGCGACAATGGCTCCCGCTGCTGTCAAAGTCAGTCAGCCTAAGGGGAGAGAAAGGGGGTGGGGCTGGGCCGTGGCTCCATGTCTGAATGGACACACGGAGCTGTGACTCAGCTTGGGTGCCTCCATAGCAAGCTGATTGCTGTGGGGGCACTCAACAGGAGGGAGGGGCCAGGAGTGCCAAAGAGGGACCCGAGAAGAGGAGGATCCAGGCTGTTCTGTGCAAAACCACTGCAACAGAGCAGGTAAGTATAACAGGTTTGTTATTTTTAACTATAATAAAAAAAACGAGACTTTACAATCACTTTCATTTGCAGAGATTTCCACTCACTTCCCGTTTGGGTATGGGACAGAAAGTGTAGGGAAGGGAAAACACTGCAATGGGACATAGATGGCGAAAAGGATCTGGACATGCCGTTTTTTTCTTTATTTGGCGTGGAGTTCCCCCTAAAGATTCATACCAGACACAGTGCCTGGTATTGTCAGGGATCAAAGTCGGATCTCTGTTCATTGATGTCGGACGCATGTCAGACTTCAAGTCGCAGGGCAAAGTCGGATCCAAAGTGGTACAACTGTCCTGTCATATCAGCATGAACCCGGCCTCAAGGCTGGGTTCACACTGATACTATACGACAGTCATACCACTGTCATCCTACTTTGCTCTGCGACATCAGTCCTACATCCAGGGCCGGTGCTACCACTAGGCAGCCGCCTAGGGCGCACTGCTGCCTAGGGTGCCCGGCCATTGGTGTTTCTACTCTCTTCTCTCTGCAGCAAGCAACTAAGTTTCAGCATCAGCAGCTAGCCGCCACTCCATTCGCACATAGTGTCAGAGGCAGAGCGGCGGCTGAGGACTGTGTCCCGACTCCCGAATGAATGGAAGCAAGCAAACATTCATTGATGGACGCTGCGGAGGCTGCATTTGATGGGCGCTGCTGAGGCTGCATTTGATGGGCGCTGCTGAGGCTGCATTTGATGGGCGCTGCTGAGGCTGCATTTGATGGGCGCTGCTGAGGCTGCATTTGATGGGCGCTGCTGAGGCTGCATTTGATGGGCGCTGCTGAGGCTGCATTTGATGGGCGCTGCTGAGGCTGCACTGATGGGCGCTGGGGAGGCTGCATTTGGTGGGCGCTGGGGAGGCTGCATTTGGTGGGCGCTGGGGAGGCTGCATTTGGTGGGCGCTGGGGAGGCTGCATTTGGTGGGCGCTGGGGAGGCTGCATTTGGTGGGCGCTGGGGAGGCTGCATTTGGTGGGCGCTGGGGAGGCTGCATTGATAGGCGCTGGGGAGGCTGCATTGATAGGCGCTGGGGAGGCTGCATTGATAGGCGCTGGGGAGGCTGCATTGATAGGCGCTGGGGAGGCTGCATTTGGTGGGCGCTTCTTAAAAAAAGTGGGGTATACATGGTCAGGGCAAAGGGGTTGGAGTCAGGGTTGGAGCCGGGGGGGCGGCAAAGGTTTTGCCTAGGGTGTCAAAAATCCTTGCACCAGACCTGCCTACATCCATTTGAATTGAATGAACAGGATACTACTTTGATCTGACTTTGTAATAGTAGACTTGTCCTTTGACCAATCAAAACGATCCCAGTGTGACAAATTCCTTTTACTGCTGCTGTAATTACCATGTTGGATGTCACAAGTCAGATGGTTAGGACAAGGATCCGAATTTGATACGACTTCAAAGATATTCAGTGGGCTGGAATAGGACCAAAGTAGTAGTGCAGGAAGCATTTTTAAAGTCGGATCCACTTGTGTCAGGCCAGTTAAGACGGCTCTCATAAGGAAACATTGATTTTCACATGTCATGCGACATGAGCTCCCAATGTTGGAACGTTTGCCGTACAAGTACAGGCTCGTCTGAAGTTTTCTAATGAACATCTGAATGATTCAGAGGAGAACTGGGTGAAAGTGTTGTGGTCAGATGAGACCAAAATTGGTCTCTTTGGCATTAACTCAACTCAAATGGAGAAGCAGGAGGAATGCTGCCTATGACCCCAAGAACACCATCCCCACCGTCAAACATGGAGGTGGAAACATTATACTTTGTGGGTGTTTTTTGGGGACAGGACAACTTCACTGCATCAAAGGGATGATGGATGGGGCCGTGCACTGTCAAATCTTGGGTGAGAACCTCCTTCCCTCAGCCAGGGCATTGAAAATGGGTCATGGATGGATATTCCAGCATGACAATGACCGAACACACACAGACAAGGCAACAAAGGAGTGGCTCAAGAAGAAGCGCATTATGGACCTGGAGTGGCCTAGCCAGTCTCCAGACCTTAATCTCATAAAAAATATGTGGAGGGAGCTGTAGGTTCCAGTTACCAAACATCAGCCTTGAAACCTTAATGACTTGGAGAGGATCTGCAGAGAGGAGTGGGACAAAATCCCTCCTGATATCTGTGCAAACCTGGTGGCCAACTACAAGAAACGTCTGACCTCTGTGATTGCCAACAAGAGATTTGCAACTAAGTCATGTTTTGCAATGGGGTCAAATAGTTATTTCACTTATTAAAATGCAAATCAATATATAACTTTTTTGAAATGCGTTTTTCTGGATATTTTTGTTGTTATTCTGTCTCTCACTGTTAAAATAAACCTACCATTAAAATTATAAACAGAATATTTGTCAGTGGGCAAATGTACAAAATCAGCAGGGGATCAAATACGTTTTTCCCTAACTGTAAGGCTACATTCACACGGAGGCACTTTTCAGGTTTTTTAGCGCTGAAAACTGCCTGCCATGCCAGCCCATTGTGAAAGCCTGAGTGCTTTCACACTGGGACGGTGCGCCTGCGGGATGGGAGAAAAAAAAAAAGTCCTGCAAACAGCATCTTTGGGGCGGTGTAGGAGCGCTGTATACAGCGTTCCTACACCGCCCATGCCCATTGGAATGAATGGGCAGAGCTTCGGAAGCTCCGCAACATGGGCGGTTTTAACCGTTTCTTTGGCCGTTAGCAGGGGTTAAAATCGTGCCGCTTGCGCGCAAAAACGAGCGGCGCTTTACCGCCAACGTGGCCGCAGTATGAAAGCAGCCTAAATCTTTGACGGGGGACCTGATGACCGAAATATAGCACAGATGGGGCGGCATGTATGCCCCCCTACCTGGAAATGCTAGATTACGTACATTTACATGATGCAGCACAGAGTGGCCGCCCACCTTAGTATATCTACATGGGGCAATCCATAAGCAGTTAGTTAGGGTCAAGCCTGGAATTCTACTTTAACTGCAGAAACCCCCAGCTCTCTATATGTCAATGTCAGCAATCCCAAGCCTTTGGAAGGGGAGTGTCCTATCCCTGTAGAGGTGAATGGCAGGTGACAGTACATACCTTTGCGGAATTCAGCCAGCTCCTCATTCTCCTCCTGCCCTCCATCCTGCTTCTTGTGCTCTGTCAGTGGGAATCTCCCCGTACACAGGGATCTCACATACATGATCTGAGGAGTTCTTCTCCTCACACAGTCCAGGCACCCCACACTGGCCCAGGCCGCCCTGTACCCTCTCCTCACACATTGCAATGTACTGTGTCTGCCCACCACACCCCTCCATAGACAGGCGGCCACAATCATATTATTACTGATCACTACACATCATAATGACAGGACTCTGCACTACTAAACTCGTTTCGCAGCTCAGTGTTCACCACCGCCTACTACTGACATATGCAGACACGCCCCTCTGTGAGGACAAAAGGATGATGGTAGTCGTAGTTTTCACAACGCTCCTCTCTAGTCTTCCCTGAGCACCCAGAACTACAATTCCCGGCATCCTCTACACTCAGCAGGCGGAAGTTTAGGTGACTTCTGAAGGGAACATGACCTGTGTGAGCTTGCTGGGTTATGTGCGACTGTTCCGTCAGATTAGGCGACCCGCCAGATTTCGTAACGGAAGTGACGTTCCCTCACGGCCATCTTGGTGCACCCCGCACTCGGCCACACTAAGCCTACAGTCTGAAGTCGCTAAGCGGACATCTTTTTACACCCACCAAAGTCAAACAGGGAGGGAAGACAATGTGTTCAGCAATAGAACTTAGTAGCCCATGCCAGAGCACTTCAAGTCCTAGCTGATTTCTGGTATACTGTGCACAGTCTGATACAACCATTGATTTCTGCCATTGGAACTGTCATTAGCAGCACTATATTGTCATTTTCAAGGATAATGTAAAGCAACATGGAAAAGTGCCATTATTGACTTTCATCTAAAAATGTCAGTTGCCCTGGCTCTTTGACAAAATCACAGCTCCTGATTAACTACTGGCTGACTGGGCTTTTTCTGGGACTTTTTCTTTACAAGTTGAAATCAGTATATCCCAAACATTATTCATTTTTTATTTATTTTTTAGCAGAGACCCTTACGGATAAAATGGTGATTTTTGTGCATAGGTTTTGCAAATGCATTTTTTTGGGAAAAAATTCACTTTAAAGCGGAGTTCCACTCAAAATTCGAACTTCTGCTTAGCTGTCTCCACCCCCTCCGGTGCCACATTTGGCACCTTTCTGGGGGGGGGGGGGGGGGGAGAAATGGGAATCCGTTTTTGACAGGTACCATTCCCCACTTCCGGAGATGGCGCCGTCTCTCATAAGTATCCCTCTGTCGGTCTCCCTATCCATCCCAATGTCCCCCTGTCCATCCCCCTATTCACCCCACTGTCCCCCTGTCCATTCCCCTATCCATCCCACTGTCCCCCATCCATCCCCCTATTCACCCCACTGTCCCCCTGTCCATTCCCCAATCCATCCCACTGTCCCCCTGCCCATCCCCCTATTCATCCCACTGTCCCCCTGTCCATTCAGCGATTCATCCTACTGTCCCCCTGTTCATCGCCCTATTCACCCCACTGTCCCCCTGTCCATCCCCCTATCCATCCCATTGTCCCCCTGTCCATCCCCCTATTCATCCCACTGTCCCCTGCCCTGTCCACCCCCCTATCTATCCCGCTGTCCCCCTGTCCATTCCCCTATCTATCCCGCTGTCCCCTGTCCATCCCCCTATTCATCCCACTGTCCCCCTGTCCATCCCCCTATTCATCCCACTGTCCCCCTGTCCATCCCCACTATTCCTCCCACTGTCCCCTGCCCTGTCCATCCCCCTATCCATCCCACTGTCCCCCTGTCCATCCCTCTATCTATCCTGCTGTCCCCCTGTCCATCCCCCTATTCATCCCACTGTTCATCCCCCTATCCATCCCACTGTCCTCCTGTCCATCCCCCTATCCATCCCACTGTCCCCCTGTCCATCCCCCTATTCATCCCACTGTCCCCCTGTCCATCCCCCTATTCATCCCACTGTCCCTCTGTCCATCCTCCTATCCATCCCCCTATTCATCCCACTGTCCTCCTGTCCATCCCACTATCCATCCCACATTCCCCCAGTCCATCCCCCTATTCATCCCACTGTCCCCCTGTCCATCCCCCTATTCATCCCCCTGTCCATCCCACTGTCCCCCTGTCCATCCCCCTATTCATCCCACTGTCCCCTTGTCCATTCCGCTATTCATCCTACTGTCCCCCTGTCCATCCCCCTATCCATCCCCCTGTCCATCCCCTTATTCACCCCAGTGTCCCCCTGTCCATCTCCTATTCATCCCATTGTCCCCCTGTCCATCGCCCTATTCACCCCACTGTCCCCCTGTCCATCCCACTATCCATCCCATTGTCCCCCTGTCCATCCCCTTATTCATCCCACTGTCCCCTGCTCTGTCCATCCCCCTATCCATCCCGCTGTCCCCCTGTCCATCCCCCTATCTATCCCGCTGTCTCCCTGTCCATCCCCCTATTCATCCCACTGTCCCCCTGTCCATCCCCCTATCCATCCCACTGTCCCCCTGTCCATCCCCCTATTCATCCCACTGTCCTCCTGTCCATCCCCCTATCCATCCCACTGTCCCCCTGTCCATCCCCCTATTCATCCCACTGTCCCCCTGACCATCCCCCTATTCATCCCACTGTCCCTCTGTCCATCCTCCTATCCATCCCCCTATTCATCCCACTGTCCCCCTGTCCATCCCCCTATCCATCCCATTGTCCCCCTGTCCATCCCCCTATTCATCCCACTGTCCCCTGCCCTGTCCACCCCCCTATCTATCCCGCTGTCCCCCTGTCCATTCCCCTATCTATCCCGCTGTCCCCTGTCCATCCCCCTATTCATCCCACTGTCCCCCTGTCCATCCCCCTATTCATCCCACTGTCCCCCTGTCCATCCCCCTATTCCCCCCACTGTCCCCTGCCCTGTCCATCCCCCTATCCATCCCACTGTCCCCCTGTCCATCCCTCTATCTATCCTGCTGTCCCCCTGTCCATCCCCCTATTCATCCCACTGTTCATCCCCCTATCCATCCCACTGTCCCCCTGTCCATCCCCCTATTCATCCCACTGTCCCCCTGTCCATCCCCCTATTCATCCCACTGTCCCTCTGTCCATCCTCCTATCCATCCCCCTATTCATCCCACTGTCCTCCTGTCCATCCCACTATCCATCCCACATTCCCCCAGTCCATCCCCCTATTCATCCCACTGTCCCCCTGTCCATCCCCCTATTCATCCCCCTGTCCATCCCACTGTCCCCCTGTCCATCCCCCTATTCATCCCACTGTCCCCTTGTCCATTCCGCTATTCATCCTACTGTCCCCCTGTCCATCCCCCTATCCATCCCGCTGTCCATCCCCTTATTCACCCCAGTGTCCCCCTGTCCATCTCCTATTCATCCCATTGTCCCCCTGTCCATCGCCCTATTCACCCCACTGTCCCCCTGTCCATCCCACTATCCATCCCATTGTCCCCCTGTCCATCCCCCTATTCATCCCACTGTCCCCTGCTCTGTCCATCCCCCTATCCATCCCGCTGTCCCCCTGTCCATCCCCCTATCTATCCCGCTGTCTCCCTGTCCATCCCCCTATTCATCCCACTGTCCCCCTGTCCATCCCCCTATCCATCCCACTGTCCCCCTGTCCATCCCCCTATTCATCCCACTGTCCTCCTGTCCATCCCCCTATCCATCCCACTGTCCCCCTGTCCATCCCCCTATTCATCCCACTATCCCCCTGACCATCCCCCTATTCATCCCACTGTCCTCTTGTCCATCCCACTATCCATCCCACATTCCCCCAGTCCATCCCCCTATTCATCCCACTGTCCCCCTGTCCATCCCCCTATTCATCCCCCTGTCCATCCCACTGTCCCCCTGTCCATCCCCCTATTCATCCCACTGTCCCTCTGTCCATTCCGCTATTCATCCTACTGTCCCCCTGTCCATCCCCCTATCCATCCCACTGCTCATCCCCTTATTCACCCCAGTGTCCCCCTGTCCATCCCACTATCCATCCCATTGTCCCCCTGTCCATCCCCCTATTCATCCCACTGTCCCCTGCCCTGTCCATCCCCCTATCCATCCCGCTGTCCCCCTGTCCATCCCCCTATCTATCCCGCTGTCCCCCTGTCCATCCCCCTACTCATCCCACTGTCCCCTGCCCTGTCCATCCCCCTATCCACCCCGCTGTCCCCCTGTCCATCCCTCTATCTATCCCGCTGTCCCCCTGTCTATCCCCCTATTCGTCCCCCTGTCCATCCCCCTATCCATCCCACTGTCCCTCTGTCCATCCCCCTATTCATCCCACTGTCCTCCTATCCATCCCCCTATCCATCCCACTGTCCCCCTGTCCATCCCCCTATTCATCCCACTGTCCTCTTGTCTATCCCCCTATCCATCCCACATTCCCCCAGTCCATCCCCCTATTCATCCCACTGTCCCCCTGTCCATCCCCCTATTCATCCCCCTGTCCATCCCACTGTCCCCCTGTCCATCCCCCTATTCATCCCACTGTCCCTGTCATGAGAAGGTCTACCCGTTGGTGGCGCTATCGGTCTCTTGGATCGCAGTACCAGTGTCCATCAGCAGGTGTCTTTCCAACACCTAGGACCTGCAGTAAGAGGTCTTTCCTGCTGGTGGCACTGTTGCATCCTCGGGCCGTAGTACCGGCGTCAACCAGCGGGTGCACTCTGGCAGTGTGGAGCAAACAGCTCACACTGCGCTCAGCTGTGACATGAGGTCAATTACCACAGCCTTACAAATACCCGGCAAGCCCTCATAGGCTTGCCTTGGTATCTCTCTCCCTGCGTTCTGACCTTGCTGCCTGTTTGACCTTGAGCCTGCTATCTGCCTTGTCCTGATCTGATCCCATCCCATCCCTATCCTGAGGCCTTCCTAGTCCTGTCTCTTCTGTTCCTGGCTCCCTTGGATCCCTGCCCTGAACCCCATCCATCCATCCATCCTCTCCTTGTCCTGTTCAGTTTCCCGTCCTTACCCTTCTGCTGACTTTCCTGTGTATGACCTTGGCTTGGCTTTGATTACGATTACGGTATCTCCATTTACCTATATATATATTGTTGTTTGTAGTGGGTTGTTGTGTGGGTTTGCACTGTTTTATATTCCTTTCACTTATCACTTGTTAATAAACACCATTATTTCACATATATGTGTTTTGGGTTTCCTCTGTGTAGTCCACACAGTCTGGTCAATTAGATATCCTGACAGTCCCCCTGTCCATTCCGCTATTCATCCTACTGTCCCCCTGTCCATCCCCCTATCCATCCCACTGTCCATCCCCTTATTCACCCCACTGTCCCCCTGTCCATCCCCCTATTCATCCCATTGTCCCCCTGTCCATCGCCCTATTCACCCCACTGTCCCTCTGTCCATCCCACTATCCATCCCATTGTCCCCCTGTCCATCTCCCTATTCATCCCACTGTCCCCTGCCCTCTCCATCCCCCTATCCATCCCGCTGTGCCCCTGTCCATTCCTCTATCTATCCCGCTGTCCCCCTGTCTATCCCCCTATTCATCCCACTGTCCTCCTGTCCATCCGACTATCCATCCCACTGTCCTCCTGTCCATCCGACTATCCATCCCACTGTACTCCTGTCCATCCGACTATCCATCCCACTGTCCCCCCGTCCATCCCCCTATTCATCCCACTGTCCCCCTGTCCATCTCACTGTCCCCCTGTCCATCCCCCTATCCATCCCACTGTCCCCCTGTCCATCCTATTCACCCCACTGTCCCCCTGTCCATCCCCCTATTCATCCCACTGTCCCCCTGTCCATCCCGCTATTCATCCCACTGTCCCTCTGTCCATCCCCCTATGCATCCCCCTATTCATCCCACTGTCCTCCTGTCCATCCCACTGTCCCCCCGTCCATCCCCCTGTCCATCCCCCTATTCATCCCCCTGTCCATCCCACTGTCCCCCTGTCAATCCCCCTATTCATCCCACTGTCCCCCCGTCCATTGCCCTATTCATCCCACTGTCCCCCTGTCCATCCCCCTATTCATCCCACTGTCCCTCTGTCCATTCCGTTATTCATCCTACTGTCCCCCTGTCCATCCCCCTATCCATCCCACTGTCCATCCCCTTATTCACCCCAGTGTCCCCCTGTCCATCCCACTATCCATCCCATTGTCCCCCTGTCCATCCCCCTATTCATCCCACTGTCCCCTGCCCTGTCCATCCCCCTATCTATCCCGCTGTCCCCCTGTCCATCCCCCTACTCATCCCACTGTCCCCTGCCCTGTCCATCCCCCTATCCATCCCGCTGTCCCCCTGTCCATCCCTCTATCTATCCCGCTGTCCCCCTGTCTATCCCCCTATTCGTCCCCCTGTCCATCCCCCTATCCATCCCACTGTCCCCCTGTCCATCCCCCTATTCATCCCACTGTCCCCCTGTCCATCCCCCTATTCATCCCACTGTCCCCCTGTCCATCCCCCTATTCATCCCACTGTCCCCCTGTCCATCCCCCTATTCATCCCACTGTCCCTCTGTCCATCCTCCTATCCATCCCCCTATTCATCCCACTGTCCTCTTGTCTATCCCCCTATCCATCCCACATTCCCCCAGTCCATCCCCCTATTCATCCCACTGTCCTCCTGTCCATCCCCCTATTCATCCCCCTGTCCATCCCACTGTCCCCCTGTCCATCCCCCTATTCATCCCACTGTCCCCCTGTCCATTCCGCTATTCATCCTACTGTCCCCCTGTCCATCCCCCTATCCATCCCACTGTCCATCCCCTTATTCACCCCACTGTCCCCCTGTCCATCCCCCTATTCATCCCATTGTCCCCCTGTCCATCGCCCTATTCACCCCACTGTCCCTCTGTCCATCCCACTATCCATCCCATTGTCCCCCTGTCCATCTCCCTAATCATCCCACTGTCCCCTGCCCTCTCCATCCCCCTATCCATCCCGTTGTGCCCCTGTCCATCCCCCTATCTATCCCACTGTCCCCCTGTCCATCCCCCTATTCATCCCACTGTCCCCCTGTTCATCCTCTTACTCATCCCACTGTCCTCTGCCCTGTCCATCCCCCTATCCATCCCGCTGTCCCCCTGTCCATTCCTCTATCTATCCCGCTGTCCCCCTGTCTATCCCCCTATTCATCCCACTGTCCCCCTGTCCATCCCCCTATTCATCCCACTGTCCTCCTGTCCATCCCACTATCCATCCCACTGTCCCCCCGTCCATCCCCCTATTCATCCCACTGTCCCCCTGTCCATCTCACTGTCCCCCTGTCCATCCCCCTATTCATCCCATTGTCCCCCCGTCCATTGCCCTATTCATCCCACTGTCCCCCTGTCCATTCCGCTATTCATCTTACTGTCCCCCTGTCCATCCCCCTATCCATCCCACTGTCCCCCTGTCCATCCTCCTATTCACCCCACTGTCCCCCTGTCCATCCCCCTATTCATCCCACTGTCCCCCTGTCCATCCCGCTATTCATCCCACTGTCCCTCTGTCAATCCCCCTATGCATCCCCCTATTCATCCCACTGTCCTCCTGTCATCCCACTATCCATCCCACTGTCCCCCCGTCCATCCCCCTATTCATCCCACTGTCCCCCTGTCCATCCCCCTATTCATCCCCCTGTCCATTCCACTGTCCCCCTGTCCATCCCCCTATTCATCCCACTGTCCCCCCATCCATTGCCCTATTCATCCCACTGTCCCCCTGTCCATCCCCCTATCCATCCTGCTGTCCTCCTGTCCATCCCACTGTCCCCCTGTCTATCCCACTGTCCTCCTTTCCATCCCACTATCCATCCCACTGTCTCCCTGTCCATCCCCCTATCTATCCCACTGTCCTCCTGTTCATCCCACTATCCTCCTGTCCACCCCCCTATCCATCCCACTGTCCCCCTGTTCATCCCACTGTCCCCCTGTCCATCCCACTGTCCCCCTGTCCATCCCACTGTCCCCCTGTCCATCCCCCTATCCATTTCACTATCCATCCCACTGTCCCCCTGTCCATGCCCCTATTCATCCCACTATCCATTGCACTGTCCCCCTGTCCATCCCCCTATTCATCCCACTGTCCCCCTGTCCATCACCCTATTTATCCCACTGTCCCCCTGTCCATCCCCCTGTCCATCCCCCTATCCATCCCCCTGTCCATCCCCCTATCCATCCCCCTATCCATCCCCCTATCCATCGCCCTATTCACCCCACTGTCCCCCTGTCCATCCCACTATCCATCCCATTGTCCCTCTGTCCATCCCCCTATTCATCCCACTGTCCCCTGCCCTGTCCATTACCCTATCCATCCCGATGTCCCCCTGTCCATCCCCCTATCTATCCCGCTGTCCCCCTGTCCATCCCCCTATTCATACCACTGTCCCCCTGTCCATCCCCGTACTCATCCCACTGTCCCCTGCCCTGTCCATCCCCCTATCCATCCCACTGTCCCCTGCCCTGTCCATCCCCCTATCCATCCCGCTGTCCCCCTGTCCATCCCTCTATCTATCTCGCTGTCCCCCTGTCCATCCCCCTATTCATCCCACTGTCCATCCCCCTATCCATCCCACTGTCCCCCTGTCCATCCCCCTATTCATCCCACTGTCCTCCTGTCCATCCCACTATCCATCCCACTGTCCCCCCGTCCATCACCCTATTAATCCCACTGTCCCCCTGTCCATCCCCCTATTCATCCCTCTGTCCCCCCATCCATTGCCCTATTCATCCAACTGTCCCCCTGTCCATTCCGCTATTCATCCTACTGTCCCCCTGTCCATCCCCCTATCCATCCCACTGTCCCCCTGTCCATCCTCCTATTCACCCCACTGTCCCCCTGTCCATTCCCCTATTCATCCCATTGTCCCCCTGTCCATTGCCCTATTCACCCCACTGTCCCCCTGTCCATCCCCCTATCCATCCCATTGTCCCCCTGTCCATCCCCCTATTCATCCCACTGTCCCCTGCCCTGTCCATCCCCCTATCCATCCCGCTGTCCCCCTGTCCATCCCCCTATCTATCCCGCTGTCCCCCTGTCCATCCCCCTATTCATCCCACTGTCCCCCTGTCCATCCCCCTATCCATCCCACTGTTCCCCTGTCCATCCCCCTATTCATCCCACTGTCCCTCTGTCCATCCCCCTATCCATCCCCCTATCCATCCCCCTATTCATCCCACTGTCCTCCTGTCCATCCCACTATCCTTCCCACTGTCCCCCCCGTCCATCCCCCTATTCATCCCACTGTCCCCCTGTTCACCCCCCTGTTCACCCCCCTGTCCATCCCACTGTCCCCCTGTCCATCCCACTATCCATCCCACTGTCCCCCCCGTCCATCCCCCTGTCCATCCCCCTGTCCATCCCCCTGTTCACCCCCCTGTCCATCCCACTGTCCATCCCCCTGTTCACCCCCCTGTCCATCCCACTTTCCCCCTGTCCATCCCCCTATTCATCCCCCTATCCATCCCACTGTCCTCCTGTCCATCCCCCTATCCATCGCACTGTCCTCCTTTCCATCCCACTATCCATCCCACTGTCCCCCTGTCCATCCCCTATTCATCACACTGTCCCCTGTGCATCCCATTGCCCCCCTGTCCACCCCCCTATCTATCCCACTGTCATCCTGTTCATCCCACTGTCCCCCTGTCCATCCCTCTGTTCATCCCACTGTCCCCCTGTCCACCCCCCTATCCATCCCAATGTCCCCCTGTCCATCCACCTATCCATCCCACTATCCATCCCACTGTCCCCCTGTCCATCCCCTTATTCATCCCCCTATTCATCCCACTGTCCCCCTGTCCATCCCCCTATCCATCCTAATGTCCCCCTGTCCACCCCACTATCCACCCCACTATCCACCCCACTATCCACCCCACTATCCATCCCACTATCCATCCCACTATCCATCCCACTATCCATCCCACTATCCATCCCACTATCCATCCCACTATCCATCCCACTATCCATCCCACTGTCCCCCTGTCCATCCCCCTATTCATCCCACTATCCATCCCACTGTCCCCCTGTCCATCCCCCTATTCATCCCACTGCGCCCCTGTCCATCACCCTATTTATCCCACTTTCCCCCTGTCCATCCCTCTATCCACCCCACTGTCCCCCTGTCTATCCCCTATCCATCCCATTGACCCCCTGTCCACCCCCCTATCCATCCCACTGTCCCCCTGTCCATCCTCCTATCCATCCCACTGTCCTCCTTTCCATCCCCCTATTCATCCCACTGTCCCCCTGTCCATCCCCCTATCCATCCCACTGTCCCCCTGTCCATCCCCCTATCCATCCCACTGCCCCCCTGTCCATCCCAATGTCCCCCTGTCCATCCCCCTATCCATCCCAATGTCCCCCTGTCCATTCCCCTATCCATCCCATTGTCCCCCTGTCCGTTCCCCTATCCATTCCACTGTCCCCCTGTTCATTCCCCTATCCATCCAGGGGAGGGAATCCAGGTGAGGGGCACTCACCTGGAGCCCCTCCCCCATACACCGGAACCGGACAGCGCAAATCCTCTCACCGACACCCACCAATCACCTCAAATCTGCTCCTCCCGCCAAGAGCCAGCCAATTGCCGGTGTTCTGCCAAGAAAGTTCCGCTCGGTGGATAAGGACCCCCCTCTACTGCGCAGGCGCTGTGCCTGCGCAGTAGGATCCGGTGGAAATAGCCGAAGATGAATAGGGGAAAATCAGCTGCACACGGCGCCTGTAAGAGGGCCCCTTGCAGACTCGCTTTGCTCGCCACGCTTCGGGCACGGCCTCGCTTCGCTCGGCTCTTTTTTATTCCCCCTCTAGGTCCACTTGGATGGTGGGGATGGAACCTGGACCCAGGGCGCAGGGGCCGTGTACAGCTGATTGTAGATTTTGTGCTTCGGCTATCTCCGGCGGCTGATAAAAGTTCGTACTGTGCAGGCGCTGCGCCTGCGCAGTACAGGGGGGGAACTTATCCGCCGAGGGAACTTTCTCGGCAAGACACCGGCCAGTGCACAGGTCATGCGCATTCAGAGTGCTGACCAATCTAAAACTAGCAGACAGGGCCTGCTGACCAATCACATCTAAGCTAAAATCAACCAGGGCTCCGGAAGAAGATTGACAGCTCCGCGATGCAATCACACTGCGGGAAAAGGTGGAGGGCGTTATTGGACAGCTGAAGTGATGAGCAGGCCAATGAGCGGCGAGGCGTGTTGTTTGTGCTATGCTGTTGATCTTATCTAATGTGTGCACGGTTTATTGAAACAGCTGATGCCACGTCACAGGAAGTGATGTGAGTTCGACATTCTGTAAATTTTCAACAATTTGTCCAAAGACAAATGTGCAGCAGCCCAATAGTTCTGTGGATATGGAATCGCTAATGAATAGAAGGATTTACATTGTCCAGAAAAATAGACACCCCCCTATCAGTTCTGTGCTGGGTGACCTCTTAATCTAATAAGGTGGTCGCAGCATTCACCTCACGAGGGGCACATAATATCCCATTTACATGGGGGGATGGGTTAAAATAGGCTGTTGAGTTGCAGGTTCCCCATCCCCTGACCATCCAGCGGCCATATTGATAACCAGCGCCATGCATGTGATGCGCCAAAATTTACATAAAAGGACACCAAGCAGTACGACTGCTCATTCCAATGAAGTGGTGCCACCACATGCCAAAAGTCACCCCGATCCCATCACCCTGACCCCGTCACCCTGATCCCGAGCAACCCAGACCCATCACCCTGATCCCGTCACCCTGATACCAGGCACCCCAGGCCCATCAACCTGACCCTGAGCACCCCAGGCACGTCACCCTGATCCCGAGCAATTCATCACCCTGATCCCAAGCAGTCCAGACCCATCACCCTGACCCCGAGCAGCCTAGACCCATCACCCTGATCCTGAGCAGCCCAGACCTGTCACTCTGACCCCGAGCAGTCCAGACCCATCACCCTGACCCCGAGCAGCCCAGACCCGTCACCCTGATCCCCCACAGCCCAGACCCGTCACCCTGATCCCGAGAAGCCCAGACCTGTCACCTTGATCTCGAGCACCCCAGACCCGTCACCCTTATCCCGAGCAGCCCAGAACCATCACCTTGACCCCGAGCAGCCCAGACCCATCACCCTGACCCCGAGCAGCCCAGACCCGTCACCCTGTCCCATCACCCTGATCCCGAGCAGCCCAGACCCGTCACCCTGATCCCGAGCCCCCCAGACCCGTCAACCTGATCCCGAGCACCCCAGACCCGTCACCCTGACCCCGAGCAACCCAGACCTGTCACCCTGACCCCGAGCAGCCCAGACCCGTCACCCTGACCCCGAGCAGCCCAGACCTGTCACCTTGATCCCGAGCAGCCCAGACCCATCGCCCTGATCCCGAGCACCCTAGACCCATCACCTTGATCCTGAGCACCCCAGACCTGTCTCCCTGATCCCTGATTTTTTTTTAGGAGAGACCCTAGGGAATAAAATGGCTGTCATTGTAATATTTTATGTCACGCGGTATTTGCGCATCAGTCTTTCAAACGCAATTTTTTTGGAAAAAAATCTACTGAATTAAAAAAAAAAACACAAAAGTTACCCCAATTTGCTTTGTAAAATGTGAAAGATGATATTACGCCAAGTAAAGATATACCTAACATTTAACGCCTTAATAATGCGCACGCTCGTGGAATGACAGCAAACTATAGCACTTAAAAAATGTCCATAGGCGACACTTTAAAAATGTGTACAGGTTGTCAGTTTAGAGTTACAGAGGAGATCTGGTGATAGAATCGCAGCAATACCGCACATGTTTGGTTTGAACGCTGTTTACATATGCGAGTGTGATCTACGTATGTATTCACTTCTGCATGCAAGCATGGGGGGATGGGGGGGGTGGCGCTTTAAAATTATTCATTTTTTTATTGTTTATTTATTTATTTTTTTACACTTTTCCTTAATTTTTTTTTTATTGTTTGATCACTTTTATTCCTATTAGAAGAAATGTACTGGTCCTCTTTATGGGAAGATCTGGGGTCTATAAGTGCCCCCACCCCCACATCTCTGCTCTAGACTGGAAAGCCTAAGATTAAAAAAAAAAAATTGATCTCAGGTTTCAAAGAAAAAAAACTACAATTTACATCTGCCGGCACTGGAAGTGACGTCATGGCGTCGCTTCCAGCCTCCGAGGGTCATAGATGGCCGAGGACCATTGGGTCCACAGCTAGCTCTATGGTAAACCGCTGCCACCGTATCTGTTTTCCGGCTCCCCAATTGCAGGGGAGAGCTGTAGGAGGCAGGAGGCTGCCTGTAAAAGCAGTCAAGCAGCTAAATAGATGCTATGACGGCTTTTACTTTGCAGGGAATCATCAGCTGAAAACAAAGATATCTGAATGAGGCCTGCAGCTGCACCCATCATACCGATATATCCACTTAAAGTACATGACGTCATATGACACCCACCCGGTGGGAAGTAGTTAATAATAACAATAATATTATTTTAGTGTTATTTTTATTTATTTTTAATTTGCAGGAGCCAATCAAAGGAGTTGTGTGCCAATATGATAACAGGGAGCATGCTGATAGGAGGATAGAGCAGAGTGATGCTGGCTGTGAAATGTTCCTGGATACCTGCAGCAGGATTCCTGTTTCAGCGCACAATAGGTCAGTAGAGATCCCCGTCAGTGTCAAAATGGAGGGGGGGGGGGTGTCGGTGTAATATTCCTGCTGGGGGAGTATTGGTGTAATATTCCTGCTGGGGGAAGTATGGGTGTAATATTCCTGCTGGGGGGAGTATTGGTGTAATATTCCTGCTGGGGGAAGTATGGGTGTAATATTCCTGCTAGGGGATGTCAGTGTCAGGATTGTGGGGTGTCATGTAATATTCCTGCTGGAAAGTGTATCTGTGTAATGTTCCTGCTGGGGGGGGAGTATGAGTGTAATATTCCTGCTGGAAGGAGTATTGGTGTAATGTTCCTGCTGGGGGGAGTATTGGTGTAATATTCCAGCTGGAGAGAGTATTGGTGTAATGTTCCTCCTGGGGGGAGTATGGGTTTAATATTCCTGCTGGAGAGAGTATTGGTGTAATGTTCCTCCTGGGGGGAGTATGGGTGTAATATTCCTGCTGGGGGGAGTATCAGTGTAATGGTGGGGTGTCAGTGTATTATTACAGCTGGGGGGGTGTATGGGTGTAATATTCCTGCTGGGCAGTGGTGTCGCTATGGGGGGACGGGGGGTGCGGCCCACACCTGGGTGACACCCGCCATAGGGGTGACACCAGGGGCGCATCATTCATCTCTGTGCAGTGTGTGCGGGACTGAGCCACACTGCACACATTGTTGTCTGGAACAAATCTGAGCCCCACAGGTGCGCCTATGACTGCCGGCTGCTCATGTCATATTAATCCCCACACACAGCACACAAAGCTGCTCCGGGTCACAATGCCTCAGATGAGCAGCGCTGCAGACTCTGCTTGCCCCATCTCTCCTGACCAACAAAAGCGATCACAGTACTGACCAGCAGCACCATCGGCCAATTGGAAGAGCTCGGGAAAGACATCCTCTGCCCAGCAGTATCTCTGAGAGACAGAGGGGGTGGGCGATGTGTATGACAGCTCTACTGTCCTGGCGGCAGCTCCTTCCATAGTCCACACTGCACACTTTCTGTGAGTTGTAGCTGCTCTTCTGCAGAAGCCCCTCTGTCCTCTCTTCTGTTCTGTGTAACATGCAGGACCCAGCAGATGCAGAAGACAGCGGACAGAGGGAGAAGAACCGGAGAGGGCTAGAAGACATCAGCAGAGAGCGGAGAGTGGAGAAGACCCGGAGAGGGGAGAAAAACCGACAGAGGCAGAAGACGTCAGTGGAGGAGGCAGTGAGCGGAGCCGGAGTGGGGAGAGGAAATCGGAGGAGACAACGGAGCTGCCCTAATAAATTACTTTAAAAATATGTGTAATGTGTTTTATTTTTGACACTTTTTTTCAGGTGAATGGGTAGGGGTACAATATATCCCATACTCATTCACATAGGGTGGGGGGCTGGGATCTGGGGGCCCCCTTGTTAAAGGGGGCTTCCAGATTCCGATAAGCCCCCCGCCCGCAGACCCCGACAACCAACGGCCAGGGTTGTCGAGAAGAGGCTCTTGTCCTCATCAACATGGGGACAAGGTGCTTTCGGGTGGGAAGCCCAGGGCCCCCCTGCCCCAAAGCACCCACCCCCCCATGTTGAGGGCATGTGGCCTGGTACAGTTCAGGAGGGGGGGCGCTCGCTTATCCCCACCCCCTTTCCTGACCTTCCGGGCTGTGTGCTCGGATAAGGGTCTGGTATGGTGGGGACCCCAATGCCGTTTTTTCGGCGTGGGGTTCCCCTGAAAATCCATACTAGACCGAAGGGCCTGGTATGCTCTTGGAGGGGGAACCCATACTGGTTTTTTCCCCTTAGTTCCCCTTAAAGATTCATACCAGACACAGTGCCTGGTATTGTTGGGGATCAAAGTCTGATACCTGTTCATTGAAGTTGGACTTCAAGTCGCAGGGCAAAGTCGGATCCAAAGTGGTACGACTGTCGAGTCTTACCAATGTGAACCCGGCCTTAGATAGATGATAGACTAAACAGTAGATGTGGCGCTGTTCTTAAATTATACCAGGAGTCTAAATTGCTCCAATGATAAACTCTAGCCAATAACTTTTTTTAAATAAATAAATAAATAAATAATCCTTAGTACAAAAAGTATGTGACATGTAAATAAAGTGTAAAAATTACAAGAAAAACAGAAATGCAAGGCACGCACACCTAGCGCATTACCAGAGATAATTTAATAAGAAGAAATTTTTGTAAAAAGTGGGTACTCACAAAATGCAACTGACAAAAGGCCATAAACACAGTGCATGGACATGCACAGAACACGGGGTACAGCTAACGTGTTTTGGGGGTGCACCCCCTTTCTCAAAGCTTCCTCAGAGTGAGCCTAGCTCTGAGGAAGAGGGTGCGCCCCTGAAGCGCATTAGCTGTACCCCGTGTTCTGTGCATGTCCATGCACTGTGTTTATGGCCTTCTGTCAGTTGCATTTCGTGAGTACCCTCTTTTATACAAAAATTTCTTCTTATTAAATTATCTCTGGTAATGCACTAGGTGTGCGTGCCTTCCATTTCTGTTTTTCTTGTAGTTCCTTTCGGATTAGCCCATCTGAGAAAGGCAGCATCCACCTAGTTTTGGGATACCATATATACCTTTCACACCATCACACCACCATTTTATCTGACATCTGTTACTTTTTTTAAAATTTTATTTAGCATATCCAAAGTTAAACATACAAGACATCGGGTAGGTATTACAATAAATTCCACAATGATCCAGACAATAGTGTAACCATCAGCAGTCTATGACCACAATGTCCCGAATCTTCAACCCTACCCCGTACTCAGTATAGTTTCTTTCTTTTTATTTATTTATTTATTTTTTGTTTTGTTTTATGTTTTAACAGTAGAAAACAAACAGTTCAACAACCCCCCCCAACTTGCCCCTTAGAAGAAGGAGGTAACCGATCCCCCCAATTCCGTTAAGGGCAGAACCCCCCCCCCCAGGGGTTTCAACGTTTATTTTAGAAACCATGGACAATGGGATAGAACTGTACAAACCCTACATCCTTCTAACTTCAATATTCATTTGTCAGTGCATTGTGCTCATATTCCCACCCTCTGGCGGAACTCTGCCATTGGGATTATGCTCCTAGGTATGGCCGCAACTCTAGGCCCCTTCTTCCTCCAGTGTGTTCTTGAAGTCCACCCTTCTAAACCATACCGTCCTGAATTTCTTGCGGATACCCCTGGCCTCATACGTCATCCTATATAAAAGTACATCCGCATTTACTACTTTTACCCACATCCCTACTGTCAGCTGTTCTCCATAGATCCAGTGCCGGGCTATAAGTTTTCTTACTCCAAAAGTATAAAATCCTAAGGAACAGTTTAGTGTATACATTCATTTTCTCCAGGTCAAAGACCCCCAGGAGGCAGCGTAGGGGAGAACATATATTAGGTAGGTCACTTGAGACCATAAAGGTCTTATTTTAGTGCATTCCCATACCATATGGATGAATGTCCCTTCCACCCCCCATACATTTATGACACACTGCAGAGTCTCTCTTATGCATTTAATATAATCTAGTTGGCGTGTGGTACAGCTGCTGAAAGTATCAAAGTTGAATCATCTTATCCGTGGAAGAGATGACAGATACAAGATAAGTATCAAGAGCTTCCTGGCATAACTCCTCAGTAGGGATGACTTCGAGTTCGAATCAAACTCATGATCGACTCGAACATCAGCTGTTCGCCAGTTCACCGAACAGCGAACAATTTGGGGTGTTCGCGGCAAATTCGAAAGCCGCAGAACACCCTTTAAAAGTCTATGGGAGAAATTAAAAGTGCTAATTTTAAAGGCTTATATGCATGGTATTGTCATAAAAAGTCTTTGGGGACCTGGGTCCTGCCCCAGGGGACAAGGATCAATGCAAAAAAAGTTTTAAAAACGGCCGTTTTTTCGGGGGCAGTGATTTTAATGATGCTTAAAGTGAAACAATAAAAGTCTAATATTCCTTTAAATTTCGTACCTGGGGGTGTCTATAGTATGCCTGTGAAGGGGCGCATGTTTCCCGTGTTTAGAACAGTCTGACAGCAAAATGACATTTCAAAGGAAAAAAAGTCATTTAAAACTACTCGCGGCTATTAATGAATTTCCGGTCACATAAAAGTTCATTGATAAAAACAGCATGGGAATTCCCCACAGGGGAACTCCGAACCAAAATTAATTAAAAAAATGACGTGGGGGGGTCCCCCTAAATTCCATACCAGGCCCTTCAGGTCTGATATGGATATTAAGGGGAACCCCGGCCAAAATTTTAAAAAAAATGGCGTGGGGTCCCCCTCAAAATCTATACCAGACCCTTCAGGTCTGGTATGGATTTTAAGGGGGACCCCGCGCCAAAATTAAAAAAAAATGGTGTGGGGTCCCCCCAAAAATCCATACCAGACCCTTATCCGAGCATGCAACCTGGCAGGCCGTAGGAAAAGAGGGGGGGATGAGAGAGTGGCCCCACCTCCTGAACTGTACCAGGCCACATGCCCTCAACATTGGGAGGGTGCTTTGGTTTTGCCCCTAAAACACCTTGTCCACATGTTGATGGGGACAAGGGCCTCATCCCCACAACCCTTGCCCGGCGGTTGTGGGGGTCTGCGGGCGAGGGGCTTATCGGAATCTGGAAGCCCCCTCTAACAAGGGGACCCCCAGATCCCGGCCCTCCCCCCTGTGTGAAATGGTACCCCTACCATTTCACAAAAAAACTGTCAAAGATGTTAAAAATGACAAAAAATGCTTCTTCTTTCTTCTATCTTCTTTCTTCTATCTTCTATCTTCTATCTTCCTACGGTTTCTTCCTCCATGTTCTTCTTCTGGTTCTTCCTCCGGTGTTCGCTCCTCCTCTTCTGACAGTTCTTAAATAACGGGGGCAGGGCCACCCTGTGACCCCGCCCCCTCTGACGCACGGGGATTTGACGGGGACTTTCCTGTGGCATTCCCCGTGACGTCAGAGAAGGCGGGGCCACCCGTTACGTAACCCCGCCCCCCCTTGTAAAGTCACGGGGAATGCCACAGGGAAGTCCCCGTCAAGTCCCTGTGCGTCAGAGGGGGCAGGGTCACCGGGTGGCTCCGCCCCCCATTATTTAAGAACCATCAGAAGAGGAGAAGCGTCACACAGCGGGAGCCTCCCTCCATGCCATCATGGATGCAGAGCGGCCCGAGGAGAAGAAGATAAGAAGATGCCGCGGAGGAAGATGCCGGACGAGAACACCGGAGGAAGAACCAGAAGAACCAGAAGAAGAAGAAGATGGAGGAAGAAACCGAAGGAAGATAGAAGAAAGAAGATAGAAGAAAGAAGAAGCATTTAAATAAAGGAATTGTCAAAAACTGTCTCTTGTCATTTTTAACATTTTGGACAGTTTTTTTGTGAAATGGTAGGAGTACGAAATTACCATTTTACACAGGGGGGAGGGCCGGGATCTGGGGGTCCCCTTGTTAAAGGGGGCTTTCAGATTCCGATAAGCCTGAAGGGCCTGGTATGGAATTTAGGGGGACCCCCATTTTTTTAAAATTAATTTTGGTTCAGGGTTCCCCTATGGGGAATTCCCATGCCGTTTTTATCAATGAAATTTTATGTGTATTGTCGGACCGGCAATTCATTAATAGCTGCGAGTAGTTTTAAATGACTTTTTTCCTTTGAAATGTCATTTTGCTGTCAGACTGTTCTAAAGAAGGGAAACATGCGCCCCTTTACAGGTATACTATAGACACCCCCCAGGTACGAAATTTAAAGGAATATTACACTTTTATTGTTTCACTTTAAGCATTATTAAAATCACTGCTCCCGAAAAAAACGTCCGTTTTTAAAACTTTTTTTTGCATTGATACATGTCCCCTGGGGCAGGACCCAGGTCCCCAAATACTTTTTATGACAATAACTTGCATATAAGCTTTTAAAATTAGTACTTTTGATTATTCATGTTCATGTCCCATAGACTTTAACGGTGTTCACGTGTTCAAACTAATTTTTTGCCTGTTCGAAAGTTCTGGTGCGAACCGAACTTGGGGATGTTCGGCTCATCCCTACTCCTCAGACAACTCCAGTACAATAGCCACCCATCGAGCCCTGGCCTTGGCTAGCAACCCCGGGTTCCAGGGACCCACTGCCCTATAATACCTAGAGATTCGTTTGGCTGGATCCGGATCAATTAGAATCTTCTCTAGAACCGTATTTTGTACCTGAAGCTCCCTGCTCCCAAATTGAGCCACCGCTGCATGGTGCAGCTGAACATAGGGAAAATGCCACATCCTGGGTATGCCAAATTGTTCCCGCAATTGTGTAAAAGTGGACAATCTGTTGTCCTGTCATATATAATGTAGATACTTTATACCATGCTTTGCCCATATCTGTCCGTCTGTTAATTTAAAAAACTCCTCCAAGGATTTATTACACCACAAAGGGCTATTTGGGGATAGCCGTAAGGGCCCATCATTCATCCGTTGGGAACAGAGATGAAATATTTTGCCAGGAAGCGCCATGACTGACCCCACCTTCCTCCCCGGGATCCCCTTCCTGTAAACCATGTTTAGTAGGGTTTCTTGCAAGGTGGCAACTGCTGCTTCCAGTAAAGTAGTGACATGACATCTGTTACTCTACCTTGGAAGACCTATTAACGCTGGAAGTGACTGTTTTTTGTATAAAGTGTAAAAATATAAAGTGACAAGTAATGGCGCCAAGAATTTGTGAATAAAAAATAATTACATTAAAACATATGAGTGAAGCTGCCCCTTTAAGAGTGGATAAGATCACTCCAATTTAGTGAATGAATATATAAGGAAAGGTGTGGCGCTATCTCATAATAAACCTTCATCCATTAATAGTGTCAAATTCACATCAAACAGCAAAAAAGCTTATATAACCATTAAGAAAAAGTCCAAATAAAATTCTTCAATAATAATAAATCTTCACATAAAAAGAAGAAGAGAAAAAAGTACAATCAATGATTCAGAGCAGATATAAGCTTTCAAGTAGTGCTCCACCAAAATTATGCATAACAAATGCACACTCACCAGAACCTTATATCAAAAAAGCCTAATATGAATGTAGAGTCTATCTCAATCAGCAGCATAGGTGAAAACGATTCCTGTAGCTTTAGTGGAAATCAGGGAATATAGCTCGGGAGAAAAGATATGCAATCATAGCGCAACATGTTTGATACCAAGGGGAACAAGCAAACATATAAGGAACATATAAGGAAATGCACACTTACATGTGCTATAAATTAGCACTGTCATGTATAGCTTGAGGTAGATACGCCCGCTGTTCAACCAGCCGCGGCGTGCGTTTCAAAACAGCAGGGTAAGGAACCAGCAGATCCAGATATGATGTCAGTGGAGAGCGGACATACAGCCTCTATGCATTTTGTGTTACACACGTCATCAGGCAGCTATTGAAGAATTTTATTTGAACTTTTTTTTTTGCCGTTTGATGTGAATTGGACACACTATTAATGGATGAAAGTTTATTATGAGATAGCTCCACACCTTTCCTTATATATTCATGTAAACATAAAGTGACTGATGCTTAGAATGCGGCTAATACTCTGACAAAGTGATTAATTCATATGCATAACATAACATAAGTGCAATCACAAATAGATAAAGTGACTGGTGCTTTAAATACAGTTGGTGTTAGAACAAATTAATTCATATGCATGTACATATCATGACATAAGTGCAATCTTGAATTAAAGTGACTGGTGCTTCAGTGAACAAGTTGATATGACTGTGCTGGTGCTTTTTATGGTGCTCCCCTATAGGTATTGCACTCACTGGAGATATTCACCCACAAAGGGGTATTTTACATCAGATTACAGATCCGCGCCTTTAAAGATCTCTCCTTGCTTTGGTCTTTTAGATAATCATCCGTTTCCCCCTCATACAGAAAAAAGATGCCCCCATAGCATGATACCATATTCCAAAAAATGTATTCATTGTATGCAGTTGGAAACATACTCACATTGTCTCTGTATATGTAAAACGTTTAAAAATCAGGAAGCCAGGACGATTCGCCTTCCACGATCCTAAACTGGAAGTGACGCAAAACTGCTGCAAGCTCCGCCCTACGTGTTTCGTCATCAAGATGTCATCTGGAGCGGCGCCATCTTGCTACACTGACGATTCCGACCACGTGATTGGTGGCTATTTTTGGTTAGTCTGGGGAATTTATATACTGTGAGATATTACTGTTTTACTACTATGTGTTTTTTGTATGGATATAGTGTAGTGTCTTTCTAACAATAATTCATGGGTTTTTCATGTTGGCAACTGTAATCGGACCACCATGGGTATAGGACAAAGGGATTTCTATCTACACATTAGAGCTAATGGGACACAGATGGTGAAAAAAAAAAATCTCACAGTGGTTATTGCCCTCCTTTGATCCATCCAAAATGAAAGAAAATGTTTTGCCTATATTTCTAGTTTAATTCAGGGGCAGTTATTGCATTTTTTGCAAAGGTGGACCTTGCCTTTAAATATAAAGAATTTTGACTATTTGGTTCATGCTTGTTCTGGGTTTGTGATTCAGGAGTATTAAAGCCAGACAACTAGCATTTTTAGTGGGAGGTTGTCATAGGCACGAACGCGAAGCACAGCCCACTGACCCTGTAGTGATGTCGTCACAGAGCACCACCGATCCTCGCTCCAGCTATCCGGAAGCAATGTGAGCCAATAGTGCAGCCGGATCGTGGCCAGACAACAGATCACCACCATCATCAGCCAGTGACCCAGGTTTCACCCCGGGACAGTGGGGATGAACACACATATGATACACCCTTGCTGGAAAATGTTGCTCGTTTTCTGATTGTTCCCATGCTTATTTTTAAACTATTAAAATAATGAACTTGCTGCACTTAGCGGGTGCTGTTCTTTGTCTTTCTTAGGTTATCATAGGCAGTCTCTGTATTTTTCTTGTGACAGATGTAGTTAACCACATGTACTGCAGAAGGATGGCCCGGCTGCGCGAACCATCGTACCTGTACGTTGATCCGTGCATGAGATACAGCAGACTTGATGTCGGCTGGCCACCCATGATCACAGTAAACAGAGGCAGAATGGGGATCTGTATGTAAACAAGGCGATCCATGTTCTGACGGGACAACATGGAGATCTGCTGTTCTTAGTGATCAGGACTAGCGATCTCTGTGTTGTCCCAGTAAGACCATCCCTCACAAAGTTAGAATACACCTAGGGAACACAGTTAACCCCTTGATCGTCCCCTAGTGTTAACCCCTTCCCTGCCAGTGTCATTTATACATTGATCAGTGCATTTTTTTTAGCACTGATCACTTTAATAATGTCACTAGTCCCCAAAAAATGTCACTTAGAGTCAGATTTGTCTGCTGCAATGTTGCAGTCCCGCTAAAAATCGCAGATCGCCGCCATTACCAGTAAAAATAATAAAAAAATGAAAGTCCATAAATATATCCTATACTTTGTAGATGCTCTAACTTTTGCGCAAACCAATCAATATACGCTTATTGCAATTTTTTTAAACAAAAATATGTAGAAGGATACATATTGGCCTAAACTGGTGAAAAAAAATGTATATGTTTTTTTTTTTGGGGATATGTATTATAGCAGAAAGTAAAAAAATATTGTTTTTTTTTCTAAACTGTCAGTCTTTTTTTATAGCACACAAAATAAAAAATGGCCTGGTCATTAAGGGGGCTGAAGTGGTTAATATAACCGTGACAGTTCTTTTAACCCTCACAGTGCGATGTGACTTGTGTCCTGCATACTGTACTGTATATGGGTCACCTATGCTCCGTGTACCTGCCTTGATCCAGTGAAATACTAGAGAAGTACTAGGGGCAATGGTTAGATGAGAAATGAATGATTCACAGAAGACGATGGATATCTGATCTTAGCAAAGAGAATGATGTTATACGGTTTGTTAAATATTTGAAATTGATGTTTACAATGGAAAATGTCAAACCCTGGTATTGTAAACCAGTTCTGACATATTAGGTTATTTCACATTAGTTTTGTAGCACATGATGATTGTACTCCAGGGCGTAGGAGTACCTTCCCTCCCTCATCCTGGCTTAAATCATGCAGTGTGACAGGATACCAACCTCCTGTCTGCTGCACATTCACAGCACATGCAGCCTACACAACACACATAACATGCTGCCTCAGAAGACAGATACAAAGTAATTGTGGGCTGGGGATCACTGGAGCACAGAAATTACCATTTCACATCACATGATTGCATTTCCTGCACTCTGATAATTATTATCTGCACAGGACTATGATAATGAAAGGCCCTATTCTTGCAAATTCATGTACTGTGCTTGAAATCCAGCATGCTGTTTTTACACAGATTGTCATTTCTGAAGACTCTTTCCTACACAGGAGATATGATTTTTGTTTAGCTGCCAATCAAGTAGTTGTTTGTTTTTTAATGATATATCAATGAAATGGAACCATTGCCATTATAAGAATTAACTATGCTATAAAAACCATTCCTGCAGGCTGAACAAAAAAATCTAGCAGATTCCTCCTGTCAAAAACCATGAAATCAGACCGAGACAGAAGTACAGTTAAATCACACTTGTTTAATAATAAAAGTAAAAAGAACAAACGTAGTCAAAACATAGCCAAAGTTCAGTAACCGAAATGGATAGTCAGCCAAGCCAGAAGTCAGGGATCAATGTAGTGCAACAGCAAGCAGGATCTGGAACCAGAAGGGATGTCAGCAAAGCCAGTCTTTAAACAGAACCGCAGGAAAACGTTTCTTGTGATGTTGACCAAGGCGAAGGCAGAGCTCCTCTGGACTGGACGGCTTAAGAAGGCAGGACTGACAAACAGGATATCATCAACAGCTTAGTAACTGTGGAGAGAGATTTGAGCTGGCAGTTAGCCAACAGCTGAGTGGCCAGCTCATAGAAGGAAGGGCTGAGCCCAGCACTGACACCTCCATCCACAAAAGGGGCGTAAGGGAAGAAATCCCCCCCCCCTGTATTCTGATAGCCAGGAGTAAGGATGAGCTCAGGCGTGTTCGCAAGCCGCATGTGCAGAGCCCGCCAGGAAGTCGGCACTGCACAACGCTAATCACAAGCAGCGAGACATTTCCCCATCTCTGCAGCCACGCATAAGGACAATGTCTCACTGCCTGTGATTAGCACTGTGCAATGCCGACTTCCTGGCGGGTTCTGCATGTGCGGCTTGTGAACACGCCTTAGCCAGAAGTGCCAGTGTTCTGTCGATTACTGCAGATCGTCGAATAATGCCTCCAATGGTCTGCGCATGCGCAGTAGTGACACCACTCCAGCTGATCTGCCGATCAGCTGGAGTGACGTCATTACTGCGCACATACAGTTTGTCTGAGACATTATCCAACGGTCAGCAAAGCGCGGAGGCAGTGTTCTGACGATTACTACAGATTGTTGGATAATGCTTTTGACGATCTGTGCATGCACTGTAGTGACGTCACGCCAGCTGATCTGCTGATCAGCTGGCGTGACGTCAACACTGTGCATGTGCAGATCATCGGAGGCATTATCCAACGATCAGCAAAGCGTGGAGGCCAAATCTGATCGTCAGATTCTGCCTCGCTCTCTCTGCGCATGTGCGAGACTTCACCGATGGCGTGATAGTTACGTCACTTCTGCGCATGTGTAGATCGTCAGAGGTATTATCAAACAATCTGCAGTAATCAACAGAACACCGTCTGTCAGAATACGCCAAACAGTGTCTGCATCTGACTGGCTGCAGGTTTTTCCAGGCACTGTTTGGCTGGCAATTTTTGGCCCGTCTGTCAGAAACCATGAAATCAGACTGAGACAGAAGTACAGTTAAATCACACTTGTTTAATAATAAAAGTAAATAGAACAAACATAGTCAAAACATAGCCAGAGTTCAGGAACCATAATGGCTAGTCAGACAAGCCAAACATCAGGGAGCCGGAGATGAGCGTAGTAAAACAGCAAGCAGGATCTGGAGCCAAAAGGGATGTCAGCCAAGCAAGTCTTTTAACAGGCATGCAGGAGAGCATCTCTGTGATGTTGTCTAAGGCGAAGGCAGAGATCCTCTGGGCTGGATGGCTTAAGTAGGCAGCACTGATGAGCAGGATATCATCAACAGCTCAGTAACTGTGGAGAGATAGAAGCTGGTAATTAGCTGACAGCTGAGCGGCCAGCTCAGAGAAGGAAGGGCTGACCCCACCCCTGACACCGTCTCCTTAGGCAAAAGTTGAAGTCAGCAGCACTGATTACTTTAAATTGGCCAGCTTTAGAAGGTGCATTTAAGGTGTCATTAAATCCAAATAATCAAACATCAGAAATAATTTCTTATAGATAACAGCAATGGTGATAATAATAGTGGTATGTGTGCAAATTGATAAGATATATGAAAAATTATTTGGTAATGGAGGGGAAGAGATTCCAGCACTGATGCAGCTGAAGAGTCAGGTGCAGCTAAAAGGTCAGGGATCCAGCTGGATGGAACAAGCCTTGCTGAACTAGCCAGCAGCTTTATCAACCAGGAGGGCAGGAGAGCAGGATATCCCACAGGGATGGATGAGCGGAGGGATGGGTGAAAAGGTGAGTCAGAGCTTAAATTACAGTGCAGCAGTGTTCATCAGATCTGGGAAGATCCTCAGGGGTATGCAGAAAACATGAAAGTGACCACAGTGCACTTGTTAATAAAAGCACGTATCCATTATCAATATATCAATAAGTGGATACATGCTTTTATTAACAAGTGCACTGTGGCCACTTTCATGTTTTCCTCAAAAACTGTCAGTATATGCTGTATTACATTGTGTTCATACTCATCCACTAGCAGGGGTCTCCATACTATGGCCCTCCAGTTGTTTAGGAACTACAATTCCCATCATGCCTAGTCATGTCTGTGAATGTCAGAGTTTTAAAATGCCTTATGGGACATGTAGTTCCGCAACAGCTGGAGGGCCATAGTTTGGAGATCCCTGCAACTAGAGCATTTGTTTTCTGTATTTTGATGTTCACTGTCCCTTCCTTCTTGTCTGTGTCCCTGCTGCAGCCTGAGATTGTGCAGCACAGCTGTTGCTGAACATGCTCCAGTTTCAGTTCCCTTCTTAGTTGTTCATTTCCTCTTTTTTCTAATCTGTAAAGCCTAAGTGACTATAGAGTCACTCGTGTGGGTGTATACACGGTGGTAAATGACACTCCTCATCCCTTCCTCCTCCTCCATGTCCTCATATTGCTAAACACTATGGTGGGTGATAAACGATGGTGATTGATGGAGGCTTCGCCTTCCTGTTAGTCCCAGCACATACATACCATAGACACAAGCTGTAGGGGTGTGACACATCCTGTGATTGGCAGAACCTCCTCCAGATCTCTTTACAGTGTGAACAAAGTGAAAGCTTTTGTCAATCATCGTAAACTCCACCTATACCATGTTATTGCAAAGAAAAATAATAAACATTTTCTTTGAAATATAGATTTGTATGAAGCTTTAAAACAATTGCTTTTATTAATAATTATTTATTTTAATTCTCTGTTCTGAAAGCTTTTTTTTTGTCATGTGACTGACGTAGCATCAGCGCTGTGCAGACACAGATTCATACATCAGCAAAGTACAAATAACTCCTCCCTCAGAACTTTCACTAGAGGACAGGAAAGACCTGGGAATTGTCATGTGACCTCTGAACAGCAATGATTAAATAAGGTACTGATTTAAAAAAAAAAAAATTAAATACAGGGATATAGTATAGTATCACTTTAAACAGTACCACTGTGAAAAAAACTGCAAGCAGGCAGCCTTTTTTTCCTTTTTTTAATTCCTTAAGGGATGCTTTTATTGAAGAAGAGCTGTGTACTGCCTCTTCTGCAATAAATTGTCCCTACCTACCCGTTTGCCGTCTCCTCTGGCACTGCAATCTGAGATGTGGAAAAACAGCCTCCTGCGCATGTGCAGGACTGATGTCTTCTCCCGCCAGCTAATGAAGAGGCCCGAAGACAGGAACTCAGATGCCGGCACCGGCTCAGGACCGTTGCGCAGGTAAATATGGATGCTTTAGTTCCACTTTAAATAATGTGCAGAAATTGTCATTTTAACCCACTTACGTTATTCTTGTTTGAAAACGAAGGTTTGCAATTCGTCTCATAGACCATATGCCGGACAGATGCACTAATCTCATCTTTGCACATAGTCTGAAACAGTTGAGGGACCATTTCAGCTGACAACTTTGCCACTAGCGATTCTGCCGCTGACAATTTGTTGAACTCTCTTCAGCAGCAGGATGACTAAAGTCTCAATTTTCCGACGGGAATTGTGTGATGACAGACTGTTGGCCTAAAATCCGACTGTTTGTATGCTCCATCGGACAATTGTTGTCGGATTTTCCGTGGACAAATGCTTATAAATTTCCACGGACAATGGTCTGTTGTCAGATTTTCTGATCGTGTGTACACAAGTCCATCAGACAAAAGTCCAAAGTACAAACACACATGCTCGGAATCAATGCTCACCAAGCACAGCATTAGCAGAAGGTGCCCAAATGGTAGCGCTAAAGAGCTGAAAAACCACGTAGTACGTCACTATGTTTGTGTTTGTTGGCCGACAATTGTGTGCCGTTTGTATGCAAGACAAGTTCCTGACCAACGCCCTTCGGACAAAAGTCCGACGCTCTGTCTGCAGAAAATCCGATTGTGTGTACAAGGCTTTAAGAGGCTGCATGTTTTGGTCCCTATTGAATCCCTCTCGCTGTAGCTGAGGCAGTTAGATGTCACTCCCATCTCTAATGATCAAGATTTAGAAGCTTTTGGGCCAGGGACAGAGCAACATTACTGCATGTGACTATAGAGGGAGCGATTCCATAAGATCAAACAGGCAGCCTTTTTAGAAATCCTGCCACTGGCGATTAGTTATCAGCATTATTTTTACATATTTTCAAAGAAGTGTCAATATAACATAGTTGCCAAATGTACCTGATCTCCAGGGATCATCCTAGCTTTCAGATGAGATATTCTTTCCTGGAAATCTATCTGATTTGTTTCTTTGCTCAAATTATGTTGGCTGTTTATACACATCTCTAGTGATTGCTTTTAAAAAACAAAAGATTGTAATCAAGTGTATTACATTTTCCATAATTACATTGTAATGTGGAGCAATCCCAATAGGCTGTATCAGCAATTGCCTTGCACAGAGGTGAATTGATGTCATGTCCCCAGATGTGTAAGTACACAAGTTACTTTCTTCCTTTACAACAAAGGAAAATGCAAGTTAGAATGCTTATGCAGTGTAAGGCTTAATGCACATGGACATAATTAGGCATTAAATACAACTTGCCTAAAAAATGTGGTTGCCAGGGCTTCTCTGCTTTATCGTTTACCTGCGTATGCACATATGATGTAATTTCCTGAATGTGGAAGTGTTGCATTTGGAAACTTATGTGGTAAGCACATGCACAAGTAAATGCCAATGCAGAGAAGCATTGGTGCTTATACAGGCACAGGAGTGCACAAACATTCACTTCTCTGACTGCCTGTTTGACCCACCTGTGGCCCCCTGGTAGCGAGAAAACGACATGCTTTTTTATGCCTAATTACCTCCACATGCATCCATTCACATGGCCAAAGTGGGGCATCTGCTGGTGAGAATCACTCAATTCTCAATGGCTGTTCTAAACGCTGCTGGCACGCGCTGTGGGTGCGAACAACAGAATCTGTCATTTATAGCTGTCAGATCTGTATTCTGTATCACTGTTGGCATATAACTGCTCATCTGAGCATTTATATGCAAATAGAACCTCCCACCGACCCTGTATTCAGTCAGTGTGCATCTGCTGAGTTTTGTTCACTCACAAACTGGCCACAGCTGATGGACCAGTTTGTATGTGGCCATAGCAGAAAGTGCTGCTGCACCCAGTGGCAGCATTTAGATGCCTCTAAGCACAGAAAACTATCTGCAATCATATTGCCATGTGATTGTAGCCTAAGGGCCAGTTCACACTGCTCCAACTTCCAGAGCACAAGTCGCATGACATGTCAAAATCAATGGTTCCCTATGAGAGCCGTCTTAACTGGTCCGATTTTGAAAATGCTCCCTGCATTACTTTGGTCTGGCTTGGGCACGATTTCAGCCCATTGATTTGAATGTAAGTCGCATCGTCTTAACTGATCCAACTTGTGGCATGCGACTTGAGCTCTGAGGATCTTGAAGGGAACCCCACACCAAAACCATACCAGACCCTTCAGATCTGGTATGAATTTTAAGAGGAACCCATGCCAACAAAAAAAAAAAAAGGTGTGGGATATCAGATCCTTGTTCGAGTATGCAGCCTGGCAGGTCAGGAAAGGGACCAAATCAGGCCACATGTCCTCAACATGGGGGGGTGGGTGCTTTGGGGAAGGGGGACAAGGTCCTCTTCCCGACAACCCTGGGTGGTGGTTGTGGGGGTCTGCGGGCAGGGGGCTTATTGGAATCTGGAAGCCCCCTTTAACAAGAGGGCCCCCAGATCTTGCCCCCTCCCTATGTGAATAGGTATGGGGTATATCATTCCCCTACCTATTCACTAAAAAAGTGTCAAAAATAAATAAAAACAATACACAGGTTTTTGACAAAGTCCTTTATTAAAAACGTAGCATGTCCCCCATTGTAGCTCCAAAATGTCTTCTTTCTCTGGTTCTTCTCCCTCTGCTGGTTCTTCTCCCTTCGTTGCCGATGTCTTCCTCCTCCGGTTCTTCTCCCTCTGCTGCTGATGTCTTCTTCCTCCGGTTCTTCTGCTGGTTCTTCTGAGGTTTTAAGGGGGTGGGGGTCTCCCGATGATGTCACCAGATGGCCACGCCCCATGTCTATATAAGAACTGGCAGACAGCAGGAGCCGACACAACAGTGGGAGCTAGCATTGGGAGAAGAACCAGCAGAAGAACCGGAGGAAGAAGACATCAGCAGCAGAAGGGAACCGGAGGAGAGAAGAGAACTGGAGGAGGGAGACATCAGCAATGAAGGGAGAAGAACCGGAGGAGGGAAACATGTCAAAATCAATGGTTCCCTATGAGAGCCGTCTTAACTGGTCCGACTTTGAAAATGCTCCCTGCACTACTTTGGTCTGGCTTGGGCACGATTTCAGCCCATTGATTTGAATGTAAGTCGCATCATCTTAACTGATCCGACTTGTGGCATGTGACTTGAGCTCTGAGGATCTTGAAGGGAACCCCACACCAAAACCATACCAGACCCTTCAGATCTGGTATGAATTTTAAGAGGAACCCACGCCAAAAAAAAAAAAAGGCATGGGATATCAGACCCTTATTCGAGTAAGCAGCCTGGCAGGTCAGGAAAGGGACCAAATCAGGCCCCATGTCCTCAACATGGGGGGGTGGGTGCTTTGGGGAAGGGGGACAAGGGCCTCTTCCCGACAACCCTGGGCGGTGGTTGTGGGGGTCTGTGGGCAGGGGGCTTATTGGAATCTGGAAGCCCCCTTTAACAAGAGGGCCCCCAGATCTTGCCCCCTCCCTATGTGAATAGGTATGGGGTATATCATTCCCCTACCTATTCACTAAAAAAGTGTCAAAAATAAATAAAAACAATACACAGGTTTTTGACAAAGTCCTTTATTAAAAACGTAGCATGTCCCCCATTGTAGCTCCAAAATGTCTTCTTTCTCTGGTTCTTCTCCCTCTGCTGGTTCTTCTCCCTTTGTTGCCGATGTCTTCCTCCTCCGGTTCTTCTCCCTCTGCTGCTGATGTCTTCTTCCTCCGGTTCTTCTGCTGGTTCTTCTGAGGTTTTAAGGGGGTGGGGGTCTCCCGATGATGTCACCAGATGGCCACGCCCCATGTCTATATAAGAACTGGCAGACAGCAGGAGCCGACACAACAGTGGGAGCTAGCATTGGGAGAAGAACCAGCAGAAGAACCGGAGGAAGAAGACATCAGCAGCAGAAGGGAACCGGAGGAGAGAAGAGAACTGGAGGAGGGAGACATCAGCAATGAAGGGAGAAGAACCGGAGGAGGGAAACATGTCAAAATCAATGGTTCCCTATGAGAGCCGTCTTAACTGGTCCGACTTTGAAAATGCTCCCTGCACTACTTTGGTCTGGCTTGGGCACGATTTCAGCCCATTGATTTGAATGTAAGTCGCATCATCTTAACTGATCCGACTTGTGGCATGTGACTTGAGCTCTGAGGATCTTGAAGGGAACCCCACACCAAAACCATACCAGACCCTTCAGATCTGGTATGAATTTTAAGAGGAACCCACGCCAAAAAAAAAAAAAAGGCATGGGATATCAGACCCTTATTCGAGTAAGCAGCCTGGCAGGTCAGGAAAGGGACCAAATCAGGCCCCATGTCCTCAACATGGGGGGGTGGGTGCTTTGGGGAAGGGGGACAAGGGCCTCTTCCCGACAACCCTGGGCGGTGGTTGTGGTGGTCTGTGGGCAGGGGGCTTATTGGAATCTGGAAGCCCCCTTTAACAAGAGGGCCCCCAGATCTTGCCCCCTACCTATGTGAACCGGAGGAGGGAAACATTGGCAACAGAGGGAGAAGAACCGGAGGAGGGAGACATCGGTAACGGAGAAAAAAGACCCAGAGGGAGAAGATACGTTGGAGCTACGATGGGGGACATTCTTCATTTTTAATGAAGGACTTTTTATTTATTTTTGACACTTTTTTTGGTGAATGGATAGGAGTACAATGTACCCCATACTCATTCACATGGGGGGGCAGGATCTGGGGCCCCCCTGTTAAAAGGGGCTTCCAGATTCCGATGAGTCTCCTACCCGCAGACCCCCACAACCACCGCCCAGGGTTGTTGGTTAGAGCCCCCTCTGCCCCAAAGCACCCCCCCCCATGTTGAGGGCATGTGGCCTGGTATGGTCCAGGAGGGGGTGCGCTCACTTGCCCCCCCCCTTTCCTGACCTGCCGGGCTGCATGCTCTCATAAGGGTCTGGTATGGATTGTGGGGGGTGTCCATGCCGTTTTTTTTTTTTTTTTTTTAAATTATGGCGTGGGGTTTTCCCCTTAAGATCCATACCCGACTCAAAGTTGGATCCTATTCATTGAATTTGCATGGAAGTCTGATATGAAGTCACAGGGTAAAGTCAAATCAGAAGTCATGCAACTTCAATGTCGGAATAGTGTGAACATAGCCTAAGATGTAGATATCTGTGTACATGTTCTCTTAAAGCGGAGTTCCACCCATTTAAAAGTCAGCAGCTACAATGTAGCTGTTTACTTTTAATAAACACACACTCACCTGTCCCACAGTCCAGCGATGCTCTCTCTGCGGCGCTGGCATTGTAACTGTGGGCGCCCCGCTGTGGCGTTACAGCTGGGCATGCACTGTGCATGTGCAAGCCGTGGTGCGCGTTGTGAATGGCCGGGCAATCTTCTGGGACCTGTGACGTGTCCCAGAAGATTGCAGGGAGGGAGGGGGAGAGGTGAACTTCCTTCCGGCGCCGCAGCGCCAGGAGACGAAGTGGGAGCTGGGTGCCTGTTAAAACTGGGTACCCACTCCCCCCCCCCAAAAAATGACATGCCAAATGTGGCATATCAGGGGGTCACCAGTACTTACCATTTTTGGGTGGAACTCCGCTTTAAGTTCAACTCTTCATGAAGAAAAGTTAAAGGAGAAGTCCAGCCTGAGCTTTTTAGGCTGGACTTATCATCTGGGTCACAGGAGTGCAATCAGTTTTGCACTCCTGTGACCCGTTTTCAGCGATGAGCGGTCTGAAGTCCACTCTCTGCTGACGTTACTGTCATCAGTTGAGGCAGCGCGTCATCCCGACTTCCCAAGTCTGGATCCACCAGCTGCCTTGATTGATGGCAGTCTCAGCGAGCCGCTGATACGGCCGCTCCCCGCCCGTCCACAGCTAATCACTCAAATGAGCATGGAGGATCAGAGCAGAAGAGATGCTGACTGACAGGCAGAAGCTCTCTGCTCGGGGAGGAGTGAGAACCGAGCCATCCACGGTGTTTGATCGCTCAGTTCTCAGTGCAGAGACGGTTCTCAGTATAAGGACAGCTGCAGCATCGGTCTGATGCTCCATCCACCGAGGTAAGTATGAATCTAAAAGAAAAACAAAACCCATACTTTTCTTTTAATGGAAATGTTTTTTCATTATTTCAGCTATATACTGTGGGGGAGACTTACTAAAACTGATACTCAGAATCTAAGGCAGTTATTTGTGCATGGTAGCCAATGAGCTTCTAACTTCAGCTTGTTCAATTAAGCTTTGACAAAAAAAAAAAAAAAAAGACTATAAGCTGATGGGATTCTGTGCAGAGCTGCACCAGATTTTGCACTCTCCAGTTTTAGTATGTATTTCTTCATATACTGTGGCTACCTTGCAATTGATGTTATTTAAAGCATATAGCAACATGTTAAAGTGATTGTAAACTTTTTTTTTTTAAACAACAAACGTGTTATGCCGCGTACACACGACCGGACTTTCCGGCATACTTGGTCCGTTGGACAAGAGTGCGCCGGACAATCCGATCGTGTGTGGGCTCCAGCGGACTTTTTTTTCTCAAAAGTTTGACGGAATTAGATTTGAAACATGTTTCAAATCTGTCCAACGGACTCGAGTCCGGTCGAAAAGTCCGCTCGTCTGTATGCTAGTCCGACAGACAAAAACCGACGCTAGGGCAGCTATTGGCTACTGGCTATGAACTTCCTTATTTTAGTCCAGTCGTACGTCATCACGTACGAATCCGCCGGACTTTGGTTGATCGTGTGTAGGCAAGTCCATTCATTTGGAAAGGCCGTCGTAAAGTCCGTCGAAAAGTCCGCCGGACAAAGTCTGCTGTAAAGTCCGGTCGTGTGTACGCGGCATAATACTTACCTGCTCTGTGCAGTAATTTTGCAAAGAGCAGCCTCGATCCTCCTCTTCTGGAGTCCCCCCACTAGAGCTCCTGCCCCCCCCCCCCCAGTACCCACCATAACAAGCAGCTTGCACTTGTGTGGGCTCACTCCCGAGCCAGCTCTCATGTGTTCTTGGACACTCAGCCCTGCCCTCTCTTCACTGGCCAATGGTGCTAACTGCTGTCTCTGAGCCTATGAGGGGGGGGGGGGAGCCAGGAGAGTTGCTGCTCTTGTGTACATTGCTGAATCAAGATTGGGTAAGGTAAGTATGGGGGGGGGGGGTACCCAGAAAGTTTTTTACCTTAATGCAGAGGATGCTGTGGGTGTCCGTGTTCTTGCTGCTGCAAAACTGTCCTGCCACTGGCTGATTTGATCAAATTCTCAATAAGAATGAAGTGCCTGCAGATGACTTCCAAGTGCACTTGTAGTGCAGAGTGGATTTGCCTTTAGTATATCAGGCACTTTACATATACATTGTACATTCACATCAGTTCCTGTCCTCAAGGAGCTTACAATCTAAAGTCCCTAAATCACACACATACACATACTAGGGATGGGTTTAAGGCTGGGTTCATACTGCAGCATGGAGCAGCTCACAGCAGGAGTCTAGTGTGTCCCTGTTCACCCTTTCAGGTCCGATTTCCGTCTGAATTTTTGTCTGAATTCTGACCTGAAACTGACCAGAAGATGCACAGGACCATATGCAGTTAGCTCCGGAGCCATCCCGGAGATGTGTGAACCGGCTCCATAGAGAGCCGGTCACAATCTCCAGACATGCCATTTGCCACCCGCGATCCTTCCCCACACTGACAGAACGGGGATCTGCCTGTGTAAACAAGGCAAATCTCTGTTGTGATTGGGGCGATCATACATATCCTGTCTTTCTGCTATGCAGAAAGACAGATCTGTGTGTTGTCCCAGTGAGCCCTTCCCCCATACAGTTAAACCACACAGTGAGGGAACACAGTTAACCCCTTGATCACCCCTGATGGTAACCCCTTCCCTGGCAGTGAGCAAATAAAGATCCAGATAGCCGCACTCCAAAAATAGCCGTTTCTTTTATTGTAGATACAGACAACAAATTAAAATTGCAAACGCGTTTCACACCGCTCTCACTGGTGCTTGATCATAGCTGGCAATTCCCTGCCAGTGTCATTAGTACAATAACAGTGCATATTTTTTAGCACTGATTACTGTAGTAATGTCACTGGTTCCCAAAAAAGTGTCAAAATGTCTGTTAGGTGTCCGATCTTTCCACCGCAATGTTGCAGTCCCGCTAAAAATCACTGATCGCCACTATTACTAGTAAAAGAATAAAAACCAAAAATGCCATAAATCTATTCCCTATTTTGTAGACGCGATACCTTTTGCACAAACCAATCAATATACGCTTATTGGGATTTTTTTACAAAAAATATGTAGCCGAATACGTATTGGCCTAAACTGATGAAGAAATTTGTATCTATATATATATATATATATATATATATATATATATATATATATATTTTTTTTTTTTTTTTGGGGAAATGTTTTATAGCAGAAAGTAAAAAAATTTTTTTTTCAAAATTGTTGCTCTTTTTTTGTTTTATAGTGCAAAAAATAAAAACTGCAGAGGTGATCAAATACCACCAAAAGAAAACTCTATTTGTGGGAAAAAAAAGGACATCAATTTTGTTTGGGTACAACGCCGTACGACCGCGCAATTGTCAGTTAAAGCGAAGCAGTGCCGTATCGCAAAAAATGGCCTGGTCATTAAGGGGGTAAATTTTTCTGGAGGCTGAAGTGGTTAAGCACCCCAAAGTTCAAAAAAGATCTTGTCAACCTAAAACAGAAAAGTAAAAAAAAAAACAAATAAAAACCTTATAAAGAAAAAAAAAATCACAAAAGAAATAAACTCCTAATTACAACCCTTGCAATAACAACCCAATTTAATTTTAAAAGAAAATCCCTACCAACATAAAATAAAAATCAATATACTTCCATAATAAATGAATACCCCAACAATACCCACCCTTGAACCAAAAGTCTACTTTTTAAAGGAAGACTTGTAAAAAAAAAAAAAAGTTTGCTATGGAGGGGACAGCAGTTAAAAGTGATCGCTGACCTCAGACAACAACCAAAAAAATAGACAAAAAAAAAGAATAAGCAGAATAAAAGGCAGAATAGTGGTAGATTGTCCAAAGAGCTAGCAAACAGTAATAAAGTACAGACTCCATAAATGTTTCTGAATTATTATGATTATTACATATTAAGAATGGATTATTTGTCAAGAAGAGTGTGGATGAAAGCCCCGGCATGTCCTGTAACTGACAGCATGAGCTTCGCTCTCTCATGGTGTTACAGCGTGCGGCCACCAAGCGGCAGCAAAGAGTCAGGTGAGATAGAGGCGCTCCTCCCCCTTCGGTCCTGGTCTCCAGTGGTTACCGGAGAACAGAGCTGTACACATTCAGGTGAGGGAAGCATGGGACGTATGCGGGCGCCGGGTTTGTGATTCTTAATATGTTCAGAACTTTTCCTGTTGTTATAGCCGGTTGTCCGAAGTTTGTCCGAGTCTTGTTTATTTTTTTACAAAGGTGTCCAAGTCTTGTTTTGAATCCAATTATCCCGAGTGTGGCCTGTTCATGAGGCTCCTCGGACTGACCACTAGGTGGCGGTGTGTGGAGGGATCAGAACTCACGTGATGGGGAACCTGTGAGGGCTCTTCCGGGTTTACAGGAGAGGAGGATGGTGTGTATGTGTGTGCATTGATGGCTGTGTGTATCTATAGAGGCTTCTGTTTAATTTGTCTATTTCTCATGTGTGGGGTGGTTTTTGTTTTAATCAGAAGGAAGTTTTAATTGAACACATTAAAGTATGTGTGTTTTTATTTTTTTTTATTTTTTACTATTGCATACAAAGCCATGATGTCCTAAATATCATGAATTGATAATGTCATTCTAAATGGTGAAGTTTGTAATTCTACTTCTTTAGGCTTCTTGCAATTGAGGGGTGGTAAAAACCTGGTGGTTGAGTCATGTTTTTAATGCCCCTCAACCGCTCCTGAGGCAGTGGCACACACATCATGGCCGTGATGCTTTGCTTCACAGCCGCAGCATGATTTGTACCCCCCCCTCCCTGCCAAGTGAATGGGGCTGCCCTGCATCTGAACACAATGTGTGTGCTTTTCCGGAATTTAAGGGGCTAAAACTAGGGATGCACCGAATGGGTTTTTTGGTGCCGATCCGAAACCAATACTGAAAATAAATCTTCCTTGATCCCGAAAACCGATACCGAAACAACACTGATACCGAAAGTGACTGTTCTTAAAAATATTTTTATACAGGAGATGGTCAGCGACTGGGGACATGGTACAGGAGATGGTCAGAGACTGAGGACATGGTACAGGAGATGGTCAGAGACTGAGGACATGGTACAGGAGATGGTCAGAGACTGAGGACATGGTACAGGAGATGGTCAGAGACTGGTGACATGGTACAGGAGATGGTCAGAGACTGGGGGCATGGTACAGGAGATGGTCAGAGACTGGGGACGTGGTACAGGAGATGGTCAGAGACTGGGGACGTGGTACAGGAGATGGTCAGAGACTGAGGACGTGGTACAGGAGATGGTCAGAGACTGAGGACGTGGTACAGGAGATGGTCAGAGACTGAGGACGTGGTACAGGAGATGGTCAGAGACTGAGGACGTGGTACAGGAGATGGTCAGAGACTGAGGACGTGGTACAGGAGATGGTCAGAGACTGAGGACGTGGTACAGGAGATGGTCAGAGACTGAGGACGTGGTACAGGAGATGGTCAGAGACTGAGGACGTGGTACAGGAGATGGTCAGAGACTGAGGACGTGGTACAGGAGATGGTCAGAGACTGAGGACGTGGTACAGGAGATGGTCAGAGACTGAGGACGTGGTACAGGAGATGGTCAGAGACTGAGGACGTGGTACAGGAGATGGTCAGAGACTGGGGACGTGGTACAGGAGATGGTCAGAGACTGGGGACGTGGTACAGGAGATGGTCAGAGACTGGGGACGTGGTACAGGAGATGGTCAGAGACTGGGGACGTGGTACAGGAGATGGTCAGAGACTGGGGACGTGGTACAGGAGATGGTCAGAGACTGGGGACGTGGTACAGGAGATGGTCAGAGACTGGGGACGTGGTACAGGAGATGGTCAGAGACTGGGGACGTGGTACAGGAGATGGTCAGAGACTGGGGACGTGGTACAGGAGATGGTCAGAGACTGGGGACGTGGTACAGGAGATGGTCAGAGACTGGGGACGTGGTACAGGAGATGGTCAGAGACTGCGGACATGATACAAGCAATCAAGTGATTCAAGCCTGTCAGATGCAGCCAGTGTCCCCATTGCCGCCAGTGAAGAGAGAGGAGAGCCGCCGCCTGTTTGATTACAGCGCCGGGAACATCACAGTTTTCATTTCAATAGCTGTGTATTCCCCGCTGTGCGCCGTCACATACAGCCCCTCCCCCTTGTCCGGGGAACTTTGATAGACAGATCACCCGTCCCAGGATTCGACGGGTGATCTGTCTATCAAAGTGCCCGGACAAGGGGGAGGTATGTATGCGAGGGCCCGCAGCGGGGAACACACAGCTATTGAAATGAAAGCTGTGATGTTCCCAGCGCTGTAATCAAACAGGCGGCAGCAGCGGCTCTTCTCCCTTTCAACGATATAAGAAGCCCCCCTGATAAGCGGCCCCGCCCCATTTTCGGCGCCAGTATCAGCAAAAATTCTCTTTCGGCTTTTTGCCGAAAGGGCCATTTTCGTCCGGTATGTTTCGGTGGCCGAAATTTCGGTGCATCCCTAGCTGAAACCATAGTTTTTAGTTGTGGTAAAAAAGCACTTGTGGGTTTAACCAATCTTGTTCTTTTGTACAATTCTCTTTTTTCAGGAGGCATGGCAACGGGTGTGTCCTATGCCTGCATAATTTTGCTGATAGGTATCCCTCATTCCAATCCCAAAAAGTTGGGAGGTATGGCTAAAACAGGCAGTGAGGAGGTGATAAAATTTCCTCTTCTATACCTGTCTGTTACTTTCTGAAGAGTAATCCAAATGTGGATCACACTTCAAACAGCAAGTGTAAACAAGCCCATATGGTGTGGTTGAAGGGGAGATGGAGAGTCAGGGCTCATTCACACCATGTCCCCTGAGCTGGGTTGTTCTCCTCCATAGATCAGCGCAGGCTCAGACCATTGTCCTCTATGTGCCTTCTTACCACCATAGTGCTGCTTTAAAAGGATAGCATGTCTGCATTTTTATGCACTGTAATGCATGGCACCTCACCAAATCGTGTCACAGCATATCATGGTGCATGGAGTTAAATGGATTGTTATTTTGAGACACTTCAGGCTGGATTCACACTATTGCAAATTGGATGTGGGTTTACCTTCATCCAATTCGCATGTTAGGAGGTTGTGACGCGCTCTCTATGGAGCCAGTTCACACATCTCTGGGACGACTGAGGGGCGAATTGCACAGGCGTCCTGTGCGTCTTCTGGTCCGTATTCAGGCACAAATTCGGACTGAAATTGGACCTGAAACAGTGAACAAGTACGCACTGGACCCCCTGCTGTGAGCCCAGCCTCAAAGTTGAAAAAAAGGAAACATCACAATCTCACATCGCACCACACCAGCACATAGGTGTTTTATAAAGGGCCAGATGGTGTGAACGAAATACTATGGTTGGCTGTATCCTTGCTGACCTCTATGAGGTAAGTTGTTGGTTGGCCCTGTGATAGAAGGATCAGCCAACCATGAGATGGCTTTCAGGTAGAGAGCCACTCAGCTGAGGCATTGTCTAAGGCTGGGTTCACACCTATGCGAATTGGTTACGGGGAACCTAGTGCAATTGAATTGCCTCTGTTCGCGGTCACACACAGCACAGCCCCTTACCCAGCGTCTGTGGCAGACAGAACATGTTCCACACCGCCATTGGGTGGGGCTGTGTTTGTGACCACAATTCAAATGTAAGCTGTTACAGCGGGCTATCCCCACTCTGTGATCCGGCCAGCTCTCCTCTTCCTCCAAGCTCTCTTCTCCTGTGATGATCCGCCGCCCTCTCTCTTCCTCCATGCCCTCTTCCCCTGGGTGAATAGCCCAGGAATAGTGCCCCATGGTCAGTGTCAGTGGGAGGAATAGTGCCCCATGGTTAGTGTCAGTGGGAGGAATAGTGCCTCATCGTCAGTGTCAGTGGGAGGAATAGTGCCTCATTGTCAGTGTCAGGAATAGGGCCCCGTCATCCTTGTCTGTGGGAGGAATAGTGCCCCATGGTCAGTGTCAGTGGGAGGAATAGTGCCCCATGGTCAGTGTCAGTGGGAGGAATAGTGCCCCATGGTCAGTGTCAGTGGGAGGAATAGTGCCTCATCGTCAGTGTCAGGAATAGTGCCCCGTCATCCTTGTCAGTGGGAGGAATAGTGCCTCATCGTCAGTGTCAGTGGGAGGAATAGTGCCCCATGGTCAGTGTCAGTGGGAGGAATGGTGCCCCATAGCCAGTGTCAGTGGGAGGAATAGTGCCCCATGGTCAGTGTCAGTGGGAGGAATAGTGCCCCATGGTCAGTGTCAGTGGGAGGAATAGTGCCCCATGGTCAGTGTCAGTGGGAGGAATAGTGTCCCATGGTCAGTGTCAGTGGGAGGAATAGTGCCCCATGGTCAGTGTCAGTGGGAGGAATAGTGCCCCATGGTCAGTGTCAGTGGGAGGAATAGTGCCCCATGGTCAGTGTCAGTGGGAGGAATAGTGCCCCATGGTCAGTGTCAGTGGGAGGAATAGTGCCCCATTGTCAGTGTCAGTGGGAGGAATAGTGCCCCATGGTCAGTGTCAGTGGGAGGAATAGTGCCCCATGGTCAGTGTCAGTGGGAGGGATAGTGCCCCATGGTCAGTGTCAGTGGGAGGGATAGTGCCCCATGGTCAGTGTCAGTGGGAGGAATAGTGCTCCATGGTCAGTGTCAGTGGGAGGAATAGTGCTCCATGGTCAGTGTCAGTGGGAGGAATAGTGCCTTATCGTCAATGTCGGTGGGAGGAATAGTGCCCCATGGTCAGTGTCGGTGGGAGGAATAGTGCCCCATGGTCAGTGTCGGTGGGAGGAATAGTGCCTTATCGTCAATGTCGGTGGGAGGAATAGTGCCACATGGTCAGTGTTGGTGGGAGGAATAGTGCCCCATGGTCAGTGTCGGTGGGAGGAATAGTGCCTTATCGTCAATGTCGGTGGGAGGAATAGTGCCCCATGGTCAGTGTCAGTGGGAGGAATAGGGCCCCGTCATCCTTGTCAGTGGGAGGAATAGGGCCCCGTCATCCTTGTCAGTGTCAGTGGGAGGAATTATAACGTTTTTGGAGTCAGTGGAAGGACTGGTGCATCATAATTGGTGTTAAAGAGTTGATATTGCCACATATAGGTGGGAGGAGTAGTTTCCCAAGAGCCAATAAAAGGCAAGCAAAGGGCCACAGTTTGGGGACCACTGCTATAGAATGCCATTTAAGTGGTCTGCTGACATCACGTTCAAGGTGGCAGCACCCAGCAGCAGACTGCCATCTTATTATGTCTACACAAGGGAGCTTTTTGCAGGTAATTAACATGCATACAATGTGTTAAATGCACATATAATCTTATGGGAAGATTTTGTTGAAATGAATGGTCTGGTGATAGGGTCTTAAAAGTTTCTGTCTTGGTTTGCTGTAACTGGGGAAAAGAAACATTTTAAAGTAACTTAAAAATCACATTGTTGGATTGTAGGGGTGCGCATCTTCACTGGTCTCACGATTCGATTCGATTACGATTATCTGGTCAACGATTCGATTCGATTCCGCGATGCATCACGATGCATCACGATTACCGACGAGCTCCCACTTCCGCTTGGGCTGCCTAGGCGGCCCTTCTTCCCTGCAATCTTCTGGGACACATCACAGTTCCCAGAAGATTGCCCGGCTGTGCAGGACAGTGCAGTGAGACATGCGCACCCGGCTGTGAAGCTGCAAGCTGTCACAGCCGGATGCCCACAGTAGTATTGCCAGCGCCGTGGACAGGCAGGGGAGAGAATGGAGGGTTTGGGTGGCCACGTCGCTGGATTGTGGGACAGGTGAGTGTCTTTTTATTAAAAGTCAGAAGATACACTTTTTTTGTAGCTGCTGACTTTTAATAAACAAAAAATTTACTAGGCGGCCCCTCCCTGCCAGCGATCTTCTGGGTCCCAGAAGATGGGCTGGCCAATGGCAGAGCGCAGTGCGGCTCGTGCAGTCTGCGCCCGGCTGTGAAGCCATAAGCTGTCACAGGCGGGTGTCACTGCCCACAGTAGATCTGACGGCGCAGAGGAGAGAGAGAGGAGCGAGGCTCCGTGCGGCCGCATCGATGGACCGTGGGACAGGTGAATGTCTGATTATTAAAAATCAGCAGCTACACTTTTTGTAGCTGCTGACTTTTAATAAACTAAAAAAACGGGTGGAACTCCACTTTACGTAGTGCACTAATCTGGTGCACTACAAGGTACAGGAATTCACACACACGGCTGCTGGAAGGTCAGGAGGGATTACAATCCACAACTGACAAACAGCCCCGTGAAGTTCCTCTACTGTCTCTGTGACATTTCTCTGGGCTCCCCTGTTTGCACCTTCCAGCACACTAGGAGTTAACACAGTGGAATGTGCAAACTGGGAGGGGGGCAGAGAAATAATGTCACACAGCACATGTAGGAGACAGTGTAAGTAGAATACAAACACACTTGTACTCTACATACAGCTGATAAAATACCTGTGTGGTAAAAAAAATGCAGGTAAAATCCATTAAGTGCCCACTGCAGCTGCATATCTTTTTTTTGTCTGTGTAAATATAAATAACCGTGTTTTTGTCAAAATGGCTTTTGTTAATAAATACAATTGTAATCCATTAAGTGGTGATCGCTGTGTGTGTTTTTTTTTTAAAATATATGCATCATACCTCGTTTTTTTAGTCTGTGTGTAAAACTGTATAAGCCGGTCATGTGACTGCTCAGTCCGGTCCGCATCTCTCTCCTCTGTCTCATGTCTCTCTGATTCTCCTGATGTCAGTGGGAGTTCTCAGCCCCGCCCACCAACTGTAGCTATCAGATCAGAAGAGAGGCGGGCGAGGCTGACGTCAGGAGGGACAGAGAGGAGAGGGGCGGGCCGGACCGAGCAGTCACATGTACGCCGGATATACAGTTATATACACAACTAAAAACGAGGTATGAAGCTACATATATTTAAAAAAAAAACACATACAGCGATCACCACTGAATGGATTACTATTGAATTTAATAGCAAAAGCCATTTTGACAAAAAACGCTTGGAGTACACTTCCGGGAGGGGCGGGGCAAGTCGGGATGACGTCACACCCGACATCGATGTTTAGGGGGGCTTGCATCGATGCCGCATCGGGGACCCCCGAATCGCGATGCATCGATGCAGCGATTAAATTCCACACCCCTATTGGATTGTAGTTATGCTTATTTCTGTTGTTCCTGGTTGTTTAGATGATGGTCGTCCAAATATTGTGCAAACTAAGCAGTGCCTCACTAATTTGTGTGTTAGGAGAGGGAGCTCATCAAACTTTAGCCGACCCATATTTCGATCCATGTATGGGCATCCTGGTTGTACACAAGTCGATCCATTGATTATACTAATCCTTTAAGCCCCTTCCACATGGGCAGACTGATCAGGTCCCCCTGTCAGTTTTTTAGGCAGACCCGATCAGACACTCCTATGACACCCGCCAACATCCAATCTGCTAAAAACAGATGGATGGGGAATCCATTTACCGCTGGCGGAGCCTGCCCGTCTCAAAGGGGCCTTAATTGCTATCTGCCTCATTTTTGGAGATTTCCCCTCTATTCTTGCTTACCAGTGACCACCTTTTCCAATAGCAAAAGTTTCTGTTTCCTCTGTTTGCAGTGGTCCCTTTTAAAATTGTTACTTTCTCTAAAACTAACTCTTAAAAGATCATTAAAGAGGAACTATACTTTGGAATCTGTGCAAAAGGACTATCACCAGTATTATCTGTAGGCTCCCTGCAGCTGGTCCTTCCCCAGTACTGACTTGCCATGATTATTCTGCACGGTGTGACTGTACAGTATAGAGGTGACTGTCTTCCTCATGTAAGATCCTCTGGAAAGAAGAATATTAAGCAGCACAGTAGTAGCATCACCAAATCTTAGTCCAAATCTCCTGAGATCAGAGGCAGCAGTCACTTGGATATCATATTTCAGATATACAGCTATGAGGCTGTAAGCACAAACGTGCCTAGGCATCCCACATACAAGGAAGTACACTGGTACCCCACATACCAGTAAGGAAAACTGGTATGTGGAGTGCCTAGTTTTGACAGATACCTGCTCCCACTTGGGGATTCTTACCCCCCCCCCCCCCAGCCTACCTTAAAACTCTTGGTACCATTCACAAAGTGCAACGTGTCTGATGTACAGTATCCACATTGAGAAGCCAGCTTTTAGCCATCAGGAAGTCCCAGCTGGCTTTTCACAGTCAGCGTGGCATCTCTGGGGACCTAAAGACTGGCGAAGAATCGGCCCGGGAGATGACAGTGCTGAATCCCTGGTCTTCTAAGTGTTTTTTTATTAAAAGTCAGCAGTTTCGGTATTTGTAACTGCTGACTTTTCATTTATTTTTTTTTTAACAAAAAAAAAACCACATCTACATGCTCCTAAATGCGTTTTCAGAAACCTGGCTTTCTCCTGCCAGGAGAAAAGTTGCTCAGGTGAGCTGGGCAAATGCCCAGTGTGTATGAGGCCTTAGAATTCATTTTGTAGATTGTTAGTTCTTAGTGAAGGCAGGTTTCATGTCAAGGCTGAAACAACTAATCGATTATGAAAATAGTTGTCAACTATTTTCATAATCGATTAATTGGCCTGCATGCAGAATGCAATATTTGTTTACATATCAGGAAATACAGTGCAGCACACATACAGATCAGTACACCATCCATACATGTCAGTAAGTGCCTGAGAACTTGTGAATGTGTGAGGAGCAAAACTTCATGGGACAAGTAGTCCTGGGCAGGAAGTGAGTGGTTCCAAAGTCAGTTTTTTTTTACCTTGCTATAGGGGCACTCTATACTATACTTTGCAGATTGCTATTGGAGCACTCTGAAGGCAGGAAGAGTCAGAAACGTCAGTGGGGGACCTCAGAAGAGGAGGATTGGGGCTGCTATGTGCAAAACCATTACACAGAGCAGGTAAGTATAACATGTTTGTTTAAAAAAAAAAAAATTACTTTAAAGACTCTGTGCAGGGAAGATCAGCATCTGAACCCAGAGAGGGTGGAGGCTGATAGACTGGAGGTAATATAAAGCATTACAATAAGATTTAAAGTCAAAGTTTACCAGTATTGTGCATTATATTTAAAATGATTATATCCATGATATAACATGTCTGACTCCTAGTTAAAATACCCATATATCCTACGTCTGGGTGTATTTATTATATATAGATTACTTTCACCGTTTCACAGTATAAATGAACCCCTTATAGTAGCGATTATCTGTTCTGTTTGTACTATAAAGGGCTCACTTTAGTTTTTAACCCCGTGATGACATGTGATACAAAAAAAAGCATGCTGCTGCTATTAAACGTCTTAATTACGTATTTAAGAATAAATTGAGTTTTTTTTATATACATATTAACTAAATTATACGCCACACTTTTTTTAAGGTTATCCGAATAATCAAAACAATCGGCCAACTAATCGATTATGAAAATAATCGTTATTTGCAGCCCTAGTTTCATTTAGCTCTTCTGCTTTAATCCGAGATTACCGAGGTGCTGTGGCTCGCTGTTCACTATACTGTCTTGAATAAATATTTAAAGGTAATTCAGAGGTCAAAGATTAACAGGCCTGCAAGTGGCTTCTCAAACATATCTAATAAAAAGGTTGACCTCTTCAGGGAGATTTGTGCCTAATAAATCTGTCAGGATGTGAACTTCTGACCCTTGTATTTCACTTATGGCCACATAGTCAATCCATGTAGATGAAGGTCACTCTTTACCCCCTCAAATAGTGGGAACATCATATTAATGCACCTAATGTATTTCATAAATCATTTTGAAGCCTTCTGCTTACTGTCGGCATGGGATATACTGTGTCCACCATTACAACAATGTTCATCCTATAACCTTTACTTCAGACTTTATTTTTGGATTTGTGTAACTAATTGTGAGGTTTTTTTTTTTTATAAAAAAAACACAAAGTAGTATTGGGTCCCAAAGCAAGATAAGGCAAAAAGCCTTGTTTCCTATTCGGCCAGTTCACAAAAAAAAAAGTAGGGCATACAATAGTTTCTTCTAGAGCAACGTGGTGTGATGCAATCCACCACATTGCACTGCAGTCAATGGAACTTAAAGTGATTGACCCCAGAAGAGGATCAGGGCTGCTATGTGCAAAAATATTGCACAGTGCAGGTAAGTATAGGCATGTTTTGTTATTTTTATAAAAAAGAAACACAACGTGCACTAATGCATTGCCATGCATTGTGGTGTGCTGTATTACAAAAGAAAATGTGCTTGCACATGTGCAGTAAGCAGCACATTTAAATGGTAAAGAATGAGCATTAATGTGCATTTCTTATTGCAGTGCAGCAGTGTGAACCAAGCCTTAGTCTAAAGCAGTTGTCTCCAAACTGTGGCCCGGGGCCAGATGTAGCCCTTTGCTTGCACTTATCCGGCCCTTGGGACACTTCCTCTAACCGACACCATTACTCCCACCATCAATGGGGCGTTATTTTCTACTTTCACTGGCCACAGCCTGCCCCCCCCCGAATCCCGAAGGACAGTAAACTGGCCCTTTGTTTAGAAAGTTTGGAGACCCCTGGTCTGAATAGTGAAGAGAAGGATAGGCAGTAGTACAAAGACTTTTTTTTATTATGCTACTTGCTAAGGTGGGTAGATGGATTACAACAGTATATGCAGATCTTTTCAGTGGTTTCTTTATAGGTATTTTAACAGAGTATTCGGCTGTTAGGTTGGAGTTGTCCTAAAAAGCGCTAATTTAGTCTTTTATATACTTACTGAACAAGGGTTAGGCTTATTTTTTATGTTTTACTTGTAAACCTCTTCTGATAATAGAGAAGTTTGTGTTTTAGAAAAAAAAATGTGTACTCACCTTGGTGGATACAGCATGGATGCGATGCTGCATCTGTCCCCACCACTTTTAAGACAGAGAACTGAGCAATCAAAGACTGCTGATCGGTCAGTTCTCAGTCTTCACTGAGCACAAAGCTGGGATAGTCAGTGGCTCTCTGCTCTGCCCCTCCGGCACTCACTAGAATATCGGGCTGTGGAGGGTCAGAGCGGCTGGCTCAGTCTCCCAGTGGCTTGCTGAGAGGCTGATTTCGCTGCCAGTCCTTTTACAGTCCTTTACAGTTGGGATCTTTACCGAGCCTGGACTGGCTGAGTGACATCAGCCGATAGCGGACTTTATCCCGCAGAAGCATAGTCAAAAATAGCTTTGGCCATACTTCTCCTTTTAAAATATTTCCACCATTCGCATATTAACTTTTTCAGATTCGAGCACAGGAGGACGTCTATTGACACCCTCACGGCAAAGTAGGTCCGCGCTGTAGCCGTCATTCGGCTATAGCGCGGACCTACTTTGCCGTGAGGGTGTCAATAGACGTCCTCCTGTGCTCGAGCAGACTGCGCGCCCCCTGCAGGGTGCACGCAGAGCGCTCGGTGATCAGCGAGTCTGAGACTCGGCTGATTACAGATTGGAGTAAGGGGTCGATCCCGACCCCTTACCATATGATCAGCTGTCAACCAATGACAGTTGATCATGTGCTGTAAACAGAGCCGGTAACTGGCTATTTTTTCTCCTCCGCTGATAGCGTGAGGAGAAAAAAAAAAAGCTGATCACCGGCAGCTGTCAGAGGGACATCGGTCCCGATCAAGGAGAGCTGCCACCAGCTCATCTGTGCCTACCTGTGCTGCCTGCCAGTGCTACCCATCAGTGCCCACAGTGCCACCTATCAGTGTCACCAATCAGCGCCTCATCAACAGTTCTGCCCACCAGTGTCACCTACCAGTGCCCATCAGTGCCACCCATCAGTGCCGCCTTATCTGTTACTATCAGTGCCCATCAGTGCAGCCTATCATTGCTCACCAGTGCCGCCTCATCAGCGCATATCAATGAAGGAGAAAAATTACCTGTTTGCAAAATTTTACAAACAAACTATGAAACATGATTTTTTTTTTTTTTCACATTTTTCCATCTTTTTTTGTTTGTTTAGCTAAAGATAAAAATCCCAGCTGTGATTAAATACCACCAAAAGAAAGCTCTATTTGTGGGAAAAAAATGATAAAAATGTCATTTGGGTACAGTGTTGTATGACCGTGCAATTGTCCTTCAAAGTGCGTCAGCACTGAAAGCTGAAAATTTGTCTGGGCAGGAGGGGGGTTTAAGTGCCCAGTAAGCAAGTGGTTAAAATTTTCCACCAGGTTCACAGCACTAGCTGCTGAACTGTAAGGGAAAGTCAAGAATTACATTGGAGAGCACTAATGTATTTCAGCTCCTGTGAGTTTTTCAAGGGCTTGGTCACATATTATACATCACAATATGTGCCTTTACATAATGCATGGCAACCTACTATATTTTGTTGTAATACACAGTCAACAACATCCACAGTACTCTAAAATTCACCTGTGTTATAGGCGCCACAGAGTATCTGTGCATTGCGTTGAAAAAAAAAACATTTGCAGGACCATTTTAATTTTATGCATTGACATCCTGTTCGTTAGGACCCATACAAGGGTGCAGATGGCTGTGTTTACTCATCCAGAGGCACAAGTGGTGCATGCAGCCAGCCTGTTCAAACCATTGACAGGTGACCCACTGCACAGATTTTCACGTGCATCCCTGTTTGTACATTTGTGCAGGTTTGGTGCTCAGAATGCGGGTAGACTACATTTGGAGCTGCACACTGGTAATTTATGGATGTATACCAGATCTGTGCAACAGTCTGCCTGTTATTGATTTGAACAGGTTGGCTGTACAGTCCATCTGTGCCTTCTGAGAGAATAGACACAGTCCTCTACACAGGTGTACTGATCAGCACACCCCTGTGAATGAGCCCTAAAGTACATCTCTACCCAGAACATGGACAGTAAACACTTTATGTATTCCTAATGAACAGTAAAGGAGCTTCAAATTTGTTGTAAAGGCAAGACTTTTTTACAACCTTTTCCTGAATGATTTAACTTGACAGTACCCCACATTTAAAATGTCTGTTTTGCCCTATTTACATGCTGCGTTTAGCTGCGTTTTTCAAAAAAGCCAAAAAAAGAAAAATGCCTGTAAACGAAATGCGGCTAAATACAAGTTACCGCGTTTAGCCACGTCTAGAAGCGTTTGGTGCTTGAAATGCCTCTAAACTCAGCGTCGGAACTCATTTTTTTGCTTTCCAAAAAAGGCCTCTAAACTAAACTGCCTAGAAAAGACATTAAACGACCCTGTGTACATGTACTGATAAGATAACATAGAGGAGAGTTCAGGAGCAGTTGAAATAAAATGCCCAACTGCTCCTAAACGTCCGTTTACCAGCAGCAATGTACATGAGGCCTAATGCATTCCCTGCATTGTATTGTCCCCTCGCTTACCCCTAAACTTACCTGAGTGAGTCCTGTCTTGATCCAATACTGTGCCTGTCTGCAGCGACACTAGTCTTTCTTTCTCTTCTCACAGGACACAGAGGCAGCAGCGAGAGCCATTGGCTCTTCCTGTTGTTAAATCCTGTGTGGAGGAAGCGGGCTGTGGAGGCACACAGCTGAACTCTGGAGCGAGCCCACAGGTAGGCCACTATAGCAAGAGGAAGAGCCAAGAGCTCCACTGGTGGACTCCTCCAGAAGAGGAGATTCAGGGAGAAGGTAAGTATGACATGTTTGTTATTTTAGAAAACAAAAAATGTAACCTTTACAACTTGCTTTAACAGCTTGCCGCCCGCAGGCCATCATAGGACGTCCTCCCATTTAAACAGGGCATGCGCGCGATCGCGTGCGTGCAGCCCTGGCGGCGTGTCACAGAGACACCGCTCGCCACTGAGGAGGATGAACAGCCATTGGGCATGGCTGTTTACCACATGATCGGCCGTGATGAAGTCACGGCTGATCACAGATGGTACCGCCCCACTTTGCACAGCACATGCGCGCAATCGTGTAAGTGGCGGCGTGTTCCCGGGAACACTGCTGGTCACCGACGCTGGTAAACAGCCATTGGCCGGCGGCTGTTTACCACGTGATCGGCTGTGATCCTTTCACAGCCGATCACTAAATGTAAACCAGGGCTTGACAAATTTGCTTTGAATCTAGGAGCCAGTTAAAAAAGTTAGGAGCCAGTTTTTTTTTTAGAGTGGTATGGATTGTCAGCTCCTGGGGTAAGGCCAGTAATTTTCGCCCCCTAACCCTAACTCACAACGGAGCACCCAGTCAATAACTCCAATGTAACGCTGTTGCATCAGGGTTATGGGCTGGCCAGAAAGAGTAAGGCTGGCAACAGGTGGCACTGGTTGTCACTGGCTGGCACTGGCAGGTGGCACTGGTTGGTGGCATTGGTTTGGAACTGGCAGGTGGCACTGGTTGGCACTGGTTTGGAACTGACAGATGGCACTGGTTGGCACTGGCAGGTGGCACTGGTTGGCACGTGGCACTGGTTGGTAGCACTGGTTTGGAACTGACAGATGGCACTGGTTGGCACTGGCAGGTGGCACTGATCGGCACTGACAGATGGCACTGGTTGGCACTGGTTGGCACTGATTGGCAGTGGCACTGGTTGGCACTGATTGGCAGTGGCACTGGTTGGCACTGATTGTCAGGTGGCACTGGTTGGCAGCACTGGCAGGTGGCACTTGTTGGCGGTGGCAGGTGGCACTGGTTGGCACTGGCAGATGGCACTGCTTGGCGGTGGCACTGGTTGGCAAAGGCGGGTGGCACTGACAAATGGCACTGGCAGGTTTCACACTGAGCCGAGTAACTGTGTGTGAAACTGACAAGTAACAGAGAGGAGAGAGGAGCTGTCAGAATTGAGCTTAATGTCGGGGGTGGGCGGGACCCAGCAGCTATCAAATGCCAACCAATAATTGGGCTGCTTAAGAAAAGGGGCAGGGCCACATACACGTAGTGGCCAGCCCAGATCCCATCCCATTGACTGGTGTTTAATAGCTGCTGGGGGTCCCGCCCACCCCTGACATCAATCTCAATTCTGACAGATCCTCTGTAGCCCATCCGAGTACCTGTCACCAGGCCATCAGAGTACCTGTCACCAGGCCATCAGAGTACACAAGTACCTATATGCAGCCCATGCCTCGTAGAATATACATTGGTGTGTTTTCTTTTCAAAATGGGGTCATTTTGTGGGTAATTCCACTGTCCTGGTGCTCCAGGACCTTCAAAAGTGTAATAGGTGGTTGAGAAATGAGATGCGTCATTAATGCTCCTAGAACGCCTGAAGGTGCTACTTCAATGTTGGGCCTTTGTATGTGGCCAGGCTGTGTAAAAGTCTCACACATGTGGTATCACCATGCTTGGGAAGAGTAGCAGAATGTATTTTGGGGTGTAATTTGTGGTATGCATATGCTGTGTGTAAGAAATAACCTGATAATATGACAATTTTGTAGAAAAAAATCTTCATTTTTTGCAAAGAATTGTGGGAAAAAATTACAACTTAAAAAAACTCACCATGCTACTTAACCACTTACTGACCGCCGCATGACTATATACTATTTTGACTTTGAAGAGGGATAGCTGCTACCACAACCAAGGTATCCATCTCTTCAGGCGGTGGTTCGGTTAATGATAATGGTGGTCTTTGCGGCTGATTCGCCGCGAGATCACCGTTTATCGGCGGCAGGAGAGCGGACTATCAGGTCCTATCCGTGGCTGGGTATGGAGATGAGTGAGGCTAAGATGGCCCCCACCTGTCTCCATACCATAGCAGGGCGGAAGCGACGTCAAAATGTCACTTCCGCCCATAAGTCTTAAAGGCACATTTTTTTGTTGTCATTTTTTTCAAATGACAACATTTTATTTTTTTCTTTTATTGCATTTAAGTCCAAATATGAGATCTGAGGACTTTTTGACCCCAGATCTCATATTTAAGAGGACCTGTCATGCTTTTTTCTATTACAAGGGATGTTTACATTCCTTTTAATAGGAATAAAAGTGACCCATTTTTTTTTTTTTAAAACAGTGTAAAAATAAATAAAATCAAATAAATAAGAAGAAAAAATTTATTTTTTTAAAGCGCCCCGTCCTGACGAGCTTGCGTGTAGAAGCGAACGCATACGTGAGTAGCCCCCACATATGAAAACGTTGGTCAAACCACACATGTGAGGTATCGCCGCGATCTTTAGAGCGAGAGCAATAGTTCTAGCCCTAGACCTCCTCTGTAACTCAAAACATGCAACCTGTAGAATTTTGTAAACGTCGCATATGAAGATTTTTAAGGGTAAAAGTTTGACGCCATTCCACAAGCGGGCGCAATTTTGAAGCTTGACATGTTGGGTATCAATTTACTCGGCATAACATTATCTTTCACAATATAAAAAAAATGGGCTAACCTTACTGTTTTTATTTTTTTTATTCAAAAAAGTGAATTTTTTCCAAGTGCGCTTGTAAGACCGCTGAGCAAATACAGTGTGACAAAGTATTTTGATGACCGCCATTTTATTCTCTAGGGTGTAAAAAAAAATGTATAATGTTTGGGGTTCTAAGTAATTTTCTGGCAAAAAATGTGTTTTTAACTTAACTAAACACAGAGTCTGAAAAAGAGGCCTAGTCTTTAAAGTGGAGTTCCACCCAAAAATGGAACTTCCACTTTTTGGATCCCCCCCCCCTCCGGTGTCACATTTGGCACCTTTCAGGGTGGAGGAGGGAGCAGATACCTGTCTAACACAGGTATTTGCTCCCACTGCCTGGCATAGCTCACCGCGGTGCTTGCGGTGACCTATGCCACTTCCGGCGCCCACCCCGTCCTTCCCCACTGTATTCTGTGAGACACAGAACACAGCAGGGACCTGAGAGGACGCTCATGCACAGTAGGGAACCAGGAAGTGAAGCCGCACGGCTTCACTTTCTTATTTCCTTACCGAGGATGGCGGCGGCAGCAGCCGAGAGCCGAAGGACAGATCGGCTTCGGCTGCCGACATCGCGGGCTCTCTGGACAGGTAAGTGTCCATATATTAAAAGTCAGCAGCTGCAGTATTTGTAGCTGCTGGCTTTCAATATTTTCTTTTTAGCGGACCTCCACTTTAAGTGGTTAATACCTTGGAATGTCTACTTTCTAAAAAAGGGTCATTTGGGGGGTATTTGTACTTTCCTGACTTGTTAGTGTCTCAAGAAATGAGATACACCTGATGTACTGAAGGCCTGATCAGATGTAATAAATTTTCAATGATCGGCACCATAGTTTGTAGTCTCTCTAACTTTCACAATGACCGAATAATATACACTAATTTGGGTTATTTTTACCAAAGATATGTAGCAGTATAAATTTTGGCCACAATTTAGGAAGAAAAATTACTAATTTGCAAAATTTTATGACAGAAACAAAGAAAAAGGCATTTTTTTTCACAAAATGTACGGTCTTTTTTTATTTATAGCACAAAAAAATAAAAAACCCACTAGTGATTAACCACTAGGCGTCCGCGCTATAGCCGAAAGACGGCTACAGCGCGGACTCCAATTGCCGGGAGGGCGTCCCTGGACGTCCTCCTGTTTACTTCCGCATTGCGCGCTCCCGCGAGCGCGCATCGCGGAAGTTTTGTGCTGGCCGTGTCCCTCGGACACGGCCAGTCACAGATCACCGTAAACGGCCAATGACAGCGGCCGTTTACGGTGCGATCGGCGGTGCCAATGAGAGAGGATCTCATATGTAAACATATGAGATCATCTCTCATCGCCGGCTCTCCCTCCTCACACAGAGACAGCGTGTGAGGAGGGAGAGCGAAACCGCTGCGGCGGTGAGTGTAAAAAAAAAAAAAAAAAGGTGTCCCGCTGTTAACAGTCCCTGTCATCTGCCCTGTCATCTGCCCTGTCATCTGCCCTGTCATCTGCCCTGTCATCTGCCCCTGTCATCTGCCCTGTCATCTGCCCCTGCCATCTGTCCCCACTGCCACGTATAAGTGCCATCTGTCATCAGTGCCACATAGTGCCATCTGTCATCAGTGCCACATAGTGCCATCTGTCATCAGTGCCACATAGTGCCATCTGTCATCAGTGCCACATAGTGCCATCTGTCATCACGTGCCACATAGTGCCATCTGTCATCAGTGCCACATAGTGCCATCTGTCATCAGTGCCATCTGTCATCAGTGCCATCTGTCATCAGTGTCACGTGTCATCAGTGCCACGTATTAGTGCCACCTGTCATCAGTGTCATCAGTGCCACGTATTAGTGCCACCTGTCATCAGTGTCATCAGTGCCACGTATCAGTGCCACCTGTCATCAGTGCCACGTATTAGTGCCATCTGTCATCAGTGCCACGTATTAGTGCCATCTGTCATCAGTGCCACGTATTAGTGCCATCTGTCATCAGTGCCATGTATTAGTGCCATCTTTCATCAGTGCCACATGTCATCAGTGCCACATATCAGTGCCATTTGTCATCAGCGCCACATGCCGTCAGTGCCACATATTAGTGCCATGTGTCATCAGTGCCACATATTAGTGCCATCTGTCAGTGCCATCTGTCAGTGCCACGTATTAGTGCCATCTGTCATCAGTGCCATGTATTAGTGCCATCTGTCATCAGTGCCACGTCAGTGCCACGTATCAGTGCCATTTGTCATCAGTGCCACGTCAGTGTCACGTATCATTGTCCTGGTGCTCCAGGGCCTTCAAAAGTGTAATAGGTAGTCAACAAATTAGATGTGTAATTTATGCTCCTAGAACACCTGATGGTGCTCCATGCATGTTGGGCCTCTCTATGTGGCCAGGCTGTGAAAAAGTCCCACACATGTGGTATCGTAATACTCAGGAGGAGTAGCAGAATGTATTTTGGGGTGTCATTTGTGGTATATACATGCCATGTGAGAGAAATAACCTATTACAATGACAATTTTGTGGGGGGGAAAAAAAAAAAAAAAAAAAATCTTCATTTTGCAAAGAATTGTGGGAAAAAATGACAACATCAAAAACCTCACCATGCATCTTACTAAATACCTTGGAATGTCTACTTTCAAAAAAGGGGTCATTTGGGGGGTATTTGTACTTTCCTGACTTGTTCGGGTCACAAGAAATGAGATAGGCCGTCAGTGCATCAGATGTGATCAATTTTTATGATTTGCACCATAACTTGTAGACTCTCTAACTTTCAGAAAGACCAAATAATATCCACTAATTTGGGTTATTTTTACCAAAGATATGTAGCAGTATAAATTGTGGCCAAAATTTATGAAGAAAAATTACTAATTTGAAAAATTTTATCACAGAAACTAAGAAAAATGCGTTTTTTTTCAAAATTTGCGGTCTTTTTTCATTTATAGCGCAAAAAATAAAAAACCCAGAGGTGATCAAATACCACCAAAAGAAAGCTCTATTTGTATGAAAAAAAGGACAAAAAATTCATTTGGGTACAGTATTGCATGACTGAGTAATTGTCATTCAAAGTGTGAGAGTGCTGAAAGCTGAAAATTGGTCTGGTCACGAAGGGCGTTTAAGTGCCCAGTAGGCAAGTGGTTAAATACCACCAAAAGCAAGCTCTATTTGTGTGAAAAAAAAGGACAGCCTAAAATTAGTCTGGGCAGTAAGTGCCCGGTATTGAAGTTGTTAAAACAAACCATAACTGACCTCTGTAGCTGCTTTTAATGTGAATTTATTAATTTGCAAATATCCTCAAAGATCCCAACAAAGACTAAAGTCTGTTTCAGTCCAATGAATGGGCTGCTGTGCCCACGCAAATGTGGCTCGAAGAGTCCCAATAGTGTGAATCAGGTCTTAGGCTAAGTTCACACAGGTGTTGAATTTTAAAGTTGCATTTAATGTGTTCAAGTCACATCAAGCAATGCTTCTTAAATTTAATTTAGTTTTTTACACTGCTAGTGATCACTTTTAACACGTTGCAACTGTTCCTAAAACATGCTCTAAAATACACCTATGGTGATTACAGTATTTTTGCAGCTTGTATCGATAGAAAAAAAATGAAAGCAGTTGTAAAGCATCAATACTTGCTGAACTCTGGAGGCAGCAGTCCTTTTGCCTCACCATAACACGAGGCAATGCTAATGCTATCATGTGTACACCTCCATCAACTGACTATTTTAACAATTTTGAGTGGCGTTGGTAGGCAGTTGGGCAACGCTAAAAACATGAGCCACTGTCTATTTTCAAGACTTGTGTGAAGAAGGCCTTGTAGAGAAGGCTAAGATTTCAGTGCCTGTTATGTGATCTTTGAAACACACTCTGTTTCATTAACATTTTCTCTACTAATTCTGTATATGGATGATGGCACTGTAATTATTTTAATAATAAAAAAAAAAGTACCTTTTTTCTTAATTGATGTACAGCTGACACATGACCCAGCTCTCTCCCAGCCTGTCTACAGGGAAACCTAAGCAGGAGGAGCTTCTAGTCCTGCTGCTGGTCACGTGTTAAAACATAAAAATAAAAAACAACATTTGGGATTCAGAGTAAAAAAGAAATAATTTAAAATAAATAAACCATTTTAAATTGTCATATAAATATAAATATATATATATATATATATATATATATATATATATATATATATATATATATATATATATATATATATATATATATATTGAAATCAAATGTTTATTATTATTTTTTTTTTTGTGGCAATAACATGGTGTGGGCGGATTTCTGCCATTCACAGGCTATATCACGTCATTCCAGCTTGTGTCTTAGGATAAGAGGCATGTGAAGCCTCCAGCAATCTACATGTAATATCCTGCCCCCATTGTGTTTAACTGGTCTGTGGGCATGGAGGAGGGAGGTAGATGGTGGCTTGTCATTTACCACTGTGTATACATCCACATGTGTGACTCTACAGTCACATGGGCTGCTCAGATGTGATCAAGAGGAAATTCTCATACAGAAATAGAAAGGACAATGTAAATTACAGTGTGTGTTTAGTATCACTTTAACTGTCTCAGGTAACAGCTGCCACGGCTGGTTCTCTTTAAGACCCCTTTCACACTGAGGCGCTTTACAGGCACTACAGCGCTAAAAATAGCGCCTGTAAAGCCGCTTGTGTGCGCTTGCAGGACGGTAAAAAAAACTTCTGCAAGCAGCATCTTTGGAGCGGTGTATACACCGCTCCTAAACTGCTCCTGCCCATTGAAATCAATGGGGCAGCGCGGCTAACACCACCGGCATAGCGCTGCTGCAATAGTGCATTGTGGTGGTTTTAACCCCTTCTCGGCCACTAGCGGGGGTTAAAAGTAGCGCTGCTGCAATAGTGCATTGTGGTGGTTTTAACCCCATTGTAGGGAATGCGCGCAAAATTGATGGTAAAGCTTGCTAAAAACAGCCCAGTGTGAAAGAGATCTAAGAGTAGTTCTTATTAGCAAGCATCCTTTTCAGGATTTGTGAAAGAGTTTGGGAGGAACAGGTCACTTGGATAGGAAGTAGGGGGAAATCTTTTTTTTTTTTTTTTTTTAAACATGTAGGGAATGGTTAAAATCTTTGTCTTTTGACCACTTTAGGGAGATTTTTTCATTTGCTTTTATATCCTTGTGACATTTGTACAAGAAAACAAAGGATGTAGAATATTAAAACACAGAGAGAAAGCTATGAATATATTGTCAGACTGTTCTTGTTCTTTCCACCCTATTAAATGTGTCTTAAAAGAGAAGTATAGGTTTTTTTTTTTAACCATACTTACCTAGGTGGATGCAGCATCGCTCCGATGCTATATCTTTCCCCCGGCGCCTCGAACACTGAACACCGCCGATCGCTCGACTCTCACAGTTACCTGAGCAGAGAGCTGCTGTCAGTGAGCGGCTCTCTGCTCTACTCTGCCCCCTCCTCCCTCACTGGAGCGCTGAGCTGTGGAGGGGGTGGGAGTGGCCAGATCAGGCTCTTAGCGGCTTGCTGAGAGGCTGAGCCAGGTGTCGGTCCAGGGATCTGGGTGGATCCCGACTCTCTGGCCATGATAACTGCCGAGCCTGCACAGACTTTGTGACGTAAGCAGAGAGCGGACTTCAGCCCACTTTCTGCTGAAAAAGGGTCACAGGAGTGCAAAACGAACTGCACTCCTGTGATCTACAGGACAAATACAGCCAAACGAGCTTTGGCTGTACTTTTTCTTTTTAATATTCTCTTTTTATCTATGTTCCCATTGGAGAAATCTCCTATCATCTCATACATTGTCAGAATGTGATGGGGAAATCTCCACATTGGGAGCACAAACCTGACAGGTAAAGGGGGGGGGGGGTTCTAACTCTATGCTGTTCTGTTCAAAACCAAATACATTTTGGCTGGAGCTTTTTGCCCAAGTCCACTGTATCCTAAACTAAAATAATAAGGAGCTCCTTTAATTTTAGTTATTTTGCTGACTTGGAGGAAATCTGCCGTTAAAGAAATTTTGTTTGAAATGCCTTGGTAAATGTGGATATTCATAGTTTTAAATATCTTTTTTTGGGGGGGGGGGGCTTCACTAGACACTCACCCTCCGTTGGTATTAAATGACAATATTGTCCTTTTTAAAGTGGCTATAAACCTTAAAGTGGTTGTTAACCCACTGTACTAACATAGTCATATCCCCTCGGTATCATAACATTTGTCCCTGTGTCTGTGTAATGTAAAAAACTGCCGATTTGTACCTGTATAAGCTGCACTCTGAGCGCTCAGCTGACATGTCAACTCCCTTGTTTCTCCAGCTAAAAGCTGAAGTGGGCAGGGCCGAGCCATCCTGCTGACGTCATCCAGAGAGAGAGAGAGAGAGACGAAAATCAGCTGAGCGGCTGGAGCTGTTTATACAGGTACTGTACAGATCAGCTGAGTTTTTACATTACACGGGGGCAGATGTTCTAATGCTACGGAGGAGATAAGATTTATTGTCAGATACGAGTAGCGGGGGTGGGGGGGGGGCACAGCTATGAGCAGGGAGGTGGGGGGGGAGACAGAGGACACAGGCAGAGCTGCAGACAGGAGAGTTGCGGCTGATGGAATCACGCAAATAGACCACGATGTTAGGGGCTCAGCCTCAGCAGCCATGATTATCGTGGTCTGTTTACAGTGGGGAGAGTATAGCCAGGCAGGATCAGCCAGGTTTTTTTAGGGTATACAAGGGGCCAAGCACTGTGCTGTATAACCGGCTTTAAAGGAACAGGATCAGGTTTTTTTTTTTGGGGTTAACAAACACTTTAGGGCTCCACACACACTGAAGCTCATAAAAGGCTGTTTTTGGGCATTTTTTTTTTTCTAACAGCCCATAAACTCCTCTCTGTTATCCTATGTGTCCATGCGCACATGGCTGTTTGTGGATGTTTATCAGCAGTGTGGAGTTTATGGGCTGTTGCCTGAATGCCCTAAAATCACGTCTAGGAGCAGTTTTTCTTACCACAAATAAAATCTTAAAAACGTTAAACACACATAAATGCTGATAAACATCGATAAACGCTCAAAAACGTGGCTCACCAGCGTTTTTTAACTTTTTAATCCATTGAAAAAAAAAGCTAAAAACGCTAATAAGCGCTATTGCAAAAACGTTAAGACTCACTGCAAAGCTACTGATGTTTTTATGACCTTATTTTAACATCCAGCGTGCATGAGGCCTTGCCTATACCCAGTGAAGTGGCTTGCCTCAGGTGATACACAGAGATGAATAAAATAAGTTGTAAGTCAATAATTTAGAAAGCGTGTCTGAGCTGTCAGAAAACAGGGAGGGAGAGCTGAAATTACACACTGCAGAGCCCAGTGAGGAGAGCTCTGAAAGCTGATTGGCGGGAATGAACACACACCCTTCACGCAGCACACAGGAAGAGAGCTGAGGCTGTCAGTCACAGGTTGTGTGCTGGAGCCCCCTCCCCGTCACCTTTTTTTCTCTTGATGTCAGAAAAACTTGTCAGAAGTGACTCGTACAGATAGCAGAGCAATGGGGCAGTAGACAAAAGCGACACTTCAATTAAGCCTTGGCAATAATACCTGGAAGCTGCTTGGTTTCTATGCCGACTTGTGACTTGTTTTAGCTCATTTTTAGGTTTAGTAAATAAACCCCTTTAGTGCTCTGGGTTAAGACAAGTACACACCATAGAGAGCTATGTTTGAGGTTTACAACCACTTTAAAGCTCCCAATCTCCTCCACCCAGAGTAACCCACACAGTATAATACTTAAAGTGGTTGTAAAGACAAAGAAATATTACTGCCAGCCCCATCAATCTATCCTACTCTGTGTACATGGTTCACACACAGGAGCTGACAGGCAGGGCGGGGGAGGAGAGAGTTGAGCAGCGGGATAACTGAGGCATGTAAACTGTCCATGGTGCTCACGGATCAGCAGCCATTAAAAAATATGGTCAGTTTACAGAGGGGAGGGCAGCGCCAGGCAGGATCAGCCAGGTATTTTACAGCTTAGAGGGGGACAGATTAGACAGCATAAGCACTGTGCTGTTTAATCTGCTATAAGGGAACAGGGTCTCTTTTTACAACCACTTTAACTTCAGCCACACTCGAGATCTTCACTGTGCGGCACTGCCAAGTGCCAGACAGCCTTTACATGAAAAACAATACTCCTGGGGGGGGGGGCTTAAAAAGACAACTTTACTAAAAGTGAAGTCTTTTAAATGTTTTAAATGTTGATGCTTTTTATTATTGGTTTATCTGTTTAAATAATTTAAACCCATTTCTATTTTAGCTGGAAGTTGGAAAAATTAATTGTAATGGCGACAGGACGGGGTTGGATTCTCCAGCAACACAATGAACATAATAAGCATGAACCAAAACGCAGACCTAGACCTGCATCATCAAAGTCATCTGAAGCTCAGGCTTGGGAAAGACTGCCAGTCCAGTGAGTTTAAATATGAAGTACTTGTGTGCTACTATGGACCTTACAACCTACCAAAACTACTTTACATAATAAATCACCCTAAAAATAGACATGAAAAAGCTGCAACCAGTAGCAAGTGACCTCAACACTCTAACACAAATAATGATAATAAAAATGGTGAGCTAATTCAAGAAGCTATGTAGCAAAAATAGACAATTATGCATGAATGCCTATCCGTAATTTCAAACAAACCCCCCAAAAATTGCAGTAATATGCAATAATATGAAACTCTGATAAAGTGCACAAATTAAAAAAGCTAAACAGCACAAATAGACAAATGCGCATAAATGACTAACCCTAATTAAAAAAAAAAAACCTGAAAATACAGTAATATGCGATAACAGTGATAAAGTGCTTGAATCAAAAGCAGGTATTCACCTGATTTTACATAAAAAATATTAAAATAAGTCCCAAATAATTCCTACTTCCTGGTCTCGGTGGTGACTGCAAGTGATATCACCGGCTCCTCCTATGCGTTACGTCACTGGTCATGTGACTTTTTTAAGGATCCCAGTACAGCATAGTGGATATTTATCCCTGGGTTTGCTCTATGAGGAGAGGAGAGTGAAATGTGATTTTCCATATATTAAAGCCTTGTCAGACCAGCTGTGGATTTCGATGCAGGAGAGGGGAACATGAACTGCTGCTAAGGAAATGTATACCAAAGCGCCACTAGACCTGTTGAGGTCTTTGTTTAAGGTGAGTTGCTAGGGCACACCCCTCATGGATACCTGGATGGTGGGAGCAATTGTGTTCACAACTTTTAAGAACTTTTTTTGAGCTTGTTATCTTCACATCACTTTTTGATGCACAAGCACTTTTTAATTTGGGACTTATTTTAATATTTTTTTTCTGTAAAATCAGTTTTGAATCAGTCAGCACTTTATCATTGTTATCGCATATTACTGTATTTTTTGTTGTTTTTTAATTGGGGATAGTCATTTATCTGTATTTGTCTATTTTTGCTGTTTAGCTTCTTTAATTAGTGCACTTTATCACTGTTTTGCATATTATCGCATATTACTGCAATTTTCGTTTTGTGTTTGTTTGAAACTATGGATAGACATTCATGCATATTTGTCTATTTTTGCTGCATAGCTTCTTGAATTAGCGCACCATTTTTATTATTACAATCCAGTGAGTTCCTTGCCTTATTTTTTTCCAGTAATAACTTTTTGTTGCTTAAAGTACTGAGGGAAATAGCGGTCTCCTTCTTAAAATGCTAGTTGGCCATCCACCATGCTGATCAAATTGCTTCAAAGCTTTCTGAGTCACCTACTTAGACTAAGTGCCCAGATTAGGAATTCAGACTTACTTGTTCCCACACCAAGTGGGAGATCTAGGCTGCAGCATTTCTTCCAACCTGAAGGTGCCACTGTGCCTTTTTTTTTTCAGGCTGACAGGAGCCATTGAGGAATAATTATCCCCTGCTGTGGGCTCCAGGCAGCCCTCTTTGGGAGGACAGGGATTTCGAATGGGTATCAAAATCCCACAAGGTTTGGGTGACCATTGTGACTCCAATAATTCCATAAATAGAAATTTTGCATCATTGGATGTACTGGCAGTATGAGAGTAAGATGGGGACAGAGCCCCTGCTTGATAGGGAGAGGTACCTGTCGAGAAGGGAAAACGTAGATTTCCCCCTCCAGGGTCTCTCCTCTACAAGCTTTCTGGACAGTCTGCCACTGGCAAATGGATATCTGCAGGGACTTTTGGGGATCTCGGTGTAACTCGGTATTACCACCACCCCTCCAAGAGTAGTGCTCCTCTGGCATCCTGTAATCTGAGTGTGTATTATAAAACTGCTGGAAAACTGATTTACTTATACACATTACTTTCTCTGCCTGAAGAACTGTATAGTCCACAACATATGTATTACCAGTGTTATAACTGCCTTGTTAGGGCCTGTTTAGTTTCTACAGTATATAGTTAGTGTTCTAGTAATGCCATATGGTGAGTTCTCTGAACTTTCAGGTGCACCTCTTAGGCCCTGCTTACACTTGGCATAGTCATCATAATATGTAAAAAGCCATCCTCCACACAGAATGCGACCTGAGTTGTTGCCATGGTAACCTTGGGAGTGGCTTTGGCACAGATACCGAAGTATGATAGCAAGAACATGCCTTTGGCAGACTGGGCAGAGAGACTAAGAGTACTTTGACCTTGGGGCAGCATAAGCGGTAAGCAGGGCGCTTTTAACCCCCGCTAGCAGGCGAATAAAGGGTTAATAGCGCCGGCAAAGTGCCACTGCTGAAGCACTGCCCATTGATTATAATGGCAGGGTGGTGGAGGAGCAGTGTATTCACCGCTTCCGCACTGCCCAAAAGATGCTGCTTGCAGGACTTTTTCTAATGTCGTGAAAGCTGCAGGGGAGGCGCTGTAAAGGTGCTATTTCTATCCCAAAAACGCCTGAAAAACGCCCCAGTGTGAAAGAGGTCTAAAGACTGTGGCTTGCCTGTTTTAGATGAATGACGCACAACCCTGACCTGGCGATTAGTTCTCTTGGAAAAGGATGCTATGCTGGCACAAATCGTGGCTCGCTTAGGGAGCTCATACGGTGAGGTCCTTATTGTAGTTACACTGAAAATTCTTTTTCCTGAACAAACAGGACAAAGCGATTATACCCCAATTTGTGGTGGCAATTCAGGAGTTGCCGAAACGGCTGGAAGAAAAACACCAACGAGGCCTGACCACTATGGGCACTCAAGTGATGCGGGATCAGTTTATTTTGGGGATTTGAGCTGTCCCTATAAACAGGCTTTGCAGGACAGCATGATGGCTAATGTGGCGGTGAAGCTCAATACTATCTTGCTAGAAGCAAAGTGAGAACAAGAGGAGATGGAAGCCAGTATAGTGGTCACTAAAGAACTTAGAAGGCCACTATTGAGGGAAGAAGCTGCTGCTTATATACACTTTAGAGGGGGCCATTAGAAAGTTGACCAAGTCATCATCTGCTGTTGAACACGAACTGGGCCAGACCCTGCCAGGCAGTAATCCCCTCCACAGGGACCCAGATCAGAGGTTATGGTGGTGTGGACAGCGAGGACATAATGCAAGGATTTGCAGACAAGGAGATAACAGGCCTCATTCGTGCATGCTGTTAAACTAAGGTTCCTGGGACAAGTGGGGGGCAACCTGCGGGAACTACTCTTCTAGTCTTAGACTTAACGCTAATCAAACTTCTTTCCAAGTGGTTTTGAATGGCCACCAGGGATCTGAGGTGACCACCATGGATATACTTAATACCTGCAACAGCTTGGGTAAGCCTTGACACTAGCCTTGTCTTGACTCATCTTGAAGGCAGCCAACAATCTTCCTATTCCTGTGGAAGGGGTCACCTGGATGTTCATCCAAGTGTTTGATAAGACAACAGAGAAATCATTGGTGCAATACCAGGCAGTTTCAATAGTTTGGTTGTGAGTTCTTCATGCCAATGAGTCTTTATGCGTCGGCAGAAAAAAAAGCTGAAAAAGGACCTTGCGAAGTAATCCATTGTCCCAAATACTACGTTGTTTTGCACCTGCACGCCATTCAAGACCTACAGCATTTTTTTTGAATGCGTGTGATATCATTGCGTATTACAAAATCCGGAAGCAAGCTGCAAATTTTCCTGGGGAGTTTTATTTGTACACGCTGTCTATATATTTTTTTTATATATGAGTAGTATTGTTTTTTTTTAATTAAATATTTGATACCATTGATATTACATTATGTGGAGCATTCTTCTTTTTTCATGCACATTCCCCGGAGTGGCTGACGATTTTATGTATTGTTGAGTAAAGTGGTAACACCATGTAGCCAGGATTTGAGCTAATTATTTTCAAGCGCTATGTGACTTCTCATTTGGAGGGTGATACTGTTCTGGTAAGCCCCTGATTTGTGCACTGGTGTGGGAGCACTTAGAGTGTTTTTTTTTTTTTTTCATCTACAGGAGTTTTTCACATTATCCTGCGGAGATTTATATCTAGAATTGACAGTGGAGTTCTTTTGTTTGCATGGATATTTTATGATAGATACACACACTGGACTTCTATTTAGTTTTGCTTAAAATTTGTTTTATGAGCGCTGCTCTTCAATTTGGTATATGCTTTTGGATGCGCAAGATCCAAGAGTGTCATCTAGGGCCTGGCTGTAAAAATGGGCAAAAGACAGCCGACTCATGAGTATGAAAGATCCAAGATGGTGCTGGATGGAATATGTGGTGGAAGAGCGGCATGGGAGCAACAGCTGTGAGTATGTTTGTTTGTTTTTTCCTGGATAAATTAGCATCAAAGATAAATAGAATAGCGGTAATGATTTTCATGATCCCCTCCCCCTTTAATGTGGGCATATTCTTTTGCTAAAGAGAATTTTTTTCTTGCAAAAGGAACATCTTAGTAATAGCACATGCTAAGATAATTAAAGCTAATGGTGAGTAATGTGGTCCAGCTATATCTTAAAACACATGGACAAATGAAAATGGCAAGTTTTTACAAAAAACAGTAGAAGGCTAACATTCAAGTGTTACTCTTGCAGCATGTAGAATCTCATTTAAGTTGCTGCATCATTAAAGTAACCTTTTGTCCTTAGAAATTCAATTAATGTAATTGTTTGTATAAGTGCCTGTGTTTATGATCGCTTCAGGGTTTAGTACACACATGCCAAGACTGGAAGTGTCAGCATCCAATTTCAGTAATGGCCTTGTTTTGTTTCAGTGGTCAATGGGCCATTATAACTGTTTTATACACGGGTGACACTTCCCTTTGCTAACAAATAGTATTATAAGCTATGGTAGTATTAGCCGTCTTGCGATATTAGACACATTCGTGTCATTTGTTATATGGCATACATTAAAAATGTAAACAAGAAAAAATGAATGCACCCAAAGTACAAATACTGGACAAGCAGTTTAATGGGAGAGCTGCATCTAATTTCAATGGAATTAGGATACATTAGCTAATACTAGGACTCTGACAAAGGACAGCATAATATAATTTCCCATATTTAATCATAATTAATTATTGTAAGATGTTGCATCTCACTCACTAATGATAAATAAGAATTTGTGCTTGTTGCCATGTGGGAATTGCAGCCATAATGAAATGTTGTGTCTCTGTAATAATCCGTAATTAACTGTAGATTACTGTAAATCCCTTTAGGCAGCTTTTTGCAACAACCAAAAATGTCCACATTTTGAAAATGAAAAAGCTTAATGGGAATAATGGAACAAAATAGATATTGTATACCATTACAGGGTTTGTTTTTCAAAGAAATCATAAAAAATTACCGCGCTTCCCTACACCCCCCAAGCTGCAGTCCTAATCCTCAGGTACAAAGAATCAAAATAGATAAAGCAATAAAAAGATCTGCGCTATAAAAATAAAATTAAAATTAAAAAAGACTGTGCTAAAAAATAAATGAATATATGAAATGACACAGAAATTGTGTTACATTCACCTATTAATTACATATGTGAACCCAAATAGCAACATAATAACAATCAGATGACTTGATACAACCGAAATTAACGTGAAACACTAAATGCAAATTAGGCAAGTGACAGAAACCAAAAAGTCTGTGAAATTGAAAATGGCACAGAAAATCGACAGTCCTTAGTGTAGAACAGATCCACCAATAGTGATTGAAGACTTGTAGTGAAAAGGTATCACGTGAACAGAAATCCACCACCTATAACAATATGTGCTTACCAGAGGTAAGCTATATTAAAGCTTATATTCGAAATCCACTCCGTGGGGACACCAACAGCGATCACAGCATGGAGGAGGATCGTCCGGAATCCACCAATAGAAAGGTCGAATATTCAACATTGGACACCCAGGGAAATAAGAAGTATATTCTCCATAGTGTGAATCCGTATAAAGCAGTTTATTTGAGAATAAAAGTAGCGCACTTACTACAAATAGCGAGTAACAGCATATAAAAATCAGCCGGCCGGCCTGCATACACCCGTTCACTGTAAGGTGGAAACGATGACGTCAGCGCGTCTGCCTTCCGACGTACGTTTCGTCCTATTGGACGTTGTCATAGGAACGGGCGACGCACTGACTCATCGCTCCTTAAATACATCCATAGAACCACCCCTCGTTCTGACACTCTAGTGGCCACATCCTGGTTCTAAACCAGGAAGTACTCAAGGTGAAACCAAGCCTCACTTTAATGGCAAAACGAATAACGTTGGTCAGCCCTATCTTGCAACGAACAGGGGGCTGATGTACATAAAACAAATATCGCTTCAACATTTACAAAGTGAGCTTTCCTCATTGCTGGGGGGACTGAAAACATATATGAGTATTCTTTCAAAGAAGTACGACATGAACGCACTACCTTGGCTTCATCAAAAATTATAATGAAAAATAGAAAATAAAAAACAAAAAATATTTTATAAAATAGTATAACCACCTGATAGGGTACTATTCCAAATTCTGCCTATAAACGGCTTAAGGAAACGCCATCTAGTGGAGAATATTAAGCTATACATGCCAATAAATAGCATATATATTTTTCACTTAGGAACTAATAAAAAATACTTAATAATAAGACATCCCCAGAGCCATATACCACTCTGCGGTGAAAACAAAATTAAATTATTCCCCTATTTAAAATATTAAAAAATAATAATCATAGAAACCGGGAAGTAGTCATATAAACCATATAGGCCCCCACATGTTTAACCAATAACCATGTAGAGAATTGTAATACTAAATAAGGAAGACATAAATGCCCCAAATAAAGATGGAGCAGATCAACTAACTAATAAACTCATACATGTACCTATCAGGTGACAGTGAGCAAATGGGTCAAGGGAACCTCTGGGTACCCAATAAAATATTAGAGGATTACTAAAAAGACTCAGGATGGTCAAAACCTCAGAGCATATATATCTCCATCTTAGGGATGTACAACCCCCAAGGCTAAAATGACCAGAATTGGCCCCAAATTTGGGAACCAATGGAGGTACATATTAAGAGAGGAAGTACACCAATGGTGGTCGTATGATGTTAACTAATCACTTGTTACAGTAAGGCCACCAAAGGGTCAGAACAGGTTCACATCCAAATAATAAAAATAGTCTAAAATCACAAAACAGAACATCACGAACCTTATTTTCTTGGATTTCTAGTACAGATAAGAAGCCCCCATATTACGTTAACCATATTAGAGGAGTGTACAAAAATTCATGAATTATCTAGAAAGGCATTAAGGTCTACCTCAACGTTGAGCCCAAATGGGGTATAACACCTAAGTTTGTATATCCAGGCCATCTCGAGTCTCGAAATCCCCCTAAGGAGGGAACCCCCTCTCCAGGGCGTGGTATATCTATCAATTCCCAGAAAGATAGTCTTTCTGGGGTCTCGATTGTGTGTCTCGAGATAGTGTCTAGAGACCGGATGTTTCGGAAAGCCCGTCAAGATATTAGTTACATGTTCGTTGAGCCTTACGGAGAGGGGGCGTTTGGTCCTCCCCACGTATTGTAATCCGCAAGGACATTGCAATAAATAGACAACGCGCTCAGTGGAACATGTAATAAAGGATTTGATTCCAAATTCAGCCGAGGTACTAGTAGAAGTAAACTTGTGTGTCCTTCTATGCAAACATCCACTCAAGGAACATATCCTACATTTTTTACATTGGTAGAAACCAGTCATGTATTCAAAAAAACCTTTTTTAATTGGTGGAGGATCTAGGATGTTAGGGGCCACTCTCCCCCTAAGGGAAGGGGCACCTTTGTATACCATTTGTGGTTTAGCTGGAAGGATATTACCCAATATATGGTCATTTTGAAGAACATGCCAATGTTTCTTAACCAGCCTTGCCACATTCCTATGTTGTAAGGAATAAGTGGTAATAAATGGAACAGATGGTACTCTATTCGCATTGGGGGCCTTATCCACTAATAACGTGCGCCTATCAAGAGTAGCAACCTCATTCAGTGTAGTTTTAAGAGACGCCTCAGGGTAACCTTTCTCTAGAAAACGTCCTATCAAGACATCAGCCTGAGCCAAAAACTCCTCCTGGTTTGAACAATTACGTTTCAGGCGTATGAGCTGGCTTTTGGGCACTGACTTAAGCCAGGCTTCATGGTGGCAGCTGTCGGTGGATATATAGGAATTACGATCCGTAGTCTTAAAATAAGTTGCCGTAGTAAGTTGTCCATCTCTGATACTGATCTTGAGATCCAAGAAGTTGATCTCGGTCTGACTAGCCTCATATGAAAGTTGTATACCCCGATTGTTGTCATTAAGCATATTCATAAAGGCGTCCAAATCATGGCGATCTCCATCCCATAGGAGGAGGACATCATCTATATACCTAGCCCACAGGACCAATTGGGGTCTCTGATGGGCATAGATGACGTCCTCCTCCCACAGGGCCATGAAAAGGTTAGCCAAACTTGGGGCGTATTTAGCCCCCATGGCAACCCCTCTGTCTTGTCTATAAAACTGCCCTCCAAACCAAAAATAGTTTCGAGTGGCTACAAAATGAAGTAACTGCATGATGAAACAAATCTGTTCATCAAATAATGTGGAATCTCGCCTCAAATAGTATTCCACTGCAAATAACCCCAAATCATGCGGAATCACCGTATATAATGAGGCTACATCAGCCGTCACTAGCCAACACCCTGTTTTCGGGGTAATGTTGGAGAGTAAGTTGATCACATGACGGGAGTCCCTCAAATGTGATGGCATTTTCAGGACCAATGGTTGCAAGAAAAAATCAATATACCTGCCCACCCGGGATGAGATGGAATCAATGCCACTAACAATAGGGCGTCCCGGGGGGCAGGTAGGATGTTTATGCACTTTAGGCAAATAATAGATAACCGGGGTACGGGGAGCCTTAGGAACCAGATAAGATTTCTCCTTTCCATTCAGAATACCCTGGTCAAACCCATATTGTACAATTACTTCTAGTTCCTTCTTATATTGGGACTTAGGATCTGATCTAAGGGGGGTATATGTATCTCGGTCCCCTAAAATCTTATACATCTCGGCAAGATAGTCTTTCTTGTCCAAGACAATAATACCACCCCCTTTATCAGCAGGTCTAATTACTAGGTTTTTGTTCTCACAAAGGGAATTCAAACCAGACTTCAACTCTTTATCAAAGTATATTTTTCTCAGGGGTAATTGCTCTAAGTCCCTGAGCATTAGGTCTCTAAATACTCTCAAGGAAGGAGTCATAGTGCCCGGGGGGTTAAATAAAGATGCATTCGCCAATCCTGAATGGCGATAACCAGTAGTATTAGACACAGTATTCGAAATGGGGTTAGAGGCCATATATCTTGTTGCCTGCCCCTATGGTGAGGGGATTCACCAATGACGGAGACAATCCGGGCCCTTCCGGTTCTGGTTACCAACGTTGGGGTTTTCACAGGCCAGGTCAGGGCATCAAAAGGTCGGCAGACCAAAGAGAGGATCTAGAGGGGGGCGGCGACTGCGAACAAAAAAAGAAAAAATCGTAACCTCTGATGGAATTTTTAACCTAAGTTCAGCCACGTTAAATGACTCTGAGAAGATCCTACTTAATAAGGGCCTTAAATTCGCGCCTCCTCGTGGTTTGGATAAATTCCAGACCTATATAGACATCCATAAGTTTGTACGTAAGGTCAACATCAAAAGATATATGGCCTCTAACCCCATTTCGAATACTGTGTCTAATACTACTGGTTATCGCCATTCAGGATTGGCGAATGCATCTTTATTTAACCCCCCGGGCACTATGACTCCTTCCTTGAGAGTATTTAGAGACCTAATGCTCAGGGACTTAGAGCAATTACCCCTGAGAAAAATATACTTTGATAAAGAGTTGAAGTCTGGTTTGAATTCCCTTTGTGAGAACAAAAACCTAGTAATTAGACCTGCTGATAAAGGGGGTGGTATTATTGTCTTGGACAAGAAAGACTATCTTGCCGAGATGTATAAGATTTTAGGGGACCGAGATACATATACCCCCCTTAGATCAGATCCTAAGTCCCAATATAAGAAGGAACTAGAAGTAATTGTACAATATGGGTTTGACCAGGGTATTCTGAATGGAAAGGAGAAATCTTATCTGGTTCCTAAGGCTCCCCGTACCCCGGTTATCTATTATTTGCCTAAAGTGCATAAACATCCTACCTGCCCCCCGGGACGCCCTATTGTTAGTGGCATTGATTCCATCTCATCCCGGGTGGGCAGGTATATTGATTTTTTCTTGCAACCATTGGTCCTGAAAATGCCATCACATTTGAGGGACTCCCGTCATGTGATCAACTTACTCTCCAACATTACCCCGAAAACAGGGTGTTGGCTAGTGACGGCTGATGTAGCCTCATTATATACGGTGATTCCGCATGATTTGGGGTTATTTGCAGTGGAATACTATTTGAGGCGAGATTCCACATTATTTGATGAACAGATTTGTTTCATCATGCAGTTACTTCATTTTGTAGCCACTCGAAACTATTTTTGGTTTGGAGGGCAGTTTTATAGACAAGACAGAGGGGTTGCCATGGGGGCTAAATACGCCCCAAGTTTGGCTAACCTTTTCATGGCCCTGTGGGAGGAGGACGTCATCTATGCCCATCAGAGACCCCAATTGGTCCTGTGGGCTAGGTATATAGATGATGTCCTCCTCCTATGGGATGGAGATCGCCATGATTTGGACGCCTTTATGAATATGCTTAATGACAACAATCGGGGTATACAACTTTCATATGAGGCTAGTCAGACCGAGATCAACTTCTTGGATCTCAAGATCAGTATCAGAGATGGACAACTTACTACGGCAACTTATTTTAAGACTACGGATCGTAATTCCTATATATCCACCGACAGCTGCCACCATGAAGCCTGGCTTAAGTCAGTGCCCAAAAGCCAGCTCATACGCCTGAAACGTAATTGTTCAAACCAGGAGGAGTTTTTGGCTCAGGCTGATGTCTTGATAGGACGTTTTCTAGAGAAAGGTTACCCTGAGGCGTCTCTTAAAACTACACTGAATGAGGTTGCTACTCTTGATAGGCGCACGTTATTAGTGGATAAGGCCCCCAATGCGAATAGAGTACCATCTGTTCCATTTATTACCACTTATTCCTTACAACATAGGAATGTGGCAAGGCTGGTTAAGAAACATTGGCATGTTCTTCAAAATGACCATATATTGGGTAATATCCTTCCAGCTAAACCACAAATGGTATACAAAGGTGCCCCTTCCCTTAGGGGGAGAGTGGCCCCTAACATCCTAGATCCTCCACCAATTAAAAAAGGTTTTTTTGAATACATGACTGGTTTCTACCAATGTAAAAAATGTAGGATATGTTCCTTGAGTGGATGTTTGCATAGAAGGACACACAAGTTTACTTCTACTAGTACCTCGGCTGAATTTGGAATCAAATCCTTTATTACATGTTCCACTGAGCGCGTTGTCTATTTATTGCAATGTCCTTGCGGATTACAATACGTGGGGAGGACCAAACGCCCCCTCTCCGTAAGGCTCAACGAACATGTAACTAATATCTTGACGGGCTTTCTGAAACATCCGGTCTCTAGACACTATCTCGAGACACACAATCGAGACCCCAGAAAGACTATCTTTCTGGGAATTGATAGATATACCACGCCCTGGAGAGGGGGTTCCCTCCTTAGGGGGATTTCGAGACTCGAGATGGCCTGGATATACAAACTTAGGTGTTATACCCCATTTGGGCTCAACGTTGAGGTAGACCTTAATGCCTTTCTAGATAATTCATGAATTTTTGTACACTCCTCTAATATGGTTAACGTAATATGGGGGCTTCTTATCTGTACTAGAAATCCAAGAAAATAAGGTTCGTGATGTTCTGTTTTGTGATTTTAGACTATTTTTATTATTTGGATGTGAACCTGTTCTGACCCTTTGGTGGCCTTACTGTAACAAGTGATTAGTTAACATCATACGACCACCATTGGTGTACTTCCTCTCTTAATATGTACCTCCATTGGTTCCCAAATTTGGGGCCAATTCTGGTCATTTTAGCCTTGGGGGTTGTACATCCCTAAGATGGAGATATATATGCTCTGAGGTTTTGACCATCCTGAGTCTTTTTAGTAATCCTCTAATATTTTATTGGGTACCCAGAGGTTCCCTTGACCCATTTGCTCACTGTCACCTGATAGGTACATGTATGAGTTTATTAGTTAGTTGATCTGCTCCATCTTTATTTGGGGCATTTATGTCTTCCTTATTTAGTATTACAATTCTCTACATGGTTATTGGTTAAACATGTGGGGGCCTATATGGTTTATATGACTACTTCCCGGTTTCTATGATTATTATTTTTTAATATTTTAAATAGGGGAATAATTTAATTTTGTTTTCACCGCAGAGTGGTATATGGCTCTGGGGATGTCTTATTATTAAGTATTTTTTATTAGTTCCTAAGTGAAAAATATATATGCTATTTATTGGCATGTATAGCTTAATATTCTCCACTAGATGGCGTTTCCTTAAGCCGTTTATAGGCAGAATTTGGAATAGTACCCTATCAGGTGGTTATACTATTTTATAAAATATTTTTTGTTTTTTATTTTCTATTTTTCATTATAATTTTTGATGAAGCCAAGGTAGTGCGTTCATGTCGTACTTCTTTGAAAGAATACTCATATATGTTTTCAGTCCCCCCAGCAATGAGGAAAGCTCACTTTGTAAATGTTGAAGCGATATTTGTTTTATGTACATCAGCCCCCTGTTCGTTGCAAGATAGGGCTGACCAACGTTATTCGTTTTGCCATTAAAGTGAGGCTTGGTTTCACCTTGAGTACTTCCTGGTTTAGAACCAGGATGTGGCCACTAGAGTGTCAGAACGAGGGGTGGTTCTATGGATGTATTTAAGGAGCGATGAGTCAGTGCGTCGCCCGTTCCTATGACAACGTCCAATAGGACGAAACGTACGTCGGAAGGCAGACGCGCTGACGTCATCGTTTCCACCTTACAGTGAACGGGTGTATGCAGGCCGGCCGGCTGATTTTTATATGCTGTTACTCGCTATTTGTTTTTCAAAGTTTGAATGGGTAATTTTGGATTTTGCCAGAAATTCAGGGGTTATGCTTTCTAGGCATTACATCAACTGACTGCCCGTCATAAACCGTGGCATGGCAGGTTTACTAAACATCTGCCTTCACAGCTGTAAGGGTCAAAGATCAATTACATATGGTTACATAGTAGGTGAGGCTGAAAAAAGACACAAGTCCATCAAGTCCAGCCTATGTGTGTGATTATATGTCAGTATTACATTGTATATCCCTATATGTTGCGGTTGTTCAGGTGCTTATCTAATAGTTTTTTGAAACTATCGATGCCCCCCCGCTGAGACCACTGCCTGTGGAAGGGAATTCCACATCCTTGCCGCTCTTACAGTAAAGAACCCTCTACATAGTTTAGTTTAAGGTTAAACCTCTTTTCTTATTTTAATGAATGGCCACGTGTCTTGTTACACTCCCTTCCGCAAAAAAGTTTTATCCCTATTGTGGGGTCACCAGTATGGTATTTGTAAATTGAAGTCATATCACCTCTCAAGCGTCTCTTCTCCAGAGAGAATAAGTTCAGTGCTCGCAACCTTTCTTCATAACTAATATCCTCCAGACCCTTTATTAGCTTTGTTTCCCTTCTTTGTACTCGCTTAATTTCCAGTACATCCTTCCTGAGGACTGGTGCTCAAAACTGGACAGCATACTCCAGGTGTGGCCAGACCAGAGTCTTGTAGAGTGGGAGAATTATCGCTTTATCCCTGGAGTTAATCCCTTTTTTAATGCATGCCAATATTCTGTTTTCTTTGTAAGCAGCAGCTTGGCATTGCATGCCATTGCTGAGCCTATCATCTACTAGGACCCCTAGGTCCTTTTTCATCCTAGATTCCCCTAGAGCAGTGGTGGCGAACCTTGGAACCCCAGATGTTTTGGAACTACATTTGCCATGATGCTCATGCACTCTGCAGTGTACTGGAGCATCACGGGAAATGTAGTTCCAAAACATCTGGAGTGCCAAGGTTCGCCTTCACTGCCCTAGAGGTTCTCCCCCAGGGTATAGATTGCATTCATATTTTTGCCTCCCAAATGCATTATTTTACACTTTTCTCCATTAAACCTCATTTGCCATGTAGTTGCCCACCCTTTTAATTTGTTCAGATCTTCTTGCAAGGTTTCCACATCCTGTGGAGAAGTTATTGTCCTGCTTAGCTTAGTATTGTCTGCAAATACAGAGATCAAACAGTTTATCATCCTCCAGGTCGTTTATGAACAAATTTTAATAGGATTGGTCCCAGCACAGAACCCTGTGGGACCACACTATCCACCCCTGACCATTTTGAGTATTCCCCATTTATCACCACCCTCTGAACTCGCTTTTGTAGCCAGTTTTCAATCCATGTACTCGCCCTATGGTCCATGCCAACGGACCTTATTTTGTACAGTAAACATTTGTGGGGAACTGTGTCAAATGCTTTTGCAAAATCCAGATACATCACGTCTAAGGCCTTCCTTTATCTAGATGGCAACTCGCCTCCTCATAGAAGGTAATAGATTGGTTTGAATCCATGCTGATTGATGTTTGGCTAACTGGTCTGTAATTCCCAGGGATGTATTTTGTGCCCTTTTTAAATATTGGTGCTACATGGCTTTTCTCCAATCCGCTGGCACCATTCCAGTCAGTAGACTGTCAGTAAAAATGAGGAACAATGGTCTGGTAATTACTTGACTGAGATCCCTAAGTACCCTCGGGTGCAAGCCATCCGGTCCTGGTGATTTATTAATGTTATGTTTCCCAAGTCTAATTCTAATTCTGTCCTCTGTTAGCCATGAGGGTGCTTCCTGTGATGTGTCAGGAGGATAAACACTGCAGTTTTGGTTACTGAACCCCCCCCCCCACCCAATTCTCTTGTGAAGACTGAGGAGAAGAATAAATTCAATACCTTTGCCATCTCTTTGTAACCAGATGTCCTTCCTAATTCTTTATGGGGCCAGTTATGGTCTGTCCTCCCTTTTTTACTGTATACATATTTAAAGAGTTTCTTGGGATTTTTTTTGCTCTCCTCTGCTGTGTGTCTTTCGTGTTCTATCTTAGCCGCCCTAATTGCACCCTTACATTTCTCGTTGCAAGGTTCATAGTTGGCTCTTTTGAAATTCAGTGTCTTTGTATTTCTGTTATGTTTCCTATTTGTGTGATTTATACTGAAGCCAATTGAAAAATCTTTTTTATTAAATTTTCAAAGTGCACATACAGCTGTAGCCCACGCAGGGGCAAGACCAACAGGTCTCCTTCTCATACAGCAACACATAACATAAGAACTTAAACAAAACAATCTACTAAACTACTGGCCCAATGTGGGGAGAGGGTTTGGCACAGGATTAACTATGCTCAAACCTGGGATACAAGGATACAAATTAAAGTGATTACATCGGGACGGGAGTGTGTGGTCAGAGACTATTCTTTAACTAGAATAGGCTTGATTGCCACTTGTTGTAGTGGAGTCATCAAGCCAACATGCTCAAACCTTATTAAATTTATTGGGGCAACCCCTGTTCGCATAGGTGGCCTCATACAAGGGTAGACTGGAATTTATCAGACCCTTCCAGAATTGGACAGAAGGACAGGATGGATGCTTCCAATTCATTGTGATGGCTTTTACGAGCGTAAAACAGTAAAAGGTTAATGAGTATTCTCCTGGCCATGGTCACTGACAGTTGTTCAACCAGTCCTTACAAACAATATCTTCAGTCGCATGGTATATAGAACTTGGTTTAACGTTTGATCACTTGAAGGTATTGCCAGTATTGTTGTATTACCGGACAGCTCCAAAAGATATGGAAAAACTCTCCAGGTTGGTGCATACATCGCCAACACGATGGAGAATGTGCCGCAGACATCCTGTGGAGCCTGTGAGGTTTATAGTCTGCTCTGTGCAAAATTTTATATTGAACCATCTTATCCCTGGCTCAGACCAGGAGGCTGAAGGGGAAATCCCAGATCTCCCTCCAGTCATCCTCCTCTAGTCTCGGGATCGCCCCCACCCATTTCCTGCGGAGGGAGGACAACTCAGGACTAGCAGCCACGGGTAGGTAGCCATAAATTTGAGAAGTGGGCTTCCCCAATTCCTTCACTCGGAGGGTAGATTCCAATTCCGAGTATGATAGAATTACCGGTTGACCCAGAAATATCTTTGTTTAGTCTGGTGGCTAAAAACCCCTCTAACTTTTTGGCCATCTTTACTCCCAGCACATCTTCACCCTCCTCATTTAGGTGCGGTATGTCACTTCTATAGTACTGGTGAGCAATTGAGAAGTCCAAGTCCTCCAGGAACCCAAACCCCTCTTTACTACACCAGCTCCTCAGCCACTTGTTTACTTCCCTAATCTCTCTTGCCTTTCTGGTGTGGCTCGATGTACCGATAGTATTCCTGAGAATACTACCTTTTGGAGGTCCTTTTCCTCAATTTAGCACCCAAGTCCCTAAAATCGTTCTTTAGGACACTCCATCTGCCTCTGACTTTTTGTCATTGGTGCCAACATGCACCATGACAGCCGGGTCTTCCCCAGCCCCTCCCAGTAATCTGTCCACCAGATGTGCCGAACCCGAGTGCCCGGTAGACAGCATACAGTTTGGTGCTTCAAGTCTTTGTCACAGATTGCCCTCACTGTCCTTCTAAGAATTGAGTCCCCTACCACCAGAAACTGTCTATCCTTTCCCTTTGCTTCCCTCCCACTCTCACTGGAGGAGTTCTTCCCCTGGCAGCTTGGAGAGTCCCTCAGCTCCAGCAGTGCTGGTCCCTGACTGGTTTCACCAATGTCACTCAACGGAGCGTACTTATTGGGATGCTCCAGCCCAGGATCGGCCTCCCTGGCACTTCCCCCTCTATCCCACCTGACTGTCACCCATCTACTCTTTTCTGGTGCCTACACCTCTTTATCTCCATCCGCTGGCCACTGCCGGATACATTCCCGGCTCTCCTTTAGTATGGAGGGTCTTCTCAGTGCTGACAGTTGCTTCCCTAGATTCAGAACCTGGGCTTTCAGGGAAAACAATGTGCTTACATTTTGCACACCAGTATTCGCCCTCGATCAGATGATCAAGAAACACATACATGCCGCGAGATGTACCCCGAGTCGCATCTCCACACCCGCCGGGCATCGTATCTACCAATTTAATGAGGATTGGGATTATACCCTGTCCAAATTACCTAACAACTAGCTTCCTGACACAACTACTCAACAATATTATACACAGGTACTTAACAAGACAAACAAGACAATCGATAATCTATAAATTTAGGTCTTGCTTGTTTATGAGTAGGTGGGATGTTAAGAAATAGTTGCTATGGTGACCCAGCCTTTCTATAAGCTTGTAATAATGCTGTTTTAATTTTTTTATTCTTTTTCTTTTTTTTATAACAATTCATAAAGCAAAGTTGTAGTACCCATCCTAACCTAGTGATCTAGGCTCATTTACCGTTTGCTTTTAGGTGTGTGTTCACAGACTAAAACCTTTTTAAAATTTATATATACAGTATATATTTATAAAAAAAGAAACAGTTTATTACTTTGCAACAATTTTCTGATTGCGTGATTGTGGCTAGGTTCCTATAGCTCTGTAGCTGTGAGAAACTGTTGCGTCCAAAATTATGAACAGAACCATTGCACAGCCTAGCAGTCTTTCTAGAGACCTCTTAAAGCGGAACGAAACCTGTCAATTTTAGTCTCAAAAAAGTTACATTTGCAGCATGTCGGGATTACTAAGAGCCCTTTCACATCGAGAGTGCGGCCACGTTAGCGGTAAAGCGCTGCTATTTTTAGCGGCGCTTTACCGTAGTTCTTGAAGCGCTTTTCGGCCACTAGCTGGGCGCATTTAACCCCCGCTAGCGGCCAATGAAGGGGTTACTAGTGCTTGCAAGCAGGTGCTTCTGCGGCGCTGCCCATTAATTTCAATGGGCAAGGGCGCTTTAGGAGCGGTGTATACACCGCTCCTAAAGCGCCTCAAAGAAGCTGCTTGCAGGAATTTTTTTAGCATCCTGCCAGCGCAGCGCCCCAGTGTGAAAGCACTCGTGTTTAGTTCTAGTTCAAAGCGGAACTAAACCCTAATATCCTTTTACAGTTAAAGCGGAACTAAACCCATCAATTTAACGGCAAAAAAAAGTTACATTTCTGGCATGCTGGGAATGATAACTGCCCCATTTGCTTGTGCTATTAACTAAACTGTGAAACCATCAATTGGCTGGAGTCATAACTGATCACATGTGCAGCGCACCACAGCAGTTGAAGATCAGAGGCCAAGATGATAGCCTCCTTGGCTGAAAGGGATAGGAGGGTTTAGTTCCTAAGATGCCATCTTAGCCTCTGTTTAATCGGAAGCTATTATATGGCTTGACAGTTTGCTTAAGAGCACAAGCAACAGTGACAAATATTCACAACATGCCTTAACACTTAGTTCACACCCATACGTTTTTTAGTGTGTTTTGCAGAAACGCACTACAGTCCATTTAACATGGTTTCCTCTGAATCTTCACATCTGTGCGTTTTTGAGTTGATGGGCTTTTTTGGAAAGGGCCAGGGACTTCCTGCAGCAGATTGTGTTTTAAGTGTAATAGACTTCAATAGACCTGCACCAAAAATGCAAATGTGTCAGGAACCATGAATCAGACTGATACAGAAGTGCAGTAAAAATCACACTATTTAATAAAATGGTATAAACAGAGCAAACGTAGTCAATACATAGCCAGAATTCGGTAACCAGGGCGGATAGTCAGAACAAGCCAGAGAAACAGGAGTCCAGAGATCAGCGAAGTCGTGTGAAGCTACTGCCACTGCCGCCTTCATTTTATCTACAAGCGCTTTTTTAACCTACCTAAATGTAAGTGTATTTCTTTTATTAAAAGATACTTTGTTTATGGAATTACACTATGTGGCCCTTTTTTCATTCTTTATGGGCCATGTCCTTGGACGTTTAACTATCTGTATGGAGAAGACACTTTTATGAAGCCCCCTGGGACTCCATTTCTTCCCGGTTGCCAAGGTCTTCCCTCTATTGCCTGTGGGCAATACAAGCTGGTTTGACCCATACGGCGTATGCCGTTCTGGGTTCAAACCCTCCGGTAAGCCTCCAGTCACTTTGGTTATGGTATCTTCACATGTTTATATATATATGACACGTCTGTGAAGGTTCTCAAGACCTCATCTTTTGCTGGTCATCAAGACTTTCTTTATATTGTTGGTGGACAATACGAGCCGGTTTGACCCATTGGAACATATGCTATCTGGGGTCTGAACTTTCTGGTAGGCCTCCATCCACTCTGATGATGGTATCTTCACAACTTCCATTTTCTACACATGGTGATCATGATGGCCTCATTTATGTATGGACTATAAATCACTATTACATTTTGATGGACTTTTAATTAGACACCAGACAATATATATATTAAATTGTTTTCTTTATTTACCATTCAGATTTCACTTTTTGTAGCGCTACACTTTGTTACACTTGTTGTTTTTAGCAAATATTCTATTTGTTGTGTTGGCTGCTTACACCACTGAGTAAGCGCAAATTTACCACTGTTTTTTGCATACTTTTCTATTGGCCAGAGAAAAAATGCAAAACGCATGAAAAATGCATCAATACGCAACGCAAATGGACATCTATCTCCCATTATCATATTACTCCTCTTTTACAAGTCACCACTCCGATTGGTCTGCTCCCTGTCCCACAGTACCTTCCCTGTGGCATTAAGAATGTGCTTTTCCTGGCCGTCTCTCCTTGTTATAAAAATCCTTCCTTCCAGTTCTCGTCCCACACTGGCGGAATGCTTCTCTCCATATTCTGTCCTCTGTTAGAATGCGTCCCTCCTGGCTGTGTTCCCCATTGTCAAATCTCTATTCCCGGTTGTGTCTCTCCTGGCTGTGTTCATTGCACTTAGAATTCCCCTCCTGGTTTGGTCCCCTGGTGTTATAACCATCCTCTGTCAATAGGTTACACATACATCATCTGCCTTTTTTTTTTTGCAGACCCATTCGTAATTAATGAGTGGGTTTGAATGGTGACTCATTATTGTACTCCATTCCCTGTTCATTAATATGCTATGTGTGGTCAGTCACTGTACCTGTCACAAAATTGCGACAGATTCATTCTGAAGTGGATTAATGTACACAAAAAACACTAGATTAATAACTCTGTTGCAATTTTTGATAAATTAGTGAGTTACAAAAGATTAATAGTGGCAATTAATGTGGCTGCTATGATAAATGCCCCCCTTGGAGTAGTAAACCATACCATAATCTGCTGCATGAGAGGCAAAGAACTTGGAGCAATCAGCAAAAATTCAGTGCTAGAATCTTACTGAATGAAAGAAATTGAAACATACTGTATATACTGTATATACAACAAAAATGAATGAATTCTGTTTGAAGTGGTGGTATAGTCCAAACATAGCAGTAGCCCAAGTGTTCATTTGTTTCTGTACTACGTGCAGTACATTAGGTCTGTAGGCTGTTCAGCTGATGAATATTGCTTTTGCATCTTAAAATGTATATGAATTTGGTGTTATGTTTTTCCTTATCACGTGAATACTTTCATTTTTAAAATGTCCATATTATAACAGGAGTGTATGATATACCATGTGGTTGTTTGCTTAAGACCCATGGCTAATAATAAATATATGCCCTGTATTACAATTCATTTTGAATTGTGTCTTTGTTGTGCAGTACATCTGTGAATAGCTTTCTAAGGCTCAGAAGTGTTTTTTCCTGAGTAAGCTTTTGGTTTTACAAACTCTTTTTAAGCTCTGTTCACTCTGATGCTCTGAAAATTACATCAAAACGAATCCATGGCTTTTACTGTACTCATTACACAGTAAAAAAAAAAAAAAAAAATCCATCTGGGGACTTTCCCCCCATTTCTACCATGGGAAATGCAGGAATATTGCTGTGCAAAGCGGTTCTGAAGACTCAGCGAGGCCACAGGATTTTAAGTGCAGTAAATATAAAAGTAGTGAACACACCTGATGAAATGGTAAATACGCATTAGTTCAACTGAGTGTCTAAGCCTTATTTATATGGCTGAAAAATTGTGTCCAAGAGACATAGGGTTTATTTACTAAAGCTAGATGGGGCAAAACTAGTCCCATATCTGCAGAGAAACCAATCCGCTTCCAGGTTTTATTGCTAAAGCTTAATTGAACAAGCTGAGGTTAGAAGCTGATTGGTTGTTCGGCAGAATTGTGACTCATTTTGCCCTCTCTAGCTTTAGTAAATAAACCCCATAGGGTCATATTTTTAACCACTTGCCTACTGGATCAAAGCAAAGCAAAGGAGATTGGAGATTAAAATGCGCTCTTCATATAGCAGTATATCAGATGCAAATTTTCAGGAAAAAAAAACAATAAAGGCTCACTAAACCCACACCATAAAAAAACCCCTATCAATAAATGGTATATTACATGCTGTTCATAATCACAGTGAGATTTGTTTTCTGTATTCTGCAAAAAAAGGGTTGATCCTGCTGTTCTCTATCTCCACCTTCTGTTCATGTCCCCAATTCAACTAGGGAATTTGCAGCTGTGGTGGCAACTCTACATATGCTGAATTTTCAGTAAATTTCTATGCTGAGCATTTTTACCCATCACAGCTGAGTAATCCATGTGACTATAGTGTCACACGTGGGTGTATACTCAGTTGTAAATGACAGCCTACTTCCTCCCTCCTCCTCCATGCCCATCAACCAACTAGACACAATGAGGGGTGGGATATTACATGTAGATTGATGTTGGCTTCACCTCCCTCTTATTCTAAGACGACAATGACAATGCAAAACTGTTTATTGAAACAAATTATTTTTGCTCTGCTTCCCAAAGGCTGTTTTTTTTTTTTTTTTAATATATTTTGGACATGTGATCAGCAACAGAGGACTAGCTCCCCCTGCTTATAATTCCCCGCAAATAGGCTGGAAAAGAGCTGTGTCATGTGACAGCTGTATATCGATTAGGAAAAAGGTACTTGCATGTTGTTTTTTTTTTTTCTTTTTTAATTTAACCACATACGGACCGTCTGCCACAGTTCTATGTTGGTACCTTGAAGAGGAATATATGGCTAGCTGCCATAACCCCAGTATCCTCTTCTTCAGCAGGTGGTCTGCTTTCAGATAAAAGTGGTCTCTGCGGCGAATTTGCCGCAAGATCACTTTTATCGGCGATGAGAGAGGGGCCCCCCTCCCGCCACGTTCCGGTGCCCTCCATCGCTTACCAGAGTCGTCGTAGTAGCGGAGGCGATCGGATCCTTCTTCTGGCTTGGTATGGACACGAGTGAGGGGAATATGGCCCCCACCCATCTCCATATCATTGTAGGACAGAAGCAACGTCAAAACGTCACTACCGCCCATAACTCTTAAAGGGCAATTTTTTTTTTTGCATTTTAGTGTAAATATGAGATCTGAGGTCTTTTTGACCCCAGATCTCATATTTAAGAGGTCCTGTCATGCTTTTTTTCTATTACGGGATGTTTAAATTTTTTTTTTTTTAAAGAACAGTGTAAAAATAAAAAATAAAAGGTAAAATAAATAAGAAACAAAAACAAAAAAATGTAAACGCCCCCTGTCCCGCCGAGCTTGCGTGCAGAAGCGAACACATACGTGAGTAGTGCCTGCATATGAAAACAAACGGTGTTCAAACCACACATGTGAGGTATCGCCGCAATCGGTAGAGCGAGAGCAATAATTCTAGCCCTAGACCTCCTCTGTAACTCAAAACATGCAACCTGTAGAATTTTTTAAAATGTCTTCTTTGGAGATTTTTAAGGGTAAAAGTTTGTCGCCATTCCATGAGCGGGCGCAATTTTGAAGCATGACATGTTTGGTATCAATTTACTCAGCGTAACATTATCTTACACAACATAAAAAGAAATTGGGCTAACTTTACTGTTGTCTTATATTTTAATTCAAAAAAGTGTATTTTTTCCAAAAAACGTGTGCTTGTATGACCGCTGCGCAAATACGGCATGACAAAGTATTGCAACGACCGCCATTTTATTCTCTAGGGTGTTAGAACCCCCAAACATATATATTTTTTTCAAAGCAATTTTCTAGCAAAAAAAACAGTTTTTAACAATAAATCTCAGAGGCCTGGTCCTTAAGTGGTTAAAAAAGTGGTTTATGCCATCATCCATATACAGAAATAGAAGGGACAATATAAGTTGAACAGAGTGTATTTAGTATCACTTTTTTTGAAGTTTGGTGCACACAAACACAATATAATACCAGATTTTTGGTAAAATATAAAAGATGGTATTACGCAAAGTAAATAGATACCTAACATGATACACTTTAAAATTGCATACGCCCATGGAACAAACTACTGTACAATATATTATCCATAAGTGACGCTTTAGAAGCCTTTACAGGTTACCAGTTTAGAGGAGGTCTGGTGCTAGAATTACTCACTCTGTCTTTTGTGGCAATACCTCACGTGTGGTGCTAATACCGTTTACATATGTGCACAAGTTAGGTTCAGCTACCAAAATCTTTGTGGCACCTCTTGAAAATTTCCATTTTTTTCAAGTGGAACAACAAAATATTTCATTTGTGCATCTTGGACAAAAGCAGCCCATAATGAAGCCCATCTCTAAACTTAAGACCTTTTCTTTTCTGGAGGATGCTACTCAACCTCAATCTTTGATAAGGAATACTGAGTAGGTGTGGTTGAAGTATAAAACAAATTGTTTTCATACTGCACAACTAGAAGGAAGAAAGGTGTAGGCAGAAACCCTAGCACCTACCTTAGGTGAACACAGAAGCTAATGTGAGTAGAACCGGAGATCCAGCAGAACCACTACAGCAAGGAGGACTAATGGTAAAGTACCTAAAGGACTAATGCTAAAGTTCTACTAAAGAGCAGATGAGAGTGTTCTCTGGACCAGCCGCCGCAGTTATACTGCGGCAGGTTGGCTCCCCTGCGCAAAACCACGTAGCTGTACGTTGGCTCGCGGGGTCCGGATTGGCATAGCGGGGGTGCTGATGCTTGTGGCCGACGGTCGTGCTGACCGCCGGCCATGAGCGATCGTGACCAGGAGAGACAGAACAGGGACGAGTGTGTGTAAACACACACTTCCCTGTTCTGTTCTGACAGGAGTGACAGATCATGTGTTCCTATTAGCTAGGGACCCCGATCCGTCACTTCCTCTAGTTAGTCCCCTCCCCCTTCAGTTAGAATCACCTCCCAGGGAACATAGTTAACCCCTAGTGTTAACCCCTTCCATGCCAGTGACATTTTTACAGTAATCAATGCATTTTTAATCGCACTGATCGCTGGTTCCAAAAATGTGTCAAAATTGTCCGATGTGTTCGCCATAATGTCGCAGTCACGATAAAAATCGCAGATCACCGCCATTACTAATAAAAAACAAAACAAAAAAATAATAAAAATGCGATAAATATATCCCCTATTTTGTAGATGCTATAACTTTTGTGCAAACCAATCAATATACGCTTATTGCATCTTTTTTTTTTTTTACCTAAAATATGTAGAAGAATACGTATCGGCCTAAACTGAGAGAAAATTTGCTTTTTAAAAAAAAAAAAAAAAAATGGGGATATTTATTATAGCAATAAGTACAAAATATTGTGTTTTCTTTCAAAATGATAGCGCAAAAAAAAACAAAAAAAAAACGCAGAGGTGATCAAATACCCCCCAAAAAAGCTCTATTTGTGGGAAAAAAAGACGTAAATTTTGTTTGGGTACAATGTCGCACGACCGCGCAATTGTTAGTTAAAACGACGCAGTGCCGAATCGCAAAAAATGATCTGGTCAGAAAGGGGGTAAAAAGTGTAGCTGCTGACTTTTAAAAGCACTCACCTGTCCCTCTGTCCAGCGATGTGGCCACACGAAGCCTCGCTCCTCTCTGCAGCGCCTCCATTGAAACTGTGGGCACCCGGCCGTGACAGCTTGCGGCTTCACTGTCGGGCGCGCACTGCACATGTGCGAGTCGCGCTGCGCACTCTGATTGGACAGGCAATCTTATGGGACCTGTGATGTGTCCCAGAAGATTGCTGAGAGGGAGAGGCCGCCTAGGGGGAGAGGAGAAGTCGCCTAGGCGGCCCAAAGTCGGAAGCAGGAACTGGGACAGGAAGTCCCACTCAAAACTAGGCATGCCCCCCCCCCCCCAATAAAAATTCCATGTAAGGTTGCAAGGAGTGATTAAAGCGGAAGTTCCACTTTTGGGTGGAACTCCGCTTTAACCTACGAGAGTGGACCAAGCCAGATGAATGTGGTGGACTGAAAGATGTTTTTCTTAAAGCGTAGTTTGACCACTCTGATATGAGGGTCAACACCTGTTGGTAAGAAGCTCTACGTCAGGGGTGTTAAACCTGAAGCCCTCTAAAGTGGCCCTTGACCTCATACAAGGGAATCGATTGCCCGGGGTTGGCAACCCCATTGATCATGATCTGGGCTTGCCGTCCCAGAGCATCAGAGAGTCTCCTCTGTAGCACCAGCTCTTGTCCCAGGCAGAGCAATACCAATTGTACTTTGCCTGGGTCCTTTCTAGCAGCCTGGACAGCGATGCCAGCAGAAGCTGTAAGAGGAAAAAAGTTTTGTTTATTATCCGTTTTTAATCTTCTACCTTACATATGAGTACAGCAGCAGAGCGGCTCTCCTGCGCCGAATTACGAACCTAGTATGTGATCCAGCACTTCCGGGTAGGGGGCGCCCGCATGCACCGTTGGCGCCACGGCAATTCTGTGATTAGACACAGCACAAGCCAATCAGTGGGTGCTGGCCAATGGATGTCCGCCGGCACCCACTGACCAGTGAGGAGAGACACAGAACAGACCTCTGCCTATGTAAACAAGGCAGAGCTCAAAATTGCTATCCTCCCTATACTTATACCTGTCCGTGGCATATCATACTAAGCCAACCCACTCGGATAGGTGGAGGGCGGATATCCGTGCCTTTGGGGCAGAGGAATGGGAAGACTGTGTCTCCTTATTTATCTCTTCCATGATCTCGGCCAGGGATAGGTTTATACAACTTAAATTCCTGCATAGGGCATATTACACCCCTCAGAGACATGCTAGCATCGATGTGGTGATTTTGTTTACCTGCAAAGCAGGGAAAAACAACACATAGTAAACACAAAAATAGTGATTAGACACACATTTAACCTTTTTTGGTTAGGATAGGTTTTATAGCAGAACGTAAAAAAATATTGGTGTTTTTTTTTTTTCAAAATTGTCGGTCTTTTTTTGTTTATAGCGCAAATACCACCATTTACTTAATATACAGCATTGCATAACCAACAATTGTCAGTTAAAGTAACGCAGTGCTGTATCGCAAAAAATGGCCTGGTCATGAAGGGAGGGGGGGGGGGGCTTATCAGCACCTATAAAAGGATTCCCAACTGTTAGGCTGCTTTCAAACTGATCCACGGATGCAGTGCAGCGCACCTGCTGCTTTCCTGCAGGCTAGCTGCGTTTTGCTATAGCCTTCTATTATATCTTGTGGGTGCAGAGCTCAGGACAGTAAGGGTTCATTTACATGTGTGCTTTGGGGGTGGGGGGTGGGGGGGTGTATCGTCTCCCCACCCCATGCTCCAGGGGGCCCGTGCGGCCTTTCAATCATATTTTGTTTTACACAAGGACAAGAGGGGCAATGGGGGACGGAACATACATGAACCAATCCTCTCTCTCCCATTTTCCTCCTGCAACCACTGAAAGCCAGCTTCTTCATAATGAAAAATGTTCATTTATGCTATTAAAAAAAACAAAACAAACAAAAAAAAGTTTTAACCATTTCATTTCATTGTGACTCTCGCTCTCTAAAATGTTGAGCACCCCTGCTCTATGTGCTTGCTGCTGGTGGGAGGTGCTGATTCACATCTCACATCTCTGGGCACTTCTGTGGTGTAAGGATGAGCTCCGGCGTGTTCGCACATTCCACGTGCCGAGCCCGCCAGGAAGTCGGCACGGCGCTGCACTAATCACAAGCAGTGAGACATTTCCCGATGTGCAGCTGCAGAGATCGGGAAATGTCTCACTGCCTGTGATTAGGGCAGCGCCATGCCGACTTCCTGTTGGACTCGGTAAGTGGAGTGTGCGAACACGCCGGAGCTCATCCTTACTGAGGTGTTTCTGGATACTTTCTTTTGGATTTTACATCTGACTTTTATTATTTAAATTGTTGTGATATTGTCATTATACCTGAAACGCTACACTTCTTTATATGTGTGTGTGTGTGTGTGTGTGTGTGTGTGTATATATATATATATATATATATAATATATATATATATATTTATTTATATAATATTTACATCTATTCAGTATGTACAAGATACATACATACTATATATATTTGAATAATTAGGATATTCAAACATTTGCAGTGAGACGTTCTAACTATAAATAACTATTAAACAAACAATAAAGGAATTCAAAGTTATCCACTGGAAATGTGAAGGGAGTGCACAACGGACTTTTTAATTAGAACTTTTTTTGTCCGGAAGCATTATAAGAAAATGTACTTTTAATGAGTATCCTCTTAACGGGGCATGCCAAACCAGAAAACGAAGAACCATTCAGAACAGAAACTGACATGACTCTGCTTTTGTGGGTTTTATTTGCAAATCAAATCTAATTAAGTCCTCCAGTGCAATGAAAATGGCATCATGCATCTTGCCAGAAAGAAGGGTAATTAGACGGAGCAGTCCAATAAAGAGCTAATGTCTATAATGTTACACCATGCTTCCCAGGGAGGGGGAAGACTCTTCACCTGGGGAGTTCTGAATCAACATTATTGCACTTTAGCACTTTATTCAGCTGATCTCACTAATGAGCTTTCCTACTATTTAGATGCATGATTTGCCATGCTTCAAGCCTTTGCTGGATTTGTTTACAAATAGATTCACATCAACAGCAGAATTTTAAACTGGTTTGAACTGTAAAATGCAATCTTATTACTAAATGGATCTGGTTGCAGGAAGAGTGTGCGTTGTCCCACGTGTATTCTTGAAGGCTGATTATTCATGATATGTCATTGCAGGAAAGGAAGCTCTTTTAAAATCCTAATTACTTAATATGAGCAAAGAAATTGACGTTATTTGACGAATCCAGTCAGAAGGCGGGGATCTAATTTTTACATATCTCATGTTTCGCTGGGAATATGACAAAAGGCACCCACAAATTAAAATGAGTGCCCCATTGACAATATGTTTAAAGTGCCTGAATTAAATCTGAACTCAAGCCACCAAGAATTTTAATATTTTTAAGACATAATAGTATGCCTATACCTCTACGATGTGTTTTTTTATTTTTCTTATTATAGCTTGCTGATTTACCTAAATCAGTAAAATTAAAAAAAAGTTAATAGTAATACTTTTTCATACATCCTCTTCAGACACAGCGCCAAATTTGAATGATACCAGCACTGGTGTCTGACAAGTTCCCATTCACGAAATATAGTCTGTGATGATGATTCGGCCCTTTTTGCATCATTACAGCTGCAGCCTAATCACAGGAATATCTTGTGAATGCTAATGGAGCAGATACATGACGCTGTGGCACCAGGTACTACTATAACCTATTTTTTTTTTTTGTATTTTTCTGTATTTTCAGATAATCACTTGAATATTAGCCTGTAATACCCCTCCATTACAAGGCCATCAGTTTTTAGTTCTATGATAGTTTGACTGACAAATCATTTAATCATGTACCCAAACAATTTTGTGTAACCGATAGAGCTTTTTTTTTGGGTGGTTTTAAGAAAGAAGTGTGTGATTTCAAAATAACAAATATATATACCTAGGTGGATGCAAAATGTGGTCATTTTGCGGGTATTTCTAGTACTCCTGATCCTACAAAAATGTCACAGGAAGTCAGGAAATTAAAGAATAAGTTCACCTTTTTTGCAGGTAAAAAAGCATTGCACTCGGCAGATCGTGGTTGCTATGTAGGGCTCTTGCAGACTCTTTGTGTAAGCTGTTTGGCCATACATCATGCGACCAAGCAGTTACACACTAGTAGGAAGCATCAATGAACTACCACAGCGCTCATCAGCGCTGTGGTAGTTACATAGTAGGTGGGGTTGAAAATGACACCAGTCCATCCAGTTCAACCTGTGTGTGTGCGTTTATGGTAATAGTACATTGTATACCCCTGTATGTTGTGGTCGTTAAGGTACCCATCTAATCGTTTTTTGAAATTATCGATCCTCCCTGCTGATGCCACTGCTTGTGGAAGAGAATTCCACATCCTTGCCGCTCTGACAGTAAAGAACCCTCTACGCAGTGTAAGGTTAAACAGCTTCTCTTTTAATTTAATTGATTAGGGCTGCATGTCCTTTCACTAAAAATTTTGTTCCCTATGCTAGTGTCACCAGTATGGTATTTGTACATCAATATCATATCCCCTCTCAAGCGTCTCCTCTCCAGAAAGAATAAGTTCAGTGCTTGTAGTCTTTCCCCGTAGCTGAGCTGCTCCAGTCCCTAAATTAGCTTTGCTGCCCTTCTCTGAACTCTCTCCAGTTCCAGCACATCCCCCCTGAGGACTGGTGCCCAGAGCTGGACAGCATACTCCAGGTGCGGCCAAAGTCTTGTAGAGTGGGAGAATTATTGTTTTATCTCTGGAGTAAATCCCCTTTTTAATGCATGCCAATATTCTTTTGGCTTTGCTTGCAGGAGTTTGGCATTGCATGCCATTGCTGAGCCTGTCACCTACTAGGACCCCCAGGTCCTTTTCCATTCTAGAGTCCCCAGAGGTACTCCCCCCTAGTGAGTAAATTGCATTCACATTTTTGCTACCCAAATGCGTTCCTTTACATTCTTCCACATTAAACCTCATTTGCCATGTACTTGCCCACCCCATGAATTTGTTTAGGTCTTCTTGTAAGTTTTCCACATCCTACGTAGAAGTTATTGCCCTGCTTAACTTTGTATCATCAGCAAATACTGAGATTGAGCGGTTTATCCCATCCTCCAGATCGTTTATAAATATATTAACCACTTCAATACCAGGCACTTATGCACCTTCTTGCCCAGACCAATTTTCAGCTTTCACGCTCTCACACTTTGAATGACAATTACTCTGTCATGCTACACTGTATCCAAACAAAATTTTTATCATTTTTTTTTTCTCACAAATGGAGTTTTCTTTTGGTGGTCTTTAACCACTTTAAGACCGGGCCTATTTTTCAAACTTGTTGTTTACAAGTTAAAACATTTTTTTTGCTAGAAAATTACTTAGAACCCCCAAACTTTTATATATTTTTTTTCTAACACCCTAGAGAATAAAATGGCGGTCGTTGCAATACTTTCTGTCACACGGTATTTGCGCAGCGATTTTACGAGCGGCCTTTTTTTGAAAAAAATACTTTTTTGAATTAAAAAATAAGACAACAGTAAACTTAGCCCAATCTTTTTTTATATTGTGAAAGATGATGTTACGCCAAGTGAATTGATAACCAACATGTCACGCTTCAAAGTTGTGTCCGCTCGTGGAATGGCGACAAACTTTTACCCTTAAAAATCTCCATATGTTACAGATTGCATGTTTTAAGTTACAGAGGAGGTCTAGGGCTATGATTACTACTCACTTTAACGATCGCAGTGATACCTCACATGTGTGGTTTGAACACTGATTTCATATGCGGGCGCTACTCACATATGTGTTCACTTCTGCACGCGAGCTCGGTAGGACGGGGCATGTTTAAAACATTTTTTGCTTATTTATTTTACCTTTTTTATTTTTTATTTTTACAATGTTCTTTTATTCATATTACAAGGAAACATCCCTTTTAATAGGACAAAAAGCATGATGGCCTCCGGTTGGGGGCCATCTTCCCCTCACTCACCCCCATACCTAACATGGAAGAGGGCCCGATCACCTTCGCCGATGCCAGTGGCTCCGGTAAGCGTCGGAGGGCACAGGAGCCCGGCGGAAGGGGGGGCCCTCTCCCGCCGCCGATAAAAGTGATCTTGTGGCGAACCCGCCGCTGAGACCACTTTTATCTGAAAGCGGACCGCCTGCTGAAGAGGAGGATACCGGGGTTAGGGCAGCTAGCTGCTGCCATAACAACGATATTCCTCTTCAAAATTCTGACGTATAACCACGGCGAGCGTACCTTAAGTAGTTATTAACTACTGGGTTTTACATTTTTTGAGATATAAGCGAAAAAAGAGCGAAAATTTTGAAAAATAAACAACTTTTTTTGTAGTTTCTTTTGTAAAATTTTGCAAATAAGTCATTTTTCCTCATAAATTTGGCCCAAAATTTATACTGCTATATATCTTTGATAAAAATAACCCAAATTAGTGGATATTATTTAGTCTGTGTAAAATGTATAGAGTCTACAAGCTATGGTGCTTTTGAGACCTTAACAAGCCAGGAAAGTACAAATACCCCCCAAATGACCCCTTTTTGGAAAGTAGACAGTCCAAGATATTTAGTAAGAGGCATGGTGAGTTTTTTGAAGTTGTAATTTTTTCCCACAATTCTTGGGAAAATTTAGGACCTTTCTTTTTTTTCTTTTTAACACAGACTTGTCATGTTAACAGATTAATTTTCACAAACAGCATATGCATACTTGCAACTGCACCCCAAAATACATTCTGATTTTCCTCCTAAGTATGGCTATACCACAAGTGTGAGACTTTTACACAGCCTGGCCACATACTGATGCCTGACATTGAAGTAGCACCTTCAGGTTTTCTACAAGCATAAATTGCACATCTCATTTCTCAACCACCTATTACACTTTTGAAAGCCCTGGAGCACCAGGACAATAGAATTGCCCACAAAATGACCCCATTTTGGAAAGCAAACACCCCAGCATATAACCTATGAGGCATAATGAGTCTTTTGAACAGTTCATTTTTTTCCAGAAGTTTTTGGAAAATGTGGGAAAAAAAAATTAAAACGCATTTTTTTTACACAAAGTTGTCCATTTATAAGATATTTCTAACACATAGCATGTACATAACAATAATGACACCCCAAAATACATTCTGCTGCTCCTGAGTATGGCGATACCACATGTTTGAGACTTTTACACAGCCTGGCCAACATCCAAGTAACACCTCCAGGCATTCTAGGAGCATAAATTACACATATAATTTTCTGACTGCCGATCACATTTTTTGAAGGCCCTTCATATTTCTAACACATAGCAGGTACATACCAAATAACAAGATTACCTGTGGTTTTAGAAGTGCAGTGGTCCACAGAGGAGAGCATCCCATGCAGCAGGCAGGGATGTGGTCAGCGACAGCAAAAGCAATCGTCCAGGCAGCATGCAGGAATACTGTCCATAGTTCGTACAGGCAAAGATACTGTCAGCACAACCAAAGCATTGGTCCAGGTAGCAGGCAGAGGTGTCCAGGCAGAAATACTGTCCATAGTCAGTAAAGGCAGCAGGCAGATATATAGTCAACACAGCCAAAGTATCGGTCCAAGCAGCAGGAAGAAACATGGTCCTTAGCTTAGGGCCAGGGGGACAGGGGTAGAGGCTTCTCCCACCCAAATCTCTTTGAAGCCTCCAGGCAACCAGACCCTGTTCTGGGAGCACAGAAAACCAAAAACTGTTTTTCTCTACTCAGAAGGCTATTCTGAAGCCCCTCACATATATGAGACCCCTGTGTACTAAAGTGGAAGGGCAAAAGATCAGTCCAAGTGGCAGGCAAAAACATGGTCGATTAACAGGCCGAGGCCGGTGCATGTGGAAGTCAGAAACGTGGTTTAAAACTGCAGGCAGAGGCATCTTCGGTAAACAGGCGGAGGTTGGTGCGCGTGGAAATCAAAAACGTGGTTTAAATCAGCAGGGAAAGACATTGTCAGTAAACGGGCCAGGGTCAGTTTATTAACATAGGAGGTAGAAACATGATCCACACAGGTATTTGAAATGGGGAAATGGCAGTCTGTTAATAAGGGGAACTAATATCTGATGGATGTGTGAATAATTTTTGAAGCAATCTCCGATGCACAGGCCAGGTTGGGAGGGACATTGGGTACAATAATAGCTGGTATCTCCTTCAACATCTCCTCTGCTGCATACACTGCATTTCTTTTGGCGTCTTTTTCCAGATTCTGTTGGGGGATTGTTATAGAGAAAATGTTGCTCATGAAGTCGACTCACACTATCAGAGCGAATGCTTCCTGGGGCGGGTCCTTGTTGGTAAATCAGGGCAGTGACGAGGTCTTAAATATGCTTGAGGTAGGTGATTTGTTGGTTTTCAGTTGAACTTTGGAAGCAGACAAACAAATTAAACATGGCCATATGAAATAGATGAAATGCAACTTTCTTATACCAATAACGGGACTTTCGGGTTGACAAATAAGGTTGTAGCATCTGATCGTTTAAGTCCACCCCCTCATGTACAGATTGTAGTCGTGGACACATTCAGGCTTTACAACGGGGTGGATCTCCACCAAGGTGTCATTGTTGATGGTAGAGAGGATGTGGACATCTTTCTTGTCCCTCCACTTTATGGCCAACACCTCTTAGATTTTTTTGGAAGCCCTTCCGTTTTTTTTTTTTAAGGACCTGCAGGCCAGGGTTTATTTACTGAAAAGGTGATGAAAAAGGGGCAAGCTGGTAAATAGTTGTCCACATATAAATGGTATGCCAGATCCCAGACAATTTCCCCACTGGTTCCAATATATGTGGGGCACTCACGGGGCTGGAGCTGGGAGTCTTTGAATACATAAATCCGGAATGTGTACACATATCCAGTGGCTCGATCACACAATTTATTTAATTTCAACCCATACCTGGCTCTCTTATTAAGGATATACAGCTTGAAGTGCAGTCGGCCAGTAAAATGTATAAGGGACTTGTCCACACAAATGCTTTGGTCTGGGATAAACACTTCAGCAAATCGTTCGGAAAAGGAATTTATTAGGGGGCCTATCTTGTACAATTTGTCATGGTTGGGATGATCTCGGGGAGGGCACTGCAAATTATCGTTAAAGTGTAGAAAACGCATAATCATGTCGCCGCGTGTCCTGGACATGACAGCAGAATATATCGGTATGTGGTGGATGGGGTTGGTGGACCAATAGGCATGGAGTTTGTTCTTTTTTGTAAGTTCCATATTTAACATAGGGCCCAAAAACAATTTTAAATTTGTCCAGTGTGAGATGTCGCCACTGGAACATGCAGACATAGGATGAATTGTGCTTGGCAGCAATAAATTGCTCTGCCTATAGATTGGTTTGGTCGACCATATTCTTGTACTAGTACTAGGCTCCTCTTCCTGGAGTCTGGCGATGCTGGTGGTAGGCAGGTCTTCTGATCTTGGTCCTGACCTCCTTATTCTTTTAGGAGGGGCGGTTTCCTCCACTGACTCGGACTCTGATTCACTATCCTCTACTGGCTCGTATTCTGAGAGTGCAGCGCTGGACATGTGAAGTGAATAGTGAAATTTGATAAACCAATTATTTAAATGGTGAAAAAGGTGATTTAGAGTCCATATATCAAAATAGTGACATATATATAAATATATTGTAAATATTTTTTAGAATGTAAACATATGAATTAAAATGAGTGAAAAAAACTCCTGTAAATAAAAATTATGACAACACATAAAAGTCCAAAACAGTGTATTTGATGCAATGTAGATTTCAAGGATACATCTTCAATATTTAATGTTGCCCACCACCGAATAGATGAATAAAAGGCTTACCAGAAAGCCTGTGACCGCCCTTATTCAGGGGGGTCAAAACAAGCTTAGCAGATATGGGGGAACCGCCACAGGATTACTCCAAGGGACACAGACAGACCGATGTGTTAGGGCTCCTTGCCAGATAACGAACCAGCCGACAACCGCTATAGATGCTCTCTCAGATCCTGTCCTCTCATGGGGCAAACTTGAAATTTCCACGGATCCAGTGCAAAAAGATGTGGTTTGTAATGCCAAAAAGAAACAAAGAAAATTGCTCCGCTGGTGCAGGTAACTTGGGTTTCTTTTATTGGTAAATTGCGGTATATAGCATTTAAAAACCAAGAAAAATAAAGTAAAAACGAACAAGATAAAAAAACGACACTACCGCCGTTTATTTTAAAATCGCGCATGCGCGGTGCGTGCAATGTTGTGACTTCCCATTTATCACCAATCTTTGGACTCGCCCCTGTAGCCAGCTTTCAATCCAGGTACCGCCCTATGGTCCATGCTGACAGACTGTATCAAATGCCTTTGAAAAATCCAGATATACCACATCCACAGGCCTTCCTTTATCTAAATGGCAGCTCACTTCATAGAAGGTAATGGATTGGTCTGGCAAGAACGATTTTTCATGAATCCATGTTGATTACTACCAAAAATGCCATTTTCATTACTTAAATCTTGTATATAGTCCCTTATCATCCCCTCCAATAGCTTGCAGAATATTGATATTAGGCTAACTGGTCTGTAGTTGCACGGGATATATCTTGGCCCTTTTTTAAATATTGGTGCCACGTTGGCTTTTCTCCAATCAGCTGGTACAATTCCAGTCAGTAAACTGTCTACAAAAATTAGGAACAATGGTCTGGTTATCACCTGAGTTCCTTAAGCCCCCTTGGGCACAAGCCATCTGGTCCTGGTGACCTTTTTTATGCTAAGTTTTTCAAGTCTATTTCTAATTCTGTCCTCTGTTAACCACTTGCTGCCCGCCATATAGAAAAATGGCGGCGGTAAAGTGGTTTCATCACACTGACTGGGCGTCATATGACGTCCTCAGGATATTAAGCCGCAGGGGGTGCGCATTGCGGCGATCGTTGTTGCGGTGTGTCAGTCTGACACACTGCAACTCCGATCTAGGTAAAGAGTCTCTGATGGAGTCTCTTTGGACACGGCTGATCACGTGGTAATCACGGCTGATCACGATGTAAACAGGAAGAGCTGGTGATCGGCTTTTCCTCACTCTCGTCTCACAGACGCGAGTAGAGGAGAGCTGATTGGCTGCTCTCATGACAGGGGGGGTCTGTGCTGACTGTTTATCAGCGCAGCCCCCCTCAGATCCCCCCCAGGACCACCATCATGCCGCCCAGGACCACCAGGATGGCCATCCACACTGGACCACCAGGTATGCCCCCCTAGACCTCCAGGGAAATGCAGATCTGTGCCTAGGCAGCTGCCAATCAATGCCCAGGCAGCTGCCAATCAGTGCCCACTCACAATGCGTACCACTGCCAGTGCCACCAGAGATGCCTATCAGTGCCTCGTATCAATTCAAATCAGTGCCGCCTATCAGTGCCACCCATAAGTACCCATCTTTGCAGCCTTTCAGTGCCCACCAGTGCCACCCATGAGTGCCCATCAGTGCCGCCTATCAATGCCCATCAGTGCCCCTCAGTGCCGCATATCTGTGCCCATCGTCGATGCCCATCAGTGCCCGCTCATCGGTGCTGCCTTATCAGTGCTAGTCATTGCCGTCTTATCAGTGCCCATCAGTGAAAGAGAAAACGTACTTATTTACAAAACTTTATAACAAAAACAAAAGCAAAACTTTAATTTTTTTCAAAATTTTTGGTCTTTTTTTATTTGTTTAGCCAAAAATAAAAACCGCAGAGGTGATCAAATACCACCAAAAGAAAGCTCTATTTGTGGGAACAAAATGATAAAAATTTAGTTTGGGTACAGCGTAGCATGACCGCGCAATTGTCATTCAAAGTGCGACAGCGCTGAAAGTTGGTCTGGGCAGGAAGGTGTATAAGTGCCCTGTATTGAAGTGGTTAACCACGAGGGTGCTTCCTGTGACATGCTATGAAAATTAACATTACAGTCTTGGTTACTTTATCCCCCCGTTTCCCTTGTGAAGACTGACCAGAATAATTTATTCAAAACCTTAGCCATCTCTCCGTCTTTTGTAACCAGATTCCCTTCATCATCATTTATGGGGCCAGTATGATCTGGCCTCCCTTTCTTACTATTTTTTATACTTAAAGATTTTCTTGGGATTTTTTTTACTTTTCTCTGCTATGTGCCTTTTGTGTTCTTTCTTAGCCGCCCGGATTGCACCCTTATATTTCTTATTGCATTCTTTGTAAAGTTGGAATGCTGACAATGACCCCTCAGCGTTTGTATTTTTTGAAGGCCTTTTTTTTTGCTTTTATATGCATTTTTACGTTGGAGTTGAGCTACCCAGGATTTGTATTAGCTCTTTTTAAAATTTATTTCCCATTGGAATGCACTGGCCAATACCTTTTTATTTAGTATGCTCTTAAAGCACTCCCATTTTTCCTCCGTGTTCTTTGTTCCTAGGATTTTATCTTCTTTAATATCATCTAGCAAAAAGCGCAGTTTAGGGAAGTTTGCCCTTTTGAAATTCAGTGTCTTTGTATTACCCTTGTGCTTCCTTTTTCTGTGATTTATACTGTGACTAATTGATCTGCGGTCGCTGTTCCTTGGTTGCCCATGATCAGGTCTGTATTGTTAGTAATCAGTAAGTCTAGTAACGCACTGTTTTTTGTTGGTGCTTTCAACATCTGACCCATGAAATTGTCCTGCAAGATATTTAGGAAATGACGAGCCTTAGACGAATGTGCACGGTTCCTTCTGCCCAGTCTATATCTGGATGACTAAAATCCCCTATTATAATGACACTTCCCATCCTTACAGCCATTCCAAACTGTGGTAGGAGGTCCGCCTCCCCCTCCTCCCTCTGGTTAGGGGGCCTGTAGCACACACCCAGTATTACTTTCCCCTTAGTTTCCTCCCTCTTGAAGCTCCACCCATAAGGACTTGATCTCCTCCCTTGCTCCATTCATGATGTCGGCCCTCACATTCACTTGTACAAACGTACCCCTTCCCCTTTTTTACTCTCCCTATCTCTACGATATAGGGAATACCCCTGCATGGTTGCCAACCAATCATGAGAGCTGTTAAACCAAATCTCTGAGATTCCCACAAAATCGAAATCCTCCTCGTACATCAGCAGCTCCAGTTCCCCCATCTTGTCAGCCAGACTTCTAGCATTAGTGTACAAGCCTTGTAGTTTTTTCCGGTCGCATACTATCTCCTTGTTGGTTATGAGGCTGCAATCTGGATTTGTCAAGTTACTTTCCTTGGGTTTAGGTATTTTAGTCTCCCTACCGCTAATGTCCCCAATACTACCCGCTGAACCTTGTTCCAAGCTGGCTATCTGCCCCCCCCATCACCTAGTTTAGAAGCCCCTCTAACTTTTTGTCCATCTTCTCTCCCAGCTGAGCAGCACCCTCTCCATTTAGGTGCAGTCCGTCCCTACTAAACAGCTGGTAACCGACTAAAAATTCAGCCCAGTTCTCCAGGAACCCAAACCCCTCCTTTCTACACCAGCTCCTCAGCTACTTGTTAAGTTTCCTAATCTCCCGCTGCCTCTCTGGTGTGGCTTTAGGTACCGGTAGTATTTCTGAGAATACTACCTTGGAGATTCTTTTCCCCACTCCATCTTCCTCTGACTTTGTCATTGGTGCTGTCACGTACCTGGTGGTAGAGTCTGATATGCAGAGGGAGGCCTCTGTTACACCCTGACTCGAGCCCCCTGGTAGAGTAAACAGGAGGCACAAGAGTGCTGAGTCGCACGAGTGCCTGGCAGAGTTGCTATCAGTGGAGCTGGACCGGAACTGATGGTAGAGCCGGGATGGGACCAGGAACAACTGTCAGGCTGGAGACTGGAGTAGGCTGGTACTTGGAAGCCATGGGCTGGAACGTGGGTACATCAGCTAGCAGGAATGAGATCAGCATGGACTGGAGCTCAGGCAAGTGCAGGAAGGCTGGCTTGAAGACACTGGTAAACAAGTCCAGAACAGACCTGGATACAGGAGCAGAGGAAAAATACACCTGGTACCAGAAGTACGGTGAGTAACCCCTAAGGGTTTTTAATAGACAGGTAAAGTCAGAGGTATAAATTTTATTACATCATGTCAAAGGTATACATGTACAAACAATACATACATTATATAAAACCATATTGAATACCCTAATTGATACAGTTGTGTAGAAAAAACACCATCCTGTGCAAAGGACTGGCGATGATCAATACACTGTGAATAACACCTTGCATGTTACGGACTCAAAGTCCTTCTTCAGAGGTTTTAAGTTATTGACTCAAAATGGGTATAAGGTTTCTACAAAGAGAAAAAGGGTGTAGAGTAATGATTTTAATAAATGTCAAGTCAAATAGCTGACTATGCGACACATAATGCAAGCATAAATGTAATACATGAATTAACCTACTTACATGGCAAACCAATCACATCCGAACCCTCCCGACACCCAAATCAACTGGGGACCGGGACTTGCTTCACTACGAGGACTCAAGTGTGGCGGGGCACGTAGTTATCACCCACCAAACAGACTGGAACCAATGCTGTTACAAATGATATAAAAGGTAGTATAAGTGTATGTATACAAAAATAGATTTGTTGGGAAATTATAACCAACAAATGCACCAGGCTTTAAACAATTATTTGTCCCGACAGCTCATAGAGTATATAAATACAGGACAAAGAGTGCCAAAACCTGTAAAAGGTAATAAATCAACTAATCTTTCCAATAAGTAGAATGTGCTCACAACCGGACGCTCCCTCAGTATCAACAAAGGAGATCTGGGGGCCGGTATATGAGCACCTGTGTGGAGGGGAAAGCCAATCGCGATGCTGATTGTGATCGGAATCAGCTGGTGCAGTGTGAGAGGGAGGATACGGCGCAAGATATTCGCCCAATAGAACCTCCCTCGAGTCCCCTGGCAACACGGCGCAACCACGTCACGTGGGGCAGCGTCACAATGCCGCGCGAAGGCCACGCCCGTGCTCTACGATGGAGCGCAAGCATACGGTGGCCCAGAAAGGACCAACTTAACCAAAATTGGGATGACCAGAGCCGCATCTCCAAACAAACCTGAGGAGGCCGATCGGGACCCCAGCGCACTGGGAGTAAAGCTATCCAATCCCAGATCTGTGAGCGGGAGGTAGGGAAGGCAGCCAACCCCAAGGCCAATGAGTAAAAATAAAGACAAAAAGGGGAAACAACTTATCCGCTTGAGAAGGTATAACAACCAGATTCTGTAGTCAAATGGAATAAAGCAAATCAATGAGGCAAGAAGATATGTTGAATTGCATAATAAAACAATTACATTAAATTGGAACATCATACCAGTATATATCATAATATCAGCAGGTTAATGCTAACATACATATGTCATTACTGCACAAGATCCAGCTGCCCACCATTGACTCCTTTACAAGGGGTCCAATCAACAACAGCCCTCTGATGAAGGCGGGTATCAGCAAGACCACTCAATACCAGTCTGAGATCACAAATAGCAAGTATAGAAATGTATGCCCAAAAGAAAAAAACTGACTCAAATCCTGGAAGATATGGCCTAAAATTAAAGGCTTAATTCAATCCAGGGGGCATGGTAGTCTTCAGATGAAAAACCCTTCTGAGTTCGGTCTGTAACAATAGTTTGTTATAATCATCTCCTTGAGAAGTGGGCCCAATATGGTCAAGTGCCAAAAATTTAATTTCTGGACATCTATCGCCGTGTATGGAGGCACTATGCCTTCCCAGGGGCAGAGCTAGATCTTGTTTCTAAATGCTCACTACATGGCAGTAAATACGACGCCAAAACTCCAGCTTAGTCTTACCGACATAGAAACTACTGCACTCACAGGTGAATAAATATACCACACCAGTGGTGTGGCAGTTTGTATATTTTCTGGGTTTTAAATTTTCCCCATTCGGCAATGTGATAATTTTTTGCGTGTCCATACATTTGCAGTATCCACAATGTCCACACTGAAAGGTACCGCAATATTTTTTCATGTCGTGTTTAGTAGTAAGTTCACTATGCACTAATTTGTCCCGAAGGGAGGGGGGCCCATCTGTAATTAAAGGACAGTCGCCCAGAAGTGGTGCCATGGTGGCATCAGTATAAAGTAAATGCCAATGTTTTTTTCCTGACTTTTATATGTTCAGATGCGTATTGAGTGACAACTCGGATTACTCGGATAGAACTACTTTCTTTGTAGGGAGTAAAAAAATTGAGCCTGTTTTTTTTTTTTTTTTTGCCTTATGATAAGCCCTTTTCAGAACGGAATTAGAATACCCCCGAGCTTTTAATCTTACTCTAAGTTTGGCCACCTCATCTTTGAAAAGTGCATCAGTAGAACAATTCCGTCTGGCTCATGTGTATTGGCCATACGGAATGGAATTTAGCAAGGGAACATGATGAAAACTAGAGGCTTCCAGAATAGTGTTCCCTGCAGTAGGTTTACGATAAAGACTAAATAAATGTCCATCTTGATGTTTAAAGCGGTTGTATACCCGCTGAAATATTTTTTTTTTTTCCCTGTAAAGCAAAATGCATAATGAGCTAGTATGCACCGCATGCGCGCGGGAGATTTCTTACCCGGCAAGGTCTGGCAGTTGCCGGGCCTTCAGCCGAGAATCCCCTGTGCGCATGCGCTGCTGCGGTTTAGGAGATATTTTTTTTACCTACAGGTAAGCCTTATTATAGGCTTACCTGTAGGTAAAAGTTTAAAAAAACACTATACAACCACTTTAATCACATTCAAATCCAAAAATTTTATTGCTTCCATACTAAAATTCATGGTGAATTTCAGATAGAATTCATTCTGAGAATTGACGTATTCCAGAAATTGATTGAGAAGTGTGACTGGGCCATCCCAGGTGACAAAAATGTCATCAGTGTAAGGATACCATGCTGTTACATGGTCAGTAAACTTAGATGCATTATCATCCATGAATAGATAACTCTCCCACTCCCCCAGGTACAGATTGGCGTAAGATAGGGCACACGGGGTGCCCATAGCCACACCTTGTACCTGGAGGAAGTGGGAATCAAGGAAACAGAAAAAGTTTTGTTTAAGCACAAAATCTAAACATGATAATACAGACTGGACACGGGTGGGCTCAAAATGGCTCTGACGCCTGAGAATATCACCCAGAGCGGACAGTCCTCTTGCATGAGTTATGGAACTATAGAGAGTCTCGACTTTAGTGGCCACCAAAATGGTCTGGCCATTGACGTGGAGGCTCTCGAGAATCTGCAAAAAATGAATGGTGTCTTTAACATGAAAGTCCAACTCATCAACCAATGGTCTCAGCTGATTGTCAATGAATTTGCTGAGATTGTCAGTAAGACTACCTTTTCCTGAAACAATGGGTCTGCCTGGAGGATTACCTTTGGAAGTGCATAAAAACTTGCAGTTTTAGGATATTTTATTCTAACAAATTCCCAGGTATTTTTTTCTAATATTCCACAATAAAAGGCCTCATCCACAAGATTATAAAGTTGATCAGGAAAGCTTTTAACTAGGGTTTTGGATTTTGAGCAATACCATTTACTATTATTTAACCGGTTCCCGACCGGCTCCTGTAGATATACGTCGGCAGAATGGCACGGCTGCGCAAAGTAACGTACCCGTAGGTTACTGTAAATCTGCCGCCGTGTGCGCGCCCCTGCCGCGATCTCCGTGAGTCGGGTCGCGGGTCCCGCCTACTCGATCACCGCGGGCATACCGCGATCGCCTCATGGGGAGGAAAATTGTTGCTCTTATTTTGTTTATAGCGCAAAAAATAAAAATCGCAGAGGTGATCAAATACCACCAAAAGAAAAATCTATTTGTGGGAAAAAAAGGATGTCAATTTTGTTTCGGAGCCACGTCGCATGACCGCGCAATTGTCAGTTAAAGCGACGCAGTGCTGAATCGCATAAAGTGCTCTGGTCAGGAAGGGGGTAAATCCTTCTGGGGCTGAAGTGGTTAAGATGTCATTACACATCTGTATATAGTCGATGTTATCCTGAGTGATGATATTTCCCCTTTATCGGCTGGCTTGAAGGTGATATTTGAATGAGCCGTTAATGTTTTTAAGGCTTGCAACTCAGACTGGGACAGACTACCAGTTGTATGTGCTGCAACCTTGATCTCTTGAATATCCTTAGCCACGGACTTTAAAAAGGTTGCCGCATTTGGATTAGAACTGGGAGCAGGATACCAATTTGATTTTTTCTTTAAAGTGGTAGGAGGCGGAGTGGGGAGAGCAGAATAAGTGCTGTCCACCTTGGCATCTGCTAAAATTGTCTCAAGATCGGTAAGGTCTAGTGGGTTGTCAGAATCATTTTCATCAAGCAACTCAGTAAGTTGTTCTGTGAAGTGGAGCAACAGGTATAGGTTTGCTCCTCACATGATTGTTTTTTGAAAAACAAGCTTTTAACCAAGAGGTTGTGCACAAAAAGGTGGATATCCTTAATTTTGTTGATTTGGGATGTTGGACAAAAGGTAAGTCCTTTCTCTAAGATTTTAATCTCGTCTGTAGTAGGAACATATGAAGACAGGTTGACTACATTCAACGAGGCTGCATTTTGTGAGATCGTTGTGACTTAGGGCCCTGTTTTTTGCTGTGTTGATGTTGTTTTTGTGACTGTGCACATAAGAGATCTCACCGTACCTCGGGTGCCATATGTGTTTTTTCTAGGTTTGTTATATTGGGTCAGACAGATCAAGCTATTTTCACACACAGCCACACTCCTCCCCCAACTTTTTGATACAGGAGCAGAGTAAGGTGCAGGCAGGTTCGGCAACAGGCTGGCAGCAAGGTAGCAGAAGGAGCAGGTAGTCAAAGACAAGCCGAGGTCGGGTGCAGGCAGATAGCAGGAATAGTCGGGGACAAGCGGGGTAGGTCAACTGGAACAGGTACAGGCAAACGGATATCAGGAATCACAGGGAACGCTGTAGACCATACAGCACTGATCCTGGGGAATGAGTCAGTTTGAATAGTCTGTTTGGCTCCAAGAACTGTCGCAGGGTGTGCACTTGTTGGCATTCCGTTCTGCATTATCGCGCGTGTGCATCGGTGCATGCAAGCGAGCCCACGCAGCCCTTCTCAGTGGGACATGCAGTACAGGGGAACTTCTGTGGCCACCATCTTGATTATTGGCGTGCCCTTCCTGACAGGTGCCAAAGTGTACCATGACAGCTGGGTCCTCCCCAGCCCCTCCCAGTAATCTTCACCAGATCCTCAATGTGCCGAACCCGAGCACCCGGTAAAGAACATACAGTTTGGCGCTTACGGTCTTTTTGACAGATAGCCCTCTCCTTCTAATAATTGAGTCCCCTACCACCAGAAACTGTCTTTGCTTTCCCTTGGCTTTACCCCCGCTCTCACTGTAGTGGTTTTTCCCCTGGCAGCTAGGGGAGTCCCTCTGCTCCAGCAATGCTGGTCCCTGACTTGTTTCCCCAATATCACGCAACAGGGCATACCTCATGGGATGTTCCAGCCCAGGACCAGCCTCCCTGACACTGTCCCCTCTACCCTTCCTGGGTGTCACCCATCTACTCTGCGCTCACACACCTCTGACGCTGGCCAATAGGCTGAAATGCATCAGGTGGTGCTGTGAGGACGCTGGCACGATACAAAGCCGCTGTTCTGTTTGAATTCATCTACCTGCTTGTTTTTTATCAGATGTTTTGTGAGTACCCCCCTTTCTTAATAAATTGTGGAATTGTTCCTTATGGGCTTTACTATGCGCCTCTTCATTTCTTTCATGGTGTGTATTGTTTACACTGACTGTGATTGGAGATGATGTCTATTATCATCTGGGAGAGGAGGCTGCAGAGGATCCCTTGCCCTAGAATCTGTTGTGCTGATCTTTATGTGACAGTGGATGACGCTGCCTATAGGAGATATTGAATGTGCCATATACTCATAAGCTGGTTATTTCTGGCTTTCTGGTAAGGAGATTAGATGTGAGCACGGTGGTGTGTTATGAAGATACACTGAAGCTGGTGTGAGGGTCTTGGCTCCTTCATTCCCCTCTGCTACGCTACGCTTGTCCTTCATCTACCTCCTACTTTTTAGCGCTGCATAAGGACTTTTCATACTCTGCTCTGGTGCCTGCAGCTCTTTGTCTCCACCCGCCTCAGTGCTGGTCCCTGCCAGCACCTGCCAGGTATGTTCCCAAGTTCATGGAGAGCTACAAGCCGACAGCCACAAAGGCTGCCGAACCTTGCAGTTTTCTATTCACAGAACGGCCACGTTCTTTACAGAGTGTGACAGAGAGCCGGGGAAGAAGATTGAAGGCCTCCTGTCACATTGAGGAGTCAGGGAGGCTAGGAGGCGGCGGATTTGTTACATGTTACACCCTGAATATGATTGTAACATGTTACAAAAGGTGAACTTATTCTTTAAATGCATAATTTATGTCCCTTGAAAGCATGAAGGTGATTCAAGTGGAGGAGTAGCAGAATGTATTTAAAAAAATTTGAAAACCATTTATTGTTTTCCTTCCACTTCACAATTATGGGCCAATTTGTGTTGGTCTATCACATAAAATCCCAATAAAATACGTTTATGCTTTTGGTTGTAACATGATAAAATGTGGAAAATTTCCAGGGGTATGAATACTTTTTTAAGGCACTGTAAATGTTCTCCCACCTCCTCTCTTTCCGTCACATCTACATCTGATCTTATGGTCTCTACTCTGGTGACGATTTGCTCCTATTGTCTTCCTTGTTCCATATGTTGTCTATAATCAGATCTTGGAAAACCCATTTTCAGCGAGCAGTATTGTTTTTAAATGTAAAAGCAGTCATGGCTATCACCTAAACACATGGAGACAAACCAGCAAAGGAAAGGAAATGAATGAGGTGAAATTCTGTTCATGGAATATAAGAATTTTGTGTGCAATATTTGTATAAGCACCCAAATGAAATTTTTAGATATTACTGGCAAGTACAGGATGGATATATTGACTACAGAGGAAATTGGATGTCTTGGATAGGTTTAACCGTAAAAGAGGCAAAGAAAGCCATAATATTTTATAGCTTTGACCCAAAAAGCATGCCTTTTGGAGTTAAATTTATTTTAAGTGGCTCTGGAAAGCACTCTGTCATTGGATTTGACCTAGTTCCCCCTAGGATATGAAAAATAAGTATAAGAAGTAAATGTCATGAGTATCATTAAAGTGCACTGAAGACAAATCATCATAGAAAACTCCTATAACATGCTTTGGAAGATCTGTAAAACATACCCTAGGTACAATTGTAAAATAACTATAGGGAATATCTGTGCTCAGGTTGGAAGCAGTGTATAAAAAAAAAAGGATGCACAGTTTTCAAGCCTTAACGTGATTAAAGTCTTGTTTGTTTTTTTGTTTTAACCACTTGATCACTGGGTATTTAAACCCCCTTCCTAACCAGACCAATTTTCAGCTTTTGGTGCTCTTACACTTTAGGGGGCACGCGGGAGCAAGATTCTGGGAGGATGTCCATGGACGCCCTCCCAGAATAAGCCGACTGCGCTGTAGCCGTCTTTCGGCTATGGCCCGGTCGGCAAGTGGTTAAAAATGTTATACTTGTTCTGTGCAGTGGCCCATATCCTTCTCTTCTCGGGTCTCTCGCTGGTGCTCTTGTTCCATCCCTTCTACCGAGTGCCCCCACAGCAAGCAGCTTGCTATGGGGGCACCCGAGCCACTGGTTTGTGTGTCTATTCAGACACGGAGCCGCGGCTCGGCCTCACCCCCCCCCCCCTCATTGACTCAGTGACTTTGACAGCAACGGGTGCCAATGCTGCCCACTGCTGTCTCAGCCAATGGGGAAGGAGAGTCCCGTACAGCCAAGGCACTCGTGCACATTGCTGGATCGGGATGGGGCTTAGCTAGGCATTGGGGTGGGGGGGGGGGGGCTAGGTGGGTTGCTGCACACAGAAGTTTTTTTTTTTTTTTAATGCATTAAGATAAAAAACTTTCTGCCTTTTGAACCACTTTAAGCTAGGTATGCACGTATCGCAATTTGGTCAGTAAGAAGCAACCGCATATCAATGTGTTTATCCCCCTCTGTTCAACAGAAGCTGGTCATTTAGTTCCCTCAAACAATCTAGCTGTAAAACCAGCATTTGATCAGCACATGCAGCCAATGGGTGCAGCGCTGATCTGTATTTTCTGTTGGGGGGAGGAGGTCCTCGCCTTCAGAATATATTGTTTGTGTGGATGCGAGAATCTTTAATGGGTTAAATGGGGATTTGGATCTGCATTTATTTAAAGGGGTTTTTTGAATTGCATTCCCTTTTAATTACTTGCTCTCCAGCTGTTGTACTTATCCATAATCATCCAGCACATGTCCCTGTCCTTTTGTGTTTCAAACCAATTCTCTTCTTTGTCTCTTATGCTTCCCAAAAACCCTCCCCCTCACTTCCGCTTATATCTTAATCTCTGCTTGGCTCCTAAACCAACCTGATTCGTTTGCATATCAATAGGGAAGGCTTTGCTTTTAATACAGCACATGATCTTAAAGTCTAAACTATGCATGAAATTACATAAATATCCATAGCAGCAAATTCCACCTCTTTATTTTATAGAATTCTCAATAGCTCTTAAAGCCTTTCTCCAGGTAAGGGCAAAATAAACCCTCTCTATTGTAAATGGGAGGGAAAAATTCCAATCCGACCCCTGTATGTTCTTGACAATAAGACAAAGTCCCTGGAAAGCTCCAACATTCCTTTTGAGCAGGGTTAGCAATGTCCTTGGCGGTCTGTGGAAAGTTCCAGATGAGGAAAGTCCCATGTCCTCCTGATCATAAGGAAATGCTCAGATGAAAGTCCACCCCAAATCAGCCGCATCTTCCTCAGGCTCTTATCAGACCTTCTGGTCTGCCTCATCCCATCTGGCCTGGTCATCTACTCTGCCTGCTCCACCTCTCGATGCTCAGTACCTTAAAAGACTAAGAGACAAAGCAGATTATATGTTCCTTCCATCTGTGGCAAAAAACATAGCTCACTGCTCACATTTCTCTAGCTGCTGATTTTTTAACTGCAAAATTATTGTAGAGTGCCCACTGTTGCCTTGAAACACTTTCACGGAAAGGCATTGACTTCCAAGGGAAAGAATAAACCTGCATCTCGCACCGTGCTGTCCTGGGAACACTAGTCTGCTGTTGTCCAATCTTCAGCATTGCAGTATCTAGCAAAATGCCCCATTCTATGACAACAAAAACACTAGGAGTTGTAAAGGCAGAAGGTTTTTTTTATCTTAATGCATTCTATGCATTAAGATAAAAAACCTTTTGTGTGTAGCAGCCACCCCAGCACCCCCTAATTACTTACCTGAGCCCCATCTCTCTCCAGCGATGTTCACAAATGTCTAAGCCATCCAGGACACTCCTCCTGATTGGCTGAGACACAGCAGTGGTGCCATTGGCTCCCATGGCTGTCAAAGTCAGTCAGCCAATCAGGGGAGAGAGGGGGCCGGGTCGGGGACTTAATGTCTGGACACAAGGATCTGTGACTCTGGTCCAGTCCCCCAATAGAAAGCTGATGACTGTGGGGGCACTCGATAGGAGGGAGGGGCAAAAAGGGACCTGAGAAGAGGAGAATCTGTGCTGTTCTGTGCAAAACCGACTGCACAGAGCAGGTAAGTATAACATGTTTGTTATTTAAAAAAAAAAGATTTTACAGTCACTTTAATGTGACTGAAGCTACCATTTCCAACCACTTGCTTCCACCTCTTAAGCAAAACTGGTGTAGGAATCCCATCTATTTCCTCTCTAGGGACTCCCACCTTAGGTAAATCAGTCCACATGTGTCTCCTGGGGACCATAGGCCTAGCCTTCTTTGTATCTGACTCAGTTTGGCCATCACTGTTTGGCCTGGTCAGATCCTGAGCTTCTCGCTTATGGGAAGTAACCGCGGCACATGTCCTATTTCTGCTTACAGGCTTAGGGCCTTTGTCCTTTGTTAGGGCATCATTAGACTTGTTTATGAGGGCTGCACACCGCTCATTCAAATCTTCAGCTCTGCCTACAAGGGTTTGAACACACTCCGAAGCCACTGCAGATTTATCCAGGTCATCACTATCCGAATAGGACATATACTCATAATCTGATTACATGTAAGATCCGCAATCATCGCTCTCACTCTACGCTCCTCCTCTAGGGCACCCACTCCACATGCATTACTTTGCATACATTCTTTGGTCATAACCAACATACCTTTCACTTTCTGCAACTCTTTCTCAAGCGCTTCATTCTTCTGCACCTCGCTACAAAGGGCCTGCATGACTAACCACCCAATAATGGCAGCAGCTTTTCACTCCCTATTAGAATATACGCTGAAATTTAAATGCAAAACCTGCATACCAGGTACAGTACCAAGATCTGGATAGATGGGAGCAGCATATTTAAGCAATTCCTCTGCAATGGGTTTCCAGTACCCAGAGCAGACCCATGTTGGAATCATACTTAGAAGCTGAGTCCTTCCTTCCCACTCTCTTGCTTTTTATAAACAGAGTACCGTATATACTCGAGTATAAGTCGAGTTTTTTAGCACATTTTTTTGTGCTAAAAGTGCCCCCCTCGACTTATACTCGAGTCAAGCACTTTTCTGCAGCAAAAAATGTCATTTTCCGAACTGGATTTGGGGCCCCGTATCTCAGGGCCACTTAGTGCTAGGAACCCCAAATTTGGTGTGCCAACCCAGTGGAACTGGTGCCACAACATATCCAAAGGTAAAGTTCCTAGCACTAAGTGGCCCCGAGATACGGGCCCCAAAACCGGTTCGGAATATGTCATTCTCTGCTGCAGAAAAGTGCTTGACATTTTCTGAACCGAATTTGGGGTCCCATATCTCAGGGCCAATTGGTGCTAGAAACCCCAGCTTTGGAAATTTTATGGTGCTAGTTCCACTGGGTGTGCACACCAAATTTGGGGTTCTTAGCACTAAGTGGCCCCGAGATACGGGGCCCCAAATTCTGTCAACTGTGTCCATCTGCAGCAATGTCATTTCGGGACCCTTTGGGTTCAGAGACCACAAATTTTGGCTGCAGCTAGGGGGCATCTAGGAACCCTTAACTACCGAGTTTGAAGTTCAAGGGACCTATGGCTGCAAATGGGCACAGTGAGGCATGCAAATGGGCACAGTGATGCTGCAAATGGGCATTGTTGACCCTCTTTTCCACTTACAGTAGCTGTGCATTTCTCATCCTCGTCTTATACTCGGGTCAATAAGTTTTTCCCATTTTTTTGTGGTAAATTAGGGCCTCGACTTATACTCGGAACGACTTATACTCGAGTATATACGGTATATATGCATCTCTACTCTCAGGGGAACACAAATGCAAAAACAACAATCACAATCTCTATGTATTGTTCTTGCTTAAAATTGTATTTCATCCAAAAACTCTATATTTAGTGACCATGCAGTATCCTAATTACGCCGGCTGTATCAAACGTTTGAACAACATTTATTTTATAATGAAGGTATACTGGTCAGCCACTCAAATATCTAGTGAATATTTAAAATGAACAGACACAGCAAGAGCATTTTTGATAAGCATAAAACAAAACTTTACTGGACATCAAAATACATAAAGTTTCTTACACATAAAAGTTACCATAAACATTACACCAAATAACAAGACTTAGGCCTCTTTCACACGGACGATCCGTATGTCCGTTTTTCATCCTTCCGTTTTCGGATGAAAAACGGACATACAGTCATCCCTATGGAGCGTCGGATGTCAGCGGTGACATGTCCGCTGACATCCGACCCGCTCCGATCCGAAAAGTGTAACGGAGGAAAAACCTACTTTTCCCTCCGTTTTCGGATCGGATCGGATGACGACGGACACTACGGACTGTCATCATCCGATCCCCCCCATAGGGGAGAGCGGCGCTCTGACAGGTCCGTCGCTGCACAGCGTGCAGCGATGCACCTGTCATCTTCCTGCTCAGCGGGGATCGGCGGAGCTATCCCCGCTGAGCAAGCGGATGTTCACGGGGCGGATCATGACTGATCTGCCCCGTGTGAAAGAGGCCTAAAATATACACTCCTATTCCTAATTTCCCAAAGAAAGGTCATATACTTAACTCTGGCAACAGCTTACACTGGAAAAGGACAATGAGGAGTTTTTGCTGCATGCCTTACCTTCCACAGCTCAAAAACCAACCTCCCCCCCCCCCATGCTAGTGACTTTATTATAGTCCTGTATACCAGAGACTACCCAAAGGGTGTAATCATTCTTCTTGACCACTCACAAGTCATTTTGTCAGTGATGTCAGCAAGACATGGATGCACTCCCCCCCCCAAAACCTAATGGTCAATTAAATATGCGGCAGCCTCCTTTAAATACACAGCTTACTACACCACCTGTGGGTGAGAGATTTTATTACACATGTATGGGGACATTTATCATAAATCAGTTAAAAATATCCACAACTGATATACTGCTATATCCCCAGGACAGCTTGTCCTGTAGAAAAATAATAAATTTACTGTCAGGATCACCAGGTGAAAATGAAGGAAAGGCAGCTAAGGAAAAGAAAATCTACAGCCACTATGTCTAAGGATTTCTAAGCTGCAATATGTTTCATTTTTTGTTTTGGCTTTAATACCAATTTAAGTGTGGTTGGCGGTCCCTTTCTCTAGAAGCTGGTCCTAGTTGCAGCACAGTTATCTGTTCCTACTCCATTGGGCTTACAATGGAATCAGTAAGTGCAGACAAATGATCAGACATCATATGGTAATCATGAAACCAGAGTCTACAGAAGTCTTGCATAAGAATGGTATAAGGGCCAGTTCACACTGGGATGGTGTTCCTGCGTGATTCCCGCGCGGAGTGTTTTGACAGCCTATTCATTTGAATGGAATGCAAAATTAGTGCTTGCACTACTTTTAAAAACACACTGCACCAAATGGCTTTGTACTGCAGCAATTTGGTGGCAGGAAACGCGCTGCATTAGAGATCTGCATTTGGGGTGGTGTTTATATATTGGAACCTGTATGCAGATTGCAAGGACAGTGCTTCACCTGTGGTGTGGAAAGTACGCACGGAACGTGCCTTTCCCACACTGTGTTCTGGGGTGAACCAGGAAAAATTGTAAGGAACATTCCCTGAAATTCGTAAAGATTGGCGCAGGCAGATTTTGAAAAATGTGTCTCATGGATTCTAATAGTGGCGAAGAATGCACCAAATTCATATACCTGTACCTTTACTTGAAATTGGCCCATGCTTTTCCCCCTTTATAATGCAAAAAAGAAAAAAGTTTTGCTCTCTGTACGCCAAAAGAAAGTTAGTCTTAATTAGCTCCCTTTTACATTTGGCACCTTCAATGCGACACAATGTAAAAGTGGCTCATTCAATGTGACAAAGTGTAAAAGTGGTTCATTAAATGCGACACAATGCAAGGGTGGCGCATTTTAGAACTACCTACATTTTGTGCACGAGTCGCTCTCAGAACCAGAAGTGTCGCAAATGCTTCATGAATTTGGTGCAATATATTAACAAAAAGGATTAACGCCAGAAAAGTGGCGCAGCAGTTTATTAAATTATGTTTATATTGTATTAAACCCAAAAGCAAACATTTATTATACTGTAGCTTAACAATTCTTAGATGTGGTGGTTGTATAGTTTACTATTTTTTTATCTGGTGATTCAGTCAGCAAGTCTGTTTTTTCAAAGGCCCAGGCTATCCAGCAGAATGTATCAGTTTACATGGCTGAGAAAAACTACTTAACACCAGCAGGGTGATTAAAATTATCACATTTTATTTATTCATGCAAAACCTTTATCCCAAAAGGAAAAAAAAAATGTTTGCTGTAACTGATCAGAAAGAGTGTGAGCTGGAAATTGGCTTCAGTTTGTTAGTGGATGTAAAACTGTTAACACATATAACACTAACCCACACACACCGACAGTGCTGCTGTGCCTCCTGCAGAGTTGTGTCTCACTGATATAAGAGGTGTGTTACTTGCCAGACCATCAGGGGAAAACAGAAGGAAAATGGCCAAAGAAAAGAAAACAGATGCAGTCACCACATGATCGGTAAAGCTGAAATAAATACATTTTTGGGTTTAATATCGGTTTAATAGTTGTTCTTTCACTGCAGAGTCTTTTCCAGTAATTTTGTTAGATGTAGTAGTAGTAGTATTATTATTTTTTTTTTATCAGCCTGCATGGTGATTAAAAAAAAAAAATCTCAAGAAACAAAACTAAACGATTCCCCCATCCACATAGTTGAGGTGGGCAGGGGTATCCTCCCCAGTGGGCTATTGTACTCTGACAGAGGGACTCCTCTGCTGTCAGAATACACTGATCAGCACTACTGCCAATTGGCTGCAGCGCTGATCGACCAAAAGTTTTCCAACATTCCTGTTGGAGAGGAGTCAATCATTGGAGTCAAAACACCAAGTACAGATTCCAATATATAAGTGGATGCTGGGGAGTCAAACCACTATTTATTTTCTTTAATGTTTTGGGGACTCTGTCAGTGATATCAATGTATTAATGTTGCCGGCTCTACTCTGTTCTTCATCTATTTTAAAACCAAGTCGAAAGTCAAACTTTTCCTACTGTGTTCAATGTATTGACTAGTAATAAACCAGGTATATCACACAAAGGAAACAATACAAATAGAGCATGATAGTTTTTAACACAAGTATATGGTACAACAGGCACATATCAGGAATATGAAATGTTGGGGTTGCATATTCTTTTACATATAGATGTTGCCTCTGGTGTTGCTGAGACATCTAAGACAATTTACCGTAGACCAGAGAACTATCTGAAACTGAAATATTCATTCGGGTAAAGTTAAGCTCCGCAGGCTGTTCTTTTATTGTTTTAATAAATATTGTGCTGGGAATGCACAGCAGATTATTCATTAATACAATGATCAGTCACTTTAGCTTATTATGGGATGTCAAAGAACAAATTACCGGTAACTCATGGAACATTTGAAGAAGTGCTTGTAGTAACCGATCACCTGTTAGCTCGAGGCAAGATGGTGTAATACATGTGAATTTTTTTATAGACAGGGTCATGAAATACTTTGCTGTCCGCAAATATCTATATTTTTTAACTAATTCATTTTCCTAAACGATGGAACTGAAAGTGACAAACTCCATGTAAGAATACCAACCTGAATTAATAATGCCATTATTATGCAGAGACAAGGGAAGCTTGGAAAAGAATGCTGTATGTGTAAAGCTGGTTACACATTACATTTGATTGCTAAGCCTGTTTAGAGTGGTAGAAAACTGCCAAAAAAAAAGAAAAAATGGGTCCTTTGCAGGTTTTTGACCTAATACAGACTTGACAGACTTACCTGCGAATGGAGCCCATCACTGTCGCGGTTCCCCTGGCACTTCCATCTTCACCCGGTTTTTCTTCAGGGTTCGCAGGCTCCGGTTGTTTGGCTGGGAACGCAGTACTGTATGCCCTGAATGCAGAGCGTCACTTTGCACGCTCAGGTGATGTCATTGGCTATTGCTGATGTGAATATCTCCTAAACGGTGCACTGTAAGCTTACCTATAGATACAAGTATAAATACAGACTTTACTATCGCTTTAAGGTTTACACCCAGTACACACTTAGTGATTTGGAATCGCGGGCAGAATCGCAGCGATTCCAAATCCTGCTAAATTTCATCCTTAATGACACCCCAAATGTGGTGCGATTTTGCCACAATTATTGATTCCTTTTTTGCCAGGACAAACGCATAAGGGCAGCCAATTCAAGTGAATGGGCTGCCCAAAATGCAACATGGAGGAAATGAGTGAATCTTCTTAAAAAATACATTTAATTTATATCCAGTCAGGGTGACTGTCACACTACACTGTTTTTGGTAAATATTGTTGCAGATTTAAAGTGCTTGATTGTAAATGCTCATTTGTAAAAAATAAAAATAACAAAAACATGCTCGCTACCGAGCCCCGTCCCCGTCCATTGACACACACACACAGCGCACATTAGCCCCCAAGCCCCCCCTACGCTCCCTCCTCTCCTCACTGGCTCTGATTGACAGCAGCAGGAGCCCTTGGCTCCCACTGCTTTCTGTGAGCCAATTAGGTGGGAGAGAGCCAAGAAAGCCCTTCAGAACCACTTTAACAAATCCAAACAATAGCTAATTGTGCTCCTCCACCTTTGTTGTTTTTGGGTGAATTCTGAATAATAATCAAAGACCAGCTAGTGAGCTGCCCCTTACCTTTCACTTCCCCCTTCGCTTGTACATTTTTGGCTTCTGAGACCGACTGGCCAGTAAATACAGCAGCACTGGCCAAATGAGCAGGTGACCAAGGTGGTATGTCAGTGACTAAAGCGACATTTAAAACAGAACAAAGATAGTTGGTACTCACCTCTTGTGTCTTGTCTCCGCTGTATTGAGAGCAATCTTCAGAATGCATCACTTCAGACAGCCCCTGCTGCACTCTGTGGTATGACCAACCTTCCTCTTCATCACTACTGAGTTCTCAATTTTTACTTACCTGTAGGTATGTTATCGATTTGTATTGAAAAGTTTGAACATGCGTTGGGATAGATGGTAGTTCTTTGCCACATTTAACTAGACTAGCTTTGTACCCCACAAAGTAGTAATACCTCTCACCAGCCCTCTGCTAATCCCCTGTCCAGGGAATTGTAAGTCCTGAATATTACCCCACCAGGGGGACTCCATACTACCATGGACATACGCCTTATCGTCCCCCCCAGGCTATGGGGTATATCCTGTGTTTCAGAACTTTCTCTATGGTGTATATATACCTATTCTATGGAAAAATTCCATCCTCTCTACTTGACCCTAGTGTCTACACCAGCGTTTCTAAACCTTTTTCTAAACCTTTTTCCATTCAGAGCGCCCTTGAAAAGTATTTTCAGTCTTGAGGCACCCCTGTTTAAGGCTTGGTTCACTTTACTGTGTATCGCAGAAGACGCGCAAAACCGCACTCGTTCCTGACACATACAAATGCTCTGCTCTTTTGGGGGTGCCGTTAATTCTTTTTTTTTTTTTTTTTGCAATAAGTTTTTATTGTATACAGATTATGAATTACTTGGGTATACAGAGTCGTAAGGCATACAATTACAATTACATCGTCGAGAAGATAGATGACAATATTAATTCTTGCATATATAATGTACATGTGATCAAGGTTTATGAAAAGCAACATTTAAACAATATATATTGATAACTTGGAGTATAATAAAAAACCTTTACCTGCATGATGCGGGTAAAGTAACCGAACTGAGCATTTATTAATTCTGAATAGTACCCCACACATTGGCAAACATGGGGTGCTTTTGGTGCGATGCAATTAAAAAAAAAAATGAATGGGCTACCCTACACGCAGCACGCATCCACACAGATGTGAACCAAGGGCTTGTTCATATGTCAGGTTGGAGGGACGGTAAAACTACATGGTTGAGCTGTTTTTACCACCTCTGAAAACCGATCTGAGCATGGATTGCTTTTCAGAGGAGCAGCAGTCCTTGCTGCTGTCACAAACACACCCTAAAAAAGCAGTTCTGACAGTACAGGAATAGAAGGGTGGGGATTAAAAGAAACACACACATACAAACACATGTACATACAAATGCATACACATGTGCATACACACACGCGCGCACGTATAAAGCCTTTTTAAAAATTCTAGTATAATATCTTTCCTTCACACAACCGGGTACTGCATTGTAGGGGGAAGCAGAGAGCACAGCACACTCCCCTTCCCTTTACTTTGCTAAAACTGACTCCCCGACAGTGCCGATGTACATTTCGGCAAGAGATCGGGAGACTGGGCTCATCTGACAGCCCTTCTCTCCCCTGATCCCGCGGCACACCTGAGGACCTGCATTGCACGCGGTTGCGGTGTGGTGATGCTGCATTTACAGGCTTAAAACACAGGTGGTGAGGAGACAACATATTGCCTCTTTACTGCCTACCAAATACCTCTGAAAACCGATCTGAGCATGGATTGCTTTTCAGAGGAGCAGCAGTCCTTGCTGCTGTCACAAACACACCCTAAAAATGCAGTTCTGACAGTACAGGAATAGAAGGGTCGGGATTAAAAGAAACACACACATACAAACACATGTACATACAAATGCATACACATGTGTATACACACACACACGCGCACGTATAAAGCCCTTTTAAAAATTCTAGTATAATATCTTTCCTTCACACAGCCGGGTACTGCATTGTAGGGGGAAGCAGAGAGCACAGCACACTCCCCTTCCCTTTACTTTTACTTTGCTAAAACTGACTCCCCGACAGTGCCGATGTACATTAAGGCAAGAGATCGGGAGACTGGGCTCATCTGACAGCCCTTCTCTCCCCTGATCCCGCGGCACACCTGAGGACCTCTGGTGGCAAACCGGTTGAGAAAGGATTGTCTACACATTTATATCCTGACCTGAGTGATAGCAAAACTTTGCCAGAAGCCTTTGGCCTTGCTCTCACCAGCACTATGAGGGCCCTAATCTGTTACTCTAGCTGGCAGAGTCCTACTAAACCGTAGTTTTTTTTTGTTTTTTTTTTAGGTGATGTTAGGGCCCACAGTCCAATCTTCTACCATACAAATCAAGGGGCCCTATCATTTTAGCTATACATGTCTAGACTCTAGTCTTCTCTCCCTAAGATTGTTAGGTGCTTTTGTTGTTTGTACTCAACTGGTAGAGTCAAAAGGATAAGTTCACCGTTTGTAACATGTTACATGTTACACCCATATTCAGGGTGTAACATGTTACAGATGCACCGGCCCCCGCTCCGCCCCATCCCCCGTTCTGACAGCTACCGCCCCCACTATCTGTCACAATCTGCAACAAAGTGTTCTGTGAATAGTAAAACTACAAGGTCCGACAGCCTTTGCGGCTGTCAGCTTGTAATTTTCAATGAACTACCACAACGCTGTTGAGCGCTGTGGTAGGTCATTCATACTTCTTGTCACAGTGTAACTGCCTGGCCCTATCGAGGGCAAGGCCAAATATTGTGCATACACAGACAGTCTGCAGGACCGTGGAATTACACCCAGGATCTGCTGATCGTGGGTGCGGTGTTTACAGGTCCATTACAAAAAAAATGCATATTTTTTTACATGCGAAAAAATGTGCAATTAATATTATTATTTATTTAATTTTTTTTGGAAAAGTGCACTTACCTTTAGTTTAACCACCTAACAACTGCACTATAGCCGAATAGGGCACACACACGGGAGTATCCGTAAGCATCACGGTAAATGGCTGCTGACAGTAGCCGTTTACCACGTGATCGCTCCATCAAATGACGGAGCGATCACTTGTAAACAAACCGGCTACAGTGATCGCGACAGTGTGAGTGGAGAGGGGAGAAATTGGGTGCAGCAGCGCTGTGGGCTGGATCTGTAGTGCCCACAGTGCTGCTTTGTGCCCATTGCACCCTTATCCATCCATCCATGCTCAGCCATCCCTCTGTCATACTCAGCCATCCAGCCATACTCATTCATCCATCCAGCCATACTCATTCATCCATCCATGCTTAGCCACGCCATCTATACTCGGCCACGCCATCCATACTCGGCCACGCCATCCATACTCGGCCACGCCATCCATACTCGGCCACGCCATCCATACTCGGCCACGCCATCCATACTCGGCCACGCCATCCATACTCGGCCACGCCATCCATACTCGGCCACGCCATCCATACTCGGCCACGCCATCCATACTCGGCCACGCCATCCATACTCGGCCACGCCATCCATACTCGGCCACGCCATCCATACTCGGCCACGCCATCCATACTCAGCCATGCTATCCATACTCAGCCATGCCATCCATACTCAGCCATCCATGCTCAGTCATGCCATCTATACTCAGCCATCCCATCCACCCCCTTCCATACCCAGCCATACTCAGCCATATCCGGCAATACCCAGCCGTGCTCGGCAATGCCCAGCCATGCTCGGCAATTCCCAGCCATGCTCGGCAATTCCCAGCCATGCTCGGCAATTCCCAGCCATGCTCGGCAATACCCAGCCATGCTCGGCAATACCCAGCCATGCTCGGCAATACCCAGCCATGCTCGGCAATACCCAGCCATGCTCGGCAATACCCAGCCATGCTCGGCAATACCCAGCCATGCTCGGCAATACCCAGCCATGCTCGGCAATACCCAGCCATGCTCGGCAATACCCAGCCATGCTCAGCCATATGAGCAAAACCCAGCCATACCCAGCAATGCCCAGGAATAACCAGCCATACTCAGCCATTCTCAGCAATACCCAGCCATGCCTCATCCATGCAACATCCATGCCACTACAGTGCCCATCAGTGTCTCACAAAAGTGTAATAGGTAGTCAAATTATATTTGACATTTATGCCCCTAGAACACCTGATAGGGCTCCCTGCATGTTGGGTCTCTGTAGGTGGCCAGGCTGTAGAAAAGTCTCCCACATGTGGTATCACCGTATATGCTATGTGTTAGAAATATTGTATACATTGACAACTTTGTGTAAAAAAAAAAAAAAATGCGTTTTCATTTTCTTTCCACGTTTTCCAAAAACTTGTAGAAAACAATTACATGTTCAAAAGACTCATTATGCCATAAATATTATACGTTGGGGTGTTTTCTTTCCAAAATGACCCCATTTTTGGGGCGTTTCAATTGTCCTGGTGTTCCAGGGCCATCAAAGGTACAAGAGGTAGTCAAGAAATTATATGTGTAATTTATGCTCCTAGAACGCCTGAAGGTGCTCCCTGCATGTTGGGTCTCTGGATGAGGCCAGGCTGTGTAAAAGTTTCACACATGTGGTATCGCCATACTCCGGAGAAGTAGTAGAATGTGTTTTCGGGTGTAATTTGTGGTATGCATGTGCTGTGTGTGAGAAATAACCTGCTAATATGACAATTTTGTGAAAAAAAAAATAAAGAAAGAAAAAAAAATCTTGATTTTGCAAACAATTGTGGGAAAAAATTACAACTTCAAAAAACTCACCATGCCCCTTACTTAATACCTTGGAATGTCTACTTTCCAAAAAGGGGTCATTTGGGGGGAATTTGTACTTTCCTGGCTTGTTAGGGTCTCAAATGAGATAGGCCATCAGTACTTCATGTGTGATCAATTTTCAGAGATGGGCACCACAGCTTGTGGACTCTATAACTTTCACACAGACCAAATAATATACACTGATTTGGGTCACTTTTACCAAACATATGTATGTTTCAGCAAAATTTATGAAGAAAAATTACTAATTTGCAAAATGTTATAACAAAGAAAAATTCATTTTTTACAAAATTTTCAGTGTTTTTTTCTTTCTTTTATAGCGCAAAAAAATAAACCCAGCGGTGATTAAATACCACAAAAAAAAGCTCTATTTGTGTGAAAAAAAGGACAAAAATTTCATATGGGTACAATGTTGCATGACTGAGTAATTGTCATTCAAAATGTGAGAGCACCGAAAGCTGAAGCTGTTAGGCTATTGTAGGACATTTATTACCCGTGGATGCATTGCCACATTGCTCTTCGGCATAGGATACCCTCTAAAACTGCTAATTGCACTTCTAAATTTACCTTGCATATTTTTTTGATTGGCAGCCCCTTATTTGGGCATTATAAAATTGTTGTTAACATAACTAAGTTCTCTTCTTTGTTATTTCCTGATTCACCTTATTTTACTGTGGGAGCATCTCAACCACACATGTAGTTGCGTATGTTCTCCTCCCCACATAGGTTGCAGACGCTCCACTACTGTAGTTTAATTTTAATATAGAAGCCAACAGAACTCTGGATACATTTAGACTTGATAGTTCCCTATAGAGGACCCTATCCTCTTCGCTTCATTTAAAGCTCCTTTTCTCACCTCTAAGCAGTCTCCCAGCAGTTTTCAATCTCCCTCTCCCTTCATTTATCTTTCTTCTCCCCCACCCTCCCTCTTCTTCCCCCCCTCCACTTCTTTTTTTCCCTCTTTCCTCTGGTTGTTGCCTTTTTGTTGCAGGGGCTGCCCGCCTCCCCAGAGAACTGACCATGACTTCCATTACCTTGTGGTCACTGAATGCTAGAGGATTGAATAAACCTTCCAGAAGGTCACAGCTACTTTATGATCTTCAGAAAGCTATGGTCAGATTTATCTTATTCCAGAAGACTCATTTTTGCACTAATCACATCCCCACCTTGAGAAATAAAGATTTCCCAACGTGGTATTGTAGCACTTATGCCCAGTCAAAGTCTTGGGGTGCTACACGTGCACTCGGCAGTGTAGTTGAGCATCATGGGAAATGTAGTTCCAAAACATCTGGGGTGCCATGGTTCACCATCACTGCCTTAGCCTATCAAATGCTGGACACGTGCTTTGATACAGAGGGGAGATACCTTTTTCTCAAAATTACTCAAAATGCCAAAACGTATACTTTAGCGAATATGTACATCCCAAACTGACTTGAGTATTAAATACATTCAGGGTCTTATAGGGTTTCTCTGAAGGTGTGATTTTAAGCTTACTTAGACACTTTCTAACCTCTGCATGCACTGTTATATATACAGTGGGGGCGGAAAGTATTCAGACTCCCTTAAATTTTTCACTCTTTGTTATATTGCAGCCATTTGCTAAACTCGTTTAAGTTCATTTTTTATCCTCATTAATGTACACGCAGCACCCCATATTGACAGAAAAACACAGAATTGTTGACATTTTTGCAGATTTATTAAAAAAGAAAAACTGAAATATCACATGGTCCTAAGTATTCAGACCCTTTGCTAAGTATTTAGTAGAAGCACCCTTTTGATCTAATACAGCCATGAATCTTTTTGGGAAAGATGCAACAAGTTTTTCACACCTGGATTTGGGGATTCTCTGCCATTCCTCCTTGCAGATCCTCTCCAGTTCTTTCAGGTTGGATGATAAACGTTGGTGGACAGCCATTTTTAGGTTTCTTCAGAGATGCTCAATTGGGTTTAAGTCAGGGCTCTGGCTGGGCCATTCAAGAACATCCACAGAGTTGTTGTAAAGCCACTCCTTCGTTATTTTAGCTGTGTGCTTAGGGTCATTGTCTTGTTGGAAGGTAAACCTTGGGTCCAGTCTGAGGTCCTGAGCACTCTGGAAGAATGTTTTCGTCCAGGATATCCCTGTGCTTGGTTGCATTCATCTTTCCCTCGATTGCAACCAGTTGTCCTGTCCCTGCAGCTGAAAAACACCCCCACAGCATGATGCTGCCACCACCATGCTTCACTGTTGGGACTGTATTGGACAGGTGATGAGCAGTGCCTGGTTTTCTCCACACATACCCCTTAGGATTAAAGCCAAAAAGTTCTATCTTAGTCTCATCAGACCAAAGAATCTTATTTCTCACCATCTTGGAGTCCTTCAGGTGTTTTTTTTTTTTTAGCAAACTCAATGCAAGCTTTCATGTGTCTTGCACTGAGGAGAGGCTTCCGTTGGGCCACTCTGCCATAAAGCCCCGACTGGTGGAGGGCTGCAGTGATGGTTGACTTTCTACAACTTTCTCCCATCTCCCGACTGCATCTCTAGAGCTCAGCCAGAGTGATCTTTGGGTTCTTCTTTACCTCTCTCACCAAGGCTCTTCTCCCCTGATAGCTCAGTTTGGCTAGACGGCCAGCTCTAGGAAGGGTTCTGGTCATCCCAAACGTCTTCCATTTAAGGATTATGGAGGCCACTGTGCTCTTAGGAACCCTAAGTACAGCAGAATTTTTTTGTAACCTTGGCCAGATCTGTGCCTTGCCACAATTCTGTCTCTGAGCTCTTCAGGCAGTTCCTTTGACCTCATGATTCTCATTTGCTCTGACATGCACTGTGAGCTGTAGGGTCTTATATAGACAGGTGTGTGGCTTTCCTAATCAAGTCCAATCAGTGTAATCAAACACAGGTGGACTCAAATGAAGGTGTAGAACCATCTCAAGGATGATCAGAAGAAATGGACAGCACCTGAGTTAAATGTATGAGTGTCACAGCAAAGGGTCTGAATACTGATATACTGATATTTCAGTTTTTCTTTTTTAATAAATCTGCAAAAATGTCAACAATTCTGTGTTTTTCTGTCAATATGGGGTGCTGTGTGTACACTTAATTAGGAAAAAATGAACTTAAATGATTTTAGCAAATGGCTGCAATATTACAAAGAGTGAAAAATTTAAGGGGTCTGAATACTTTCCGTCCCCACTGTAGAAACTGGCATAAATTGGGCACCCCATCGCTATTAAACTGGGCTTGTGAGATGGACGCTTTGAATAACCTGAAGCAAATTGTCTCCTGGGAAAATGACAAATCAGAGGCCAAAAAGATCACATGATCTGTATGGAATAATTTCAGGCACTGTCTCATGCTTCAGTTAACAATATCCGTATCAGTCAGCAAACTTGATCCTTGCTCTCCATCACGATGTGGGAAACTTGGGAGGTGATAGGTGGCATTCTTTTCTCACCTTTCAAATAACATTCCCCCCTTTTTTTTCTCCCTGTGTCTTTTCGCTTGTCTGCTTCTTCCTTCTCTTCCTACACTAATAGAATACCGGACTGAGTGTTAGAATTGTTGCAATATGGCCTTGCGTTCGTTTTTGAGCACCTCACATTTAATTTTATATGTATGCTTTTTTTTGCTCTGGGCTTTGCGTGTTGCGGCCCTGGGGTGATTAAACTTAGGTGACAGGTTCTTTTCCAATCAGTTGCACCAGTCAAAACTGCATTTAAGGGCCTGGCAGTCCACTTTTATTGGGTCAAACGGAAAGTTCACATGCACATCAGTTTCCCACACAAGGGTTTCTTCCACATCAATATGAACAATGAAAATGCAGAGCCACCTGGCTTGCTTGGGGCAGCACCAATGCTTCTCTTAATAGTCTCTCTGACTGTGTTGTCCAGCTCTCCTGAATCACTTTGGCTCTCTTAGCCTTTAGTCGCAGCTCCCTGTTACACAGCCCCAATCTTGGCTGCTGGTTAGGGTTTCTTCTGACGCCCCAATAGGAGCCGACCTGACTCCTGGAACAAGACCTCCTGGCTAATGTTTAGGGCACCTCTGACCCCTCGGTGAGACCCTCTCTCTCATGGCTTCTGGCTGTGGCACCTCTGACCCCTCGAGTGAGATCCCTTGTCTCCTGGTTTCTGGCTGGGGCACCTCTGACACCTCGGTGAGACCCTCTAAATCTTGGCTTTTGGCTGGGGCCCTCTGATTCCTGGGGCGAGACCTTTAGTCTCCCACACTGGGAGTGGTCTCCAACTGGGAGCTCTGAGCTATTCTCAGACTTGAGTATATAATGACCCTGCACACCTGTAAACTCGCACAGATTGCGGGCACCTGGTAAAATCTGGACACAGGATTGAAAGTTTCAATCCAAAATTACAGAATCTGGAGAAAGCCAAATACAGTTTTCTCTGCTCGGAAACAATCTGATACTTGGCATTAAATCTTAAGAGCCGCACATGGGCTGAATATCGGGCAGTTTCTATTGAACCGACCAAAATTTGGCCCATGTGTACAGCAGCTGGGGCAAGACCGAAAAAGGTCTGCCAATTGGCATCCGATCAGCGCTCTCGGCTAATGGCCTGTGTGTTCTGGTTTGGAGGGGTTAGTTATCTCAGAACACAATAGTTCAGTAGGGAAGATTGCTATACTAACATCATATAGTACAGTGACTCCTCTTGAGCTCTTCAGTTTTTTTTTGTGTTCAGCCTGCTGGGTTGAATGAAAAACAAAAAAAACAAATAGTGTGTACTAGGCTTTAGTGCGAATTCTGTGTCACATTCCCCCATATTACCACAGTGACAGGGCCTCTCATTGTCACAGTATATACTGGGATTGAATTCTACTGTTAGTTATTGAGGGTACATTTTTACCTTCTGCATAGGGATGAGCTTCATGTTCGAGTCGAACCCATGTTCGACTTGAACATCATATGTTCGCCCGTTGGTCGAATTACGAACGATATGGGCCATTCGCGCCAAATTCAAGTGGCGCGTCACGGCCCATAATTCACTGTGGCATCGCAGTGCATTGCTGGCTGATGATTGGCCAAGCATGCACTATGACCCGCATGTTTGGCCAATCACAGCGTTGTCTGTACAGAGAGCTGTAATTGGCCAATTATGGCTCAGGGGGTTTAGTGCACGCCCCACACTATATAAGGCCGTCTCCATGGCGGCTCTGTGTAGTGTGTTCCGGCATTGAGAGAGAGATAGATAGACAGAGACAGTCATTTGATTTAGGTTAGAGTAGGCAGGCGAGTCAGTTAGCTGCACACTTACAGTGTATTGTGTGTTTATGTATGTGTGTATATATGTATATGTGTGTGTGTGTGTGTATGTATGTGTATATATATATATATATATATATATATATATATATATATATATATATATATATATATATTTTTTTTTTTTTCTTTTTTATTAAAAGTAGTTTATTAAGTTTTCACAAAAGTACAATAAGTGAAACAAATATATGCGTATGTTACAGGTTGAAAGTGGAGAAAGTAAACAGTTACATCATGAAGGTCTATTTTATACATATTATAACACAATCTCAATAGCAGTAATAATTGGCCTATTACGAGCCTATTACAGTACGTAAATAAGAGTAGAAATAAAAATAAAATTGAAAACTAATAATATTAGGAAATGATGTTAATTGAGAATCTTAAGGGAGGGTTGCACTATGAATGAATTATCCCTTTGGCGTAAGGTAACACATCTGGGAATAACAGGGGTTATATATAAAGGCATCTAAAATCTTTCTAGAAATATTCTTTTGGAAATACTTTGGACCATTTTGGGAATGTTCCAAGAAACAATGGTTTGGAGCTGCTCCATATCTTTATAGATCAGCGGCCAGGGCGGAATGGGTAAATGGTTTTAGAATAATAGTTTGAAAATGTGTAATATGTTTAAGACATTGTAAAAGCCTCTCCAGCAGATATAGATGGGTCAGGACGTATATTTGATACTTAGATATATTTTAAATATAAAGGGGTAACGGCTACACCAATGCAGCATATAAAGAGGGAAAACGCCCTTAGTCAAAATGGCGATAATAGAAAGGAAGTCTAAGATGGAAATATTACCTTAGTTAAAATGGCGGAATATACACTTCCGGCCATACGTAGTATAAATAGAGGGTGCACCAATCAAACGGCAGCTTCCTGATGACGCATTTGATGATGCGAAACGCGTAGAGGCTGCTGGGAGAAATTTGCATCAGGTGACCGGACGTGAGCGGGAACGAGGCTTGGAGCGCAAGCCGAGCGTGGAGGCCGCACAGTAACACCAGGCGGACCATGCTAACAACCACCAACCCGTCCGTAACTGCTGGATAAGCTTCGTGCCAGCTTGGAGGGCACTTTTATATGTGAGTGATCATTTTAACTTTTATATTTTAAAATAAATGGTTCAAACATATTGCGCTATGATCGCTTTTTGTCCCTGTGCTTCCCTATGAGGAACAATAGAGTCCATGTTTTAGCCGGTGAGAAGTGTTGCCTAAAGTGGAGTGGTTATCCCTGAATGAACCAAAGGCGTATCTCTAGCTAAGTATCTGGTGAGTGGCCAATCTGAATGGTGGAGGTGTCTCACTCAGTCACATATGAACACTGAAGGAACATAGGAGCACGCCAGTCACATTAATGATTACAAGATTTTTGAGCATGTTTGAAGGACTTTTTATTTCATGTATTTTCTATATGGGTATATGATGTAATAATATGTATTGATGTAGAGCTTTAAGTCTATGCACAAGGTTTAAGTTTATTTAAGATTATTAGAAAATAAGTATTGCAGGTGGTGATTAAATACGGGAGTAGCGCATTCACACACATGAATTAGATATTTTCCACCCATCTGAATAAAGGGTTTTTTTGAATGCAGCAACCCTGACACGTATGGTTAAATTATTTTTGAATTATTTTTGAGAGAATAGGGGTTGTTTTGCGCCGGTGACACATACACAGTGTAACACATCTGGTTGTAGTTTTCCTGGCCGGAACGTCTCCATTCCCGCACCCGAGCACCCCTATATGGGAACTAACTGTGCCCGGGTGGGGGAGTTTATGGGAATGCTAATCAGTGGTGTAGCATTCCAGGCCACGAAGAGTATTCTGATGTTGGGGTTTCTCCCCTACGTATTGAGTAGCCTTTGTATTGTCTTTTAAGATGTTAAGTTTTCAGTTTTCAGGTTTCAGTTGATGTAATGATGTGGGGGAAGGGGGTAGGAGGGGGGGGGAGACGGAGAGTAATGGTCTGTTAAGTGTTTATTTATGGAATTATGTAGGTATTTGTGAGTATGTAATTTCCCCTGAGTCAGTGGGGGAGGGAGTGGCTGAACTGGTCTGTGTTTGGGACGATTTAAAATGAACCCAGCAAGCCCAGATGTTCATGTATTTGGATGGAGTATCTGATGTTTGGTGAATAAGGCTTTCCATTTCGGCCACTCTATCAACCCTCTGAATCCACTCTGTTATGGTGGGGGGGGGATGTCGTTCTCCAGTGTACTGGGACACATAAGTTTGCCGCATTGATGAGGTGTAGAACCAGGGATCTTCTATGTGTGTGTTGTGGAAGTGAGGTATGGTGGAGCAGATATTGGGCCGGAGTGAAGTCTGGGGTGAATGTCGTTATTTGAGAAATTAATCGGTGGATTTCAGTCCAAAAAGTTTGGATGAGAGGGCAGTCCCACCATATATGGAGTAGAGTGCCTCTTGATGCATTGCAACGCCAGCATATGGGGGGGAGATTGGGCTGATACTTATGAATCCTGTCCGGGGTCCTATACCATTTTGTAAAGATTTTATATCTATTTTCCTGAGTAGATATATTGCAGGAACCTTTATGCATATGATCGAGGGCTTGCTGCCAATCCTCTGCGGAGAGGTCTATGTTCAAGTCCTGCTCCCACCTTCTAATTAAGTCGTCAGTTTTGATTTCCTCTGTTGAAAATAGGAGTTTGTATAATGATGAGATGAGGTGTCTTTGGGGTACAGAATTGTTACATAAGAGTTCAAAAGGCGTGAGTTCTCTGTGCAGGTCTACCATGGGTTTGAGGCTATAGATGAAGTGACGTAATTGCAAATAATTGTGGAAGGGAATGTGGTAGTCTGGAAATGCGGAAGTAAGGGCTTGGAACGTCAAGAGATTTCCTTTGTGGAACATTTGGTGTAACTTGAGTCGTGGTCTGTTGGGATCTGTTACAGGGTGGAGGGTGTGTACTCCTGGGGTAAACTCTGGATTATTTTCCAGAGGTGTCATGGGACCGGGAAAGGGTTTCAGTTTGAGTGGTTTGCAAGCTGCTTTGAAATTTGTCAACGTGGAGTTGATAAGTGGATTAAGTGTGGCTTGCATTGGCACTATTTTTTGGTTGATCCATGGTAATAGATGTATCGGTATGGGGATGAAAGCGTTCTCGATATAGACCCAATCTTTGATAGTGTTGTTAGCATGCCAGTCTACAATTCTGGCCAGGTGGCAGACTCAATAATATTTTTGCATGTCCGGTATATTTAGTCCCCCCTGTGACTTGGGGTTTGTTAGTCTTTTCCAATTTAATCTGGGTTTGGAGGACCAGATAAAATTTCTACAAAGCCTTTTGAGGGTGGAGAAGAATAAAGTGGGAATTTGTATGGGTATGGTTTGAAATAGATATAGCAGTCTGGGTAACACATTCATTTTTAGGACAGCTGCCCTTCCAAACCATGAAAACGGGCCCGAGGTCCATTTTTGTAGATCTATTCGGAAAGTACCGTATATACTCGAGTATAAGTCGAATTTTTCAGCACATTTTTTTGTGCTGAAAGTGCCCCCTCGACTTATACTCGAGTCAAGCACTTTTCTGCAGCAAAAAATGTCATTTTCTGAACCGACTTTGGGGTCCCGTATCTCAGGGCTACTTGGTGCTAGGAACCCCAAATTTGGTGTGCAAACCCAGTGGAACTACAACATATCCAAAGCTGGGGTTCCTAGCACTAAGTGACCCCGAGATACGGGGCCCCAAAATCGGTTCGGAAAATGTCATTCTCTGCTGCAGAAAAGTGCTTGACATTTTCTGAACCGATTTGGGGCCCCATATCTCAGGGCCACTTGGTGCTAGGAACCCCAAATTTGGTGTGCAAACCCAGTGGAACTAGCACTACAACATATCCAAAGCTGGGGTTCCTAGCACTAAGTGGCCCTGAGATACGGGGCACCAAACCCGGTTCGGAAAATGTCATTTTCTGCTGCAGAAAAGTGCTTGACATTTTCTGAACTGATATTTGGGGCCCTGTATCTCAGGGCCACTTGGTGCTAGTAACCCCAACTTTGGAAATGTTATGGTGCTAGTTCCACTGGGTTTGCACACCAAATTTGGGGTTCTTAGCACTAAGTGGCCCCAAGATACAGGGCTCCAAATTCGGTCAACTGTGTCCATCTGCAGCAATGTCATTTCGGGACCCTTTGGGTTCAGAGACCCCAAATTTTGTCTGCAGCTAGGGGGCATCTAGGAACCCTTCACTACCGAGTTTGAAGTTCAGGGGACCTATGGCTGCAAATGGGCACAGTGAGGCATGCAAATGGGAACAGTGATGCTGCAAATGGGCATTGTTGACCCTCTTTTCCATTTACAATAGCTGTGCATTTCTCACCCTCGTCTTATACTCGGGTCAATAAGTTTTTCCCATTTTTTTGTGGTAAATTAGGGCCTCGACTTATACTCGGAACGACTTATACTCGAGTATATACGGTACTTAGGATGGGTAGGAAGTTCAACCTATAGATCTCTGTCAGTTTGGTGGGTATTTTAATGCCTAGATAAGTGAGAGCCTGTGTTTCCCAGCTGAAAGGGAAATTTTGTTTGCATTGGGTGACTAATTTGGTGGGTAAAGATACGTTAAGAGCTTTAGATTTAGATAGATTGATCTGCAGGTTGGATAAAGATTTGAATATAGCAAAGTCTTTGAGGAGGTTAGGTATAGTAATGATTGGGTCCGTTAGAAATAATAGGATATCGTCCGCATAGGCCGCAATTTTAAATTGTTTATGGTCTATTTCCACACCTTTGATATTTGGGTTTTCCTTAAGTTTACGGAGTAGTGGTTCCATTGTGAGAATGAAGATTAAGGGGGACAAGGGACAGCCCTGTCGTGTTCCGTTGGTGATGGAGAAGGCGTTCGACAGGTGCCCATTCACTCTTATTTTGGCAGTGGGTGAGGAATATAAAGCCATAATCATATGGATTAGTTGGGGTGGAAGGCCAATAGAGTGTAACGTAGCTTCCATATATTCCCAGGCAACCCTGTCGAACGCCTTCTCCGCATCCAAGGACAAGAAAAAGCCGCTAGTGTTATTGGTGGTCATCCAATCATGGATGTCGAGGGCTTTAGTGGTGTTGTCTCGGGCCTCCCTTCCCGGGACAAAACCGACTTGATCTGTGGATATTAGTTTGGGGATTAGCGGTAACAGACGGTTGGCAATAGCTTTGGCGTATACTTTAATTTCTACATTAAGGAGGGAAATTGGCCGGTAGTTGGAGACCACAGTAGCATCCTTGCCTGGTTTGGGGATAAGTGTGATGTGTGCTTCTAATGCTTCCTTGAATGCTAAACTATGGGGCGATTGGTTGTTCAGTGCTTTGACTAGGGACTAGGGGGGTATGAGTATGTCTGAGAAGGATTTATAATACGCAAAAGTGAGCCCGTCAGCTCCTGGACTTTTGCCTGGTTTCATTTGTTTTAGGGCTAGTATGATTTCCTCTGAAGTCAATGGGGAGTCTAGTGCGTCGGTTTCTTCAGTCGTGAGGGGTGTGGGAGCGTATTGGGAAAGGAATGTTTGGATTGTTTCCCGTCTAACTTCTGGGGTATTGATCTGTTGAGGGGATTGTAAGTTGTAGAGGTCTGTGAAGTAGTTCACGAATTGTTTCGCTATGTCTCTAGAAGCAACAGAGGGTTTGCCTGTAGGGTCTTTAATTATATGTATGGTGTGGGCCGCACGTTTAGCTTGTAGGGCTCTCGCTAAGAGCTTCCCCGATTTGTTGCCATATTCGTAGAAGCATTTTTGCTGCAACGTGTATTTGCGCTTAAGTCTGGTGTGTAATTCGTTCAGTTGTTCATTTTTAGCTTGTGTTAGTTCTGCGAGTGCTTCAGATGCCAGAGATTTTTTATGTTTTGTTCAAGTTTAGAGATGCGAGTAGTCAGTTCTTCTAGTTTAGCTTTTCTGAGTTTATTTCGATGTGCTGCTATCGAGATGAACGTGCCCCTTATAACGCATTTATGTGCGGCCCAGACCACATCAGGTGAGGTATCTCCTAGTTCATTGTCTGTGAAGTAATTTGTGAGGTGTTGGGAAATCTTGCTTGAGATGTCAATATCGGTAAGTAAGGAGTTGTCTAATCTCCATATGTGAGGACGCACCAACTTATTGGGAAGGTGAAGGGTCAATGTAATTGGGTTATGATCTGACAAAACCATCGGCTCGATAGTGGTGTTTTTTAGCAATGGCAGATCATCTTGAGATATAAAAAAATAGTCGATTCGTGAATATTTAGAGTGTGGCGTAGAGAAGAATGTGTAATCCTTTTCATTAGGGTTCATGGTGCGCCAGGCATCATGTACTAGTAGGTCACTAAGTTGTGTTTTTATGGCACGGAGGGCTCTGTAAGTGATAGAAGAATGGCCATTAGAGGTGCCGAGGGCCGGGTTGAGGGGTACATTGAAATCGCCTCCGATTATTAACGTGCCCGAGCTAAAGGCCGTGAGTAACTGTAACGTGTCTCGGAAAAAGGAAACTTGGTGTGTGTTTGGGGTGTATAAATTGGCAATCGTGATTCTTTTCCTGTGCAAGGTACCTTTTATGAAGATGAATCGTCCTTGTGGGTCAGTGTGTGTATCCGAAACAATGAGTGGGCAGTCTTTTGCGATGAGAATGCAAACTCCTTTTGATTTTGCTTCATTGTTAGTTGCATGGTATATCGTTGGGAATTGTTTGTTGTGCAGTTTGGGGATAGCATCTGTTCTAAAATGTGTTTCCTGTATTAGAGCTATATGTGTTTTGGACTTATGTAGCGAAGCGAGTAAGAGCGAACGTTTTTCGGGCGTGTTTAGGCCACGGATATTGATAGATTGGAGATTCAGGGATGAGTGTGATTCCGCCTCCCTATTTGGCGTTCGGTTGGAGGCCATTACTTCCGTCGGGGTCAAAAATAAAGGACCGAAATAAGTAAACAAAAATTATAAAAAGATGAGTAAGGGGGAGGGGGGTGTGATCTGGTTAGTGTTATTGCTAAACTTAAATGAGATTAGTTGTTATCTTGTACCCACTAACTCTGTGGAGTAACCGACGAGTCCACTAAGATAGAAAACTATCCCGTGTCCTCACTTTTAACAAAGGAATCGGTAGTGTACAGCTCAGGCGCAGTGCACAACCCGTTTTGTACAGGCCGGAACACTATGCCGAAGCTGTGTGGGGGTTGGAATGAGCCCGACACGAGAGGCTTGGCAGAGGAATAGGAGAGATGAGCGTCCCGCCACCTCACGGCCAATGAGCAGGATGAGGATGGTTGGAGGGGTGTGGAAATTGCTTGTATGGTGTGTGTGTACAACCGATGTCAATGAGAGTGTGCATATAATACATAAATATATAGCGATTCAATAACATCTAAAACATCAGTAACCGCTCTTATAAGTATGAACAGAACAGATATGGTCGTCAGTATCAGACTCTGCGGGATATCAAATCAGGCTACTGGAGTCGCGCCTATACCAGTGGGAAAATGTACTGGAAACTTTAGGGAACGAGCCGCCGAGTATCACGCAGATCTGCAAATACTGAGGATGTTGAGAAATTCTGCAGCTTGAGCATCTGAGACTACCTATCAGGCTAGGAATAACGAGTAGTAACCCTAAACTATATGCATATCGTCCATATAGAGCATATACACACACGGTAAGGTAGAGCAGGGGTATACCGGTATGTAGGGATCCGAGTTTGAGCAGGATACCAGACACTTTTGAGTGTCACCCTATTCAGTGTGGTATATTCCCTCCATCCCTATACCACATGGGATGGGAGAATCTAAGACACCGTGTTTTTACAGAGTAGTTACATATCTTAAGACCTCCAATGTGTCCTGGGGGCCGTTCTGGTGCATATGTGGTGGGTCACCAAATACCTTTAGGGACCCATTGCTCTCTCCGATGATCGGCTTCAGGGTAATTGCGGGTCCTGTTAAACGGACGGAGTGAGGGGAATGTCCCCTCTGAAATCAGGCCGGTGACATAGCAATATTACGCTGCTGCTTCACTGGAGTCCTTTGCTGGGGATGTGTGTGACGAGTGCTTCCGTAGGCAGTTGTCTCTGGCTCGCTCGTCCGTGAAGAGCTAAGCGGCCGTAGAATCAGGATGACGTGGCGTGGTGTCAGGTGACTGTTGTTGACGCTGGCCCTGGGGAGCGTTGTGGAAGTTTCGTCGTCCTCCTGTGCAAGCGTGATGTCTTCGGTTGTGGTTCCGGATGTCAGGTAAGCGGGATGTGCTGTGGCAAAAGCCGGGTTGTGTGTTTACCTGCGTCACTATGGTGATGGGTATGATAGCATTCGTCTGAAGGAGAGCAGTGAGATTTCCGCATCATGTGAGAGAGCCACCTCGTGCTTCCGGTGTGCGCTGCATCATGGTAGTTGTAGTTTGCTGCTTATGCTGTGGGGCGTCAACGACATTATCTAGAGGTTCTGTCAAGTCCTAACAATAAACTTGTTTTACGCATACATGTCAAGTGTACTCTCTGTACACCCCGTTTAATGAGGACAACGTTGAGGGTAACTTGCAGTTGGGAGTTACGGCAAATAATTAGCTCCAGTTAACTGTAACGGAGAACAAAGATGAAAAATGAAATGAAGTACTACCCTATGACTTTAGCGGTCTTTTCTGGCTCTCCTTGATGTGGGCGAGTCGGCTGTGCTGAAGTCACGGTGCTGGGAACGGCGGGTGCCATTATACGCTGAGGTGGAAGGTGATCTTCTCCTCCTGTGTCCTGCATTCATGGTTTCCATGGGCAGCTCATGTTGCTGTTCTCTCCGCACGGCTGAGCGACAAAAGTAAGCGTACCAGTTAGGTACCTCCACAGTGGGGATATTTAGAGCCTCACAGAAATAGGGAAGATCCTCAGGCACTTTAAGGAAAGCAGTGCGACCTTGCGAAGTGGCATCCAGGCAGAAGGGGAACTTCCATTTATAGTTGATGCCTTTGGCGCGAAGGGTATCTAGTAGGGGTTTCAGGTCTCTTCGATGTTGGAGAGTGATGCCTGACAGATCCTGGAATATCTGGATAGGTTTACCCTCATGTATCAGCTGTGGAATGCTTCTAGCCTGTCTGAGGATATCTTCTTTGACCTTGTAGTCAGTCAGACAGCATATTATATCCCTGGGTGGGTCAGTGTCCCTTCCTTTGGGACGCAGTGCACGATGAATCCTTTCAAAGTCCACAGGTGTCTGAAGGGGTCTGTGTAGAATGCCATTGAATAGGCTTGTCACAGATGGAGTTAGTTGTTCTCCTTCAATTGACCCGGGGAGCCCTCGGACCCTCAAGTTGCGCCTTGTTCTCCGATTGTCAAGGTCCTCGAGGTGTCTCTGCATATCCCTCATCTGTAGGGTATGTGCATCGACATGACGGGTGGTTTTGCGCAATTGAAGATTTTGTTGATCCACCATTTGCTCTGCCGCTGTAACTGTTAGACAGGGTACGGAATTCCAGGCGAAGCTCCGATATAGCAGCCGACAGTGTGTCCTTTATATCAGTAGCTATCATCCTGAGGTCATTTATGTTTAGTTGGTGGTGGGGTTGTTCCTCCGGAGTAAGTTCTCCCAGGAAGCTGACCGGAGGAGCCATAGACGGCGCTCCCTGCTGAGAGGACGATGCGGCCTGTGAGCTTCTGTGGCGGGAGGACGCCATGTTACCTCTGCCCGCCTGGAACATTTCAGGTATATTGTGTTCCGTGCGCTCCGGGTGTTCCCTCGGTGATCGGGAACGTGAGGTTGAGGTATTCCTGGACGCAGTCCCCATATTTTGAAGTAGGTTTCGTTCAGTTGAGCTTACTTTAAGATAAGGTCAGGTCGTGTGGTGGCAGGAGCTGAAGAACTAAGCAGCCGTCTTCGTGTCAGGTCAGGCCACGCCCATATATATATATATATACACAGTATTCAGTTTAGCTAGATCCGTTCCTGTTATTCTCTTCCTACTGACAGGCAGGCAGGTGTTTTTACAGTATTTACAGCTACCTAAAGAAAATTGCTGGTGTTCTTCCGATCCTATTAGTCCTATTAGCTACAGTATTTACAGTAATGCCGCGTACACACGGGCGGACTTTTCGACCGGACTGGTCCGACAAACTTTCCAGAGGACTTTCAACAGACTTTTGACGGACTTTCTAACGAACGGACTTGCCTATACACGATCACACAAAAGTCCGACGGATTCGTACGTGATGACGTACACCGGACTAAAATAAGGAAGTTGATAGCCAGTAGCCAATAGCTGCCCTAGCGTCAGTTTTTGTCAGTCGGACTAGCATACAGACGAGCGGATTTCTGAGTCCCGCGGAGTTACGACATAAAGATTTGAAGCCTGTTCTGAATCTAAAGTCCGTCAGATGTCTGGAAGGCCAACAAGGAGAGGCAGACAGTCACAAGCCAATAAAAGAGGGCAAGCAGGCTCTGTGTCTAGAGGCAACAGTGCTGGTCGTGGAGACGGTGCATCCTCATCAGCACGTGGCCGTGGGGCACGCTTGTCCTTTTTTTCGGCAGCTGGCCGCGTTGAGCCGCAACATGCGGAAGACTTGGTAGAGTGGATGACCAAGCCGTCGTCCTCCTTCTCATCCTCTCTCACCCAGGCTCAGGGTACTTTGTCTGGCAAAGCAACTGCCAATGCGGCCTCCTCCCTTGGCTCAATGGCATCAGTCACTCCTTGCCTAGCCCCACCATGTCCTCCTGAGGAGTCGCCTTGAACTGTCTGACCACAGTGTTGGGTACATGCTCCAGGAGGATGCCCAGCTGAAGGCTCCGATGGTACCCAGCTAGAGGAAGGCAGCAATGTGAGCCCAGAGAGAGGGTGTGCCCAAGAAGGACAGCAATCTGGCAGTCATGTTCCCCCAGCTGCAGCATACTGCCAGCTTTGCTCCAGTGATGAGGAGGGAGGGGACGATGAGGTCACTAACTCCACATGGGTGCCTGATAGGAGAGAGGAGGAGGCACATCACCAACGAGGCAGGATGCCCTCCAGGGGCCAGCTTAGGGGCAGCACACCGACTGCATCACACCGCAGAGCTCCGCATGTGCAGGGCGCTGCTGTCTCTGTGCGTTATTCCAAAAGTTCTTTGGTGTGGGGCTTTTTTGGGATGAGTGCATCAGATCCCACCGCTGCTATTTGCAACATATGTCTCAAGCGTATCTCGCGTGGCCAAAACATCACCCGCTTGGGCACCACATGCTTGACCAGACATATGTCGACCTGTTATGCAGTTCGTTGGCAAGTGTACCTACAAGACCCACATCAAAGAACAAAGAGGACCTCTCCTTGCTCCTCCTCAGCTGAGATCTCCAACCCCACTATACCTTCAGTCCTCTGCAATCTGCTATCGGTACACCAACGTCGGATTGTACCAGGCAAATTTCCCTGCCCCAGCTGCTGCACCGCCAAAAGAAGTTCACTCCCAGCCATCCACATGCCCAGCGGTTGAATGCTAGCTTGGCTAAATTGCTAGCACTTCAACTGCTGCCTTTTCAGTTGGTAGACTCTGCCCCCTTCCGTGAGTTTGTGGAATGTGCGGTTCCTCAGTGGCAGGTTCCCAAACGCCACTTTTTCTCACGGAAGGCGATTCCGGCTCTCTACCTGCCATCTTAGCCTCACTGGTCTCCAGGCACAGCAGGCAGATAGATGCGATCGCCTCCGCCGCTACCGATGGCTCCGGTAAGCAGCGGAGGGCAACTGAACGCGGCGGGAGGGGGGGGCCCTCTCCCGCCACCGATAAGTGATCTTGCAGCGAATCCGCCGCAGGGACCACTTTTATCAGAAAGTGGACCGCCGCACGAAAACGGGGATGCCGGGGTTATGGCAGCTAGCTGCTGCCATAACAATGATATACCCCTTCAAAGTTTGGACCTACATTGGCGTGCGGCGGTCCGGAAGTGGTTAAGGGATCATTTACAGTCCCAAGAAACCCATGGACTTGTACATGGCTGGGAGGAGGTGGCTGTGAATCATATCGTCTTTAGTGACCCAGAGGACTCCGGACCGAATGCCTCAGCAAACTTACGCTGCTTGGCCTCCCTGATCCTCCAAAGCCTGCGGAAGTATCCTCGTATTCGTGGTATCAAGGAGAGGGATCAATACTGGCTGGCAACCCTCCTTGATCAACGTTACAAGGGTAAGGTTGCGGACCTTATCTTGCTGTCGCAGAGGGAGCAGAGGATGAAACATCTTCGGGAGGCCTTGCAGAAAGGTCTGTGCAACGCGTTCCCAGAGACTGGGAGGTTACAAACTCCTGTTCCTGGACAACGTGTTGCTGAGGCTTCGGTCAGTCAAAGAAGGAGCGGTGGAGAAGGTGGCCATCTGACCGATGCGTTCAGACAATTTTTTAGTCCACAGCCCCAAGGTATAATCGGTTCCAGCAACCATCGCCAGCGTCTGTTTTAAATGGTGCAGGAATACCTAGGGGCAAGATCTGACTTGGACACCTTTCCCACCGAAAATCCTCTGGGTTACTGGGTCTTGAGGATGGATCACTGGCCACAGCTTGCACAGTATGCAATTGAGCTACTGGCCTGTCCTGCATCCAACGTTCTTTCGGAACTCACATTCAGTGCTGCTGGAGGCTTTGTAACCGATCACAGGGTGCGTCTGTCCACCAACTCGGTCGATTGACTGACCTTCATAAAAATGAATCAGTCTTGGATCACCACCAGCTACCAAGCACCTGATGCTTATGTAACCGAATAATTTTTTTTGAAATGTCAGATCCCTTCAAGACTGCCTATGCTGATGCTGAGTGACTATCCTCTTCCTCCTCAATGATCATGCTGATAGGTTGTAAGAATATTTTTGGTTCTGGGCGCCGCCACCAGTGGTTAAGGCCCAATTTTTCAGCCCCTGTTTAACAGGGGCGTGTAATTACATATTTTGATGCAATATTTTGCAGGAGGGCTCATTCCTGCGCTCCAACTAAAGTATCTTTGAGGGGTTGCAGTGTTGTGGCACCAGTGCCTAAGGCCCAGTTTTTTTGCCCCTGTTCAACAGGGGAATGTAATTACAATTCTTGATCTAAAATTTCACAGCAGGGCCCATTTCTGCGCCCACCAAGAGTAACTGTGAGGACTTAGTGTTGTGGCACCAGCACCACCACCACCAAAGGCCCAATTTTTCTGTCCCTGTTCAACAGGTGCATGTAATTACAATTCTTGATCTAATATTTCACAGCAGAGCCCGTTCCTGCGCCCACCAAGAGTAACTGTGAGGGCTTACTGTGTTGTGGCAACACCTAAGGCCGCAATTTCTGCAGAGTATATAGGGCAGGCCCCTACTTTCAAACATCCAACTTACAAACGGAAGGAGACAACAGGAAGTGAGATGAATTCTACCCCTAGAAAGGGAAATTCTCTCCTGTAAGAGTTAATATGGGAAAAACGTGTCTCCTCTCCACTGATGTTTTATCACCAATCCTTGTTTCACTAAAAACCCCAAATTGTCAAAAAACATTTGTCATTGGGACAGAAAGTGAGGTGAAATCTTCTGAAGTGGTGCACAGACAGCAAAACAAATGTCACAGGGGTGATAACCCTTCCCTATGTTTTCCAAAAAGCTTAAAAATAGATTTTTTTGGCTGGAGCTACACTTTAACAATGTACCAGTTCAAAATTACAAACAGATTCTACTTAACAACAAACCTGTTTGCACTGCCTGTATACTGCTGTTCAGAGTATATAGGGCATGGGGGCCCCACACCTTTCCTTTTTTTAATTTGAGTGCGGGGTTTCCCTTAATATCCATACAAGACCCAAAGGGCCTGGTTATGGACTGGGGGGGGGGGGGTACCCATGCCGTTTGTCTCACTGATTTTCATCCATATTGCCGGGACCCGACATTACATTAAAGCCGCAAGCAGTTTTAAATGACTTTTTTATGCCTTTAAAAATGTTTGTGCAGGGACGGTTCTAAGCACGGGAAACACACGCCACTTTACAGGCATACTATATACACCCCCCAGGTACAATATTTAAAGGAATATTTAACTTTTTTTTTCACTTTAAGCATCATTAAAATCACTGCTCCTGAAAAAACAGACGTTTTTAAAACTTTTTTTTGCATTGATACATGTCCCCTGGGGCAGGACGGGGGTCCCCAAACCCTTTTTAGGACAATACCATGCAAATTTGCATTTAACTTTAGCACTTTTGATTTCGAACGTTCGAGTCCCATAGACTTCAATGGGGTTCTAAAGTTTGCATGAATTTTCGGTCCGTTTGCAGGTTCTGGTGCGAACCGAACCGGGGGGGTGTTCGGCTCATCCCTACTTCTGTACCTGTGCTGTTTTGATAACTCTCTTACAGGAAATGTATCCTGTATGTTTAAATTGTGTGATATCTACGATCCTATGTCCTGTACACTATCACTGTGTAATGGAAACAACTTTGTATTTTCTTTCCATACAAAACAAATAAAAATAGATTCAATATTCCGATCTTTCAATAAAATCATTTGTGACTTAAGAATACAATTGGATGACCTGTGTTTATTTTCAATCTGCACTGCCTAGTGTTTTGTCTCTTTCTATTGATCGACATTTAAAACTCTTCTTGTTTCTGTAAATTGATACCATCACAGAGAAGACAATCCCTCCTACATCCCATCTTAGTTCTTACACAACAAGTTGCTTACCATGTGCCTGTCTTCTAGCAGTGACCATCAATCAAAATAACATTTTGATCATCTGAATAACCCTTAAAGCTTTATGACCCATGTCATGGTGTAAGCAACAGAATGTTGTAGAGATACTACTATATCTTTGGCCACAGATTTGCAATCTGAACAAATTCAAATATATTGCTTTATTTGTTGTATTACCAATTTGTCATTCTTCATGTTTTTTAAGTGTGTATTTGTTTATTTATTACAGGTATTTATATAGTGCATTCACTTTAGGCAGAGCTCTACATACAGTAGATTCACATCAGTCCCTCATCTCTAGAAGCTTAAAATTGAAGGTCTCTAACACACACACACACAGTTTGGACATCAGCAAATTAACTCTACCAGCATGTCTTTGGATGTATCATAGTACTTAAATTTGCTTGAATCATACGCAGTATTTAAAAGACCTATGTATGTATCTAAAATGGGCACTTAAAAAAACACAGTGCAATTACACAAAGACTATGACCCATCTGTGAAAAAATACTTATCTTCATGCCTTTAGCTGCTAGGCATATTTACTCATTTTTGTTCCTCTGTGTGCATTTTACCCCGTTCTCCTCAGCATGTCCTATATATAAATTAAAAGAAAAAAAAAAAAAAAAAAGATACACACTGTCAAGAAAACTGCTAAAAGTAGTAATTGGAGATACTGTATATATGTATCGATGTGTGAAATTCGTCTAATTTTAAATTAAAGTGATAGTTTTTTTTTTTTCCTCTGAAGATAATAAACATGTTATGCCGCGTACACACGGTTGGACTTTCCGCCGTAAAATGTGCGATTGGAGCTTGTTGTCGGAAATTCCGACCATGTGTAGGCTCCATCGGACAGTTTCCATCGGAATTTCCGTCGCACAAAATTTGAGATCTGTTTCTCAAATTTTCCAACAACAAAGTCCGTTCGCGTAAATTCCGATTGTGTGTACACAATTTCAACACACAAAGTGCCATGCATGCTCAGAATCAAGCAGAAGAGCCGCACTTGCTATTGAACTTCATTTTTCTCGACTCGTAAGTGTTGTACATCACCGCGTTCTTGACATTCCGAATTTCCGACAAGATTTGTGTTACCGTGTGTATGCAAGACAAGTTTGAGTCAACATCCGTCAGAAAAAATCCATGGATTTTGTTGTCGGAATGTCCAATCAATGTCCAATCGTGTGTACGGGGCATTAACTTACCTGCTTTGTGCAGTTGGATTTGCACAGAGCAGCCCAAATCCTCCTCTTCTCAAGTCCCTCTTCGGCTTTCCTGGCCCCTCCCTCCTGGTAAGTGCCTCCACAGCAAGCAGCTTACTGTGGGGGCACCCGAGCCGAGTCACAGCTCTGTTAGGAATATTCTTCTCCTGTGATCAGTCAAACTCCAGATGTATTGAAAAGCATACAATTTATTTAAATTGTGTCAACACAAAAGGATGAGCTTCTTACACGTTTGAGGGAAAATGCAGAAGTCATACTGGAATACAGGATGCTACTTTTTTTTATGAGATCAAAAAATGAATCCTATTGTCTAAAAGCTCACTGGTGGCTCATGACGCATAACGGCTTAATTTGCCAATTCACAGTGAGCTTCTTACAATCGTATTGCCTTATATAGCAAAGCCTGTGGTTTTCTGGCCTTAGGCAGTTAGTTAAAACAATAGATAAGAAAACAAGTTAAAGCAACGTGTCCTTAGACGCCATTTTAGAATTATCAGTCTCCATTTCAGATAAAATAGTCACACAATAAACATTAAAACTTTTCCAACATTCCCTCCTCTTGTGCGGCTATTTTATCTCAACACATCTCGATGATAGTCCTTGTGTTTTATGCACTTTCGGACGGTATGTCATTAGGTTGAGCTTCAATGTCCACACGGGTCTCCTCAGGGTCAGGAAGGGCTTGATACATTGTTCTTGTGACTGCGGTTTCAATAATTTTTTGTGAAAGTCCTTGAATACAGGGAATGCAGCAGCATCCATAAGTAACCAAGATGGCTAAAGCCACGGCAGTGGAGATCAAGCATGAGGTGATAAGTCCAGTCCATTTCCCGAACCAACCTTCAAGCCAGTTTGTGAATGGATCATTAATACTTGAGTTTTCCGCTAATTCATTCGATAGAGCAGTCAATCCTTCTAGGACTCTGGTCACGGTCCCTCCAGGAGCTGTATTGTTAGGGATAAAGGTGCAGTACATAATACCAAACATTTTACATACTCCCCCCTCTCTCAGCTAATATCATATCTAGGGCCATAAGGTTTTGCCATGCCATTAGAGATGTGGGAGCTAGCTGTTCTGCTAGACCCTTCACTGCGTCCCTGGTATAGTTCACAAATCATTGTTGGTTATAATATATATAGTTAATCCAATCAAAATTCTTATTTATAGTCACCCACCAGAAAAGAGACTCAAATCCAGCTGCCACTTGGTTCCTAGCCTTAAACTCATCTGGCACTCCACGCGGAACCCCAATCTTGTCTATGTAGATCTGAAAGTCAAATGACCCCTTGGGAGAGGTGTCCCTTAGATTCCGTTGGTGACTCTTAGTCCACGGGTGTTCTGACAGAATACTCAGGGGCATAGCTAGCTGGACCATAGCACAATCCCCTTGGGCATTGGCAGGTATCCTAGCTCACAGTTTCTTATGCCCACACATCCACCAGACAGCTCTCTGAATGTCATGTTCAACCCAATCACCATTGCCCTCGTTAATCCTCTCCCTGCAGTAGTCATCGGGTAGTGACTCAAGATCCACCCCGCTACCCTTCCCCAGGAGTACAAAACAAGTAAAGCTGCCTGGATATTAGGGTTGTCCCGATACCGATACTAGTATCGGTATCGGCACCGATACCGAGCATTTGCCCAAGTACGTGTACTCGGGCAAATGCTCCCGATGCTTCCCCCCGATACCTAGAGGACAGCTGTGATCGGCGCGTGGGGGAGTTACAAGATTCTCCCCCAGCGGCTTTCACCAGCTTTAGTGACATACAGCGGTGATCGGTCACCGCTGTATGTCACTGCATCCTCCTCCATGCCCCCTCCGTTCCTCTGTGTCTCTCCGCTGTCCCCTGCATTCCTCTCTCCTTATCTGTCCCCCTCCGTTCCTCTCTCCTTATCTGTCCCCTCCGTTCTCCCCCTCCGTTCCTCTGTGCCTCTCCGCTGTCCCCTGCATTCCTCTCTCCTTATCTGTCCCCCTCCGTTCCTCTCTCCTTATCTGTCCCCCTCCTTTCTCCCCCTCCGTTCCTCTCTCCTTATCTGTCTCCTCCGTTCTCCCCCTCAGTTCCTCCGTCCTCCTCCTCCTTCCTTTGTGTATGGATAGAGTCAGCTGACTCTGTCCATTCACATAACTGAAACATTGTAATCTCCTGTGATTACGATGTGTCAGTTTATGAATGGAGAGAAGCTGCTGTCTTCTCTCCATTCATTCTCAGTGCAGCTGAGGCTGCAGAGAAAGGGACTGGGGAATCTCTATCCTCCGTCTCTTTCTCTGTCTCAAGGGGGAGATATCAGAGGTCTGTTAAGACCCCTGATATCTCACCAAAGCCCCCCAAAAGGGCTGATTAAAAAAACAAAAAACAAAAAAACAAATAAAGAATAAAAAAATATTATTGTAAAAAATAAAAATTGTAAAAAAAAAACCACACACACATACAATGTTCACCCCCCCCAAAAAAAATAGCAAAAAAAAAAAAACTGTCACGTGACATTAAAAAAAAGTATCGGTAATCGGTATCGGCGAGTACTTGAAAAAAAGTATCGGTACTTGTACTCGGTCCTAAAAAAGTGGTATCGGGACAGCCCTACTGGATATGCAGTAACTGCCCGAGGTATCTGAGGTCTCTGTACTGGGGGAAACAACAAACTCAACATGTGACAGGTAGTATTTGTTTCAGGTTTATAGCTCTTATTATACAACCGCAACATACATTTCAAACCTTCTGGATCTGTATTGTGATCTAGAGGAAAAGGGACCGTTGCTAAATGTGGTCTGGCTCCGGCAAAAACTAAACAATTTTCTCTTTTTAAGGTTTTAACTGTATATCTCAACCATTCTAGCCAATCCTTCTTTTCCTGATATCCTGTCTCTAGGGCTATGACATCTTCTATGGTTAAGTTAGTGAATCTCATGGTTTTACTCAAAATTTCTATTTCAGTGTGGCACTCCTCTTTTTCCCTCGTGTCTACTTTCTCCTGTTGTCTAGTTTTATTAGGTGGTAATAATTCAAGGAAAAATTGGCCTGAAGGGTCAGTTCTTGACACCCATGCCTCCCGTAGAGTACAACCGCTGATCTTCCTTCCTCGGCTCCTTTAATGTTATCAATAATTGGTTACAGTTCTCATTATGTGCGCAGGGGGGAGTTGGCTGCTTTTGTAATTGTGAGTCTTTCTTTTATTCCACTCTCTTTAGGCCCTGGTAGATTATACCCCCAATCTTGATGCGCTGTGGTCCAATTCAATAAAATCCATGCAAATGTGTTGGAATGGATATTGCGGTGTGGGGAACTTCCCTTTCCGTGGACTTATGCCTCCCTGAGCATTGTGTCTTGCATATATAATGCATTGTGAACATTGAGTAGTTTGTGACGCCATAGGCTGTACATACCTTATTTACCATCTCAGTCATCCCCCTGTTTGACACATGAGTTACTCCATGTGTCAATACTGCTGCATACCTAAATAAGGATTTTGGCAATACTGGCTTTCCTTCAGGTGATTGTTTCACCCCAGGGGGTGCATTCTGCTGCCTATCAGTAAGGACTGTATGATCTATCTCTATGATTTCCTGTTCTGTCATTATTTGATGTGTTTCTTGTGCCGCTATTTTGGCCGCTTCATCTGCCCTTTTGATTCCTTCGAGATGGGGTCTGTATGTCTTGTGTGTGTTTAACATTTGCAGATTGCAAGCTCTTTTGGTAACTGTATTGCATCTAGGAGTGTGTGAAATTGGCTTACCACTGGAGGTGACCATCCCCGTTTCTTTATCGTACATCATAGGACACAGAGCATCAAGTAATTACTTGGTGGGTTATGGGCCTACCTTCAGGTGTTGTCACTGGTATAACCAATACAGGAAGTTGACTCCCCTATATAACCCCTCCTCCTTCCAGGAGTCCTCAGTTTTTTCGCCAGTGTCTAAGGTGTTGGTCACGAGCGAAGATGTGCTCGGAGGAGCTCCAGGGAGGGATCCATGCTGGTTTTAAAAAACCTCCACAACCGGATCCATCCTCACCACTGAGGCCATAGGATGGTACCTGGGCCTCGCATTGAAGAATGAGGTTTTGCCTGTAAGCTTCTCTTTGAGAGCTGGACCCTAGAAACCAGGACTCTTTTTGGTTTTTCATATAACCTAAAGTTGTTCCTGAGGGATGCTATACAGGTCCAAAGGAGCAGAACCCCTGTTAAAAGGGTCCCAGTCTTTGAAGGTTTAACTACGCTGCCCGCCGTGATGGGTGAAATATATATATAAATAAATAAAATGTATAACTGTATGCCTTAAAATGTCTCCTCTAGAGGGAGTATATTACACTTACCTAGTACGATGCTTTTTCAGCAGCTCTGTGTCTGGCTATAGCAGCGGGTGTGGTCCCTGCAGCCAGAGGGGAGTTCTTAATTGAACAGATGGTGTTCCTCTTCTGAGGGATCTAAAGGGGTTACAGCAGTAGTTTATGAACATACAAAACCAGCCATTTGCATTTTTTTGTATAAAGTCTTCCTTTAAAACTAGGAGCTTAACAAACACTGCTGATAAAAATTCCCCTCCCCTCTCCTCCTGGAGAGTTGCGGTAACAGCTGACACTTATGTGTAATCAGGTTCTCACCTGAGGTTTAACACAGATCATTGCTGAAGACAGAAGTCTGTCACACTAAGAGACACAGGAGCGCTGGGCAAGTAAAGGTGTGTAAACAGGCATTTCCAGCACAGGAAATATTATGGTACTCCGCATCAAAGGCTGATCCTTATGGTGACATTGTTTTCTTTTGCTAAAACTTTTGTTCAGCAAATACCATAATTTGTTAAAGTGCCTCTGCTGTTGTGCTTAGCACATTTGATTTCCAGTGTACCACAAAGGTACCAAGGATTCCACCCCCAGGCGCTGGTTACTCCAGTCATGCCTCCACACTGTCATCCTCTCCGGAGATACCTGACATGGCAAGCCAGGGTGAATCATTGGAAAAAATTGGTGGTGCAACTGCTTCTCATACTTCAGCCCCTGTGTGTATGTGACTGAAGATGCATTCTCCTCTGCCCTGTTGGGCTTAGAAGGAAGATTAGCAGCTTTAATCGCATTCTCCATCCAAGAGGATAGGAAGCATGCTAGACCCCCCTCCCCCACCTCAAACCCCGAAGTGAACAGTGGACACAGGATGAGGTGTTATCCTCAGGTGATCAAGGGGAAAAACAAGCCAAATTTTCCTCTGCGGAGGAAACAACAGTTGAACCTTATGCAACCTCACAATCTGACAGAATGATGGTACAAACTCTTACAGAGATGGTTCATTCCACTTTTTATACTACTCCTAACAGAGTAAGCTGAAAGTCCAGGTCCCTTCTTTGTTTTTTGTTTTTTTTAAAAAAAAAAAAAAAACCTTTTACAGCGCTTATTTATGCTGAATGGGATCATCTGGATAAGCATTTTTTCCCTCCTGAGTTTCTCAGTTCTCTATCATTGAGGAAAAATTCACAAAGGTTGGAAAGTACCAGCAGTAGACGCTGCGATTTCCAGCATCAATAAAGATGCATAATTGCTTAAGCATCTAACAGATAAGGAGTTGGAGTTTTTTTGTTAAAATCCTCCTACCAATGGCGCTATGATTCGCCATAGACACATGCTTAGGACCCTGTGGTTAAAAGGGTTGGTCAGCCGAAGCATCTTGAAAAAAAGGGTGTCTGACTAGTTTCCCTTTTCATTGGGGAAGGTTTGGTGAAATACATCCAAATGATTTCTAGCAGTAAAGCTCTTTTGTCCAGTAGAAGGTATAAATGTCCTTTTATTTAAAGTGAAGCCACAACAGCTCACAGGTTAAGTACTCTGACGGCCAGTGCAGCCATGGGAGACTTCCTGGCAGACATGGGTTCAGATCCACATGTCGGCGTTCACTAGTGAAGGAGCCACTCCTCACAGGTTAACTACTCTGACGACCAGCGTAGCCATTGGAGGCTTCCTGAAAGACGTGGGACCTCATCCTCACGTTGGCTCCTTGTGACCTTGGACAAGTCACTTAAACGGATTCCTTCCCCTGCGCAGGGGCAGCTGCCTCTAGGCAACGGTGATGGCCTCCACTGTCAGACTCTAGGGCATGATTTCCAAGAAATACTGTTCAGATCTGTGCGACTTCAAGGTAGTCCCTGCACTACTTTGGTACCACTTTGATACGACTTGAGGTCCATAAACCTCTAGAATACACAGGCATTGTTTCCTGTCGCATCAAAATCGCGCCCCGACGTATTCTCGGCGGCAAAAGATCACGGTAAAATCACGCAACTTTGGGGTTGCAATCAGGGCCGGATTTCCCACAAGGCCACCGAGGCCAGGCCTCGGGGCGGCAGTGGTACAGGGGCTGCGCCGCTCCTGCAACGAATTCTCGGCCGCCCCCCCACACTAACAAAGTAGCATGTGATGCAGCGCACCCGGGCGCCAGAGAGGTGGGGGCGCTGAAGCACTAGAGTGCTCCTCTCCCTCCTCCTCCTCCTCTCTGTGTCCAGACTGAGGCGACGTCCTCCGCAGGTCACCGCCGCTGCTGGTTTTCCAATGCTCAAGCCTGTCCCCCCTCCCTTCTCCTGTCAGAGAAGGAGAGCAGCCGTAGGAGATCGGAGCGGCTGGTCTCTGTGCGGGGGGGAGGAGGGGGGCGGCGCGTGTTCTCCTGTGTCCTCCTGTGTCTCTCACTCCCGCCCAAGCCTGTCTCCATCTGTACACTAATGGAGGGGGGTTGTCCTGGGGGTCTGTACTAGTGAAGGAGGGGTTTGTCCTGGGATGTCTGCACTAATGGAGGGGGGGTTGTCCTGGGGGTCTGTACTAGTGAAGGGGGGGTTTGTCCTGGGATGTCTGCACTAATGGAGGGGGGGTTGTCCTGGGGGTCTGTACTAGTGAAGGGGGGGTTTGTCCTGGGATGTCCGCACTAATGGAGGGGGGGTTGTCCTGGGGGTCTGTACTAGTGAAGGGGGGGTTGTCCTGGGATGTCCGCACTAATGGAGGGGGGGGTTGTCCTGGGGGTCTGTACTAGTGAAGGGGGGTGTTTGTCCTGGGATGTCTGCGCTAATGGAGGGGGGGTTGTCCTGGGGGTCTGTACTAGTGAAGGGGGGGGTTGTCCTGGGATGTCCGCGCTAATGGAGGGGGGGGGTTGTCCTGGGGGTCTGTACTAGTGAAGGGGGGTGTTTGTCCTGGGATGTCTGCGCTAATGGAGGGGGGGTTGTCCTGGGGGTCTGTACTAGTGAAGGGGGGGGTTGTCCTGGGATGTCTGCACTAATGGAGGGGGGGTTGTCCTGGGGGTCTGTACTAGTGAAGGGGGGGTTTGTCCTGGGATGTCTGCGCTAATGGAGGGGGGTTGTCCTGGAATGTCCGCACTAATGGAGGGGGGGTTGTCCTGGGGGTCTGTACTAGTGAAGGGGGGTGTTTGTCCTGGGATGTCTGCGCTAATGGAGGGGGGGTTGTCCTGGGGGTCTGTACTAGTGAAGGGGGGGGTTGTCCTGGGATGTCTGCACTAATGGAGGGGGGGTTGTCCTGGGGGTCTGTACTAGTGAAGGGGGGGTTTGTCCTGGGATGTCTGCACTAATGGAGGGGGGGTTGTCCTGGGGGTCTGTACTAGTGAAGGGGGGGTTTGTCCTGGGATGTCCGCACTAATGGAGGGGGGGTTGTCCTGGGGGTCTGTACTAGTGAAGGGGGGGTTGTCCTGGGATGTCCGCACTAATGGAGGGGGGGGTTGTCCTGGGGGTCTGTACTAGTGAAGGGGGGTGTTTGTCCTGGGATGTCTGCGCTAATGGAGGGGGGGTTGTCCTGGGGGTCTGTACTAGTGAAGGGGGGGGTTGTCCTGGGATGTCCGCGCTAATGGAGGGGGGGTTGTCCTGGGGGTCTGTACTAGTGAAGGGGGGTGTTTGTCCTGGGATGTCTGCGCTAATGGAGGGGGGGTTGTCCTGGGGGTCTGTACTAGTGAAGGGGGGGTTTGTCCTGGAAAGTCTGCGCTAATGGAGGGGGGTTGTCCTGGGGGTCTGTACTAGTGAAGGGGGGGTTGTCCTGGGGGTCTGTACTAGTGAAGGGGGGTGTTTGTCCTGGGATGTCTGCGCTAATGGAGGGGGGTTGTCCTGGGGGTCTGTACTAGTGAAGGGGGGGTTGTCCTGGGGGTCTGTACTAGTGAAGGGGGGTGTTTGTCCTGGGATGTCTACGCTATTGGAGGGGGGGTTGTCCTGGGGGTCTGTACTAGTGAAGGGGGGGTTGTCCTGGGGGTCTGTACTAGTGAAGGGGGGGGGTTTGTCCTCGGATGTCTGCAGTAATGGAGGGGGGGTTGTTCTGGGGGTCTGTACTAGTGAAGTGGGGGTTTGTCCTGGGATGTCTGTACTAATGAAGGGGGGGGTTGTACTAATGAAGGGGGGGGTTGTCCTGAGGGTCTGTACTAATGGAGGGGGGTTTGTCCTGGGGGGGGTCTGTACTAATAAAGGGAGGGGTGGTTTGTCCTGGGGGGGTCTGTGCTAATGGAGGGGGTTGACCTGGGGGGGGTTTGTACTAATGGAGAGGGGGTTGTCCTGGGGGGAGGTTGTACTAATGGAGGGGGAGTTGTCCGGGGGGGTTTGTACTAATAGAGGGGCGTTTGTCCTGGGGGGTCCGTACTAATGGGGGGGGGGGGTTGTTCTGGGGGGGTCTGTACTAATGAAGGGAGGGGGGTTTGTCCTGGGGGGATCTGTACTAATGAAGGGAGGGGGGTTTGTCCTGGGGGGATCTGTACTAATGAAGGGAAGGGGGTTTGTCCTGGTGGGGGTCTGTACTAATGGATGGGGGTTTGTCCTGGGGGGGGGTCTGTACTAATGGAGGGGGGTGGTTTGTCCTGGGGGGGTCTACACCCAGGAAAGTACACCCAGGACTCCAGAGGGAGAGGGCAGTGCTGAGGGAAAACCATTAGAGAGAGAACCCCGGTGCCCTGTGCCACCAGAGGTAAAGCCACACAGCCTGGTGCCATCCCTGGCAGGGAAAGGAATGGAGTCATTGCAGGAATACAGATCTGGGTGCTACCCAGCGGAATCGCCACGGGCAATTCAGAGTGAGCTGACTCCTGATCAGAGGAACCATTGCTGTATCGCTGGGTCAGGTGAGAGGGCCGATCGGCCATTTTCTACTAATGTCCATAGGAACTGCAGTCTCTGACCGTCTCCTGTATCATGTCTGCCGTCTCTGACCATCTCCTGTACTATGTCTGCAGTCTCTGACCGTCTCCTGTATCATGTCTGCAGTCTTTGACCGTATTATGTCTGGGGGCACTTTCTGGTGGTGTGTGGGTGGGGGGGGGGGTGGGGGGCGGCATTGAAGGGCCTGGCCTTGGGGCGGCAAAGGGAGTAAATCCGGGCCTGGTTGCAATAGTGGAAACTGAGCCTAACTTGGGCAGAAAGAAATATTCCGTGCCCATCGGCAGTCTTCATTCCGGGAATAGAGAATTGGCACGCACACTACATGTGCCGCCAGCAGATTATTCCCAGGGGAATGGTCTATTCACCCCGACATGTTTCGGGCTGTTTGTCAAGGATGGGGGACTCCGGATGTAGATCTTCTAGCATCCAGTGCAACATAAAGTTAGTCAACTTTGTGTCCACAACAAAGGATCCATTCGCATGCAGAACAGATGCGTTGGTGATCAGCTTTTACTGATCTATGCATTTCCCCCTATTCAGTTGCTGCCTCGACTTCTTTGCAGGATCAAGCTGGAAAGAAAACCGGTAATTCTGGCAGCACCAGCATGGCCCAGAAGGTCATGGTATGCAGAGGTCGTAAAGATGGCAGTGGAGGATCTGTGGTCCCTTCCACTAAGGCCAGACCTGCTCTCACAGGGACCGATATTCCATCCTACTTTACGAATGCTAAATTTAACGGCCTGGCTATTGAGACCCACATTCTGTAAAGACGTGGGCTTTCCAGGGCAGTTATTTCTACTTTAATGCTAGGAAGCCAGCTTCTAGAGCTATATATTGTAGCGTCTGGAAAGCTTATGTTTCCTGGTGTGAATCCAAGGGTTAGCACCCTCGGAGATATATTAGAGGCAGAATTTTTGCCTTTCTACAAGTAGGCATAGAGATGAAGTTGGCCCTGAGTACTATTAAGGGCCAAGTCTCAGCCTTATCAATTTTATTTCAAAGACCACTTGCTACGCATTCTTTAACCCGGGGTTTCATGCAAGGAGTGATGCGGATTAATCCACCAATTAAATCACCCTTAAGCCCTTGGGACTTGAATTTAGTTTTGTCAGTGTTACAGAAACCGCCATTCGAACCATTACAGCATGTTCCCTTAGTCCTTCTGACTAGGAAGCTGATATTTTTGGTTGCTATATCCTCAGCAAGGAGGGTTTCAGAATAGGCTGCTCTTTCCTTTAAAGAGCCTTATTTGATTATTCATGAGGACAGAGTGGTGTTATGCCATCATCCAGGCTTTTTGCCAAAAGTGGTTTCAGGCTTTCATCTGAAGATATTGTCCTGCCATCGTTTTTTCCAAGACCATGTTCCAAGGTAGAAAAGTCACTACATTGTCTTGATGTGGTGAGAGCAGTGATGATCTATTTAAAGAAAACTGCTCAGATTTTTAAGACTGATGTCTTATTTATTCTGCCAGAGGGTCCTAAAAAAGGACAGGCAGTGTCAAAATCCACTGTGGCTAAGTGGATTCGGCAAATTATAATTCGAACTTATGATTTAAAGGGAAAGATTCCCCCTTTTCAAGTTAAGGCGCACTCTACCAGAGTGGTTGGTGCTTCTTGGGCAGTGCGTCACCAGGCCTCCATGTCTCAGATCTGCAAGGCCGCGACTTCGTCTTCAGTGCATACATTTACAAAATTTTATCAAGTAGATGTAAAATGGAATGAGGATATCGCCTTCGGGCGCAGTGTGCTGCAAGCAGCAGTATAATTCCTCAAGGTCTGGGGGTGCCCTATGGGTTGTGTCTCCCTCCCCTCAAGTAGCATTGCTATGGGACATCCCACCAAGTAATTATTTGAGGCTCTGTGTCCTATGATGTATGATAAAGAAAATAGGATTTTTAAAACAGCTTACCTGTAAAATCCTTTTCTTGGATTACATTATAGGACACAGAGCTCCCGCCCCTCTGTTTTATGGGGTGAGAGTATATTGCTTGGCTACAAAAACTGAGGATTCCTGGAAGGAGGAGGGGTTATATAGGGGAGTCAACTTCCTGTATTGGTTATACCAGTGTCAACACCTGAAGGTAGGCCCAAAACTCACCAAGTAATTACTTGAGGCTCTGTGTCCTATGATGTATTCCAAGAAAAGGATTTTACAGGTACGCTATTTTAAAAATCCTATTTTTTCCATTGTTGTGCAAAAACATGTACTGTTGAAAATGCATATTTACTGTCAGTATATATGGTTACAGATTTTCCTTTTGATAGTATGCATGCTCTTGTCAGTGCTACAAGTTCTGCTACTTGTGCTTAATAATGTTTTGGTAATGGCCTAGCTTCTAAGATTTCATCCTGTGTCACTACTGCATATCCAATTGCATTTGTGCCATCTGGATTTTTCTTACTGGAGCCATCAACAAAGTGTCATGTCAGGGTTAGATAACGGTGCATCTTTCAAATCACTTCGTGGCAGTACCTTTTCAGTGATGGCAGCAGTATAGTCATGTTTATGACCATCAGTAGATAATGGTAGTAGTGTGGATCTGGTACCACAGGAGCTCTTGGTATAACTGCCTGGTTAACAGCTTGTAAATCCTGTACCATTCTCCAGCCGGTGGAAGGCGGAGCCTTCTTAACAGTAAAAAGAGGGGTTTTGCAGGGGCTATACCCTCCTCTGCTTCCTTCTTAAGGAGGTATCTTCTTCATCACCTTGCACAAAAACCTTTATTTTCACATACTTTTTTGCCATCGATTGCAAATACTTCTCAGAATGCTTAGCATATTGAAAAACATCTAAAACTGATGCCGTTCGGTAAGTAACCATGTTTTTAACAATGTAATCCTTTTGATCCTGTTTTAATTCATTAACAAAAGTTATCTTTAGCTGTTGCTGATATGCACTATTCACATCCCCAGCTTCGGGGAGCCCGGAGAACACTTTAAAAACTTCTCGTAGTTTATTTGGATAATCACTGACACTTTCCTTGTCTTCCTGTACAGTCATATTAATCTTTTGCCAGTCAGTTCGTTGTACCCATCAGAGATTGCATCTCTGATAGAAGGCAGTCAATCTGTCTGTCAAATCTTGGCTATCATGGGTCAGTGGTTCTCCTCTTTGTTGAGGGGGCACTGGGGCTACACAGGGGTCCCAATTTTCCTTTACTGATGCCCAATCTGATCCTAGGACCCTCCTTAAGGCCCTTTCCACTTCAAACCCGTTTAGCCTATAACTGTTTCTGAGACCTTCCATATTTTCAATGAATTCTGGGGCCCCAAACTTAGGATGTTTAATATGCTCGGTAGCCTTCTGCACATCACTTTCAGTCCATGGTCTTAAAACAGTTATAGTTGGGGGCTGACCGTTTTGTCCACCTCTAGGGTTTGGAACTTCTGTTAGGGGATACCCTTCAGCATCCTCTGTGTTCTCCTCGCCATAATCTACTGTTTTTCTAGGTCTCTTAGTTCCCTCGGGAACTCCCCATCCCCGGGACCATGCGTCAGTCAACGTCTCTAATATAGATCTGCTCATCGCACGGAGCTGACTGTGATCTGCAGAGATTGGGGAAATGGGGTTGGGGTTTTGTTCAGAGGCAGTTCCTCTGACAGGGGTGGATGTCACAGGGAGGGTGGTACTCTGGGCGGTAGCCTGCACCTGAGGGGGAGCACCACTATAAGGAGGTGGTCTCTGGGGGTAACAAATGAGATCATCCTCTTTGTCCACTAGGGGCAGTTGGGCTTGGCATTTTTCTTGTACAAAGGATTTTGTTGAAGATATATATCCATAGAATAGTACAAAAAAAAAGTAATGGATACATCTTGAACTAACAGTCAGTTTCAGGCAGCTAATTTAACAATCAAAAACTTGAGGCAGACTTCAATAGTCTGTGGGCGAGCCCAAGTGACATGCAAGGACTGTCCGCGTCCCACGAGTAATGGTGAAGTGCCATAACATTAATACAAGATTGCATATTAGTTGGCATTCAAGGTCATATGTGAAGCATATGGCGAGGTGGTATTATAACACATGGCATTATTAAGGAAAAACAAAAATAAAAACAAACTATACTGGTAACATAAAAAAGAGTAACATTCACCAATATGCAGAATATACTGCGTTATATCAAGTATTCAATCCCAGCAGGGCTAAGCCTGAGGGCCAGAGGAATAAGAGGAAGGGTGAAAGAAAGGATAGAGAGACAGTGAGGGGAAAGAGAAGGAGAGAAAAGAATAGTATAAGCATATGAGGCAAAAGAGGAGAAAAGAAAAGAAGAAAATTATGAGTTAAGAGGGGGATAGGGGAGAAGGAAGGTCCCTGGGGTGGGGGGAATGGAGGTTCAATTAAAGGCAAGGGAGCGCTGGATCAAATCGTGAAGGGTGGTTATGAGCCACCCAGGGTTGCCATACCCTGAGAAACTTGTCATGAGTGTCTGATAATATGACAGTGAGTTTCTCATTTACCATGATGTCGTTCACAGTTTTTAACTGCTTCAAAGCTAAGGGCCGGGGTCTTCCAGGCTCATGCTATAGTCAATTTAGTTGCAGTAAAGATATGTGCTGCCAATTGGCGTTCAGGGCGGAGAAGCTCTGTAATCGGTTTCCATAGAAGGGCCTCAAAAGGATCCCTCTTTATAGTGGTGTTGAAAAGATTGCGAAGCAGTGCATAGATTCTGACCCATAATCTGCATACCCTGGGGCAGGTCCACCAGATGTGTGCCATTGTACCCTCCCAAGAGAGCCCACGGAAACATAGTGGGGAATAGGATGGAATAAAGCTCGCTAATCTGGCTGGAGTGTAGTACCATCTATAGAACACCTTGTATGGATTTTCTAAGAAGAGGATGTTTTTGGAACATTTGGATAGTGCAAAAGTCATGATCTGCCAATCCTCCGGATCTAATTGTTTCCTGAACTCAGCCTCCCACTGGAGATAAGGTCTCAGAGGTGGTTTCTTAGAGCTAATTATAGCTGCATAAATGAGAGATATCAAGTCCGAGGCCTGGGGGCGCGATCTACATAGACTTTCGAACGGGGTCATGGTGTAGGGGGTGGGTTGAGATTTTGTAAGTTGTTGCAGAAAATGTCTGAGTTGGAGATAACTAAAGTGCTCCCTAAGGGGGATGTCGTGAGAAGAACGTAAGGCCGTGAATGGTATAATCTTGGTTGGGGTGAACATAGAATGAACGTCTACAAAACCGTGTTCAGACCACCATGCAAACTGCATTGGATTGTCGCAACCTGGTGGAAATAATGGGCAGTGAAGAAGGCGGAGTAGCGGAAGGTGAGGGGAGATTAAACCCGCTGAGTACTTGACCGCATCCCACAAACGAAGGGAGTGCGCCAGACAAGGACCTATGGTAGAAGGGCGATGTGTCAGGGGAGGGAAGCAAGTGGCATTGGGTCAGAATCCACTAAATCCATGGAGGCCCACAGTGGCATTTGTTGTTTCTTATGGAAATGAGATAGTGGGGCGATACCCACTGCTGTGTAATAAGCTTGCAGATTAGGGACCGAAAGACCACCATTGATTCTGCGGGCATTTAGAACCTGCCTCTTGATCCTGGGTCTCCTGGAGCCCCAGACAAACCGCATTATCTTACGTTGATGTATTCGGAGGATGTGAGGGGGTACCTGGACCAGCAAAACTCTGAAATAATAGAGCAGTTTCGGGAGATAACTCATGCGTATCGACGCTATTCTACCAAACCAGGATATCGGGAGTGTGGACCAGGAGGTAAGCATAGCCTCCAGCTTCCCAAAAAGCGGGGGAAAGTTGGCTTGGTACAAACCCGAGTACTTTGGGGTAAGCTTGATACTCAGATAGGGTAATGAGTTTAGCCATTGGAATGAGAATGCAGATTGTAAGGATTCTAACTCAGAGGGCTGAAGATTAATGGACATCGCTTTGGATTTAGTCGGGTTGACCGATAGGCCTGAGATAGGCCTGTGGTTTTCTGGCCTTAGGCAGTTAGTTAAAACGATAGATAAGAAAACAAATTAAAGCAACGTGTCCTTAGATGCCATTTTAGAATCATCAGTCTCCACCTTAGATAAAATAGTCGCACGATAAACATTAAAACTTTTCCAGCAAGATCCGTGTGTCAATTCAGACACTGAGCACTGGTTCAGCCCCGCCCCCTCTCTTTCCTGATTGGCTAACCAACTTTGATTGACAGCAGCGGGAGCCAATCACGCCGCTGCTATGTCTCAGCCAATCGGGAGGAGAGTCCCGGACGGCAAAAGAACTCGTGGACAGTGCTGCTGCACACAGAAGGTTTTTTATTTTAATGCATAGAATGCATTAAGATAAAAACCTTCTGACTTTACAAGCACTTTAACTAGATTTCCTCTTTAACTTGGGTGCTTTTTACATTTTAAAGAGTTCCTTTTCATTTTCAAGGCTGCTTAATGAGATTTAATATTTGGAGAATCCAAGATTTAGTCTTCATTAATTTACTCAGACGGCTACATTAATGGATTTTGTTAAAATGATTATTAATTTCCATATATTTTATTTGGTTTGACATACTGCAAATTCAGTTACGAAAACGTGACCTGTTGCTATGATTCGATTATTAAAGAAAGCAGGAAATAGATGCTCAAAATGAAAACAATATTGTATTGCTTATACTGATCATTCTGTTATTTGTCTCGCTATTTTAGGTAATGATGTGGTGCATCTCAAATGAAAGAAATTTAATTGAGACATTTTTTTTTTCATTTAAGTTATTGCAAGGGGCTAAAGGGAATGGCATCAGTGATGTTGGAATTTGTAAAGTAACCATAAAAAGCAGTTGCCATACAAACATTTTAGAATCTGTATTATTGCCATCATTTTATTGCAGGTATAAAATTTGCCATATTGTTTTGATATTTTGCTGTATATAGTCCATTTTAGTTACAGTTTGTGGTCTCGTACTTTTTTCATGAAATTGCTGTTATAAATAAGCTGATGTGTTAAGCAATCTATTGCTTTTTATTTTGCAGCAATATTGCTTTAAAGGGAGATTCAACAAAAGTAAATTCTGTTAGATATGGGAAGAATTTAAAAATATTTACAAAATTATGCGGCAATCATACTTCATACATTGAGAAGTAAGTAGCATTACGAGCAGGTAAAGAAGATAATGGTCTCTGTGGTATGTCATTATTGAAACACTGTGGGGTTCATGTACTGTATTTAGCACTTATTTTTTAAACATCAATGTCTGCTCCAAAAGAGCTTTAAAGTCCTGTCAAAATATAGAGATCTACCCATACACACTAGGTTGGCAGCTGGAGAAATTCTAGTAACCATGATTTACAGCTGATGCCTTTCTTTCTTTCTTTCTTTCTTTCTTTCTTTCTTTCTTTCTTTCTTTCTTTCTTTCTTTCTTTCTTTCTTTCTTTCTTTCTTTCTTTCTTTCTTTCTTTCTTTCTTTCTTTCTTTCTTTCGTTTTCTTTCTTTCTTTCTTTCTTTCTTTTTCTTTCTTTCTTTCTTTCTTTTTCTTTCTTTCTTTCTTTCTTTCGTTTTCTTTCTTTCTTTCTTTCTTTCTTTTTCTTTCTTTCTTTCTTTCTTTTTCTTTCTTTCTTTCTTTCTTTCTTTTTCTTTCTTTCTTTCTTTCTTTCTTTCTTTCTTTCTTTCTTTTTCTTTCTTTCTTTCTTTCTTTCTTTCTTTCTTTTTCATACATTTTATACAGGATTCAGAGGCAGTGGTGTCATACTTTATCCTACTGGGGATTTGGACACTGGCCAGCAGATAAACAGCAGCCAACCAAATATAAGCCTGCTTACTCCCAGCATGCTTCAGTTTTTTGTGGACACCTTTTCTCCACTGAGAAAAATGTATGTTTAGCTAGCCATTTTTCTCTTTTTCTAAGTAGTTTTTTCTTCAATCAAGACTACATCTACATGCTGCTGAGCGGAGAAGTAGCCTTTGTAGGCTATACCCGGACCTCACTGGACCAAAGACTGCTGTGCCTGCCTGGAATTTGACCTTCAGGCACTATGCTCTGTGTTTGGTACTTTCTAGACCTTTGTGTACAGTGCTCTCTGGTGTGACCTAATCTAAGAAGACTCAGCACCCAAGCTTTGGGAACTACTACATTTATTGATACCTTTTGAGTGCCATTATTACCTCCCTTTTGCATTAATTTCCATAAAAAGGTTTAACACAGTTGGAACGTAGGTGCTGCTTCACTAGCTGGGGCTTTGCACTCTATACTCTGTTTCTTCCTTTTTAGTGTGAGGTAGCATCTTCTTGCCATTGCTCCTGTTTGCAAGAGACAAGTTGTTTAACCTCAGCTAGTCCTTGCCACCTACTGTGATCTAGTCACCTCCAGCCGTTTAAAACTCTCCTTTTTTTTAATAGCTGTTTTATGACTACCCATGGTTTCCCCTAGTGTACTCATTTAAGTTTCCATGTTATGCAGTGCAAGATGCTGGATCCCAAACACAAAAAGAGCGGTTCCGCTGCATTGAGCCTCTCCAGCTCACTATCCACTAATCGTATTGGGGTGGTCTACAGTGTTGCTCTTCAGGGACCCGACACCAACAGTTTGGATGCTTGCCTCCTACTTGAGTCCACACACTCTTCAGAGTCTTTTTTTAGCACAATCAGGTGTAACCCCTTCATCTGCCTTATCCAGGGTGGCGTTCTCTGCAGCTGTTTTAGATTTTATGGGCCAAATTGCATCTATGATTGCTGACTTAAGTGCAGAAGCTGTAAGCGTACTTCTATGCCTTCCCCTCCAGAATAATTGTCTAACATAACTGCAGCAGTAGTGGCCTTTAGGTTTTCTGCTGCAGAGCCTTGTCTGCCAAAGAATCTCACAAATCCTTAATGAATGAGTTTGTTCCATAGGAGCTGAAGGCAGCTGCCATAGCTCCCAGATTGAAAGATACCATATTGGTTCTTATTGATGCGGTGCGTGACACCCTAAAAATAGAACAACGCTTTGTAGCTTCTACAGGTGAAAGTATTAGTCGGGAAATCTTGAGAGACTTCAAGTCTATCAAAACTTTTCCAGTACACTAATTATTCAGAGGTTTTCTATTACACCTGGTAAACTATTCACTCCCAAACATTTTACAGACCTATACCCATTTGAGGGGGCACTTATCAAGAAGTGGGCCATTCCTGCTGTGGATCCAGTGAAATCTTACCATAGCAAAATCTTAACTATACTTGTTGAGGATGCACCAGTGTTTAACTGACAAACATTTAGAACCCTCCTTTCCAAATGATTGTGTTTTCTAGCATCCCCTGCTTTGCATCCTGCCAAAGCAGAGTCTGTCAAAAACTTGGGGGAATGGACTAAACTTATGTCAAAGAATCCAGCTACAATCCCTACTGACCCTTTTGTAGAGCGTTATGTCTTCAGCCCTAAACTACTGCATAACACGTTAGTCAACCTCATCGGTTTTATTTCCTGAATGAGTCTCCTTTCTGTGAATATGCAGAGAACTATTTGCCTGAAAATTGGTTTTGTGGAACTTCTGAGTCTCCTCTCCCAGACTTGAACTCTACAGTCCAGGAACTTTTCAGGTCTGCAATTCTTCATGAGAGTTCTGAGGTTGATGGTAGCTTCCTTCAAGGCAGTGCCACTTAAAACCCCTACAACACATTCTGTTCTCTTGGGACAACTTGGTTCGGTTGTTAGACAAACTGACTTGCCTGACACCGAAGGACAGGTTTTCTCTGGCCTGGTGGCTCAGGAATTCAGCTCTGGAGTTGGGGAAATTCTACTTTTTACTGTCTTGGAAGATCCTAACAACAGATGCCTGGTTGAAGGTCTGAGAAGGAGTTCTAAACCCCTTGTCTGTGCAGGAGACTTTAGTCACCAGAGGATTCTCATCTCCTAATTAACAATCTGGACCTCAGGTTTAGCTGTCGCCAACTGGGGTGTCATCTGATTAGGATCTAGTTGGACAACGCCACTGCAGTGTCATATACCAATCATTGGGGGAGAACCAGAAGTCTTGCTGAGTCAAGAGAGGTAGAAAGGATTCTAGCCTGGGCATAACTCCACCTTGTCCATCATTCACATTTCAGGTGTAGACAATTATTTTTCAGGACCTGTATCATAAGTGGATTATGCCGAATGGGGATGACCTGGCTTTCAGGTTCAACACCATACTAGCCAGGTTTGTCCTATGATGCAGAGGTCCTCTGGAGGAAGCAGTAGATGCTTTTGGGATACTGTGGGAAGAGTACACCCTAATCTATGTCTTTTGTCTGCTAAAATTCCTTATTTATCTACCCTGCAGGACTGAGGCAAAAGGCATTCCGGTGAACCTTAAAAATTCTGAACTGGCCCAGGTTTACGTGGTACTCCGACCTTGTCACACTGCCCATCTGCTTTTCCAAATCGATTTGGCTCTTCTAGCTCAAGGACCAATTTCACCCTTCGCTATTAATGCTCATAGTACAAGGTCTGATTACTTTCTGGGATTTTTGGCATCAGGTTAAGGTTTCCCAGATTTGCAACTGCCTGGTCTTCTGTTCACATTATTCTCAAAGTTTTACAAGGTAGATGTTAAGGCCTCATATAACAGCAGCATCAGGCATAAGGTCCTTCAGACAGCTCTTTGCAGGCTGCCTCCAGTTCTGTTTGTGTTTTGAGCCTGTTAGAATTTTTTGTTATTTTTGTCCACCACCAGTTAGACTAATTTGGACATCCGAATTGTCTCTGAGAAAGTGAATCCATGTATCCCTTATTGAACAAGATTTTTGTAACTACCATAAAATTGGTTTCTTAGAGTTCATTACTGAAAACCGTTCCTATCCTTAGTATGCTGTGAGTGGGAGGAGTTCTCCTTGGCTGGCTGCTTTTTTTTTTTTTTTTGCCTCCAAATTCACCTGTAGCTGGCAGCATAACCTCGCAGTTCCTGAATAACTGAATCCTGTTTCAACTCCAAGAAATACTACATTCTTTGTTTTCCTCATTATTAGTAGAGTAGTAAATGTTGCCACCGGGCCTAGTCCCGCTGTGTGTGTCTATGGACGCACACAGCCTGCCTCAGGAGCGCGACCGCATAAGTATCCCCATGGCACATGGCTTGATATGGGGACTCATGCAGGAGAGCAGGAGCAGAGACTGCCCGTGGGGAACTCCAGAAGTGTTGGTGAGGCACCTCTCTTTGCAATACCATTGCGCAGTGCAGGTGTATATAACATGTTTATTATTTAAAAAATATATTAGTTTGTTTCATGGCATTTGATTTTTTTGTATGTCTCATATGCAATGTAACCATCTCATTGTTGATCTAATCTGTTGTACTGAATCTTAATAAAACCTTTTGTAAAATAAAAAAAATAGCCTTTACAACAGCTTTAAATTTTTCTTCTCTCAATTTTTAAGTCTTTTGGGTATTTGCCCCAGGCGTTCTAGGGTTTCAGTGTCTGGCATGGTTGGTCATATAAGCATCCACTGTGTCATAATACCTGTTTTAGGCAAGAGAGCCAAGGAGTGAATTGAATATTATATTTCACATAAATTGGGCAAATAGTTTTATATGGTTCACAAATGAATGCACTGCTTGAAATAGGCATTTCTGTGATGTGCTTTTCAAACCAAAGCTATGGCTTGCTTTAACAGAGTATGACTTGTAGTTTGAAATTGTATTACCTAAAGCCTTTCTTGAATAGAACAGCTCAACTGTATCCAAAAATGTTCAATGTCTTGGGATATAGGGGTAGTGTGTGATGCTCTGTCTTTTTTTTTTTTTTTTTTTTTATTGTTGTCCCTGTCCCCAGTGGAGAGATTTCACACAGTTTTACTCTGTGACGGGGTCAAAGGTACAGGTAGGAATAGGAAGTTTTTCCTATGGGGGTGATGAAAGGTTTGAAGATCTGTGAGGTTAAAATTGCCGCATCCCTGTTCAAAAAAATACATGTTGGTGTTGTGACAGAAGGACTGGTGGCTGTAACAGTGTCTATGTGGTAAACGACACTGGGAGAGCCAGTTCAGAAAAAAGGGGGGTTAAGAGGCCAAGACAGGGTAGCCCAATGGGAGGAGTCTGATTAGAGATAGGTGGTTATTGTGGTATGTGGAACCACACATGTGTCTGTTTAGTGCATTGGGGTGCTATTAAAAATGTTTGGCACCACTTACTTTCGTAAGTGCGTTGCTGTAACACAAGTTAAAACATACCTTACCACAACCCAAAGATCTTATATTGGTCCTGAAAAATACCCTTTTATAATCATTTTCGCGTGTTTAGCCATTATATTAGTGTTTCTTTTCATTCTTTAATACACTTGGGATGCTTCTGGGGTCTGTACATGTATTCTTTACAAAACTGAACCCTGAGTAATTCCACTAAATCCTTGGTTTCCAGGTGTATCTTGCCTTGCCTCTATGCCTTGCTCTACCAGCTACCACTGCTGCATCCATGGCTTCTCTCATGCCGCGGGACTGTGACATTGCGGCGGACAAATCTGACACTAAGTGACATTTTTGTGGGAACCAGTGACATCAATACAGTGATCAGTGCTAAAAAATGCACTGTCACTGTATAAATGACACTGGCAGGGAGGGGGTTAACATCAGGGGCAATCAAAGGGTTACTGGTGCCTCCTGGGGGATCTTTGTCATATATCTCAAGAGGCACCAGTGACGCTGGCGTCATTCGCCGAGATGAATGATATAGGAGGGGTAGGGAAGAAATAGATGCTGACAAAAGGTACATAAACAAAAAGGAGACCCCCAATAACTGTGCAGCATAGGGAGTGGGTTGGAAAGGAGGAAATTTGTTAGGAAGGGTGAAGTTCTGCTTTAAAGGACGGGGTTCACCCTGAAAGCTTGTCCCAAAAATTTGGATGTTCGTGCAAATTAAAACAAGGATCACAGAGAGTACTCAATTGTTTTTGTTTCCGGTGTAAGCAGACCTGTGCATTCAATAATCTTTAACAAATAATATGTTTCTTTTCTATCTCCTGAAGGATTCCTGTTGCAATTCTCCTTAAAATGTTCTCATATTTAGACCCTGTATCTCTGATGTCTGCTGGCTGTGTCAGTAAGCAATTCTACGAACTTTCGAATGACAAGTAAGTTTAATTTTAGGACATTTTGTGCTTCGTGTGGATTTAAATATATTTTAGTCTTCTTTTTCTTGTGGCTTTTACAGTATATTGGAAAAGTTTATTCTATTTTGTGAAAAGTAAGTGTTTTCATGAACAACCATTTCTTCTAGCCTTGCATGTAATATTATGCAGTAGACTAGATAAAATCTGGTAGGAAATTGACCTAACTTATTTACAGTTACGAAGATATTCATGTCATTCATAAAATCTTTTGAATACCTACTGTATGTCTCATTAAGATTAATGGGAGATTTCCGGATGGAAACAGAAGGCCTACCAGAACTTTAGGGATCTAAACAACACCTTCAAAGGGACTTGTGTCAAGACCAGTAATCTAGCATCATGTTGAAGGCCTACTGGTGTCTTTGCCTGGGTCTGATGACATTATGGATCCTCTTCTCTCTCTTCTGCCTTCAACAGTGGATGGATCCTAAATGCTTCAAAGTCTGACGCTACATAATGACCTGGCACCTCTCTGCAGGCTTTTCCTTGTTTGTCCAGGGTAGGGGCAGAGCCTTGATGCCATGGGCTCACAGCGAGTGGGATGAAAGACACTTGGCATCTTGGAAGAGGAGCAGTGCTGGGTGATTTTGTGAGAGACAACGTTGGAGTTAGTATACTATCTGAAGCTGCTTTTTTTTTTTTTTTAAATAGTGTTGGAGATAGAAGTTTGGCTCTAAAAGTATTTATTTGAGATAGTGAATGCAGTAGTTTTAAAGGATGCCAAAAAAATAATTATTGTGAGAGTAATAAAAGATACAAATGATTGTGTTTTTTGTTGTTTTGAAAGATGGAAAAGAAAAGAAAAATACAGGGGTATAACACAAGCACAATCTAGAGGAAAGATGGAGCTATGACTGGGAATTGAAGTGTGATTATTAGTGTGATCATTGCTTTGTATATGTGTATATTTTATATATTAGGGCAACAATTGGAGTCATAATAGTCTGGTAGGTCTTACAGTCTGTAAAAAGGCTTTTCTCGATTTTAGTTTTCTTGAAAAAGACAGAACACTGTAGAAAGCGCAATAACCTATAGCAACAAAGGAGGGATAACCCTAGATTTGGGACTTTATAGGCACAACCACAATGAGAAAAAGATTTATATATAAATTTGATTTTATTGTACAAAAAACATATAAAAATTGAAAATGTATATGAAAAATACATGTAAATGCGGATACAGAATCAAAATCCGTCAATGACAAATGAACATATCTCCCTGAACCAGACGCGTTTCTGAGAAATCTTTTCCTTCATCAGGGTTCTTTATGGAGAGATTAGTATCTGGGGGGTTGTAGAATACAAATGGTTAGTAATCTGTGCAACTGCAAATAGATTCTATCCCAGATTGTTCACAAATGTGGTTCACTTACAGGGCCGGTGCTACCACTAGGCAAACTAAAAATAAGGGATGTGCAACCTCGCGTCTGGCTCCCCACATGCAGCACTCCAATAGTCAACTCAAGATCTCCATGAATGACTTGGAGACATATTGAAAAGGGATTAAGCATCCCCAATAGCATCAAAAAGCACTGCATTCTGACCCAGGCACAGCGCTTGTATGCGTGCTGGGGTCCAAGCGCAAGAAACCTAAGGGCAAAAGCACATAGATCACAGAGCTGACCTGAAAAAAACTGATCTATGGGTATATCAAAAGACTATGTATTAAAACCTACCTAGGTATACAAATATCAGCATATACCGGCAGGTGAGATGATCAGTATAAAGGGCATAAAGAGGGCATTAAATCAATAGCTCCCTGAGGTTTCTGATGCATGTTTTTCAAAATAAGTCTATGCACAAATAATTCCAAATCCTTCACTACTTCAAATTTGTCCAGATTTTCGTTGGGACAAAAACCCAGACCTTTTTGAAGTATCCGAGTTTCATTATCCATTAATACCTGAGAAGGAAAAGTTGATGATATTAATAGATATGTTTGGTCCCTCGCCTGTCCCTAAGGATTGGAGTTCCCTGCCTTCAATTAGATTTTGTTGGTAGGTTTGCTTAACATTGCTTCCACTAAAGGGACATGCTCTGATCTATAACCTATAGCAACCAACAATTTGTTGTTTTTTATTCTGACTTCCTAAACCAAAGTGGTTCCAAACTTAAAAGGTTTTTACCTTAATGCATTCTAGACATTAAAGTAAAAAATCTTCAACTACTTGTCCCTCCCCACCCCTAAACACTTACCTGTCTCTTTTCACTATCCAACGCTGTCCCCAGCTACAGAACCACTCCTCTCTCTTCCTGGATTAACATGATACACTAAGATCAGTAGGAGACTGCTGCTGTCAGTCAAATCCTGTGAGGAGGGAACAGAGGGTGTGGCCAGCCTGTACTGTGTGTCTATAGACCCACAGCCCAGCTTTAGAGCGCACCCGGAGGAAGAAGGTGTGGAAAGCGTCGGCTGGGGACTCCAGAAGAGGAGGTAAGGGGCTGCACTGTGCAATATCATTGCACAAAGCAGGTAAGTTTACCCTCTTTTTATTTTAAATTGCCTTTACAATCTGACTGGATGCTGAACGTTACTGTATATGTCAACATACAGTATCATTGCTCTTTGCAGTCTGTTATTGGATAAGCTAAAAATGTTTCTCTAGTTGGCCCCCCACCCCACTCTAACTAATTTCAGACATTAAAAAAAAAAAAAACCCTAACAAAATCCCCCTTTCTGGATCATACAATACAGGACACGAGCATATTTGGTTGTATGTTGCTAATTTCAGAATACTGAACAATGGCAAACAGAACTGAAAGGAACCCCATATAACTTCTCCCACTGACGATTTACTTGTTTTTTTACTAATGTCCTTAGATCATAGATGCTCTTCCTCCTTTTTTTTTTTTTCCCTTTTACAGCTTGGCTTGGGTACCTAGACCCCACCAGAATGATGGAAGACATGGGGGCCAGCCTGTAGAGTCTCTTCGGGCACTGGATCCTGCTTTAGGTGCTCCTCCTTAGCACGTTGTGCAGTGCAAGGAGTTAATCACAGGGTGCTATATAGGTCCAGGGCAGTGATGATCTGTGCAAGTGTGACCCATTCCCTGAAATATACTCTTCTCAAACAACAGCGTCACACATTCCCACTTAAAAATCTTGGCTGTGTTCTTTCACAGACTAGCGAGTACTTTCTCCCTCTGACCCTTCTTTGGGCAGTGAAGGCATTTATCTTCCTTCTGCTTTTCCTTCCTTCTCAATACTGGTAGTTGCTTTCCATTCCTCCTGTTTGAGCAGGGAGGAAGTTTCCATCTCTATAGAGGATTTTATGTGAATGTTATCCACTCTGCTATAATAAATGCTGTGCCCCACTGTATGTGTTTTCTTAAAAATCCACCGGCAAATACAGAATTTTAAAGCGCCAATCAGCGCTCATGTGACCAGCTGTCTCCTCTCCAGGTCTGACAGGAAAGTGGGCAGAGCCAAGAAATCCCCCGCTTACGTCAGCTGAGAGGAGAGGAGGAGATGACTGGTCGCATGACCGCCGTTCGGCGCTAAAAAATAAGGTTTCTTTAATTGTACATCAAGGGACACAGAGCCATAGTAATTACTATGTGGGTTATAGTCCACCTTCAGGTGCTGCACACTGGCACACCCTAAACAGGAAGTTGCCTCTCTATATAACCCCTCCCACTACTGGAAGTATCTCAGTTTTTTCGTTTGTGACATATTTGTTTTTCTTTCAGATCATGGGCTTGATGATTATGTACTATGTAGATCTAATAATCATGCTGTCTTGAGATCACGGCACCTGGTGTTGATTTTTTGCATATTAATTTTGCGTGCATATCTTGCACTTATTCACTCACATGCATTTACCCTTAGTCCTCACCTTATCATACATGCATATTTTTAGAAATGCCCTGTGTCTGCATATCTTTTTCATACATGATCAGTCTCTATTTAGATAATATATATATCACTACTCATTTGTCACTACGTACATTCACATTTTGAAAACATTTTTTTGACCCTTGATAACCGGGCTATAAATTGTGTTATTTGTTCATATTATAACACACATCACCATACACACATTTTTTCACATGTGCTCATTCATTACATGTATATTCTATACACTTATGGATGTCACATTATTTCAACACTTATTTTTATTGTTATCTCACTCATTTTTTCACTTTATGTTATTACATTTCAAAATTGTTGTTTCTATGATTGTTGTTTTTATGCCTACTTGCTATGGGGATTTCCATTTTAGATTTACTAACCAGCAGCAGGTGCGGAGATCTCATACAGCTGCTTCTCAGCTGTTTTGTATTTTCTTACCATTGCATGGTTACATGTTCTAATATTTTTTATATATATATATATATATATATATATATATATATATAAATATATAGCTTCTCATTCCCATTTTAGCTAGCTATGAGTAAGCACTTGGTGTAAGTGCGAACGCGTCAGCTATTTTTGTACCACCCCACAGTCGTGTTGTGTACCCCATGATCCTGTATTTTGAATAAAAAGATGGATTTATCCATTCTGGTGTGCGGCTGTCCAGGTCTTCTTGTTCCCTTCTACTTGCATCAGCATTTAGCCAGCACCTGGGGCTCTTCTCTTCTTGGAGGTAATGAGACATAAGCACTCTGGTTTAAGCCCCTCTTTGAGCGAAGGATCCCACATTATCTCGTCTCCTCTCCAGGTCTGACAGGAAATCCCCGCTTACGTCAACTGAGAGGAGAGGAGGAGATGGCTGGTCACATGACCACAGTTCTTCGCTAAAAAATAAGATTTCTTTAATCGTACATCACGGGACACAGAGCCATAGTAATTACTATGTGGGTTATAGTCCACCTTCAGGTGCTGGACACTGGCACACCCTAAACAGGAAGTTGCCTCCCTATATAACCCCTCCCACTACTGGGAGTATCTCAGTTTTTTCGCCAGTGTCTAAGGTGTTGGTCACGAGTGAAGCTGTGCTGAGCTCCCCTGGAGCAATCTTTGCTGGGGCTAGCTATGCAGCCGGATCCATTCAAAGTATCTTTTAGGCCGAATTAAATGGTACTCGGGCCTCGTATCCAAAGAAACGAGGTTTTGCCTGTAACACTTATTTTATTAGAGCTGGACCCCGGGATCCAGTACTTGGTATTTTGGCCATAACGTTTTACTGGCGGGGTGCTTTTTACAGGTCCAGGATTGTGGGTTCCCCGGTTCCTGAAGGTTTGTTAACGTAACCCACCATGAAGGGTGAAGATTGGGTCTGTTGGTTTTACCACAGAAAACCCTGCGGCGGGAAAGGTAAGTGGAGTTTTTCTAAGGAATTTTAAAATTTTCTTATGAAATGTCTCCTTTAAAGTAAATGTTGTCATGCCTAAGTGTCATCACTTGGGGCTGTATGGAGCACGCACCTTCTCATGCTTTGTTCAGAATCACACTGTGTCACAGAAGCATCACATCAGACTTTTTTTCCTCCGGCTAGCAGGCAGACCTCCAGTAAGTTTGGGGTGTTTTGCTTCCTCCAGACACCCCCACCTGAGCTGAACTCTTCCCCTCTTCAAGAGGCTGAGTATAAAGCCCCATACATACTCAGATTTTCTGCTGATTTTTTCCTTCAGATTTACCAAAACTATATAATATGAGGTCAAACCTTAGGAGTTTCAATTTGTATGCAATCAGGCAGGCCCTTGCACTACATGGTTTTGGTAAATTTGAAGACAAAAATCCGCAGAAAATCTGATAGTGTGTATGGGGCTTAAGGGAGAACAAAAAACGATCTGCAATGCTGTTTTCTTTCACTGTCCCTACACGGCGGAGGCTTCTAGGTCTCCTCCACGCCATACTTCCCTCACTCAGCCGATTTCGTCGGATCAGAGGCCCGTGCTTGCACTGGAAAACTCTTTTTTTTTTTTTGAAAGAGAAAGGAGGAGGGGTGCAATGTGACGGTGGGGGCGGGGCTTAGTGCAGCGTTGGCATCCTCCAACGCGGGAGTTTAAAAAAAAAAAAAAAAGAAAAACTCCTTTTATGCTGGCTGCAAAATTGTCGGAGAGTTATAAGAGCAAAGAAGAGCATGAAAGAGGTTTTGGTGATACAGGCATTTCCTATTTGACACATTTACTATTTGTATAGCAGCGGCAGTAGCTGGATTATTGCTCAAGCAGTGGATGCGATTTCTTCTGGTGGTACCTCTGCTTTGTGCATCGGGCTAAGGTCAGAACGGGGGGTTGAAACATCCCCAAAAAAGAGCTAAAAGGGTCTCCCTCAAGCTCTGGAAAGCCTACTCATCTCTACAAATGGCATCCTCCCCTGAGAGGGAGTGGCTGGTCAGAGTGAGCATCAGGGCCATGAAATGTCTGCAACTGTTTTTAACACTGCAGTCCCTGTTTATTTTATAATTTTTAAAAAAGAAAAAAAAAAAGTTTAGCGACTTTAATCGCATCCCAGTGTGGGTCAAAATGTGACAGGTTCTCTTCCATTACCCAGGACCCTCAAACTGAGGAACTAGGGGCAGGAGAAGACAAATTCCCTCAGGGGACCGTGGTGAGGCTGATGACTCCTCTTCTGAGGTGTCAAATGCGGGAGAATCAGCTGTTCCAATCCAGATTGATGGTGCTTGATGAATGATCGTTTCACATTTATGTACCCTTACCTGAGTGTTTGGGTTCACTAAAGCCTCCTCAAGCTTTTTTTCCTCCTAAAAAGTTTTTTTCACTTTATCCTATGGTGGAGGAAATTCACTAAGTAGGGTATACAGCAATTAACACTGCTATATCCTCTGTGAATGATTTTGACGTGTCCGGCAGACAATGCTCAAATGCTTAGGGATCCAACGGATAAAAAGGTGGAATTCCTATTGAAAAAAAGAACACTTTTTTTCTCTGGCAAGATTGAGTGTCTCAGCCTGCGCTGACAGTAATTGCTTAATCATTGAGGGACCATTTTAAATGAAGGTTAAATGAACATTTTAAATGTTCAAGGTTATCCTGCTCAGCAGGCCCAGAAGGCAGCTTTATGTTTGCAATAGTTCCTATTAGAGATTCTATCCTTCAGGCCTTTCGCCCTTCGCTAAGCACCTTGTAAGAAGCTCCTGGCTAATCTTCCTTTTTGCGGTGAAGCAGCTATTTGGGGATGTTTTGGATAATACATCCAAAGAAATTCTAGTGGAAAACACCCCTTTTGCCATTTAAGAAAAGGAGTAAATGTATTTTTGTTTTAAAGCTCCTTCTCCTGTGCCAGAGGCATCAGCCTCCAGGCAGTCACGGCCGCTTCCACCGTCAGGTTCCATCGAATGGGGGAATTCTTCTGCAGTTTTCAAGGATCTGCCAGGAAGAGTGTGAGACGAATGGGGGACTTCCTCAATAGCTCCAGGGTACAAACTGGAGTTCCAAGAGTTCCCGTCTCCTCGTTTTCTCAGATCAAACGTTTCTAAGGATCCAAAGAAAAGAAAAAAGTGATCATGGGGTCCCCATGTAAGAACAGAGGTTAGGGTTTGATTCAAACCTCTTTTTTTTCACGGTGCCAAATCCGAAAGGAACTTTCTGGATCTCAAAAATTGAAATTCAGTTCCTGAATATAACTACTCTTTTTTCGTATGGAGTCAACTTAAATCAGTTATCTCCATCCTACGAGGAGAACTTCTGGTGTCAATCGACATCAAAGATGCATACCTCCATATGCCTATTTCCTCGCTCACTAGTAATATCTACTTTTCAAGGTGGAAAATCTTCATTTTCAGTGTGTAGCTCTGCTTTCTGGTCCAGCTACTGCACCTTGATTGTTTACAAAGGTTCTGGCCCCTCTTCTAGCCAGATTAAGGGCCCAAGGTATAACGATTATGGTTTACCTAGTCGATCTGTTCTTGATAGACCAGTCGGTAGCCCGCTTAGACCAAAGTATCGTCACCACATTCAACTACCTGGAATATCTAGGTCGGATTCCCAACCTAGGAGAAATCTTCTTTAAAACCATGAAGAAGACTAAAATACTTGGGGTCCTATCATAGGTACACCCAGAAAAGGGTATTCTTACCCCAGGCAAAGATCTGCGCCATAAAGGAACTGATTTAGGTGGTCGAAGCAAGATGAATTTCTTCTATTCAACTATGAATGAGGTTGTTGGGAAAGATGGTGGAACGAGGCCGTTCCTTATGCTCAGTTTAATTCGAGACCACTGCAAAACAGTATCCTATCAGCTTGGAACAAAGGGTTCCATCTCTACATTCCCAATGTGTCTGACTCCAAAGCCTACGGCCATATCACCCTGATAAGGCCCAATCTTGTCTGATCTTGGAGGTTAAGCAGGGTCGAGCCTGGTTAGTACCCGGATGAGAGACCACCTGGAAATACCAGGTGCTGTAGGCTGGGTCCGCTGGAGCCTCAGTTTATGGTTAATATCCAAAAATCTACTAAGAGGAAAATCCTTCCTTCAGTTACCTGGGAAGTGGTAACAACATGCCAACCTTTTTTGTTTAGGTTGGGGAACAGTCCTGGAAGAGGCAACTGTCCAAGAGATGTGGCCCAGATCAGAAATGGCCTTGCCCATTAACATTTTAGAAATTCAGGCGGAGCTCTTGGTCCTGAGGGCCTGAACGTTCAGTTTACGGTATTGTCCTGCCAGGACTCAATCCGACAATGCCACAGCAATGGCCTATATTAATCACCAAGAGGGCACAAGAAGTTGTGCGGCCCAGAGAAAGGTGAATCATCTCCTATCTTGGGCAGAAAACAATGTACTTTGCCTATTGGCAGTCTTCATTCTAGGAAAAAAATGAATAGAAAAATGGCAGGCGAACTACTTGAGTCGCCAGCAGTTGTTCCCGGGAAAATGGTTCCTTCACCCCGATATCTTAATGTCAATATGTCAAAAATAGGGGATCCCAGACATAGATCTGTTTGCGTCCAGGTTCAAGTAAGAAATTAACAACTTTGTGTCAAGAACAAAGGATCCGCTAGCATGCGGAACAGATGCCTTGCTATTCCTGTGGAATCGGGTCTCACTGATTTATGCATTCCCTCCTATTCTGCCTGTCCAAGACTTCTTCGCAAGATCAAGCAGGAAGGGAAGTTGTTGATTCTTGTGGCCCCTAGCAGGTCCCAGGAAATCTTGGTACAGTAGGTGACCGCGATATTGTGTCAATCTCGCCGCACTTCTCGGCGAGATTTGACACCTACGAGCCCCGTCGCAGGAGCCAGCGCCGAGATGGCTCACTCATCGGGAAAGGAAAACTTTGTCTTCCTCCCGCGATGAGTGACAGGCCAGCGCTGACAGCTGTCTGGTATGAATCCTGAGGCGGGAACACCGCGCCAAATTTTCAATGAGAAAACCGGCGTGGGTTCCCCCCTCGGAGGCATACCAGGCCCTTGGGTCTGGCATGGATTGTAAGGGGAACCCCCTATGCCGAAAAAATCGGCGTGGGGGTCCCCCCCAAATCCATACCAGACCCTTATCCGAGCACGCAGCCCGGCCGGCCAGGAAAGGGGGTGGGGACGAGCGAGCGCCCCCCCCCCTCCTGAGCCGTACCAGGCCGCATGCCCTCAACATGGGGGGGTGGGTGCCTTGGGGGAGGGGGGCGCCCTGCGGCCCCCCCACCCCAAAGCACCTTGTCCCCATGTTGATGAGGACAAGGGCCTCTTCCCGACAACCCTGGCCGTTGGTTGTCGGGGTCTGCGGGGGGCTTATCGGAATCCGGGAGCCCCCCTTAATAAGGGGGCCCCCAGATGCCGGCCCCCCACCCTGTGTGAATGAGTTTGGGGTACATGGTACCCCTACCCATTCACCTAGGGGAAAGTGTCAATAGAAAAAAAAACACACTACACAGGTTTTAAGAGTCATTTATTAGTCAGCTCCGGGGGTCTTCTTCCGACTTCGGGGGTCTCCTTCCGACTTCTCCCGCTGTCCGGCCTCTTCTCCCGGGCCCCGCCGCTATCTTCTTCCAGCTCTATTGCCAGCGAGGGGCCCGGTGTGCTGCCGCTGTCTCGCCGCCGCTGTCCGGCCTCTTCTCCCGGTGTTCGGCCTCTTCTCCCGGGCCCCGCCGCTATCTTCTTCCAGCTCTTTTGCCAGCGAGGGGCCCGGTCTGCTGCCGCTGTCTTGTCGCCGCTGTCTCGTCGCCGCTGTCTCGCCGCCGCTGTCTCTCCGCTTCTTCTCTTCCTTTCTTCTTCCCCGATGTTGACACGACGCTCTCTCCGGCTCGAATGCTGTGTGCGAGCTGCGGAGCCATTTATATAGGCGGTAACCCCACCCCCTTACGACGTCATGGTCCCAGCATGCGCAGGGACTCTGGCGTCATAAGGGGGCGTGGCCCCAGAGTCCCTGCGCATGCTGGGACCATGACGTCGTAAGGGGGTGGGGTTACCGCCTATATAAACGGCTCCGCAGCTCGCACACAGCATTCGAGCCGGAGAGAGCGTCGTGTCAACATCGGGGAAGAAGAAAAGAAGAGAAGAAGCGGAGAGACAGCGGCGGCGAGACAGCGGCGACGAGACAGCGGCGACAAGACAGCGGCAGCAGACCGGGCCCCTCGCTGGCAAAAGAGCTGGAAGAAGATAGCGGCGGGGCCCGGGAGAAGAGGCCGAACACCGGGAGAAGAGGCCGGACAGCGGCGGCGAGACAGCGGCAGCACACCGGGCCCCTCGCTGGCAATAGAGCTGGAAGAAGATAGCGGCGGGGCCCGGGAGAAGAGGCCGGACAGCGGGAGAAGTCGGAAGGAGACCCCCGAAGTCGGAAGAAGACCCCCGGAGCTGACTAATAAATGACTCTTAAAACCTGTGTAGTGTGTTTTTTTTTCTATTGACACTTTCCCCTAGGTGAATGGGTAGGGGTACCATGTACCCCAAACTCATTCACACAGGGTGGGGGGCCGGCATCTGGGGGCCCCCTTATTAAGGGGGGCTCCCGGATTCCGATAAGCCCCCCGCCCGCAGACCCCGACAACCAACGGCCAGGGTTGTCGGGAAGAGGCCCTTGTCCTCATCAACATGGGGACAAGGTGCTTTGGGGTGGGGGGGCCGCAGGGCGCCCCCCTCCCCCAAGGCACCCACCCCCCCATGTTGAGGGCATGCGGCCTGGTACGGCTCAGGAGGGGGGGGGGCGCTCGCTCGTCCCCACCCCCTTTCCTGGCCGGCCGGGCTGCGTGCTCGGATAAGGGTCTGGTATGGATTTGGGGGGGACCCCCACGCCGATTTTTTCGGCATAGGGGGTTCCCCTTACAATCCATGCCAGACCCAAGGGCCTGGTATGCCTCCGAGGGGGGAACCCACGCCGGTTTTCTCATTGAAAATTTGGCGCGGTGTTCCCGCCTCAGGATTCATACCAGACAGCTGTCAGCGCTGGCCTGTCACTCATCGCGGGAGGAAGACAAAGTTTTCCTTTCCCGATGAGTGAGCCAGCGCGACATTCACAGTACCCTGTCGCCGAGAACCAGCGCGATGCTATCGCGCTGGAAACACAATCTCGCGGTCAGGTACTGTATGCAGAGATCGTAAAGATGGCAGTAGGGGACCAATGGACCCTACCATCACGGCCAGACCTTCTCTCGCAAGGTTCAGTGTTCCATCCTACTTTACAAATGCTAAATTTAACGGTCTGGCTATTGAGACCCTCACTCTGAAGAAGCGTGGGCTGTCAGGTTCAGTAGTCTCTACCTTGGTTAATGCAAGGGAGCCAGCCTCCATAATTACAGTGGGGCAAAAAAGTATTTAGTCAGCCACCAAATTTGCAAGTTCTCCCACTTAAAAAGATGAGAGAGGCCTGAAATTGTCATCATAGGTATAACTCAACTATGAGAGACAAAATGTGGAAACAAATCCAGACAATCACATTGTCTGATTTTTGAAAGAATTTATTTGCAAATTATGGTGGAAAATAAGTATTTGGTCACCTACAAATACTCATTACATGTATTAATGGCACTTCTGGGGCTCCACACAAGATCTCACCCCGTGGGGTCAAAATGATCACAAGAACGGTGAGCAAAAATCCCAGAACCACACGGGGGGACCTAGTGAATGACCTGTAGAGAGCTGGGACCAACATAACAAAGGCTACCATCAGTAACACACTACGTCACCAGGGACTCAAATCCTGCAGTGCCAGACGTGTCCCCCTGCTTAAGCCAGTACATGTCCCGGCCCGTCTGAGGTTTGCTAGAGAGCATTTGGATGATCCAGAAGAGGATTGGGAGAATGTCATATGGTCAGATGAAACCAAAGTAGAACTGGTAGAAACACAACTCGTCGTGTTTGGAGGAGAGATAATGCTGAGTTGCAACCAAAGAACACCATACCTACTGTGAAGCATTGGGGTGGCAACATCATGCTTTGGGGCTGTTTCTCTGCAAAGGGAACAGGACGACTGATCCGTGTACATGAAAGAATGAATGGTGCCATGTATCATGAGATTTTGAGTGCAAACCTCCTGCCATCAGCAAGGGCATTGAAGATGAAATGTGGCTGGGTCTTTCAACATGACAATGATCCCAAACACATTGCCCGGGCAACGAAGGAGTGGTTTCATAAGAAGCATTTCAAGGTCCTGGAGTGGCCTAGCCAGTCTCCTGATCTCACCTCTTTGGAGGGAGTTGAAAGTCTGTGTTGCTCAGCGACAGCCCCAAAACATCACTGCTCTAGAGGAGATCTGCATGCAGGAATGGGTCAGCATACCAGCTACAGTGTGTGACGACCTTGTGAAGACTTACAGAAAATGTTTGACCTCTGTCATTGCCAACAAAGGATATATAACAAAGTATTGAGATGAACTTTTGATATTGACCAAATACTTATTTTCCACCATAATTTGCAAATAAATGCTTTCAAAAATCAGACAATGTGATTGTCTGGATTTGTTTCCACAATTTGTCTCTCACAGTTGAGGTAAACCTATGATGACAATTACAGGCCTCTCTCATCTTTTTAAGTGGGAGAACTTGCACAATTGGTGGCTGACTAAATACTTTTTTGCCCCATTGTATATATTATGGAGTCTGGGAAACCTATGTCTCCTGGTGTGAAACCAGGAGTTGCACCCCAGGAAATAGGTCAAAGGTAGAATCCTTGACTTTCTGCAGATGGGGTGAGAAATAAGGCTGGCCATGAGTGCTTTCCAAGGACAGGCCTCTGCCTTATCGGTATTATTTCAACCTGAACCCTTGGGACTTGAATTTAGTTTTGTCGACATTACAAAACAGCCTTTTTTTTGGGCCGATACGACATGTTCCCTTGGTCCTTTTTTGACAAGGAAACTATTTTTTCTGGTAACCATATCTGCTGCAAGAAGGGTATCAGAATTGGCTGCTCTTTCTTGTAAAGAGCCATATTTTTATTGTTCACAAGGATAAGGTAGTATTGCGTCCTCATCCTAATTTTTTACCAAAGGTAATATCAGGTTTTTATGTAAACCAGGATATTGTTCTACCTTCATTTTTCCAGAACCCTGTTCTATGGAAGAAAAATCACTACATTCTCTTGATGTCTACTTAAGGCGACTGCTCAGATTCGGAAAACGGATGCTTTGTTCGTGTTGCTTGAAGGTCCTAAAAGAGGACAGGCAGCATCAAAATCTACTATTTCTAAATGGATTTGACAAGTAATTGTTCAAGCTTATGGTTTAAAGAGGTAGTTCTACCCTCTCAAATCAAAGCACACTCCTCTAGGGCTGTTAGTGCTTCATGGTCAGTGCATCACCAAGCCTCTGTGGCTCAATTCTGCAAGGTCGCAACTTGGTCTTCAATCCATACATTTACCAGATTCTAACTGGTGGATGTAAAAAGACATGAGGATGTCGCCTTTGGGCGCAGTGTACTGCAGGCAGTAGTATAAATTCTTTGATCTCATGGTGCCCTACTTTGGTTGTGTCTCCTTCCCCTCAGTTGGCATTGCTCTGGGACATCCCACATAGTAATTACTATGGCTCTGTGTCCCGTGATGTACGATTAAAGAAAATGGGATTTTTATAACGGCTTACCTGTAAAATCCTTTTCTTTTGAAGTACATCACAGGACACGGAGGTCCTGCCCCTCTTTCTGGTATACACGTATATTGTTTTGCTACAAAACTGAGATACTCCCAGTAGTGGGAGGGGTTATATAGGGAGGCAACTTCCTGTTTAGGATGTGCCAGTGTCCAGCACCTGAAGGTGGACTCTGTGTCCTGTGATGTGCTTCAAAAGAAAAGGATTTTACAGGTAAGCTGTTAAAAAATCCGCTGACAACAGGATTTTTGTAGAAAATGCATACAGTGGGGTACAGCATTTATAATAACAGAGGATGGTAGCAACAACTTCAAATTATGATACTAGCAAGAAGGGGGTGGGGGGGCCCTGGTACGAGCTGACAGGCGGGGGGGGGGGAGGACACAGGAGCACAGAGGAGAGCAGAGAGCAGGGCTGAGGATTACAGAGGCACATAAACTGACCACTGTGTCGGAGCTCAGCAGCCATGATATACCGTGGTCAGTTTACAGAGGGGAGGGTATAGCCAGGCAGGATCAGCCAGGTATTTCAGGGGATACGAGGGGCCAAATTACACAGCACAAGCACTGTGCTGTATAACATGCTTCAAGGGAACAGGATTCAATTTTTTTTTTTAAATTAACAAACACTTTAAGTTTCCCCTCCTTGTCATATCCTGCCTAAAAAAGGGAAGAGTGCTTTACTTCTGATCGAGAAGAATCTTTGCATGAAGAGGCCATTTCAGCCATTATCTCTCCAAAATCCAGAGAAACCTTTTCTGTACTGGTAGATGAGGTGCGCTCCTGTTTAAAACTGTAGCCTCCATATTTCGCCTGATCAAAAGTTACCAAAGGTTACCAAGAAGGGCATTAAGCTGCTCAAGATCTTTCCTATGTACTCTGCCATAGAGTAAACCTTTATGAATATGTAGCATTGACATTTGCCAAGTAAAAGTGCATGTACATTTGTTCTGTGTGAATGGTGCAAACCCCCACCCTGAATGTTAATAGACAATATCATCTGCTGTTTGAAGGTAAATCATTCATTCTGAACAGGGAAAAAAAAAACACATGGCCACTGGTTAAATATAAGTATTTTGAGAAATTCCTGTGATACTTTTCTCTATCTAGTCGCCAAATGCGGTATTTTTGTATATTCGAGGAGAGCAGAAAGGGGTTTGGTTTTGTCTGGAAACAGGCTTTAATTGACTTGTTATATTTCATCTGATAAAGGAGTGGTGGGACCACTTGAGTTTATATTTTAGCTGCATAAAATATTTTAATTGTATTAAAATACTTTATTTGTAATACAAATTACCGTATATACTCGAGTATAAGTCGTTCAGAGTATAAGTCGAGGCCCTAATTTACCACCAAAAAATGGGAAAAACGTATTGACCCGAGTATAAGACGAGGGTGAGAAATGCACAGCTACTGTAAGTGGAAAAAGAGGGTCAACAATGCCCATTTGCAGCCTCACTGTGCCCATTTGCATGCCTCACTGTGCCCATTTGCAGCCATAGGTCCCCTGAACTTCAAACTCGGTAGTTAAGGGTTCCTAGATGCCCCCTAGCTGCAGCCAAAATTTGGGGTCTCTGAACCCAAAGGGTCCCAAAATGACATTGCTGCAGATGGACACAGTTGACCGAATTTGGGGCCCCGTATCTCGGGGCCACTTAAAACCCCAAATTTAGTGTGCAAACCCAGTTGAACTAGCACCATAAAATATCCAAAGCTGGGGTTTCTAGCACTAAGTGGCCCCGAGATACAGGGCCCCAAAAATCAGTTCAGAAAATGTCAAGCACTTTTCTGCAGCAGAGAAGGACATTTTCCAAACCGGTTTTGGGGCCCCGTATCTCAGGGCCACTTAGTGCTAGGAACCACAGCTTTGGATATGTTGTGGTACCAGTTCCACTGGGTTTGCACACCAAATTTGGGGTTCCTAGCACCAAGTGGCCCTGAGATATGGGGCCCCAAAATCGGTTCAAGAAAATGTCAAGCACTTCTGCAGCAGAGAATGACATTTTCCGAACCGATTTTGGGGCCCCGTATCTCGGGGCCACTTAGGGCTAGGAACTTCAGCTTTGGATATGTTGTGATACCAGTTCCACTGGGTTTGCTTTACAAATTTGGGGTTCCTAGCACCAAGTGGCCCTGAGATACGAGGCCCCAAAATCGGTTCGGAAAATGAAATTTTTTGCTGCAGAAAAGTGCTTGACTCGAGTATAAGTCAAGGGGGGCACTTTCAGCACAAAAAAATGTGCTGAAAAATTCGACTTATACTCGAGTATATATGGTAGTTTTATTCTGCTGTGGTTTTATGGGTCAGTAAAATTCGGTTAACATATACTGTATTACTTAATACTGTCTTTTTTTTTTTTAGTTACATAAAATAAATAAATCTTATATATTGAAAGACTTACAGAGCTTGAGAAAACTAGAAAAAAATTGAAAAATTGAAAAGCTGGCAGCACTAAAAGTCTGTGATGCCAAAACTCACAAAGTATATACAAGTTAAAAAGTGCAGCGCTTGAGCATTTGCTTTTTTGGACGTAATTTCAGGCATTGATTTTGAGCGTATTCATGTGTATTTATGCACATTCTCACGCACAATGAATTTCTAGGGCTCATATGTGTTTATTTGCGTGCATTTGCGAGTACCGGCTCAAAATACTGACCGGGAACACAGATTTTTCTAGTAATTTTTTTAGTCAAGAATACGCAGCGCTTGTTTACACACTTGTGTGTACAGACACATTGTAAAAAATGGGCTCCTTTTTTGATCAGTAGAAAAAAAATGCTGTGCTGAGCTTTCTCAAGCTGCAATGTGCAAGATATTACCTATATATTACAATGGACTATCATTTTTGATTTTGATGTTTTGGTTTATTATGTTTGCACATTTTTTATGCTATTCACTGAATGTATTACAGCACTACACTTGTGTATCCATAAAATAATCAGTTATAACTAATTTTATTGTTTTTTCAGTGTTTTGTGGTATAAAATTTACAGTTTACATATGAAAAAAAATCTGCGTTGGAAATCTAAATCTATAAATTCAGCTGGGAAAAGATTAAATTCCACTACAATTGCAGACAAAGAGCCTGGCTATTGGAAGAAGACCTATATTAGTGAATTAATAACTGGAACAGAGAAAAGAATGAATCAGATTTTGAAATGTGCAAAAAAGTACAATGCATTTGGTGCGCCAGCTAATATGGAAAAGGCAGTAAAGTAAGTGTAAAAGATTTTAAAGAACACTCCATTGACATGTTTTACACAGGGATAAAATGACATTTGACAAGTAGGTAATAATAATTTAACTTTGAGCCCCTGTTTCTTCAAAACATCGAAGTCCTGCACTGATCACTTGTATCTCCCTTTACAGTCTTCCGTGTGCCATACTGTATGTCAGGCTTTTTCAACCAGGTTAGCCAGGTTCACATTTCTTTAGGGGTGCCTGGGCCAAATGCCTATAAATTGCCCCAAAATTATTTACAAACCAGCAGGTGGATAAAGCCTGCCTTTCAGTTACACAAAGCCACACATTTCAATTTCATCATTAAAACATTCTAGCCACTAGTGTCCTAACATCCAGTGACATCATCGAATGATAAGGGGGACTTGTACAGCATGCTCGTTTGCCCCTCCCTTACCCCTCTCTGTCAGCACTGGGGTCAAATCAGCTAAGTAAGGGAGCAAAACTGAGGGAGAAGTGAAATATTGGAATACTAGTCAGTACCAGTGTGCAAGGTTTTATTTGCTTTGGAAGAATGAATCAATATATAAATATAAGGTTGGGTGTCCTACGTGTGTAGATGTTGCTACATTTTGTAAAGCGGGGCAAGATTGTACATAACTTTTTAAGAATGCTTTGACTGATAAACAGTTGAAAATTTGCTGTATGTGACACTTAGAACCGTATGAGGATCTTACAAAAACAAGGCCTTATTCCTTTCACTACACAAACCTTTGAGGTACAAAAAAGAAGATCCTTGAGACATTTTTCTTAGGCCCCTTTCACACAGAGTGGATTCCATTCTGATCAGCAGGGGATCAGTTCAGAGATCCCCTGCTGACCGGAGCAGAGCACATCCCGTGTCTGCTCAGTTTCTGCAGAGCCACATACCTGCCTGCTCAGTTTTTGCAGAGGGAACATGGACAAAGCCCGCTCTGCTCTATGGGCAGCCAGGAGTAGAGAGACTCCACTGTCCATATACAGTGACTACCTCCAATCCATTCCACCCAAAGTGAAAGGACGAAGTTCCCATCCATTTTCTTTTACCAGACTTGATCGTAGGCAGAGGTCCATAGGGGTGAGTGGATCTTCCAATTGGGTCAGCCTAAAAAAACGGACAGGCGGACTTGATCGGAATGCCTGTGTGAGAGGGGCCTTAAAGTGCTCCCTGACATCCAGGACAGAAAAAATACATTAAGCCAAACCACAGTTTTAGCTTTACATAAATTTTACCCCTTCGGCCCAGAATTTGTGCATTAACATGTTTGTACACCTTTACATATACCCGGCGAAGTGACAAGCCTCAAATGATACACAGAGCTGAAACTAATCCTCCTACATAAATTGTATTTGTTTATCTGCAGCCGTCTTTCCTGTACCCTATACAACATACAGATGAAAAGATTATTCTTAGCAGCAGAAAGCAAGGGGTGGGGATCTGATGTTACACACACGTTGCAGAGTGTAGAGCACAGAGATCCATTTAATCTAAGAGCCGATGGGAGGAAAGTGACACCCCCTCCCTCTTCACAGGTTCAGAGAAACATAGAGCTAAAGGTATCTGCTTTGTGCTGGAGGTGGGGGCAGGCATCTCCCTAGAGGCTGATGTGTTGGCCTAATCTATTAGGAGTGAGTCATAAAGATAGCAGAGGAGAAAACAGAGAGGAATCAGAATCGGTGCTTTGGATTCAGGTTAGTACACACTGGTGGGATGTGCTTTGTTCATTTTTCATGTCTGAGGTTTACGACCACTTTACTGTTTCATAGCACAATGCCCTGTACTACATTAATAAACATTCTCCCCTTGAGAGCTACAAGATGATATTTTATAGTGCTGGTGGCTCTGTCCTGGCTGTCGCTGATAGCTTCAGTCCTTTGCAGATGATTGTGTAACTAATAAGATTGCTTCCCAGTCGTGTGATCACTATGTCAGCCATTTCATTTTCAAAATAAGCTTTCAGCCTACAGATGACCACTGCTACCAATAATGTCTACTATTCTGAAATTTCAAAACACTTAGGAATCAAGGAATAAGTCCTACCTTCTACCTTCAACATGAACTCCTTGATAGAATTGTCATTACACACTTTTGTGAACTGTTGAGCCCTTTGTGGATATCCTACAACGTGGGCCTCATAGGGGACTTTCCTGGTGTTATACACAAGCAGCATACAATATATAAACTGGAAAAGGTAATTTTAGGGCGCTATCCTAATAAATCAATTGAAAAAAAGCTGCAACTATAATGTGAAACACACGCACTAAAATAACATATAACAAAAAAAGGTGCGCTGTATGATTATAGTGATCAAAAAATATTGTGACCTATAAGTGATGTAGCTAACTAATACATAAATTGTACGCAATCACAAATGAAATAGCTATATCACCTATATGTCACAATATTTTTTGATCACTATAATCATACAGCGCAGCTTTCTTTGTTATATAGCATACAATGTATCCCTTCCCTCCACCACCACACTTGCTGTTACAGTCCTCACTCCTACTCCCACAAAAACCCTAACTACCCATATTAACTCCCCATAGGCACCGATGACTTTAGATTCTGTAAGCTATTCTTGTTTTAATTTATCTAGCCTTACGGTATTGAGGGTCTATAAGACTGCAACATAATTTAAACTTTCCTGTACTTTATTTCCTTACTGTTCCCATACTGCTGCCCTTAACCGCTTCTGGACCAGCTTCCGCAGTATAACTGCGGCAGTTGGGTTCCCCTGCACGAAACCACGTAACTGTGCATTGGCTCGTGGGGTCCGGATAGCATGCGTGCGCACCCGCTGCATAGCAGGGGTTCTGATGCTCGCGGCCGGCGGTTGCGATGACCACTGACCCTGATGGATGATGACCAGGAGACATAGAACACTTCCCTGTTCTGTTGTGACAGGAGAGACAGATCGTGAGTTCCTATTGACTAGGAACCACGATCTGTCACTTCCTGTAGTTAGTCCCTCCCCCTTCAGTTAGAATCACGTAGCAGGGAACACAGTTAACCCCTTCACCGCCCCCTAGTGTTAACCCCTTCACTGCCAGTGACATTTTTACAGTAATCAATGCATTTTTAATCGCCCTGATCGCTGTATTAATACCAATGGTTCCAAAAATGTGTCAAAATTGTCTGTGTCCGCCATAATGTCGCAGTCACAATAAAAATCGCAGATTGCCGCCATTACTAGTAAAAAAAATAAATAAAAAATAATGCTATAAGTCTATCCCCTATTTTGTAGACGCTATAACTTTTGCGCAAACCAATCAATAAAAGCTTATTGTGCTTTTTGTTCATAGCGCAAAAAAGAAAAACCGCAGAGGCGATCAAATACCACCAAAAAAAAGGGGAAAAAAAGGACGTCAATTTTGTTTGGGTACAACATCGCACGACCGCGCAATTGTCAGTTAAAGCGACGCAGTGGCGAATCGCAAAAAATGCTCTGGTCAGGAAGGGGGTAAATTCTTCCGGGGCTGCAGCGGTTTTAAACATGCTACTAATAAAAATAATGTAAACGTTTTGCTTATAGCTAAATATTTTGGTTTATACCACATACTTTCTATATCCCTTGTTACAGTTTGTCTATCATCTAAAATCTGTTGAGTATTATATATATATATATATATATATATATATAATTTTTTATGTATAAAAGTTACAGTAACATGCTGAAGCTTATATGAGAAGTTTTTTTTTTTTTTTTTTAAAGTAGATGCAATTCCAATCTCCTCAATGTAAAATCTTTTTCCCTGCATGTGTTCTCTCTGTAAGTCCACTCTAAAGCTCACCTTATGCATTACAATCTAATTGTAAATTTCTTTAGATCAGCCAACAAGTGTTTAAAGTTCACCTTTGGGAACATGTTACATGTTCCACCCATTTTTTGGGTGGATCACGTAACACGTTCCCACTGCTGCAGCCACTCCCCGATGCCTTCTCTCCTTGTGATAGCAGTATGGGGAGCAATTCCCCATACGTGCTGTAAATTTTTAAAAACAGCAGGCCATGCGGGTTTTCTGTGTATGAATGAACTACAAATCCTGACATACTTTGTGGCTGTCAGCCTATAGTTTTTAATGAACTACCATGTCGCTGTTGAGCGCTGTGGTAGTTCATTGAGTCTTGCTGTCAGTGTGAAGCGATAATGTAAGGTCAGATAGCTCAAACTGACAGTCTGCAGAAGACCTGCATGGCATCAGCGATCTGCTGATTGCTGGTGCAGTGCTTTCCAGACTCCTAAAAAAAAAAATAGTAAATGCACATTTTTTACCTGCAAAAAAAATGTTCATTTATTTATTTATTTTTTTAAAGTGAACTTATCCTTTAATACAAGAGCCTGCCTGATCAGATGCCAATTGATTCATTAGTTTGGATAAGTCCCCATATTGCATACAGTGGGGCAAAAAAGTATTTAGTCAGCCACCAATTGTGCAAGTTCTCCCACTTAAAATGATGAGAGAGGCCTGTAATTGTCATCATAGGTATACCTCAACTATGAGAGACAAATTGTGTAAACAAATCCAGACAATCACATTTTCTGATATTTGAAAGAATTTATTTGCAAATTATGGTGAAAAATAAGTATTTGGTCAATATCAAAAGTTCATCTCAATACTTTGTTATATATCCTTTATTGCCAATGACAGAGGTCAAATGTTTTCTGTAAGTCTTCACAAGGTTGTCACACACTGTTGCTGGTATGTTGGCCCATTCCTCCATGCAGATCTCCTCTAGAGCAGTGATGTTTTGGGGCTGTCGCTGGGCAACACGGATTTTCAACTCCCTCCAAAGGTTTATGGGGTTGAGATCTGGAGACTGGAGTGGCCACTCCAGGACCTTGAAATGCTTCTTACAAAGCTACTCCTTTGTTGCTCGGGCGGTGTGTTTGGGATCATTGTCATGCTGAAAGACCCAGCCACGTTTCTTCTTCAATGCCCTTGCTCTTGGGAGGAGGTTTGCACTCAAAATCTCACGATACATGGCCCCATTCATTCTTTCATGTACACAGATCAGTCGTCTTGTTCCCTTTGCAGAGAAACCGCCCCAAAGCATGATGTTGCCACCCCCATGCTTCACAGTAGGTATGGTGTTTTTTGGTTGCAACTCAGCATTCTCTCTCCTCCAAATATGACGAGTGGTGTTTCTACCAAACAGTTCTACTTTGGTTTCATCTGACCATATGACATTCTATTAATCCTCTTCTGGATCATCCAAATGCTCTCTAGCAAACCTCAGACGGGCTTGGACGTACTGGCTTAAGCAGGGGGACATATCTGGCACTGCAGGATCTGAGTCCCTGGCGCCGTAGTGTGTTACTGATGGTAGCCTTTGTTACGTTGGTCCCAGCTCTCTGCAGGTCATTCACTAGGTCCCCCCGTGTGGTTCTGGGATTTTTGCTCACTGTTCTTGTGATCATTTTGACCCCACGGGGTGAGATCTTACGTGCAGCCCCAGATCAAGGGAGATTATCAGTGGTCTTGTATGTCTTCCATTTTCTAATTATTGCTCCCACAGTTGATTTCTTCACACCAAGCTGCTTGCCTATTCCAGATTCAGTCTTCCCAGTCTGGTGCAGGTCTACAATTTTGTTTCTGGTGTCCTTCGACAGCTCTTTGGTCTTCACCATAGTGGAGTTTGGAGTGTGACTGTCTGAGGTTGTGGACAGGTGTCTTTTATACTGATAACAAGTTCAAACAGGTGCCATTAATACAGGTAATGAGTGGAGGACAGAGGAGCCTCTTAAAGTAGAAGATACAGGTCTGTGAGAGCCAGAAATCTTGCTTGTTTTTAGCTGACCAGATACTTATTTTCCACCATAATTTGCAAATAAATTCTTTCAAAAATCAGACAATGTGATTGTCTGGATTTGTTTCCACATTTTGTCTCTCATAGTTGAGGCATATCTATGATGACAATTACAGGCCTCTCTCATCATTTTAAGTGGGAGAACTTGCACAATTGGTGGCTGACTAAATACTTTTTTGCCCCACTGTAGTTTTGGTTAATCTAAAATTGATTGTGAAAAGATTGTATTCTCAGATTGTAACATGTATGATGAGCCTTGGATACAAATCAAATTTCTGGCATCCCCTGCAACTTGAGCTCATTTTTGTTGAGATTACCTACATTTTGCGCTGTTTTAAAGGATGCAGACATCATAGCTTTCTCATTACGACCCTGAGATTACACCAAATGGTTATAAAGAAGGCTGACTCGTTCAGAAATCAATTAGAGAAAGGACATGGTCAGAGTATTGAATGTATTTGTAGAAAAGTTTACTAAATTCTGTACACTGTATATGGCGTTATGTACAACAGTGGTTTGCAGAACACTTCCAGGTTGTCACATTGCAAAGAAGAATCATTTAATTTTTTTCACAATTTTTGAAAATGATTGTCTTGCCTATGGAAATTAAATATGTTGTATCAATTGTTAAACAGAAGTAAGGTTTTCCTTTGACTGATTTTTGGCATGAAGTTCTTGCTACCATCAAAGTCTTTTTTCATCTGTTTGCAGAATGTCTGGATTGATTTGGACCCTTACTTTCAAAGATATTAATGGGAAAGAAACAATAATTGAGCAGTCTGATATTACTTTTAGAGATACATCCCTTACTATATATTGGAATAGTTATACTTGGCCTGGCTTTCAAACTCTGATCACACTTCAGCTCCACGGAGTTACACAGATTCAGACTGATTGTTTGCGTACTCCTAAAAATGGGTATGTATTTTTTCAGTTTGTCCTGTAACTGTTTTACGTTCACACCGAAAAATGTATGTGTTATCAATATGCCTCTTTTAGCGAATTTTTATTATCAGATCTATGCTAACAAGATTAAGAAAATAAGATTATGCCAGAGTTTCAGCCCTTTTCATTTGCTTGCTTGTACTGAGGGAATTGTATATGTTCTTATTACTTGATCTTTTTTTTATTGTAAAGGAATTTTAGTCTTTTTTTTTCTTATTTGCTTGTTCCGTTTTGTTGTGAACTGATTGTATTGTAGGCTGTACATGATGGGCACTGGTAGGCTGTACATGATGGGCACTGGCAGGCTGCATTTCATGGGCACTGGTAGGCTGTACATGATGGGTTACTGGCAGGCTGCATTTCATGGGCACTGGTAGGCTGTACATGATGGGCACTGGCAGGCTGTACATGATGGGCACTGGCAGGCTGCATGTCATGGGCACTGATGGGTTGTACATGATGGGCACTAGCTTGCTGCATTTCATGGGCACTGGTGGAATGTACATAATGGGCACTGGCAGGCTGCATTTCATGGCCACTGGTAGGCTGTACATGATGGGCACAGGCAGGCTTCATGTCATGAGCATTGATAGCCTGTACATGATGGGCACTGGCTTGCTGCCTTTCATGGGCACTGGTAGAATGTACATGATGGGCACTGGCGGGCTGCATGTCATGGGCACAGGTGAGCTGCATGTCATGGGCACAGGCAGGCTGCTGCATCTGATGGGCACAGGCACTGGTGAAGGCTACATGACAGGCAGGCTGCTGCATCTGACTGGCAGGCTGCATCTGACAGGCACTGGTGAAGCTGCATTGATCTCTTGTATCATGTCTGCAGTCTCTGACCGTCTCCTGTATCATGTGTGCTAGAGGTGCACCGAATAGAAATTTTCCTCATACTATTAGCAGTGTGTTTAAGTAGGAGATTGTAGATACTTGCCAGCACACCAAGGATCAGCACAAGGTGGTGTCCAAACGGTTTAATTTATTGCATGATCGCAACACAAAGAGGTGCAACGTTTCTGAGTCACGCAGAACCCCTTCGTCAGGCATGTGATGAGGGGGTCCTGCGTGACTCCGAAACGTTGCACCTTTTTGTGTTGTGATCATGCAATAAACTAAAGTTTTTGGACGCCACCTTGTGCTGATCCTTGGTGTGCTGGCAAGTATCTACATTGTGACTTGAACCAGTATCCAGCTGGTTGTTGCTGCAGCACCCATCCTTTAGAGCTTATACCAGAAACGTGTGCGATGGGAATATGAAACATTAAGTAGGAGATTGCAGACACGATACAAGAGATGGTTAGAGACGGAGGACATGATACAAGAGATGGTTAAAGACTGCAGACTGCATTTTTCTTGACCTTTCTTGCACTAAAGGTGGCAATAATGGCCAAAAATAAATTCATATTAATTTAAATTGATGATATTAATTAAGAAGTTGAATATAATACAATTGTATATAAAAATATAAATATTTTTTAAAAACTGTCATTTTTGGTATCGGTTTCGGTTTTCGGCCTAGTGCATCCTTCATTTTCCGTTTCGGCACCAAAATTTCCATTCGGTGCACCCCTAGTTCTCAACCCTTCTAGTGCCGTGACCCCTTGATAAATGTTCCCAAGTTGTAGGGACCCCTAACAGTAAAATTAATTTCGTAGCGTGGGTTGTCAGCACCCAAGGCAAGACAAATTTGCGTCTCTAACCCATGGACATTTAGCGCTCCCCGAGTCCCTTCCACTTATACAGTATTGAAACCCCTTATGGTACAATTTAGGATGTACCACTCTTTCTCTTTGTTCTCCTTTTTTCCCCTTTTATTTCTCTCTATCCTAATTTCTTGTTTTTTTCCCCCATCCCTCTCTCTAGCCAACTTTTTTGTTCTTTCTCTTATTCTTTCTCTCCATTATTCTTTGTTCCTCCCCCTCTTTTCCTCTCCCTTCCATGTATTCTCTATTTTTATTCCTTCTCTTACTCCTTGGTGGGAGGAATGAAATGAGTGGCAGTGCTCGGGGGGGGGGGGGAGTTCTGATCAGCCATATCAGGTGCTCTTGATCAGGGTCATCTGCTGATCTGAGAACTGTAGTGGGAACTTTCAATGGCAACTATAATCACAGGTAGTGTTACTCGCTGTGTTGCCGACTTTGTGGCGTCTCGTAGCAGTGACACTTATGCTGAAATCAGGAGATGGGGTCTTCTCCAGCCCCTCCCACTTCACATTCCTCACCAGTCAGCTGACCTCTAGTCTCTGCTCCCCAGCCATGCTGTGAACTGAATGGGTGGCTGCGAAGAGGCTGAGTGGGCGACCATGGGCTTCAGGAACATCCCAGCTGGGCAGACACAGGCTCCAGGGACAGCCCTGCAGAGCAGCCGCAAAAGGTTGGGAGAGTGGTGCAGGCTTCAGGAACAGCCCAGGATTCGGTGACCCCTGGCAAATCATCATTCAACCCCTGAGGGGGTCCCAACCCCCAGGTTGAGAACCACTGAGATAGAGCTTTAAAATGTTTAACCCTTTAACTTCTAGGTCCATTTTTTTTCTGAAAAAACATGTTAGCAGTGGAAGTTTTTTTTTTTTTTTTTTTAATTCAAACAGTAATTGGGCTACTGTATATTTTCACTGAAAAATACTCTCAAATGTATTTTAGTGCACACACTATATAGTCGGGACTCTGACTTATTTTGGGTTTGTTAGGTTTCTTTTAAGCCCAGGGACGTAGTTTACTCTGCTTGCCTCTGGGCATTGTTCTCCAATAGATAGAGGAGACACAGACTTTTGACTTGTGAATATTTATTTCACCCTGGGCAATCACTGTAGAGTTTATTCCAGTGATATAGACTAGGAAAGGGAATAACAATTTGGGGAGACCTTCTACAAAGGTTTTTCCCTATTGGACTTGGACTGGAGAGGATGTTGGATTTGGTACTCTTGTCCTTCCCTCTGAGGCTTTTCCTGGAGAGGATGTTTGTGTAAAGAGTCTAGTCTTGACCTCCCAGACCTGCTTTGCAAGAGGGTGAGTCTGGAGGCGCTTGCCTCCCAGACCTGATGCCTGGGAGGGGTATAGCTGCTGGAAGGTCCAGTTCAGGTTTCTTGAACCCCTTCCCTTTGGAAAGGGAACTGAAATAAGTCTGGCTTAGTCAATTTTTAGTATTGCTTAGAGCAGTGTTTCTCAACTCCAGTCCTCAAGGCGCCCCAATAGGTCATAGTTTCAGGATTTCCCTCAGATGAAACGGCTGTGGTAATTACTAAGGCAGTGAAACTGATCAAATCACCTGTGCAAAATAAAGGAAAGTCTGAAAACATGACCTGTTTGGACGCCTTGAGGACTGGAGTTGAGAAACACTGGCTTGAGGGTCCACAATTCGCCTGTGAGAAGGGCTGAAGATAGTTAAAGGTAGCTGTCTATCTGGCCTACTTAATGTGGAAGTCTGTCAATCGTCGTCGTCGGTGGGTGTTTGGGTGCAGCTTAAAGTGGTTCTAAAGTCAGAAAGTCTTTTATCTTAATGCATTAGGATAAAAAACCTTCTGTGTGAAGCAGCCCCCTAATATTTACCTGAGCCCCATCTCGATACAGTGATGTTGCACAAGAGTCTCGGCTGTCCAGGACTCTCTCTCCTCACTGGCTGAGACAGCAGCTGGGCGCCATTGGCTCCCGCTGCTGTCAGTCAGTGAGCCAATGAGGTGAGAGAGGGGACACACAGAGTAGCGGCTCGGCTCCGGTGCCCCCATAGCAAGCTGCTTGCTCTGTGGGCACTCATCAGGAGGGAGGGGCCATGAGTGCTGGCAAGGGACCCGATGTGACAGAACCCACTGTCACTGTGTGTTTTGGAGGGGGCTGTGGGCTGGCCTCCTACCCACAGACTATGACCCAGCAGAGAACGAGAGACTTGGGGTCAAAATGACGTTGGGATGATGTCTCTATATAAGTTGCAACCCTTCTCCCCATCCTCCCCCTCTTGTTGTGTTTAATTATGTTAAGTCATGGCACATAGACAAAAGGTGTAGTTACACATCCAAGCAGGAGGGGCTGCCTGTTTTTCATAATCCCTTTGTGTGTTTCAACTGTAGTTTCTGTTTGAATGTACAAGTGTCGAGTTTTCTAACTGTGTTTAAAGGTGTATGTTTTGTACCTAATGAACAGTTTACAGTCATGGACAAAAATATTGGCACCCCTGCATTTCTCAGATAATGCACCACTTCGCCCAGAAAATTGTTGCAATTACAAATGTTTGGGCATTCTCCTGTTTATTTCTTTTGTTTGTATTGGTATGACACAAAAAAGTGGAAAAGCAAAAAGCCAAATCTGACACATTCCAGGCAAAACTCCAAAATGGACTGGACAAAATTATTGGCACCTTCTCAAAGTTGTAAGAAATAATTGCATTCCAAGTTTGGGATGCTCCTGTAATTTGTAATCAAAGTCACCTGTATCCGGTAACACGTGCTGACAATATAGAAATCACACCGGCAACCAGTTAAAATGGTGAAAAATCTCCAGAGATCCTAATGTTCCTGTGTCCACTGGGCGCACCATTGTGAAAAAGTTTACAGCCCATGGCACTGTAGCTAATCTCCCTGGACGTAGACGAAAGAGAAAAATTGATCAAAGATTGCAACAAAGGATTGTTCGAATGGTGGATAAAGAACATTGACCACTTTCCAGACAAATTCAAGCTGACCTTTAGTCACAGGGTACATCTGTGTCAGCTCGCACTATACGTCTCCATCTGAATGAAAAGGGACAGTATGGTAGGAGACCCAGGAAGACCCCACTGCTACACAGAAACATAAAAAAGCCAGATTTAGAGTTTGCCAAAACTTAACTGAGGAAGATAAAATCCTTTTGGGAGTATGTGCTGTGGACAGACGAAACAAAATTTACAGCTTTTTGGTAAAGCCTGTCAGTCTAGTGTTGTCAGAAAAAAACGAGGCCTTCAAAGAAAAGAATACAGTCCCTACAGTAAAACATGGTAGAGTTTTGGGGTTGCTTTGCTGCTGCAGGCACTGAATGTCTTGACCGTGTGCATGGCATTATGAAGTCTGAAGACTTCCAAAGAATTCTGGGGTGCAGTGTAGGGCCCAGTGTCAGAAAGTTGGGTCTCTGTCAGAGGTCATGAGTCTTATAGCAGGACAATGACCCAAAGCACCCATCAAAAAGCACCCAGAAATGGTTTAAGACAAAGTGCTGGAGAGCACTGAACTGGCCAGCAATGAGTCCAGATCTAAATCTCGTAGAGCACCTGTAGAGAGGTCTCAAAACAGCAGTTGGGAGAAGGAACGCTTCCAATCTGAGAGACCTGGAGCAGTTGGTTAAAGAAGAGTGGTCCAAAATTCCAGTAGAGAGGTGTAAGAAACTCATTGATGTTTACAGGAAGCGATTGATTTCATTTTTTTTTCCAGGGAGTATGCTACCAACTATTAAATTGAGGGTGCCAATAATTTTGTCAAGTCCATTTTTGGAGTTTTGTGTGGAATGTGTCAGATTTGGCTTTTTGTTTCTCACTTTTTTGTGTCATACCAATACAAACAAAAGAGATAAACATGAGAATGCTCAAACATTTGTAATTGCAACAATTTTTTGGGTGGTGCATTATCTGACAGAAATGCAGGGGTGCCAATATATTCGGCCATGACTGTATGCTGTTCAGGTCTAACCCCTCAACACCTGTGTGGTTTATCTTGTGATTGAGGTTTAGGGCTGGTTATGGCGAGTCTGCCTGCTGCGGGTGCGTTTGGAGAACAGGAGACACAGGTCTGGTGGAGGTACCCGGCCAGGATATCCGAGATCCTTCACACCCGAGAAGAGGAAGATCTGGGCTGCTCTGTGCAAAACCATGGATAAAAAAAAGGAATATGTCAAGTCTCAAAATTGCATGTGCCTGTGAAACAGTAAAAAAAAAAGGCAGACAAAGTTTTTGATAAGTCCTTTATTTAAAAAAAAAAAAATTTCCCCGGTGTAGATCTATCGCCAATCACAATGACCACCGATTCGAAAAAAAAGAAAAAGAGATCCACACCAGACACTGACTCCTGCCATCTGACAGCTCCACCGCTAAATAAACGAAGGGACAGGACCACCCAGTGATGGAGTACCCTGTACTCATTCACCTAAGGGGGGGGGCAGGATCTGGGGGCCCCCTTATTAAAGGGGGCTTCCAGATTCCAATAAGCCCCTGCCCGCAGACCCCTACGACCACCGGCCAAGGTTGTGGGGAAGAGGCCCCTGTCCCCATCAGCCCTTGCCCCAAAGCACTTCCCCTTGTTGAGGGCATGTGACCTGCCGGGCTGCATGATCGGATAAGGGTCTTGTATGGATTTTAGCATGGGGGCATTAAAAAAAAAAAAACTCGCACTATTTTTGTGATTATTTATTTTTTTTAAAATGCTGACAAAGCTTTTCTTTTAGTTTCAGTTGTCAGCAGGAACCCCGCTGACAACTGATGACTTGTCAGTTTTTAAGGAGACGGTGGCCGCCCACTCCTTAACAACCAAGATAGTTACTGATTGTTAAGGACACCGGCTACCGCTGGCGTTAAATTCCCGCAAACTTTCACTACTAAAATACCACATCACTTCATAAAATAGCGCATGCAGTGTTTTAGTAGCCTTTTTCTCTGTCGTACATCACGGGACACAAAGGCACAGTAATAACTGACGGGTTATATAGGGTATCACTAGGTGATTGGACACTGGCACACCCTAACCAGGAAGTTCAACTCCCTATATAATCCCTCCCCTTACAGGGATACCTCAGTTTTTTAGCCAGTGTCTTAGGTGTTGAACGTGTAAAGATGTCCTGTGCTGAGCTCCAAAGGGAATATCCTATACTGGGGCAAGCCAAGCGAACCGGATCCATTTTAAAGTGTCCTTTCTAGGCCGAATTGGATGGTACCCGGGCCTCGTGTACGAAGAAACGAGGTTTTACCTGTAACGCTTCCTCTTTTTAGAGAGCTGGACCCCGCATTTCAGAAAATGTTTTTTCTAGGCTTATTTCTGGCCGGGTGTTTTACAGGCCCAGAACTGCGGATCCCCCTATTGGTAGGGGGCCCCAGTCTCTGAAGGTTTTCCAAACGGAGCCCACCATGAGAGGTGAAGATTGGGTCTGTATAACAGAATCCTGCGGCTGGATAAGGTAAGGGAGATTCCATAGATTTTTTTAATTCTAGTAGGTTTCTCCTTTAAGTAAATGCATGCTATGCCTATTGTCGCCACCGGGGGCTGTAAAAGAGCACATACCTTCTCATGCTGATTGTCTGTCTCGATGTTCACGCTGCACAAGCTCCTCCAGCCGAGCTCCAGGTAGGATGGGATGGGGGGTTCTCCTCTGGCTATTCCCCCCAGAATAGGGGGAGGCCGCAGGTGGTCTGTGAGGCGGTAGTATACCGCACTATCACTGCCACCGCCATTGCCACGTGCAGGCCCCATCACTGCCGGCCTCTCTCCTTCCTTCCCCACCCCCAGCCTTTTCTCCACGCTTGTCCAGGAGGGTCGGCTCGCACGGGAAGAGCACGGTTTTTTGAAAAACGTGGGGGGGGGGGCGGAGCGTCAGCGCGGTGTCCAGCGTGCTCAGACGCCCACATGCAAGGCTATAAGAGGCACACTTTACAGGTGCACACAGCCTTTGGAGGGACACAGAGCTGACGATCGTATGTAAGGTGGGACACAGGCATTCTCCTAGGCAGCATTTACTAAGGAAACACTAGACTGGGCATTTGGTAGCAGGGCTGTTGCCGGACTACATCGCTCAGCAGTCAGTGTTCATTTTGTGATACCTCCACCTTGTTGCTTTGCACTATGGGTAGAAGAGGTTCAAATACCCCAAGAACCAGAGGCTCTAGGGGATCTCCTTCAGGTTCTGAGGACCCCCTTTCTGCAGCATCTTCCCCCCCTGAGGGGCCAGGGACGGCTAGCCATGGAGAGCCGTTGGGGTCAGGGGCTACACCTGCTTCTGGCACTTCAGCCCCTGTATACATTACACAGGAGGTTTTTTCCTCAACCATTAATGGTTTAGAGGAAAGATTAATGGCCGTAATTGCATCTTCACTCAGTGGAAGAAAACGCACTAGGTCTTCCTCTGTTTCCCAGGACCCTCAGGCAGAGGAGCTCTGGGATAGGGGAGAAGAATCCCTTTCAGAGGATCGGGATGGGATGGATGATTCCTCTTCTGAGGAATCAGGTGGTGAGGGACCCTCTTCAGCTTCCCAGGAGGAGAAGGTCTTAGTGCAGATCCTTGCTGGATTGGTCCGCTCCACATTTAAGTTGCCCGTATCTGAATCAGTTAAAGTACCCTCTTCTTCTTTGGGGTCACTGAAACCGCCTCAAACAGCACATGCTTTTCCTGTTCATAATTTACTTGAAAAGCTCATTTATTCTGAGTGGGATCACCCAGATGTTTTTTTCAGCCGAAAAAGTTTTCAACACTTTATCCAATGGAAGAAAAGTTTATTAAAATGTGGGGAATACCGGCCGTTGATGCCGCCATTTCCTTCGTAAATAAAAATCTGACTTGTCCTGTAGACGATGCTCAGGGATCCTGTGGATAAAAAGATGGAGTCCCTGTTGAAGGATGTTTTCTCCTTAGCAGGTTCAGTGGCTCAACCTGCAGTAGCAGCGATTGGAGTCTGTCAATACTTAAGAGACCATGTTAAGCAGGTCATCAAAGTTCTACCTGAACAGCAGGCCCAGGGGTTGGCTAACCTTCCAGCGGCCTTATGTTTTGTTGTTGACGCCATCAGAGATTCTATCATCCAAACCTCTCGTCTTTCACTTGGGTTGGTGCATATGCGTACAATCTTATGGTTGAGAAATTGATCAGCTGAAGCACCATGTAAGAAGCTTCTGGCTGGGTTTCCATTTCGTGGTGCAAGGTTGTTTGGAGAAGACTTGGATAACTATATCCAAAGGATCTCTTGTGGGAAAAGCACTCTCTTACCTGTTAAGAAAAAGAGTAAGCGTCCCTCTTTCAAACGGACTCTTTCCTCAGCGCCAGGGGCATCAGCCTTCCAGGCAGTCGCGACGGCCTCCTCCGTCTGGGTCAAGAAACAAGAGTCAACCCCAGGGACAAAAGAAGTCCTGGGGGAAGAAGTCTACTAGACAAGACACTAAGGCCTCTTTATGAAGGGGCGCCCCCGCTCGCTCGAGTGGGGGGAAGACTGCTACAGTTCTCAAAGCTCTGGCAGGAGGACTTCCAGGACAGATGGGTAATCTCCACGGTAACCTTAGGGTACAAACTGGAGTTCCAAGAATTTCCCTCTCCTCGTTTCCTCAGATCAAATGTCCCCAGGGATCCAGAGAAGAAGCAGTCGCTCCTTCTAGCGTTAGAGCGGCTTTTGTCGCAAGAGGTCATTATGGTGGTTCCCACGAAGGATCAAGGATTGGGCTTTTATTCCAACCTTTTTACAGTCCAAAAGCCAAATGGGGGTGTCAGACCCATTCTGGATCTAAGGGATCTATATTGATTCCTAAGGATTCGGTCCTTCTGCATGGAATCAATTCGGACAGTAGTCTCCATCCTGCAGGGAGGAGAATTTCCGGCATCGATAGACATCAGAGATGCATATCTGCATGTGCCCATTTCTCCTGCTCATCAGAAGTTTCTGCGCTTCGAGATAGGAGGGCGTCATTTCCAGTTTGTGGCTCTGCCTTTCGGGATAGCCACTGCACCTCGAGTGTTTACAAAGATCTTGGCTCCTCCTCTGGCCAGATTAAGGGCCCAGGGTATAACTGTCATAGCATACCTAGACGACCTGCTCTTGATAGACCAGTCAGTAGCCTCTTTGAACGGGAACTTGAGGACCACAGTCAAGTATCTGGAACACCTAGGTTGGATTCTCAACCTAGAAAAATCTTTCCTAAAACCAGTAAGAAGACTGGAGTATTTGGGTCTGATCATAGATACAAGCCAGGAGAGAAAGTATTTCTACCTCAGGCAAAGATTACTGCTTTTAAGGAGCTGATTCTGGTAGTCAGGACCAAAAAGGGTCCTTCTGTCCGCCTTTGTATAAGGCTGCTAGGAAAGATGGTGTCTTCATTCGAAGCAGTTCCCTATGCTCAGTTTCATTCAAGACTGCTGCAACACAGTATCCTGTCGGCCTGGAACAAGAAGGTTCAGGCATTAGACTTTCCGATGCACCTGTCTCATGCTGTGCGTCAGAGCCTCAATTGGTGGTTAATACCCCAAAACCTGCAGACGGGGAAATCCTTTCTACCGGTTACCTGGATGGTGGTAACAACGAATGCCAGTCTTTTGGGTTGGGGAGCAGTTCTGGAACAGTCTGCGGTCCAGGGGGTATGGTCCAAAACCGAGAGGACCTTACCTATTAACATTCTGGAGATCCGTGCGGTATATCTAGCCTTAAAAGCCTGGACTCTCAGGCTACAGGGTTGCCCAGTCAGGATCCAGTCCGACAATGCCACAGCAGTGGCTTATATCAATTATCAGGGAGGCACCAGGAGCCGAGCTGCTCAAAGAGAGGTGAACCAGATCTTAGTCTGGGCAGAGAAGCAGGTGCCATGCATATCGGCAGTCTTCATTCCAGGGATAGAGAACTGGCAGGCGGACTATTTAAGTCGCCAGCAGTTACTCCCAGGGGAATGGTCTCTGCATCCAGACATCTTTTGGGCCATATGCCAAAGATGGGGGGTTCCAGATGTAGATCTCTTTGCATCCCGATTCAACAAAAAGTTAGACAGGTTTGTGGCAAGGACAAAGGATCCGCTTGCATGTGGGACAGATGCGTTGGTGATTCCGTGGCATTGGTTCTTACTGATTTATGCATTCCCGCCTATTCTGCTATTGCCACGACTCCTTCGCAGGATCAGGCAGGAAAGGAAGTCGGTACTTCTGGTAGCCCCCGCTTGGCCCAGGAGGACTTGGTATGTAGAAATAGTAAGGATGACGGTGGGTTCCCCGTGGACCCTACCGTTATGCCCAGACCTGTTGTCCCAAGGTCCAGTGTTCCATCCTGCCTTACAAACGCTAAATTTGACGGTTTGGCTATTGAAACCCACATTCTGAAGAATCGAGGGCTTTCAGGTCCTGTGATATCTACCTTGATCAATGCAAGGAAGCCAGCTTCCAGAGCAATTTATCATAGAGTCTGGAAAGCTTATGTATCCTTGTGTGAATCCAGGGGTTGGCATCCCAGAAAATATGTGATGGGTAGAATTCTTGATTTTCTACAATTGGAATTAGAGATGAAGCTGGCCTCGAGTACCATCAAGGGCCAGGTCTCGGCCTTATCAGTATTATTTCAATGGCCACTTGCTTCACATTCTTTGGTCCGAAACTTTATGCAGGGGGTGACGCGTCTTAATCCTCCGGTTAAGGCGCCCCTAACCCCCTGGGACTTAAATTTGGTTCTGTCTGTTTTACAGAAACAGCCTTTTGAACCAATACGTCAGATTCCTTTGGTCTTGTTGACAAGAAAGTTAATTTTTCTGGTAGCCATTTCTTCTGCTAGAAGAGTATCAGAATTAGCAGCTCTTTCCTGTAAAGAGCCTTATTTGATTGCACACAAGGATAGAGTAGTATTGCGCCCTCATGCTAGTTTTTTACCGACGGTGGTTTCAGATTTTCATCTAAACCAAGACATTGTTCTGCCTTCCTTTTTTCCAGATCCCTGTTCTTCGGAAGAAAGGTCACTACATTCTTTGGATGTAGTAAGAGCAGTAAAGGCCTATCTGGAAGAAACTGCTCAAATTCGCAAAACGGATGTTTTGTTCGTGCTGCCAGAGGGTCCCAATAGGGGACAGGCAGCGTCAAAAGCTACCATTTCTAAATGGATTCGACAATTGATTATTCAAGCTTACGGTTTGAAACAGAAGATTCCTCCGTTTCAGATCAAGGCACATTCCACAAGGGCTATTGGTGCTTGGGCAGTGCATCACCGGGCCTCTATGGCTCAAATCTGCAAGGCCGCAACCTGGTCTTCAGTCCATATATTCACCAGATTTTATCAGGTGGATGTGAGAAGGCATGAGGATATCGCCTTTGGGCGTAGTGTGCTGCAGGCAGCGGTACAGGGTCCTCAGGTCTGATTGCACCCTACTTGGTTGTGGTTCCCCTCCCCTCAGATAGCATTGCTCTGGGACATCCCATCAGTTATTACTGTGGCTCTGTGTCCCGTGATGTACGAGAAAGAAAATAGGATTTTTTATAACAGCTTACCTGTAAAATCCTTTTCTTTTGATGTACATCACGGGACACAGAGATCCCGCCCCTCTTCTAATACACTTATATTGCTTTGCTACAAAACTGAAGTATCCCTGTAAGGGGAGGGATTATATAGGGGGTTGAACTTCCTGGTTAGGGTGTGCCAGTGTCCAATCACCTAGTGATACCCTGTATAACCCATCAGTTATTACTGTGGCTCTGTGTCCCGTGATGTACATCAAAAGAAAAGGATTTTACAGGTAAGCTGTTATAAAAAATCCTATTTTTTGTGAATGACAAAAACATTTTTGAACATTGTGGAGCGATTATTTACCGCATTTCTTAAAGTGGTAGATAACGCTTTGTGACTGGAGCCTACTATTTACTAGAAGTGCGATAAATTATTTTTGCTGCTGTTATCTGATAAAAAAATCTTCCTCCTCTGATGCTCCCCACCTTTTCTGCTACAATCTTCCAGTGTTGCAGGAGGTAAGACATCTGAAAGAGCTGGAGTGCCCAAATGTCCATCCTTTCTGCTCCCCTCCGCCATCCAGAGATGCTGTACTATCACTCATATGAATGAAAAATGGTCATTCATACTAGGTGGATCTTTCAATCGTCTAACTTACCATTTATATATTGTTGGGGTCGAGGGGGAGAGAAAGCACAAGGGACGCATCACACTGATATTATTGTAATACTAAAGTCTTGTTATTTTTTTTGTTTAAAAATAACTAACATGTTATACTTACCTGCTCTATGCAGTGATTTTGCACAAAGCAGCCTAGATCCTCCTCTTCTCGGGTCCCTCGCCGGCTTTCCTGGCCCCTCCCTCCTGCCCCCACAGCAAGCAGCTTGCTATGAGGCACCCGCTGTGCCGTGTGTCCATTCAGGCACGAAGCCGTGGCTCGGCCCTGCCCCCCCTCTTCTCTGATTGGTTAACTGGCTTTAATTAACATCAGATGGCACCTGCTGTGTCTCAGCCAATCAGGGGGGAGAGTCCCGGACAGCCGAGTCTCTTGTGCAACATCACTGGACCGAGATGTGGCTCAAGTAAGTATTAGGGGGACTGCTGCACACAGAAGGTATTTTTTTATCTTAATGCATAGAATGTATTACATTGATTGTAAAGCTGGAAGGTTTTTTTTATCTTAAAGCCTTCTATGCTGTAAGATAAAAAGCTTTCTTTGTGCAGCAGGCCCCATAATACTTACCTGAGCATCATGTCTATCTAGCGATGTCCACGAATGCCTTGTCAGTCCGGGACTCTCCCTCCTGATTGGCTGAGACACAGCAGCAGTGCCATTGGCTCCTGTTGCTGTCAATCAAACTTGACAAGCAGAAGAGAGAGAAGGGGGTAAGGCCAAACAGCAGCTCAATGTCTGAATGGATACATTGAGCTGCAGCTCGGCTCGGGTGCCCCATAGCAAGCTGCTTGCTGTGGGGGCACTCAACAGGAGGGAGGGGCCAGAAGCTCCAGCCAGGGACCTGAGAAGAGGAGGATCTGGCTGCTCTGTGCAAAACCACTTTACAGAGCAGGCAAGTATAACCTGTTTGTTATAAAAGAAAAATGAGACTTTACAAGCACTTTAAGATAAAAAACCTGCCTTTACAACCACTTTAAGTAATTTCCCTTGTGCTAATTATTTTTTTTAATTAAGCTTAGACTTTATTACAAGCTATTTTTAAATGCTGACGTTCATTGCTGTGGTTGACACGTTTGTGAGTAAGTGCTAACATTAACCACTTCATTCCTGGCGTACAGTCAAATGACGTCCACAGATGGGATCTCCCATCCTGGGCGAGTGTCACATGACATCCTCCACTTACCACCGGTATAGGGGGTGCGCACGCCCGCCGCGTCACTGAGGAGCCGATGCGCGTGCCCAGTGGCTGCGATGTCCGCCGGGCAACCGCGATCGCGCCTGACAGAGCAGGAACGTGGATCTGTGTGTGTAAATACACAAATCCACGTTCTGTCAGGGGAGAGAAGACAGATTGTGTGTTCCTAGTATATAGGAACACCGATCGGTCTCCTCCCCAAGTCAGTCCCATCCCCCCACAGTTAGAACACACAGTGAGGGAACACATTTTACCCCTTGATTGCCCCCTAGTGTTAACCCCTTCCCTGCAAGTGGGATTTATACAGTAATCAGTGGCTATTTATAGCACTGATCACTGTAAAAAATGTCAATGGTTTCAAAAAAGTGTCCGATCTGTCCGCTGCAATGTCGCAGTCCTGATAAAACTCGCAGATCGCCGCTATTACTAGTAAAAAAAAAAAAAATTATAAAAATGCCATAAATCAATAACCTGTTTTGTAGGCGCTATAACCTTTGCGCAAACCATTCAATATGCTCTTACTGCGATTTTTTTTTTTTTTTTTACCAAAAATATGTGTAAGAATACATATCGGCCTAAACTGAGGAAAACCATTTTTTTTTAATTCTTTTTTAAATTGGGGATATATATTATAGCAAAAAGTAAAAAAATATTGCATCAAAATTGTTGCCCTTTTTTTGTTTATAGCGCAAAAAATAAAAACCGCAGAGGTGATCAAATACCAGCAAAAGAAAGCTCTATTTGTGGTAAATGATAAAAATGTCATATGAGTACAGTGTTGCATTACCGCGCAATTGTCATTCAAGGTGCGACAGCGTTGAAAGCTGAAAATTGACCTGGGCAGGAAGGGGGGGGGAGTGCCCAGTATCGAAGTGGTTAATTTGCATCACCAGCACACCATAGGTTTACAAACCTTTACTAACCCCCTTAGAACTCACCACATCAATGAAGCACAATGTTTCAGGAACATGCACACATTGAAGATCGGGTAGCTATAATGTGACTCTTCTAGGGTAAACGCCTAAGCTGATCTAAATTGGACAACAAAAATAAATTTGGACAACAATAAATAAATTTGCCTATACTGCCTTTCTTCATTGGTAGTGCTGTTGTGAATCAGTATAAAAAGTGCATCTGTGCAATTATTGGCACCTAGGACATTCTCAGAAGGAAGTTTTAAAATGTTCCGCATTATTTTAACATGTTCTGCTAAAGGCAGAACACCATGCACATTGAGATTGATTGATTGTTTTTTTTTTTTTTTTTTTGAGGAAATATTGTGTTTATATTATGTGGTCAGTTTTAGATGAAAACTTCTTAGGACCGGTTAACACCAGAACGCTGTGCAGGATAGGTGCATACTGTGGGAAACGTGCATGGAACATGCCTTTCCCTCACCAAGCACAAAAGGCACTGCCTTTGTGATCTGCTGTGGGTGCCAATGTAATGTTAATGGCATCCCAAACGCAGATTGCAAATGCAATGAATGGACTGCATTCCTCTGTTGTTCAAGTGTGAACCAACTCTTAGGGCTCTTGTAACTCTCCCAAAACAGAGCTGGCCATACACTGTGCAAATGTTGGCCAGATCCTGATGAGCCAGCCAAGAATCAATCCATTGGTGTGTTCCTGTGGACACCCTTCACCCAATATTCTTCAATTGAAAGATCAAAGAAAGATGGAATATTTTCAGCCAAGCAGCTGAAACCACAACAAATTTTCATCCGTTCATATGCAGCCATTGTATGGCGGTGACTGTCAGAATACAACAGACACAGTGTGACATTCATCCATGCATGATTTATAGCTTGAACGGAGAACTCTGTTAGATATTCTTCAATCAGTCTACAGGTTGAAGAGAATCGCCAGCCCTAAAAAAAAAATGATATCGTGATCATTGCTGCAGCAATGACTGAGATATCACCCTTCCAATCCAGTGAAGTACTGGTGCATTGCTGGATGGTGTTAAAGTGGCAATCAAGTGGCAATCAACACTCACATTTGGGTCTGTGTTCAATATGTACAAACTGGAGCTGCATGGTACTTTAAAAGCTTTAACAAAGCATGCCGAAAGCGCTGCACATACTTTGTCAAAGTTTGCTGTTATACATTATGCTCTTATACATTCTGAAGCTTGTGTGAAACAGGCCTTATGGTTTGTGCTCCTATCTATACCTACACTTGCAACTGTTAATACTAGGTGAACAAGCACCCAAAACAATACAGTGGATATTGAATTTGTTTATATCTTATGACACTTTTTGGATTAATGACACAAGTTTAAGTTTTAAGGACTGTGCAACAATATGATTTTATTCTTTACTGGGCAACTTTAAATCAGGTAGGGCAACATCCTGTTAAAGATTTAGAAAATGTGGGGCTTTTGATATATAAAATTAGGAAAAACATTGGAAGTTTTGAAATTATATTAACTTTAATCCATCATACAAAGGCACGTTTCATGATTATACAACAGAAAGTATCATATATGAGGTGTCTGTGTTTTCCTCCTAACAACCTAGCTCCATTAAATGCGCTAGTGTGATGATGACTGGTTTCTAGGAGAGAAATAGACCATGATCTTCAGTCAGACTGTTTATTCATCAATGTTAAAAAATAGCAACTCTGAGAAAATAACTGAATTTTTTATAATACCAACAAGGCTTCAAAGGCATTCACTCATCGCTGAGTACAGCTTGAAGGATTTCAGAAGATCCAGCAGATTCGTTGGACAAGACTCGCATATAAAACTCTTTTATCTTGATCCTGGCCTAATAGTTGGCCTATGGAAGGTAACTATTGAATATATTTAAATAGATTTTTGATGATTTTTCTGTTGTGTCCCTTTATGATAATGGGAACAATTGTTCGGGATAATGGAGGTCAAGAGCAACATTATTTCAAGAAAGATTCTAAAAATATTAGCGACATTTTTTGTTGTTATTCTTTACTCGTACACAGGTAAAAAGATCAGTCTATCTTGATTGGTGTATGAGTATTTTCTGATTACACTTTGTTTAGCCCTCCTCTTTCTTCATATTGTGCCAAAAGTGAATATTTGTCTTTAGGTATTTTTTTTTTACTCTTCATGAGTGCACACATTTATTTTCTCCTACTTTATGCACCTAGAGTTTTAGGATATGCATTTTTTCCTAAGTCATGCCACTAGGTACATAAAATAAATTAATACAGTTTAAAAAGTATATAGAGTCTTTATAGTACTGTCACATTTATTATCTTTATTATTATTATTTATCAGCACTAGAACATAACATTTATCTTCATCATACAGTACAAGACACAGGCTTGATATTCATTGACACTGGGTTATAGAATGGTACCTTAACTACCTAAATTTTCACCACCTTCCAGTCCACTTTCAAAATTGATCAGTCCATGTCCTGACTATCTCATTTCTTGAGGCCCTAAAATGCCAGAACAGTACAGATAACCCCTTTTTGTAAAGTAGGCAGTCCAAGGTATTTAGTAAGAGGAGTGATGGATTTTTTGTCGCAATTTTTTGGAAAATATTTTTTTTTTTTTTTTTTACACAAAGTTAATATTTTAACATGTTATTTCTCACACAAAGCATGACTTGGCAAAAGCAAACTTACAATTACACCTCAAAACACATTCTACTACGTTTCTTGGGTAACCTAGATGCATAGAGGGACCCCAAATCCAAGGAGCACCTTCAGGCATTCACCCAAAACATGACACCATTTTGGAAAGAAAACACTCCAGGGTATTTTATGAAAGGTATGGTGAGTCTTTTGAAGCGTTAGTATTTTGCCAAATGTTTTTGGAAAATGCAGAAAGAAAATATTTCTCTTATGTTCATTGATGGACACAGCTGCTTCTTCTTTATCCATGACACGACAGGGTTTTATAACCCCATCTATAGGAGTAGGACTCTAGGCAGAAAAAAGACTCAGCACTGCCTATGGGCAGTCCTCTCTGGGCATAAAACCCCCTCTCTGCTATAGGCCTCCAGTCATTCTGCCTAGTGTCTTTAGGAGTATGGAAGTGTTGTTTTCTACTGGGAATTGTGGTCCCACATCTTTTTTCTTTTTTTTTTTCTTTTTTTTTAAATAGAATTTTGGCTTATTTTCCTGCCAAGATCTTCTATTAACAGTCGGGCTGTGTGACAGGCTGGATAATCTAGATCCAGTGGTTACCCCAGTCTGACCAGCAAACACGTGCAGACCATTAGCTCCGCGCTTGGTAAGCCACGACGATACCCCACGGAACGGGGCGGCCAGCGAATTAAACATCTCATGGGGACACATATGACTGGGTAGAAATGAAATGTAGCGCTAATGAAAGTAACCAATAATAAAAAACACATCAGTAATGGTAGCCATTAGTAAAGGGCCATGGCTTGACGTGGTATAAGGTGAATAGTGAATAAGATGTAATAATGTCCCAATGTGTGGCCATGGGTCAGACAATGAAAAGTCCAAGAATAAACTGTATACAGAATGTTGCACTGGTGCAGGAATCTTCTCCTCTGTGTCTCATAGATAATACGATCATATAATGGGAATAGATGAAATACGCTAACCAGAGGAAGTGGATTCGGACGCCGGTTGAAGTCCATGTGGACGAAACGCGTCGGGCGAGCCTTACTCTTCCCTACACTTGTTTTTACCTTTTTTACGTGATCACGCTTTTTATATTGTTTGATTATTGGTGATACCCAATAAACATACGTCATTTGATCTACACTATTGGCGTTTTTTACATCTTTTTGGGAACCACCCATACTCTGGAGACTCTCCCGTGGCCGTGACCCTTCCTCAGTCCTTGGAATTGGCAGCCACGACAGTGATTACAGAGGAAAGATCCCCCTCGAGATCCGGGGTTCCTGCGAACAACCATTGTCCATCAAGAATCTCTGAGCCTGTTTGATTCGGTGTCACCGGCATCCGAATCCACTTCCTGGACTTCTTGGACTTTTCATTGTCTGACCCATGGCCACACATTGGGACATTATTACATCTTATTCACTATTCACCTTATACCACGTCAAGCCATGGGCCTTTACTAATGGCTACCATTACTGATGTGTTTTTTATTATTGGTTACTTTCATTAGTGCTACATTTCATTTCTATTTTCGTGTAAAATATTGGTCAGATTTATGTAGCTGCTTTTCTTTGGTGATTGGGTTAGCGCAGTGTTACTTTTATTTTCCTTGAGACATATGACTGGGTGCCTATAGTCCGTGTCACAGTGCTCCAATCCCCCATCATTTGGGGATGGCAGCTATTAGACAAGTCATATCTCAGACACACAAAGATGATAGGAAGTTGAATGAATTAATTTTGATGGCACTAAAATTCTGTGCCACAATGTGTTCTCCTTTGATGGCTCCCATTTTCTCCTGGTGCAGGGGGTATCGATGGGACATTATGTGCCCCGTCCTATGCTAACCTGTACCCGGGGGAATGGGAGCAGTCCTTAGCCGATGAATCTTAGCCCCTTACGAGCCATACAGCGGCATGGTTCTGCTATATTGATGATATTTTCATATTGTGGGAGGGTTCAGTGACAGATTTGAAATGGTGTATTTCGTCAATGAATCATAACTCTTTCAACTTAAATTCACCATGACATTCAGTGAGATTAACATCACTTTTGTAGATGTTACAATAACGAAAAATAGTGATGATAGCCTGTCGAGTAGTCTTTATCGTAAGCCAACAGCAAGCAATACGATCCTACATGCCTCAAGTCTACACCCACAGTCTCCTATAAGGTCAATTCCATACAGTCAATATCTAAGAATTAAACGCAACTGTTCAAATTGGGAAGCCTTTCTTCGAGAGGCAGGGGAGTTGAAGCAAAGACTCCTCATGAGAGGATACTCCCATACCTCCTTGAAGAAGGCATTCAAATGTGCCAATAACCAGGTGAGACGGGATCTATTATTTAGTAAGAAAAAAAACAGATATCGCACAAACAACGGGAATTATCACGAAATACAACAAACAACATAAAGCAATCAGGTAAATTATTGAGAAGTTCTGGCACTTACTACGTATAGATCCCACTTTAAACGCACATATATCAGAAACTCCAGCTATCAAATACCGAAGGGAAAAATCAGTCAAAGACCAACTTTTCCACAGTGAATTTGTAGGTGTATATAGGAATGACCCCTGCAAAAGACTTGGCACATTCACATGTATCAGTTGTTCAATCTGCCAATACATGAACACCCGACAAAACATTATACTCAATGGACGTATACATAAACCACAACATTTCGCTAACTGCAAAACGGAAGGGGTAGTTTATCTCCTGACATGTCAATGTAATTGCTTCTACGTAGGCAAAACAAAATTTGTATTTTCCAAAAGAGCTAGTAGACATGTGACCTGTATGAAAGTGGCAAACCCTGACCTTACTCTGGGTAGGCATGTCATCAACTGCCACCAGAGGAGATTCCCCAAAATATAGTTCCTTATTTTGGATAGGATCCATCCCAGTCCCACAGGTGGAGATTAAAACAAGCTCCTACTACAGCGCGAATCGCGCTGGATTGAGGAGCTTGGGGCAAATTGGACTCAATGAACAGATGAGTTTTTGACCCTTCCTTGAGGGCTTTGCCTCAGGAGGGTGCAAAAAGGAATGACCTCAATTACTGACTCTTTCTCCCTGCTTGCAGTTTACCATCATACCATGGGCAGCTCAACAATGGTTTGTGAAACTTTAAGGTGCCTTTTGATGATTTAATGTTGTGTAATTCTGTTGAATGTATACTTTCACTGTGGTGACCGGTGGCACTTCCGTCCCACCCAGCTCACCGGGGCCCTCCCGCCTATGCTGGCAGCCTTATTGTGGCCCGGGGGGGGGGGGGGACGGCTTTCCCGAGTTGCCCAATCACGTTGGGCGGCCGGGGCCCGTTTGCGCCGTGGACGCCTTTACTGTGTCGGTGGGCAGCCTTTGTTGGACGTTTTCCCCTTGTTTACCATAGGAAGAGGGGGACGCTCTGCAGTTGAAGCTCGAGGTATCTTCAGGCGGTGCGCCTGTGCCATTGCCAGGCGCTAATTTGTGTACTATCTGATGTGGACAGCTCAGAGGGCTGTCCCATCAGCTCCATGCATGCGCGCCAGGTCCGTTCGGACGTGACGCGCCCACATGAGTGGCAGACGTGACGTAATTATTATTATTATACAGGATTTATATAGCGCCGACAGTTTACGCAGCACTTTACAACATGAGGGCAGACAGTACAATCACAATACAATTCAATACCGGAGGAATCAGTGGGCCCCGCTTGTTAGAGCTTACAATCTAGGAGACGTAATGACATCACACACCACTCCTATTTTAGGTCGAACACCCCTATGGATGCTGCGTTGCTGCCATCCTGTGACACAGCCGTGGCTACCCGGACACTCCAAAGATAGGCTAATTGCCCTGTTTGGATATTAGGGGAACGCTCGGTTTACTTCAGTGGATGATTGGATCCCTGGGGAGTCTCCGGATGTTCCCCACCCTGGATACTAGTGTCATTTTGTGGCCTATGGGGGAGTTTTCATTACATCCCCTTCCAAATAGTTATAATGGGCTTATATGGGTCTCCTTTTTATCTCCTACTACAGTGCCCCAGTGTGTTGCACCTATTGGGTGATCACCATTAGTACACCTGAATCCGCGGTTGCCAATCTTGATATACTTGTGTGGAACAGTGGGGGCCCACCAATTCGCCCTATTAGCCCACTCCAAGGCATAGGGTGCTCTCCATTTTCGTGGCTGCTGTCGTTGACCACATGGTGGGACCGTCTTGCTGACTGTGACCCTGGTAGGTGAGTTTCATCACACCTGCCATTTCCTGTCACTAAAAGTGTCTCTTGTTTTGTATAACAAAAAAAATCAAAGGTAATAGTGCGCCAACCAAAACAAAGGAAGAGCTGCCAACACAACAATCAGACAAATTGTGGTACAGATATGGTGTGGATAAGTGTGGCGCTAAAAAACAAGAAAATATATAAATGTACGTTAGTGAGCAAAGTCATACAGAATATCCTCTGAAAGACAATATGCACAATAAAGTGTCTTAATGAAACTTAATCGTAAGTGGAAGTGACAGCAATATATACCCTATAGTAATTGGATAGAAATGCACAAGTGAGACGTATATAAGCTGTTAGCTGACACTGGCAGGAAAAGGTGAAAAAAGTGAACAGGATATAAAGAGATCCTACAGCTACTACACATCCCAATGATGGGAAGGAGTAGTAAAATAAATAAAGGTAAAGCAAAAAAAAAGTTGATATCAAATTTCTAAGACATCATTAAACTATATTGCCCCCAAATGTGTTGTCAAAATAGATGGTGAGAAAGTGGAACTAAAAATATTAAAATTGTGGGCTGGGAACATATGGACTAGTGCTAGAACATCAGACATAAACTCATAAGTTGCTGATATAACTAAAAGTCCAGAAATCAATGGATGTACATCTGGAGAAAAGATCAACAACAACCGAAAATGGCAATAGGAGTCCCTTAAATCTGGGAATGGCATCCACAGGATGGGGTTTTCCAGCTTGTATGTGAAAGGGATAGGTAAAGGTACCCTTACCAGCAGTGGTGGACTCCCAGCCGGCGGCTTGGGAGTCAGACAGGCTTGTAATGGAGCAGGGGAAACAGCTCTTTGTCCCCAATGACCGAAGTTGATAGGAGAACTAAGGCACTCACCAACTGACACTCTCTGGTCTCACTGACTCTCGGCTTCGATGGTGCAGGTGAAGGGCTGCTCACCACAGATTGAACTCCATGAAGTAGGTAAAAATCCTCAAGGGAAAAGAGATCAAAAAGGGAGGCTCCCCATGGTGTGAATCAGCTTATTAAAAAGCTTATTTAAAATAAAGTAGTAAAAATACACTCTGGCTCATAAGTAAAAGTCAGGTATAAAACGGTTTAAAAAGCGCTTGGATCAAATGGTGGCAAGACAGGCATAGCAAATCCAACGCGTTTCGTCCGATAGGACATCAACAGGGGTATATATACCCCTGTATATATACCCCTGTTGATGTCCTATCGCCACACTTACCCACACCATATCTTGTTTTGTATATATCCCTTATTACATGCTATGACCAATATGTCTTATTTCTAGAATACTGTGATCCATTTGTAACAGTGACCCTGATGAAGGGATGTACTTTGTCCTGAAACGCGTCGGCCCTTCTGGACCACTGAATAGAATATTACCTTTTAACGTCTCTTCTGTCAATTGTTTGCCTCAAAAGTCCCAATAGTACCAGGGGGTACTCCTTGTTCTATATCCATAGCAGGGATGTTGGCAACACCAGATGGCTTGCATGGGTGATCACTTTTTTGTGTCACAGTGCTATCCCAGGCCTGACAGCCTCCCCCACTTTGGTAGAGAGAAGAATCTGTCACGGGAGCCTTAACCGCAAGCTCTGCTGGATTGGTAAGTAGATGCCCCCTCCCTTCTATCTTTGTACGCGGTGTGGGGCGCAGGTACTCCCTGGGGTAGTTGGTCCTGCAGGCTCCCCTTCACCCCCCCTCTCTTGGCAGCTTACCAGGTTCGGTGCATCGTCCTGCTTGCCATCCGCCCTGGGGGGTGCAGGTTCGGGTTGGTCACGCATGCTGCCTATGGGAGTTACTGGGTCCCCCTGCATCTTACTCTCTCTGTGACTGTCCTCTGTCCGTCCTGCCGCTCCAGTGTCCCCGGGCTGGGGAGGCCTAGTACTACTACAGGGGGGTGCCGCCTACCTTCTCTGCCTCCCCTCTGGGTTCTGGTAGTCCACGTGTGGTCGCCATGTGGCTCTGATCGGCCGACGGCCTTGTTTGTGGAGCCACAGCCTCCATTTTCCTTTCGCTTGGAGACATCTCTGCTCTTGTTCACTGCTGGCCATGCTCAGCGGCGAGTCTCCTGTAGCCCTTGAAGGCAGTCCTATCCCTCCTTCTGAGGGTCAGAGGGTGTGGGGGCAGTCCCTAAAAATTGAGGAGCACACGTGGGGGACCTTTGTAGCCTCTGGTGGTCCGGTGGTGAGTCCCTTTTGGGGGTTCTCCCTTTCTCTCTGCTGGGCAGCTTGGGGGTGGTCTCTCCTGCCTTAGGACTTTGAGGGGTCCCTGTTTGCAGCAGTGCCCATCGGCTTGTGTGGTCCCCATGGGGTCTCTAGAGCACTCTCCGCCATCTGGACACCAGGCAAGCAAGCAGTGCCCCTCCGTCATTGCCTTCTTCCTTGAACTGTCCTGAGCCTGAATCGGGCTCCGCTGCCGGTTCTAGATTGCTGCGGAATCAGGTGACTTATCCCCTGCTCCTCAGATGGGTCCTCCGCCTCTGTTGCTGCACAGGAGAAGGCACTAGTCATTACTCTCATTGATGCTGTGCGGGAAATGTTTATAATTGAGGATTCCGCGGGAACGTCTGCTGTGGTGCCTATCTCCTTGGTATGCACAAGCCAGCTCAGGCTGCTAAGGTTTTGCCTTATCCCGCATATTTGGACAAAAATTGTATCAAGAAGCAGGGATTGTCCGGAGTGCCTGTTTGTACTTCCCAAGTGCTCCGCGTTATGCTACCCCTTTAAGGAGGCCCTTCTGAAGAAGTGGACGACTATGCTGGTGGTGAATTCACCTATTTTCCCGGCTCAATACAGCCACAGTGATCCTGGTGGAGGAATCGCTCTCGCTCTCTCTCTCTCTCTCCCCCGCTCTCTCTCCCTCCCCCGCTCTCTCTCCCCCTCTCTCTCCCACTCTCGCTCTCTCTCCCCCTCTCGCTCTCTCTCCCCCTCTCTCTCTCGCTCTCTCTCCCTCTCTCGCTCGCTCTCCCTCCCTCTCTCGCTCGCTCTCCCTCCCTCTCTCGCGCTCTCTCTCTCTCCCTCTCCTCCTCGCTCTCTCTCCCTCCCTCTCCTCCTCGCTCTCTCTCCCTCCCTCCCTCTTCCTCCCCCCCTCTTCCTCCCCCCTCTCCCTCTCCCTCCCTCTCTTCCCCCTTTTAAGAAACTGCAGGGTTGAGGTGTGTCCATTATCGGGAAGGCTCAAAGAGCACAGCGGTGGCACTGGAAGCGTCTCCCATTCTGCAATTGGCGGAAAGGTTTGTTCCCGCACTGGAAGTGTCTCCCATTCTGCGATGGGCGGAAAGGTTTGTTCTTGCTCTGTCCACCGTGCACACTCCGGGTGTTGAATTCTGGCATGCGGATTACCTCAGCCGTCAAATGCTGGATCAAGACGAGTGGTCTCTACACCAGGTGGTGTTCCATCAGACCTGTCTTCGCTAGGGGACACCAAGTGTGGATCTCCTAGCGTCCTGCCTCCACCAGAAGTTTCCCAGGTTCGTGGCGAGATCATTGGATCCTCTTGCATGTGCGACAGATGTGCTAGTGGTGCTGTGGGATCAATCTCATCTATTCCTTTCCGCCTCATACCTTTTCTGTTGTGAAGGATCGAGCCCAAAAGGATTCACGGTGGCTCCAGACTAGCCTTGTCACCTAACCGTGGTGTGGTTGGTGGTCGACGCTCCCTGCCGGATGCCTCTTTGAGAGGACCTGCTGTCCCGGGGGCAGTTGTTCCACCCAGCTTTACTGTCGCTGGCTCTGATCGGTTGGCTGTTAAAAGCCAGGTTCTAAAGGAATGGGGGTTGTCTGCTTCGGCTGACCTGCCTCCGTTGAACGCTCTGAAGTCTACTTCACAGAAGATTTATCATCGCACCTGGAAACCTATACCATTTGGTGCGAAGCTCTGGGGTTCCATCCTCTCTCCTTCTTGGTGGCTCAGGTGTTGGCCTTACTGCAATGTGATCAGAAGCTTGCTTTGCGCCCTATCAAGGATTAAGTCTCTGCTCTGGCTGTTTTCTTCAGCATCTTGGCCACACACTCTTTGGTCCGCACTTTTATTCAGAGGGTTCGTCATGTGGTACCCTCTGTGCGTTCTTTGTTGCCATTGTGGGCCTTAAATTTGGTGTTGTCGACTCTGCAGAAGCCTACCTGTGAGAGCATCTGGGATAGACATGTTGGCAGTGGAGGCATCGTGAGCTGGACAGGGACAGCCAAAGGGCAACAATTTGCCCAGGTCTGGTCTTGTTGTTGCCCACCCTTATTCATTGCTTGGGGATGTCCCAGGGTCTATGAATATGAGACCTGTGTAGTGTACAATTAGACTGATTTTCTGAAAGACATCTGCTTCAGTTGTGTTCTTTTTAGAAAAACCCATAGGGCTCTGTGAATCCTGTATCATGAGTGTAGTATACATAAGTTTGCAAAAGAGAATATAAGTATATTATCTCACAAAAGTGAGTACACCCCTCACATTTTTGTAAATATTTTATTATATCTTTTCATGTGACAACACTGAAGAAATGACACTTTGCTACAATGTAGTGAGTGTACAGCATGTATAACAGTGTAAATTTTCTGTCCCCTCAAAATAACTCAACACACAGCCATTAATGTCTAAACCGCTGCCAACAAAAGTGAGTACACCCCTAAGTGAAAATGTACAAATTGGGCCCAAAGTGTCAATATTTTGCATGGCCACCATTATTTCCCAGCACTGCCTTAACCCTCTTGGACATGGAGTTCACCAGAGTTTTCCATGTGTCCATTGGAGTCCTCTTCCACTCCTCCATAACGACATCACAGAGCTGGTGGATGTTAGAGACCTTGCACTCCTACACCTTCCATTTGAGGAGGCCCCACAGATGTTCAATAAGGTTTAGGTCTGGAGACATGCTTGGCCAGTCCATCACCTTTACCCTCAGCTTCTTTAGCATGGCAGTGGTCCTCTTGGAGGTGTGTTTGGGGTCATTATCATGTTGGAATACTGCCCTGCAGCCCAGTCTCCAAAGGTAGGGGATCATGCTCTGCTTGAGTGTGTCACAGTACATGTTGACATTTATGATTCCCCAATGAACTGTATCTACCCAGTGCTGGCAGCACTCATGCCGCCCCAGACCATGACACTCCCACGACCATGCTTGACTGTAGGCAAGACTCACTTGTCTTTGTACCCCTCACCTGGTTGCTGCCACACATGCTTGACACTATCTGAACCAAATAAGTTGATCTTGATCTCATCAGACCACAGGACATGGTTCCAGTAATCCATGTCCTTAGTCTGCTTGTCATCAGCAAACTGTTTACAGGCTTTCTTGTGCATCTTCGTGTGGGCTTCTTTCCAGGACAACAACCATGCAGACCAATTTGATGCAGTGTGCGGCGTATGGTCTGAGCACAGGCTGACCCCCCCCCCCCCACCCCTTCAACCTCTGCAGCAATGCTGGTAGCACTCATACATCTATTTCCCAAAGACAACCTCTGGATATGATGCTGAGCATGTGCACTCAACTTCTTTGGTCGAACATGGCAAGGCCTGTTCTGAGTGGAACCTGTCCTGTTGAACCGCTGTATAGTCTTGGCTACCGTGCTGCAGCTCAGTTTCAGGGTCCTGGCAATCATCTTATAGCCTAGGCCAGTAATGGTGAACCTTGGCACCCCAGATGTTTTGGAACTACATTTTCCATGATGCTCAACTACACTGCAGAGTGCATGAGCATCATGGGATGGCCATCATGGGAGGGCATTCTTTATGATGGGCAACATTTATTATTTTTCAGATCCTCAGAGGTTGTTTGCCATGAGGTGTCATGTTGAACTTCCAGTGACCAGTTTGAAAGAGTGAGAGCGATAACGCCAAATTTAACATGCCTGCTCCCCATTTACACCTGAGACCTTGTAACACTAACGAGTCACATGACACCGGGGAGGGAAAATGGCTAATTGGGCCCAATTTGGACATTTTCACTTAGGAGTGTACTCCCTTTTGTTACCAACGGTTTAGACATTAATGGCTGTGTGTTGAGTTATTTTGAGGGGACAGCAAATTTAAACTGTTGTATAAGCTGTACACTCACTACATTGTAGCAAAGTATAATTTCTTCAGTGTTGTCACATGAAAAGATATAATTATTATTATTATTATTATCATTATTATTATTATTGTTATTATTATTATACGAGATTTATATAGCGCCAACATTTTACGCAGCGCTTTACAGTGTATAAGGGGGACAACACAATTACAGTACAGTTCAATACAAAAGGTACAGGAGGGCCCTGCTTGTAGAGCTTACATTCTAAAGGGAGGGGGTGGTGGTACAAAAGGTAATAGCTGCAAAGAATGATTTGATGGGGGTGGCTCAGGGACAGTTATGTGGGTGTGGGATAGGCTTCCCTGAATAAATGAGTTTTCAGGGATCTCCTAAAGGTGGACAGGGTAGGGGCTGATCGGACATACTGGGGCAGGGAATTCCAGAGGATGGGAGAGGCTCTGGAGAAGTCCTGAAGGCGAGCATGGGAGGAGGTAACAAGGGAGCTAGAGAGCAGGAGGTCCTGGGAGGAGCGGAGGGGGCGATTTGGGCGATATCTGCAGATGAGGTTGGTGATGTAGATGGGGGCGATGTTGTGAATGGCCTTGTATGTTATGGTTAGCATTTTGAATTTTACATGGTGGGGTAGGGGAAGCCAGTGAAGGGATTGGCAGAGAGGAGCAGCAGTCACGGATCGATTAGTGTATTAGTCTAGCAGCAGCATTCATAATAGACTGAAGGGGGATAGCCTGCTTAAGGGTAGGCCATTAATTCAATTAAATTAAATTAATTAAATTATATAATTAAATAATTACAAAAATGTGAGGGGTGTACTCACTTTTGTGAGATACTGTAGTAACAAAACTGATAAAATATTTATTTAAAGATTATCATTTAAAAAAAAAAAGATATACTTAGCCACAAATATTTATAATTTTCCTTTAACATATAACCACAGAACACTTTTATTTTGTTTTTGTAGAATTCATAGTTGATATCAATGGAAAACATCCTGAATTTAAGGCGTTCCTAATTAGTAGGAACCTGTATGGGTTTAGAAATGCATTTTACAATTTGCTATGCTATAAGAATCTTTTTGTTAATTTTAGACGACTCCTGATATAGCCTTTGTGAAGGTGACACTACATTATCACCAGCTGCTTGAAAAGAGTTTTTGGGGAACAGCGAAAAGGTAAAATTTTTACAAGGTTGCATTATAATGGTTTAATAGATAGGGGTTCTTAAATATTTATCTGGACTGTGTACATTATTTTGTAATAAAGGGCAAATAAAATTCTTATCATTCTGCCTTTGAGAGATATGATAGAGAGAGAGAGATAGATATCTCTATATTTAGTATCCAGCCATGAAATCTGAAAAATAGAGGCATTTTTCGAAGAAGATACGAGAAACATTGTACTTTGGAGAGTGATGCCCTTCAAAGTAGGCACCTTGAAATCTCACACAGTTCTCCAAGTTTGTGGAAAATGTAATACAGATTATGCAGTGGTATACTAGTTTTTGGAATCGCCAGATCAGCTTCTAGTTCTAGCATTGTCATTCCCTGATTTTTGCAACACATACAAATTCAGCATTCTCAGGTGTTCTGCTTGTTGCAGACCTTCCAGACGGTGGGTTACTTTCAATAGATTCTTGATCATCTTTGAAGCGCTTGTACCCCACATTGTAATTTGCTTTGCACCCATTGCTTCATCCCTAAAAGCCTTCTGAATCACCCAAATAGTTTCCAAGAAGGAATATTCAAGCTTAACGCAAAATTTGCTGCAGATTTGTTGCTCTGCTCACTCAGTCATTTTGAATGTGACAGCAACACAGTACGCATTCTCAACTGACCAATACAGTGAAGTCGTCATTGTTCACGAATGCGCATTCCAGTGCACTCTCCTTGGGTGCCAGGTTACATCGAAGTCAATCAAACTGTTCTCTTTATATTAACAAAGGCTGGATTTTTTTCCTGACAGACCTCATATAAGTATGATTCAATTAGGCATTCCTGACAGCGCAGTAAAAATTCAGTTCTTTTAGTATGGTTTTGTAAAGAATGCAAATCAATAACTAGCACAATTTTATCTTGCTGGTTTATAAAAGTTTCTGTTTCATTTTGGTAACTGCAGACTTATGCACTTGTAATATAATGGCACCAATTTCTCAAGGCATAACACACACATTATTTTTTTAAATGTACATTTTTTTTAATTTGTATTATTTAAAAAGAGGTTTTCAATCCACTAAATAATTTGTCATATGGATCAGCAAAAAGAGGAACTTGACTGTGAAAGCTGTATTGATAAAGGATTGCCTGTGATCTCGTTACTGACTTACCATACCCTTTTTCTACACAGTTTGTATGAAGGTAACCATCTTGATAGATGCAAGATTTAACTTCCCTGATTCAGAGCTTCTAGCAAGAACTGTCAGTAGCTCCATAGTGACATCATTAAATATCACTCCAAATCTCCTGGGACTAGCAGTCAGAGGCGGCAGTGCCTTTGAGCTCACACTACATATATACAGGCTTGAGGCTGTAGGTCTAGGAGTGTCTTGGCACAGGAAGTGCACAGATATTTTGATAGTTTACTAGAACGGTGGTCATCAACCCTGTTCTCAGGGCCCACTAACAGGCCAGGTTTGCAAGATAACTGAAATACATCACAGGTGATATTATTTGCTGCTTGGTGATTGCAGCATTCTAGTTTGCATCTCCCCAAGGTAATACATACAACCTGGCCTGTTAGTGGGCCCTGAGGACAGGGTTGATGACCACTACAATAGAACATTGCAAACCATCCTTTTTTAAGTTCATGTCCTTTTAAATTACCATACCCATTGTGTCATAATTTTTTGTAGTATTTTGTATGTAAATTCAATCCACATTGAAGCATTAAACATGTTTTCTATTGCTAAAATACTGCAATCCTTTTCCTGGTGTTAATTGTGAGGTTCTATGAATTATAAGGACTTTAAAGGAAAAATTAATGAAATCCCTTTATATTCATATAACAAGTTGAAGGCTATTTCTTCAGATACAGTGGCTGAATGTTTCTAGTGCAGTGTCAAAGGATAGAGACAACAGAATCCAAAAAGCTCTAACCAGTGACCCAGTTAAGCATTGTCTTCACCTGTGCCCCTCCTCAATTGGGACATCTATGAAAACCTGGCAGAGGTTCTTACCCTTTACTCACAGAGCTGAAGCTGTGTTTTAAATGGCTTGCACACTCCTATTAATTAGAGAATTTTAATCCTTATAGTCCGTAGAAAGCTGATTGAAGGGCTGAGATGAAGCGTTACCAAGAGTTTGTTATACAGGCCATGCAGACTTTAACTGTCAGCGCTCAAATTTGTGGAAAATGTAATACAGATTACACAGTGATGTATTATGCTTATAAAAAAAAATTGTAATATTTCATGATGGAATTTTAACTAATTTTCTTTATTCCGTCTTTTTTCCTTAAGCCCTTATGTATTCCCTCCTCATGTTCCAGTCCTGGATGATATTGATCCAGAATATGGGCTTCATGGCTACCAACTCCATATTGATATGTATAGTGGGCCAAAAACATACTTTTGTAGCACCTTCCGTGGTTTGAGTTCTCGAAAAGGTAAGAGGGTGTCTGCTGGGACACTTAACAGTCCATGAGTGAAAATTGTGCTAACAATTTTTTTTTAATACTTCTGCTTGCATCTGCTGAAATATCAATATTGTTACATAACTATATGTACATTGAGCTTATGAATAATTGCTTAATTTTTAAGCTTTTTTTAGTGACTGAAAACCACAGTGTCTTGTGCGAGTGCTGAAATTTACGAGGATTCAGTGACCATACACAATTAAAGTGGTATTAAATCGGGGGGCGTGACCGGAAGTGGATGGAGGAGAAAGTTTGTGAGGAGTAAGAGCGTGTGTGTGCTCTCACTCTGCTCCATGTATATGCTCCTCAGGGAGTAATGCGCCTAAGTAGTAATTGGTGTATACCTGTGTGCTGCCTGCTATCCCTGCGTGTGGTTGCCGGTGCAGGTGCGGTGGGACCTTGGATGCCTTCGGCGGCTCTCGGTGGTGCTCAGATTTGATCCCGGCGAGAACGGCGAAATCCCGCGAGAGCACGGACGAGAGCACGGACGGCTGCTGTAAGGTGTCAGCAGAGGAGGTCTGTGTGTGAGAACCCTGCACACCTAGAACGCCGAGCAGAGGAGCTGGAGACATGTTGTGGTAGGGACATACCCCGGACCATCCGTGTGGCAGCGCTGGTGAGGTGGGAGAAAGTAAATCTAACCAGAACAGCAGAGCGGAGGTATTGTTTTTCATCTTTCAAATTTATGTTATAAGTGGAGGTGGTCGGATGCTTTCACCAGTTGCTCAGAGTGCCAGAGAGAGAGCCAGAGAACTGTTTCCTATCTAACGTTTGTGAATTTATATTCCCACATATGTGTTATGAATAACAGAGATTAAGCTGGATGGAAGAACTAATATTCAATGACTCAAGAAAAGTGATGTTAAGTGGATGCTCTCCACATGCCAGTTGGTATTAGCCCTGACTCTATGAAGCAACAGATGATAAGTTGTGGTTATAAGAAATGTTAACTGTTGAGATCACTCCCCTTTTTGCTCTTGATTTTAGTGAATCCTCTTATTTCCTCCACTAAAATTTACTTTTAAAGTAGTAAAGCGCCATGTCAGCAAGGGGGAAAGGAGACGAGCACGCCAGCCAGGAGAATGTTCTGATTCAATCATTGCGTTCTGCCAAAGATAAGGAAAAGGGGGCGCAGTCCACAGTGGCAGGTGTGGCAGCAGCAGCATTAGCAGCAGCTGCCAAATTAGAGAAGCTGGTTCATGCTACTGACCATACATCAATTAAAGGAGGGCAGCAGTCTCAAACTAAATCAGCAGCGGACAGAAAGAGCCAGGGTCATTTGAATATGCCTACAAGTGCTACTGGGACAAAGAACACTATCAGTAAAGGGGCAGGAGTTGCTGGAAAATAACTTGAGGCTACTGTCACTCAGATACATCTAGTAGAGGGAGAACCAACCCTTAAAGACATCCTGTTGGCGATTAAAACATGCAAACAATCTTTGGGAGAATTATGTGATCAAATGAAGGATGTTAAAGAGGAGTTATCCCTGGTACGGCACGAGCTTAAGAAAACAGCAGAAACAGTGACCACATGGAAGGGAGAATAAGTTTGATAGAAGATGATCTGCACCCCATGAAACAAGAGGTTAAGGCCTGGAAAGGTCAAATGAATACGATCACGGAAAAATTTTATGAATTGGAAAATGGACTTCGCAGAGACAATGTGAGGGTGCTGGGTTTACCTGAAAAGAGTGAAGGGTCAGATCCGATAGCATTTTTAGAAAAATAGTTTATTGAAGTTTTTGGAAGAGAGACTTTTTCACAACAGTTTTCAATTGAAAGAGCACACAGAGTCGGCCACCCAAGATCTATGCTACTGAAATTTTTAAATTACAAAGATAAAGTAATACTCCTTCGTAGGGCCAGAGAGATGGGGGAATATTTCCTATAATGGAGCTAGGATATCAATGTACCCCAATTTCTCTCCTGACCTGCAGAAGCGTAGGGTAATCGCGCTGGGAGGAACTCATATTTTTGACTCTCCTGCAAGTGTGATTGCTTGGTTAGAGGATAAGAGAGATCAGTTGTCAATTAAATAAGAGGGTATCTGGTTAGAAGATGGCGCACATAGATGGTGCACAAGTGCAAAATAATAATTATGTATTTTGAGAGGAGTGGGGTTTTACACAGTCTAAATGGATTTTAGGAATGGGTTGGGTAAGGATAAAAATAAGATTTGTTTTGAACACAGGGAGGGAGGGGTGGGAGGTGGGAGGGGAGTAGGAGCTAAGAGGGTGGGAGGAATGGGTTTTGTAAGGGTGTGGTGGTTTGTGACGGTCATTAAAAAAGCCTTCAGGGGTAACCTATAAAGATGTGGGCTGGGAGGGGGAGGAATAAGAATAGTAGGTTTTTGAGATGGGTGGGGAGGGAGAGAGTGGGGGAGGGGTAAGGGATATAGGAGAAGGATAGTACACGGCAGGGAAATACATGGTACACTGGACTGTAAGGGAATATATTGTACACCAGATTTTAGGGAAGTACACTGGATACAGGAAAATCAAAATATAGTTATAATATTCACGTTTGTAGTGAGAAAATATGGGTATAAGTTTAAATGGTTGAAAAAACTAACTCAGAACACTTGGAAAATGGGGAATTTATTTTTCTGATAAGGACGAGTAATTTAGAACATTGGGACACTAGGGCATAAAGGGAATTGGAGATATTTAGTTTTATGGGTTTATTATAACAAGGATCCCTAATATTTATTTCATCTCTCTCTTTGAATCTACTAGGTATCAATTTTTTTTTCCTTTTGTTTTTTTTTTTATTGCTTTCACCTGAATAATCAATGGTATTGAATATTGGTTCATGGAATGTCCGAGGGATGGGTACTCTGGCCAAAAGAGCTGCTGTATTTGACATATTGGAAATGTTTAAAGTAGGACTTATCTGTCTGCAGGAGACACACCTGACCAAAGATACCAAATCTCAGGTAAGAAATATGAGATTTCAGCGCCAATTCCATTCAGTACACACCTCCTATTCCAGGGGTGTGTCAGTGGTAATTGGTAGAGAAGTGGCGTTCACTTGCAGACAGTGTAATATAGATGAAGAGGGCCGATAAATTTTTTTACATTGTGTAATAGAGAATCAAGAGTATGTATTAGCAAATATTTATATTCCCCCACCCTTCAAATTAGATTTTATGTACAGCCTATTGGAATTTATAGTGGATAAAACCGGGTTGCCAATTATAGTAGTAGGGGATTTTAATGTCGTCATTAATAAAAAAAAATAGATAAGTTTCCCCCAGGAAAACAGGGGCGGGGGATACAAGAAACTCGGATGGGCCATTTCCTTCAAGAAGCAGGGTTGTCTGACCTTTGGAGAATACGGAACCCTGAAGTGTTGCAATATTCATGCTACTCGAGTTCCTATTCTACACTCTCAAGAATAGACCTCGTCTTGGGTAATGAGATAGCGTGCCAAACAATAAAAGATATAGTATATCAACCCAGGGGGGTATCGGACCACTCATTGTTGTTAGTCTCGGTAAATACGAGAAATAAGAAATCTTATAGGGCATGGAAGATGAACCCAATGTGGTTTGAAATAATAGGAGATCCGAATGAGGTATTAGCTAAGTTGAATGAGTTTATAGTTCTTAACGCAGACACCACAACGAGGGGGGTGATGTGGGATGCACTGAAGGCATATCTGAGGGGTTTACTTATTCAACAAGTGGCAAAAATTAAAAAGTCCTCATTAGATTGGGAGAATAAGGTCAGGAAGGAGTTAATAGAAGCAGAAAGTGAATATGTGAAAGAGCCATCCCCCGATAAACAAAGTATATGGCAGAATAAGCAACAAGAATACAAAGATGTAATGATTAGGAAATCAGAAAATAAGAGATTGTTTCAGAAGCAAATTGTATATGGGGAGGGGGAAAAAGTCAGGAAGATGCTGGCTCATATAGTAAGGTCCGGCTCCTCCCCCTCCATGATCCCCGCTATTAGGACAGTGAGAGGTGAAATTTTGTCTCAGGTAGATGAAATCACTATTACATTCAGGAAATACTATGAAGGACTGTATAAGTCTCGGGGGACCGTGGGAGGAGAGGAAATGGATAGCTTTTTTGGAAATATTGAGATGCCTTCTCTTACAGAGATTGATAAAGAGGAACTGGAGGCCCCGTTAACGTTGATGGAAATAAAAATAGCAGTAACAGAAATGGCCAATCAGAAATCCCCGGGACCTGATGGTCTCCCAGTGGAGACCTATAAATATTATGGGAAAGTATTACTCCCGGAGCTCCTCAATGTGTTTAATTGGGCAAAGGAAGAGGGGAAATTACCCGTATCAATGACTGAGGCCACGATAATAGTTTTACACAAAGAGGGGAAAGACCCACTGGAACCCAAGTCCTATAGACCCATTTCCTTGCTTTGCTCAGACGCTAAGGTCTTAGCGAAGATCTTAGCTGCCAGATTAAAGAAAATAATCTCCAGACTGGTTCATCCAGACCAAACAGGATTCATCCCCTGTAGATCAACAAGCATGAATATTAGGAGGGTTTTTCTGAATCTACAAATACCAACAGAGAATGTGGGTTCAAGGGGTGTTATGTTGTTAGACGTGGTAAAAGCTTTTGATAGCCTGGAGTGGGAGTACATCTGGCGCGTGTTGAGGGAATTTGGTTTTGGTCCCTCATTCATTAGATGGGTTAAAATACTGTATAATGATCCCAGTGCAAAAGTTAGAGTCAATAACGATTATTCTGACGGGTTTCGATTAGAAAGAGGATCAAGGCAGGGGCGCCCTTTGTCACCCCTGATTTTTGCTTTAGCAATGGAGCCATTGGCCATTGCAGTAAGGCAAAATAGGAATATGGAAGGATTCCAGAGAAGGTCTGGAGAGGAGCAGATCGCACTATATGCGGACGATGTCCTCATATTCCTGGGTGATATGGAGCAATCCCTCAGACAGGTGATAAATATCTTTTCAGAATTTGGAAGACTTTCTGGTCTGACCATAAATTGGGAGAAATCAGTACTTTTACCAGTAGATCCTATTAGGAATCATATCCCATTAGAAAACATCCAAATGGAAATAGTAGAGATAACAAAATATCTAGGCATATAGATAACAAAAGACCCAAATAAATATATAAATAATAACATAGTTCCCTTGTTAACTAAATTTAAAAGTAAGATTGAAATATAGAGGGGTCTCCCATTATCAATTGCAGGGAGATGCAATTTGATCAAAATGCTGTGGATGCCACAGCTATTGTACTTGTTACATAATTCCCCAATATGGATACATAGGAAATGGTTTAAAAAAATTGATACAATGTTTAGAGATCTTATATGGAAAGGTGCGCAGCCTAGGATAAGTTTACAAACCTTACAACTTTCAACACGAGAGGGGGGGTTGGCAGTTCCACACCCACGGAGCTACTTTTTAGCTGCCCAGTTACAGCATTTAGAGATGGGTACTGACGGTGATATTAATAGAGGATTAATGATTGAAGGGGTGCCACATAAGACACTAATGGAGGTATTAGAGGCAAATTCTTTCATCTATAGAACTCCCACGGTAAACTTAACTATAAAGTCTGGAAAACTGTTAAGGCAATGAAGGGATTGGGAGGTATGACTAAGTGTACCCCTCTTTGGAATAATAAGAACTTACGAGAGCTAGAACCAATAGGGAAAATAAAAGCATGGGAAATAAAGGGAATAGATAGATTGGCTCAACTATATAACGGGAGTATTTTAAAAACATTCTTTTCATTAAAGGAGGAATATGATATACCGAATTATTCATTTTATAAATATTTACAAATAAGACATGCCCTAAATACACAGTTTGGGAGACAAGGACCGACTTGGAGTAACTCTCCCATATACCAAAGAATATGTAGATCAGGTGGGTCTAGTGGATTTATAGCTGAAATTTACCCATATATATGTGGAGGTAGTATTGAGGGTCCGAAAAGGCTTAGGAGTAGAAGAAAATGGGAAGAGGATTTGGGTATAGTGTCGGATGAACAATGGGGAAAAATTATGGTGAGAGGACACTTAGTTTTGGTCTCACCTGCACAGAAGGTCTCATATCTGATGTTGTTACATAGGACATACTACACTCCTAAAAGGCTGTTTGAGTTTGGGCAGAGGGTGGATGCCAAATGCCCTAGATGTCAGGACACTGGAGACTTGATACACATGATCTGGAAATGCCCAAAACTATTCCGATATTGGTCTGAGATACTAGATACCATTAATAAGATCTTTGCCTTAGGACTTAAAATGGATCTGAAATTATGCATTTTGGGAGTAGGGGAGGGTATAGGCAGAGGAAATGTTAAAACTAAAGCAGTGTTGAGATGTCTCTTCCAAGCAAGAAAATTAATAGGGGGAGATGGCAGGCAGAGAAACCCCTGTCCAAAGGTGCCCTCTGAGCTCCATCATCCAGAGTGGGGGCTCTTTAATGCAGGAAGTGTGTTAGTAGCCAGATCATCAAGTGAAAACAGAGGGGGGAAAAAAATTGAAAACAAATGCAGCCATTCCATCTAATAATTGGTAAGCTGCAATATACCGTGTCTTGCAAAAGTATTCACCCCCTTGGCATTTTTTTGTGTTTTGTTGCCTCACAACCTGGAATTAATATGGTTTGTTTGAGGATTTGCATCATGTAATTTACAGAACATGTCCACAACTTTGAAGATGTTTTTTTTTATTGTGAAGCAAACAGCAAATATGACAAATTAACAGAAAAATACAATGTGCATAACTGTTCACCCCCTAAAGTCAATACTTTGTAGAGCCACCTTTTGTGGCTATCACAGCTAAAAGTTGCTTTGGATAAGTCTCCCACATCTTACCACTGGGATTTTTGCCAATTCCGCCTTGCAAAACTGCTCCAGCTCCTTCAAGTTGGATGGTTTGCGCTTGTAAACAGCAATCTTTAATTCTGACCACAGATTTTCTATTGGGTTGAGGTCTGGGCTTTGACTAGGCCATTCCAACACATTTACATGTTTACCCTTAAACCACTCAAGTGTTGCTTTAGCCGTGTGTTTGGGGTCATTGTCCTGCTAGAAGGTGAACATAGCATTTTCTTTGATGGCCAAAAAGTTCAATTTTAGTCTCATCAGACCAGAGCACCTTCCTCCATACATTTTGGGAGTCTCCCACATGCCTTTTCGCAAACTCAAAACGTGCCATTTTGTTTTTTGCTGAAAGTAATGGCTTTCTTCTGGCCACTCTGCCATAAAGCCCAACACTATGGAGCGTACGGTTTATTGTCGTCCTATGTACAGATACTCCAGTCTCTGCTGTGGAACTCTGCAGCTCCTCCAGGGTTACCTTAGGTCTCTTTGCTGCCTCTCTGATTAATGCCCTCCTTGCCTGGTTCGTGAGTTTTGGTGTGCAGCCATCTGTTGGCAGGTTTTCTGTTGTGCCATGTTCTTTCCATTTGGTTATGATAGATATGATGGTGCTTCTAGGGATCATCAAAGATTTGGGTATTTTTTTTATAACCTAACCCTGATTTGTACTTCTCAAAAACATTGTCCCTTACTTGTTTGGAGAGTTCCTTGGTCTTCATGGCAGTGTTTGATTAGTGGTGCCTCTTGCTTAGGTGTTGCAGTCTTTGGGGCCTTTCAAAAAGGTGTGTATATATAATGACAGACAAATGAAGATCCTGCCATTACTCGTTAGTATTACAAGGTCTCAGGTGTGAATGGGGAGCAGGTGTGTTAAATTTGGTGTTATCGGTCTCACTCTCTCATACTGGTCACTGGTAGTTCAACATGACACCTCATGGCAAAGGACTCTCTGAAGATCTGAAAAAAAAAAGAATTGTTGCTCAACATCAATAGCCTAGGCTATAAGAAAATTTCTAAGACCCTGAAACTGAGCTGCAGCACGGTGACCAAGGCCATACAGCGGTTTAACAGTACAGGTTCCACTCAGAACAGGCCACCATGGTCGATGAAAGAAGTTGAGTGCACTTGCTCAGCGTCAAAGCCAGGGGTTGTCTTTTGGAAATAGGCGTATGACTGCTGCCAGCATTGCTGCAGAGGTTGAAGGGGAGGGGAGTCAGTCTGTCAGTGCTCAGACCATATGCCTCACACTGCATCAAATTGGTCTGCATGGCTGTCATCCCAGAAGGAAGTTTGCTGAAGACAAGCAGACTAAGGACATGGATTACTGGAACCATGTGCTGTGGTTTGATAAGACCAAGATAAACTTTGGTTCAGATAGTGTCAAGCATGTGTAGCGGCAACCAGGTGATGAGTACAAAGACAAGTGTGTCTTGCCTACAGTCAGGCATGGTGGTGGGAGTGTCATGGTCTGGAGCTGCATGAGTGCTGCCGGCACTGGGGAGCTACAGTTCACGAGGGAACCATGAATGCCAACATGTACTGTGACATACTGAAGCCGAACACAATCCCCTCCCTTCGTAGACTGGGCCGCAGGGCAGTATTCCAACATGATAAAGACCCCAAACACACCTCCAAGATGACCACTGCCTTGCTAAAGAAGCTGAGGGGAAAGTTGATGGACTGGCCAGGCATGTCTCCAGACCTAAACCCTATTGAGCATCTGTGGGACATCCTCAAACGGAAGGTGGAGGAGCGCAAGGTCTCTAACATCCACCAGCTCCGTGATGTCATCATGGAGGAGTGGAAGAGGACTCCAGTGGCAACCTGTGAAGCTCTGGTGAACTCCATGCCCAAGGGGGTTAAGACAGTACTGGAAAATAATGGTGGCCACACAAAATATTGAGACTTTGAGCCCAATTTGGACTTATTCCCTTAGGGGTGTACTCACTTTTGTTGCCAGCGATTTAGACATTAATGGTTGTGTGTTGAGTTATTTTGAGGGGACAGCAAATTTACACTGTTATAAAAGCTGTACACTCACTACTTTACATTGTAGCAAAGTTTGTCATTTCTTCAGTGTTGTCACATAAAATATTTACAAAAATGTGAGGGTTGTACTTACTTTTGTGAGATGCTGTTTAACCACCTCAATACAGGGCAATTACACCCCCTTCCTGCCCAGGCCATTTTTCAGCTTTCAGCGCTGTCACACTTTGACAATTGTGCGGTCATGCTACACTGTAACCATGTGAACTTTTTATCATTATCCTCACACAAATAGAGCTTTCTTTTGATGGTATTTAATCGCTAATGGGTTTTTTATATTTTCCTAAAAAAAAAAAAATAATAATTTTGAAAAAAAAAAGTTTAATTTTGTAAATAAGTAATTTTTCTCCTTCACTAATGGGCGCTGATGAGGCGGCACTTTTGGGCACTGATTAGGTGGCATTTCTCCTTCACTAATGGGCGCTAATGAGCCGGCACTTATGGGCACTGATTAGGTGGCACTGATGAGGAGGCACGAATATGTCGCACTTATGGGCACTGATAAGTGGCACTGATGAGCACTGATAGGCGGCACTGGTGGGCACTGATAGGCAATGCATGTGATTAGTTTCTCCATAGAGGAGGCATCTTAAAACTGTCATTACTAACAAAGGATTTTGTACGAAGTATTACATACATTTCAGTTAGCGTGTTCAATACTTTTTCGATTTTATTACACATAACTTAATTTCTGAACGCATTTGTTTTGGTTTCTTGTATGGATTGCATGGGTTGTTTTACGGACATATAGTGAAAATTTCATGTCAATAGCACCTTTGGAAATATATTTACCTTGCCCGCTGTATACTTTATATTATATATAAATATATATTTTTTTTTTTTTCTTGAAAGTGAAGTTTCAGCCTGGGGAAACAAATAAATAAAAGCCAGCAGCTACAAAAACTAGCTGCTACCTTTTAATATAAGGACATTTACCTGTCCAGGGATCCCACAATGTTGGCACCCCAAGCTGATTTGTCTATTGGCTTTGGGTGCAGGCGCCGGCCTTTAGGCTTCAGAGCCAGTTTCCTACTGCACATGTGCGAGTCCTGCTGCGCTTTCTGAATGGTCCTGCCATCTTCCGGGAGAGACACAGGTCCCAGAAGGCAGTGAGGGGAAGGAGGAGGGGCCTGATATTACGTAAAACGCTATGCGGCAATCTTACCAAGAAGTGGGAGCGGATACCTGTCAGGTATCCGCCCCCCCCCCCCCCAAAAAAAAGTGTCAAACTTGGCAGTGGAGGGGGGGGGATGTGTTTTGGGTGGAGCTCCGCTTTAACAACATCTAAGGTTTTCACATTTCATTTTTTTTTTTTTTTAACAAAACCCTTGATTTTCGTTATAGGCTAATAAATGTGCCAATTGCAGGCCGAAAGCTTATTTTGTCAATCAGATCTGTAAGCCTGCATGTGATTATTATACATAGCTGACTTACTGATCAAATTATTGAGAACCACTCTGGTTGGTTTTTTAACATCAAAGGGGACTGCAGCTGTCAATCATAGCCAGGATTGAGAACCAACAGCTGTGTAAAGTGTCAGCTAGTGCCTCTCAAAAGTAGGATGCTTAATAGTGTATTTACAGCATGGGATTTCATGCTGGGGAGTGTAATTTTACAGATCCTAGGCATGATAGCTGTACTTTTAGTACAAATAAACCTTCTTTTTCTCGCCGACCAATGAGATTTATGTATGTTATATTCTACACTTTTCTATATAAATAATTATAAAATAAATGTTGAACAAGCAGCTCCTGCTGTATTGTGGACTGACGTCAAGTTTAGCATGAATTGCTATGTATTCTAATGATATATTTTAAAAGGTCTTACTTCAGTATCAGTGTTTCTGTGCTGCAATCACCTTAGACTGGCACCCCTATTGTGTTAAGTATGTGATCTGCAAAAGGGAGCTTCTTCTTAATCACTGCTGAAAATGCAGCATGTGGGGGATTTGCTCAGAATGCAAATTTTTAAATATACTATTTTTTTTTTTTTTTTTTACTGAGATTGGGTTGTGGCATTTTTGTTAATGTAAAAGGCAGGGTTTGTAAGAATTTACAGTGGGAAAAATAATAATGCTGTACTTTTGGCACTTATCGGTGCATAAGAACAGCATCATTAATTTTATGCAGCCTTGTAGAAAAATGTTGATTTTCTTTGTTTATTGCCGGCTCTTATAACTGTACTGCAGATGTGTTTTTCTTCAGTCCCTGCATCTCCAATGTATGTGTATTTAATTATCTATTTTACTGTCTAAATAATTTTTTTGCCTTGGTGTAGCTCTGTCTGTTAATTACTGGCTTTATTTGCAATATATTTTGTGTCAGGAAAAAATGTTATGTAAATTACCATTGTGGTCCTGCCATTGGCTGTTTTTTTTTTTTTTCTTTTTGTCATTGGAGTAAGGTAAGCTTAATGTGCACCTCTCATTTATAATGGCGACTGAGGAGCACAAGTGAAGTAGACTGTTTACCCAATTGTTTTTCAGTCATTAAGATTTTAGGAGAATTTATTACGGTTTAGTTTCTGTCTTCACCAGAATTTACATTGTTGTGCTGAGGTGTCACATACCCAAGTGTTATCCTGTGCAGAGAGATGGCTTTGCAGAGAGGGTAGTGCAGAGATAACCATACACTGATTTCTACAGGGACCACCGAGACAGCATATACTGTATGCAGTTACACAAGATATTTAGGCCAGTTGGATGTCCACACAATGTCTGCAGGAACCACCAAGATCACATATGCATGACTTGGGTGTCTACAGGATTCACCAAGACCATACATGCATGGCTTGGGTGTCTTAGTGCTTGATAGTTTTTCTTTTTTTTTTTTTTTAATCTATCCTTTAGTGGTATGGGCTTTTGAGGTCAATCTACTATTTTGATTGCTTGTCATTAGTAGTAACCAGCATGGATTTATGAAAATCTGTTCTTGCCAGACCAACCTTTTAATATTCTATGAAGAGGGGGGCTGTAAATTGGATAGAGGAAGGCCTGTGGATGTAGTGTACCTAGATTTCACTAGGACATTTTACACAGTACACCATAAACACTTAATTTACAAAGTAAGGTGTTTTGGCTCTGATAAGGTCTTATGTACCTGAATAGAAAACTGGATGTAGGAGCACATACAGAGGGTAGTGATTAATGGCATATTTTCTGAATGGTCTGGAGTTGTGACTGGGTTTCCCAACGGATCTGTCCTGGGACCAATTCTGTTTACCTTGTTCATAAACGTTCTAAAGGTTGGAATAAAGAGTTCACTCTCAGTGTTTGATGATATAAAGCTAAGCAGGGCAATAACTTCGGGACAGGATACACAGCGGGGAAAATGTAATTTTTGATCCCCTGCAGATTTTGTAAGTTTGCCCACTTACAAAGAAACTAAGGGTCTATAATTTTTATAATATGTGTATTTTAAAGGATAGAGACAGAATATCAACTAAAAATTCAGAAAAACCACGTGATACAAATGTTATTGAGTTGCAGTTCAGTGAGCAAAATAAGTACTGTATTTGATCCCCAAGCAAAACATGACTTAGTACTTGGCAGAGAAACCCTTGTTGGCAAGCACAGAGGTATGCCGTTTCTTTTAGTTAGTTACCAGGTTTGCACACATCTCAGGAGGGACTTTGGCCAACTCTTCTTTACAGATCTTCTGTAAACCCTTAAGGTTTCTTGGCTGTTGCTTGGCAGCTCAAAAATTGCCTATAGGATTAAGGTCTGGAGACTGGCTAGGCCACTCCATGACCTTAATGTGCTTCTTCTTGGCGGTACAGTGCATCTGGAAAGTATTCACAGCGCTTCACTTTTTTCACAATTTGTTATATTACAACCTATTTTTGGGCAGTTTCTCCCATTGTTCTTTGCAGGACCTCTTAAGCTCCATCAGGTTGGATGAGGAGCGTCGGTGCACAGCCATTTTCAGATCTCTCCAGAGATATTCAATCTGGGCTCTGGCAGTGCCACTCGAGGACATACACACAGAGTTGTCCCATAGCCACTCCTTTGTTGTCTTGGCTGTGCTTAGAGTCGTTGTCCTAGCGTAAGATGAACCTTCACCCCAGTCTGAGGTCCAGAGCACTCTGGAGCAATGTTTCATCAAGTATGTCTTTGTACATTGCTGCATTCATCTTTTCCTCAATCCTGACTAGTCTTTCAGTTCCTGCCGCTGAAAAACATCCCCACAGCATGATGGTTCCACTACCATGCTTCACTGTATGAATGGTATTAGCCAGGTGATGAGCGGTGCCTGGTTTCCTCCAGATATGACGTTTGCCATTCAGGCCAAAGAGTTAATTCATCCAGAGAATTTAGTTTCTCATAGTCTGAGAGTCCTTCAAGTGCCTTTTGGCAAACTCTAGACGGGCTGTCATGTGCCTTTTACTGAGGAGTGGCTTCCGTCTGGCCATGTACAGTGGGGCAAAAAAGTATAACTGATAATAATCAAATACCACCAAAAGAAAGCTCTATTTGTGGGGAAAAAAGGACACCAATTTTGTTTGGGAGCCACGTTGCACGACCGCGCAATTGTCAGTTAAAGCACGCAGTTCATAATTGCAAAAAGTGCTCTGGTCCTTGGCCAGCCAGAGTTCATTCACAAGCTCCTCTCGTGTAGTTCTGAGCTGATTCCTCACTTTTCTCATGATCATCCTTACCCCATGAGGCAAATTATTGCATGGAGCTCCAGACTGCGGGCGATTGATTTATTAATTTGTATTTCTTCCATTTGCACATATTCACTCCAACAGTTGTCCCCTTCTCACCAGGCTTCGTGCTGGTGGTCTTGTAGCCCAGTGGTCATCAACCCTGTCCTCAGGGCCCACTAACAGACCAGGTTTTATGTATTACCTTGGGGAGATGCAGACTAGAATACTGCAATCACTGAGCAGCAAATTATATCACTCGTGATTTATTTCCGTTATCTTGTAAACCTGGCCTATTAGTGGGCCCTGAGGACAGGGTTGATGACCACTGTTATAGCCCATTCCAGCCTTGTGCAGGTCTACAACCTTGTCCCTGATGTCCTTTTACAGCTCTTTGGTCTTCCTCTTGATGAGGTTTGAATGAAAGAAAGAGATTCTATGGACAGGTGTCTTTTATACACATAATGAGTTGTCGTTAGGAGCACCTTCTTAAATTGACAGGACTAATCTGTGTACCACATGAGCACATACTGTAGCCAGTCTGTGGAAGCCAGAATTATTGTTGGTTGAAAGGAGATAAAATACCTATTTTACTGAACTGAACCTCCATATATAACATTTGTATTATGTGTTTCTTCTGGATTTTTGGTTGATATCTTGTCTCTATCATTTTAAATACACCTATGATAACATTTATAGGCTCTTAATTTCTTTGTAAGTGGGCAAACTTACAAAATCTGCAGGGGATCGAATAATTATTTTCCCCACTCTAGCAACTTTATGAGAAGACCTAGGTAAAATAAATGAGTGGGCAGCTAGATGTCAGATGAGGTTTAATATTAAATAATGTAAAGTAATGCGCTTGGGAAATAAAAATATGAATGCATGCTACTCGCAGAAGGGGAGGGTGGGGAAGCTCTGGGGGAATTGAGAATGGGAAAGGATATGGGAGTTGAAGCAGATGACACACTCAGCAATAGCATGCAATGCCAAGCTGCAGCAAGCAATGATAGCAGACTATTAGTATGCATTAAAAAGGTATGTATGCAAGAATTCTACCACTTTACAAAAATCTGCTTCAGATGCATCTTGAGAATGCCATCCAGTTTTGGTCACCAATCCTCAAGAGGGATTTGCTTGAACTGGTGAATGTAAGTGTTATCTCAGTTTGGCTGCAAATGTGAAAATACTCTTTAAATTGAAAATTCAATTGATCTTTCAGAAACTGGAAGATTATGAACATCCAGGAGGTATGATTAGGTAAGAGTAGTTGCTGCCTAACTTAAAATTCTTATTTTTTCCTTCCGTAAGCACTACTGATTGAATTCTAGTAGGGAAACACACATTTTATGTTTACTTGTGATTCAGGTATGGCCAGAAAAGTAAGGAAATATTTGGGCATGGTCAAAACTCATAGAGGGGTGTTATTCCCAATTGGTAATAGTGTTAATTATTGTTGATCCTACCTATCCTAATCAATTTAAATTTGCTGCTTCCACTCTAAGATCAAGTGTCTCACTTAGCAGCTGCTGGCAAAAGTAAAATTTTTCTATCCATGCTGTGGCTAATTTTTAAAGAAAACAAACAAAGCCATAGATGATTTGATTCCACCATTACTCAATTCCTTCATCAGCACAGTCAGTGTTGATGGAGGAATGCCTCCCACAGAGCTGGGGGGGTGCCTTCATGGTTGGCAGAATACAATGATTACTGCCAGCGGCTATAGCTGCTGGCAGTAATCACCTGTAAATGAATCCAACAGGCTGGTTGTACTCAAGTCATTTAATGGACTGACTTGGGTACAATCAGCCTGCCCATACTTGGATCGAAATTTGGCTAGTCCCTTCCATGTATGGCCGGCTTAAGACTTTGTACACCTTTTATTTTAAGTTGCCTAGATTTTAATAACGTATTTATGCTAAAAGTTCAGTTGGCTTCTAAGTATACATGTTGCACAAGGGACTACTGTGTGGAATAGCCATGTCCTTTTTTTTTTTTTTTGTCTATGGGTTTGTTCTGGATAAGTGTTTCAGAAAGAACACAGCGCATGCAATCCTAAATAATAAATTCAGTTCCTTTACAAGTCACAAAACTCAACACTGGAACAGAGGGACTTTTACCAGGGTTATATATTAAATGAGCTGGGAATAGAAAAGCTTTGAATGAGTATAGGGTCTTCTATTTAATTCCACAAAGTGCTATATAATATGTTTATGGCAAAAAATCCAAGGCAGAACATAGAATTAATGGTACTTTATTGATTCTGTTTTAATAGACAAACATATATTTTGCTGAGAAACACTTGAATAAACCCATGATATTTCTGAGCATAGTCTCTAGTTATTGGTCCATTAATAGCTATCACCAATTACAACCAACCTGATTTTCTACAAACCACTACAAAACCACTATAGTAATCAATGCCTTAGCAGTACTGCATGATGAAAAGCAGCATTGGAGGGGGTATTTTTTCCCAGCTATTGAATACATATGTATAGAATATTATCATTGTGCATAGTGTTATTTTAATCACAATAACTATATATAACTAATATATAGTGTGTGTGTGTGTAAATATATATATCTATATATATATATATCTGCATAACTTTTTTGGTCATTGACTAAATCTTTTTAGATAATGGTGTACATTAGGAATGCATATGTATAGTATATTATTTTTGTTTGTGTTTTATTATTTGAAAAAAATAATAATATATATTTACAGTATCTCATACAAGTGAGTACACCCCTCACATCTTTGTAAATATTTTATTATATCTTTTAGGCCCCTTTCACACGATCGGACCGTTCAGGTCCGCCTGTCAGTTTTGACGGCGGACCTGAACGGGCGCTCCATGTTAGTCTATGGAGCGTCGGATGTCAGCGGAGACATGTCCGCTGACATCCGACCCGGTCCAATCCGCTGAAGAGCAGACGGATGGCCCTACGTCCAGGTCCGTCGCTATCGGATCGGGGGAGATCTGACGAAAACGGACACGCTGTCCATTTTCGTCCGATCCCTCCATAGGCGGCAGCGGCGCCTGACAAGCCCCTCCCCGCTCAGTGAGCAGAGAGGGACCTGTCATCCGCCGGCTCAGCGGAGATCAACGGACAGATCTCCCGCTGAGCTGGCGGACCGAGGCGGGCTCCGTAGAAACGGAGCCCGCCTCGTGTGAAAGGGGCCTTCATGTGACAACACTGAAGAAATTACACTTTGCTACAATGTAAAGTAGTGAGTGTACAGCTTGTATAGCTGTGTAAATTTTCTGTCCCCTCAAAATAACTCAACACACAGCCATTAATATCTAAATCGCTGGCAATAAAAGTGAGTATATCCCTAAGTGAAAATGTCTAAATTGGGCCCAATTAGCCATTTTCCCTCCCATCTGACTCATTAGTGTTACAAGGTCTCAGGTGTGAATGGGGAGCAGGTGTGTTAAATTTGGTGTTATCTCTCTCTCTCTCTCTCATACTGGTCACTGGAAGTTCAGCATGGCCCCTCATGGCAAAGAACTCTCTGAGGATCTTAAAAAAATAATTAGTCTCCAGTGGCAACTTCAGAAGCTCTGGTGAACTCCATGCCCAAGAGAGTTAAGGCAGTGCTGGAAAATAATGGTGGCCACATGAAACATTGACACTTTGGGCCCAATCTGGACATTTTCACTTAGGGGTGTTATTTTGAGGGGATAGCAAATTGACACCGTTATACAAGCTGTACACTCACTACTTTTACATTGTAGCAAAGTGTCATTTCTTCAGTGTTGTCACATGAAAAGCTATAATATATTTTATATATTGTATAATATATTGTAATATATTGGGGTATTTAGCTCAGTGGTAGATGCATCTTCACGTAGTGAGTCCACAGCAGTCAGTTATCAGGTTTGAATGTAGATATTTGCCAGCACACCAAGGATCAGCACACGGTGGCGTCCAAACGGTTTAATTTATTGCATGATCACAACACAAAAGGTGCAATGTTTCGGAGTCACGCAGGACCCCTTCGTCAGGCATGTGATGAGTTATCAGGTTTGAGGGCATGGCAGCCCATTTTTATTCACAGGAACAAAATAAAAGTTTATACACAGGATTTCCCACACAGGGGTTCTTCTTCAGTAAATTCATACAACCGAAAATGCCAAGCCTCCTGGCTCCTAGGCTTACTTTGCCTTGCAGTTCCCTGCTGAACCAGCCTACTCCTGGCCTCAACAGAACTCTCCAGACCCCTGGGTTTGTTTACTGTCCCCCAGACTTCAGGACTTCCTTCAGCCCCCTTGGACTTGCTAGTCGCCTTGGCCCTCCCAGACCCTTCTCTGGTCTCACAGGCCCTTGTAGCTGTCCCAACCTTCCTAGTCCTTCAGACACAAAGTCCACCCTTAACAGGGATGTAGTCTTACACAGGGCAGACAGCTTTTCAGACACAGGTCTGTCTTGATGCAGCAGCAAGCTGCACACACTCCACCTTCCTCCACTCTCTGCTCTCACCAGCCCCTCGTTATATGGGCTGTGTACACCTGGGCACACAACCTGCTTGCTATCCATAAGACCTGGACACAGGGTTAGAGATCCCATCCCACCCAAGTCTCTGTGGGATCCCCAAACTACAGAGCCCCATTGGAACATAGCAAAACCTGGAGAAAGCTGCCAACACAGTTTTCTCCCTTTCGAAGCTATGCTCTGTAGCACTGCAGTCACCTGACATGCAAACTCTGTGTCCATTTTCCATCCCTTTTCACAGTGACAGGGACTCTCACTATTACAATATCTATATATATATATCTATAGATATTTATATGTGTGTATATACATAGAGAGAGAGAGAGAGAGAGAGAGAGCAAAATTATAAACGCAACACTTTTGTGGTTTCCCCTATTTATCATGAGCTAAACCCAAAGATCTACAACTTTTTCTATATACACAAAAGGCCTATTTCTCTCAAATATTGTTCACAAATCTGTCTAAATCTGTGTTTGTGAGCACTTCTCCTTTGCCGAGATAATCCATCCACCTCACAGGTGTGGCATATCAAGATGTTGATTAGACAGCATGATTATTAAACAGATGTGCCTTAGCCTGACCACAATAAAAGGCCACTCGAAAATGTGCACTTCTACTGTATTGGGGGAGGGGGGGGGTTCAAAAAAACAGTCAGTATCTGGTGTGACCACCAGTGCAGCACATCTCCTTCCCATAGAGTTGATCAGGTTGTTGATTGTGATACAAAAAACACAGTCACTTCCAGCACTGTTAGGTCTTCCAAGGTGAGGAGTAACAGATGTCAGATAAAATGGTGGTATGAAAGGTATATGTGGTATCCAAAACTGGGTGGATGCTGCCTTCCTCAGATGGGGTAATCTGAAAGGAACTACAAGAAAAACAGAAATGGAAGGCGCGCACACCTAGTGCATTACCAAAGATAATTTAATAAAAAGAAATTTTTATATAAAAGTGGGTACTCACAAAATGCAACTGACAAAAGTGCATGGACATGCACAGAACACGGGGTACATACAACACGTTTTGGGGGCGCACCCCCTTCCTCAGAGCTAGGCTTTTCTCGTACACCATGGACAAGCGCTTTTATAGGGAATGGTGGAATTGAAAATTGTGTGTCAAAAAGAGCCACGCCCTCAAAGGGTTGCACTAATGAAAAAGCGACAGAATCCATATCAAAAACCTATAACCAAAAAAAAAAACTCCACCATAAATACACAAATTCATAAATAAATAATAATTCATTCAAATTCATGATATATTGCACATTAATTTATATTTAGTCAAATGAATACAGGTGTAGGAACACATAAGCAAAAAAGGATGCAGGATTGATAAATGGGTCAATCCATGTCTCACCTCTACATGCCAGAAGTAGCTGCGGGGGGAGGAGGGGTGTGCACTCAGAGGTGTCCAAAAACCACACACTAGGATCACTAGGATGGGAAGCTTCAGAATTCCCAGGAACGGGGGTAAAACCCCAACAGAAGCCAGCAGGATCATCCCTGCTGTAGTGCGCCGATCAGTGAACACCCGATATCACACAGGCACCTTACCAGACCCCAGGGAACCAGCTCAGTGCCAGGGGGAATCCACTTCCTGGAAACTCAGGAAGACGCCTGATGACACGTGACACATCACTTCCGGGGTAGGAGCAGTACAACAGTGTGCCCATGGACATGAATGAGCAATAATAGATGGAAGAAAAAATTCAAATTTTTTTCAAAATTCACTCTGGCGTCTGTTGGGGTTTTTCCCCTGTTCCTGGCAATTCTGAAGCTTCCCATCAGGTGATGCTAGTGTGTGGTTTTTGGACAGCTCTGAGTGCCCACTTTTATATAAAAAATTCTTATTATTAAATTATCTTTGGTAATGCACTAGGTGTGCGCGCCTTCTATTTCTGTTTTTCTTGTAGGTTGATTGTGGTCTGTGGAATATTGGTCCATTCCTCTTCAATGGCTGTGCGAAGTTGCTGGATTTTGGCAGGAACTGGAAAATGCTGTCGTATACGCTGATCCAGAGCATTCCAAACATGCTCAATGGGTGACATGTCCGGTCAGAATGCTGGCAATGCAAGAACCGGAATGTTTTCAGCTTCCAGGAATTGTGTACAGAGATCCTTGCAACATAGGGCCATGCGTTATCATGCTGCAACATGAGGTGATGGTCGTGGCACAACAATGGGCCTCAGGACCTCGTCACGGTATCTCTGTGCATTCAAAATGCCATGAATAAGATGCACCTATGTTCGTTGTCCAAAGCATATGCCTGCCCATACCATAACCCCACTGCCATGGGCCACTCGATCCACAACGTTGACATCCGCAAACCGCTCACCCACATGATGGCATACACGCTGTCTGACATTGCCCTGTACAGTGAAAACCGGGATTCATCCATGAAGAGAACACCTTTCCAAAGTGCCAGACGCCATATGTGAGCATTTGCCCACTCAAGTCAGTTACCACGACAAACTGCAGTCAGGTCGAGACCCCGATGAGAATGATGAGCATGCAGATGAGCATGCAGATGAGCTTCCCTTAGACGGTTTCTGACAGTTTGTGCAGAAATTCTTTGGTTATGCTAACTGATTGTTGCAGCAACTGTCCGGGTGGCTGGTCTCAGACGATCTTGGAGGTGAAGATGCTGGATGTGGAGTCCTGGGCTGGTGTGGTTACACGTGGTCTGCGGTTGTGAGGCTGGTTGGATGTACTGCCAAATTCTCTGAAACCCCTTTGGAGACGGTTTATGGTAGAGAAATGAACATTCAATTCAAGGGCAACAGCTCTGGTGGACACTCCTGTAGTCAGCATGCCAATTGCACGCTCCCTCAAAACTTGACATCTGTGGCATTGTGCTGTGTGATAAAACTGCATATTTTAGAGTGGCCTTTTACTGTGGCCAGCCTAAGGCACACTTGTGCAATAATCATGCTGTCTAATCAGCATCTTGATATGCCACACCTGTGAGGTTGATGGATTATCTCAGGAAAGGAGAAGTGCTCACCAACACAGATTTAGACAGATTTGTGAACAATATTTAGTAAATAAATTTAGTAAATTAATAAAAAGTCCTAGATCTTTGCCTTCAGCTCATGATAAATAGGGGCAAACACAAAAGTGTTGCGTTTATAATTTTGCTCAGTGTGTGTATGTGTGTATGTGTGTATATATATATATATATATATATATATATATATATATATATATATATAATGTGTGTGTGTGTGTATTAAAGATGGTTTGTTGAGGTAAAGACTAATCTAGGACATTTTTCAAAAAATAAACTTTGTTTTTCTGATTTTAACCCATACAAAGGTGCATTTTGAAGCAAGATTTTTTTAAACAGTATTTGAAATATAAAAATGGTTTCAGCACCAATATAGTAATTTTTTACTTTTTCATTCTCTTTTTCCTTTTTTGTAGCTTTTCTCTTAAAAAAATAAAATGCTCATTTCAGGTTAATGTCTATCTTTGTGTTTCTGAATAAGGCACAAAAAACGTGTCTATCTCCAGCTTTTTTCTATGTTCTGTGAACCATGTTACCTCACACCTATCTTTCCTTTCTCCAGAATAACAGGATTGTTTTTTGTTTTTTTGTAACTGTAATCAGGGTTGGCCATTAAAGAAAACAAGTCATTATTGGATTGTTGTAGTAATCTGAATACCTGCTTACCTGCTCTATGCAATAGTACTGCACATAGCGGCCTCAAACCTCCTCTTTTCAGGTCCCCTGCCGGCGCTCTGGGCTCCTCCTTTTGGTGCACCACCATAGGAAGCTGTTTCCTATGGAGGAGCACCTGTGGGCTCACTTCCGAGTCGGGCTGTGTGTTTATTGACACACACCGTGCTGCTCAGACCCGCCCATGCTCAAAGCTCATTTGATTGGCAGGAGCCAATGGCTTCAAATGCTGCCTCTGTGAACAGAGAGAGGAGAGAGCCGCTGCAGATGGACACAACGCTGAATCAAGATGGTGCTCAGGTAAGTAAACAGGGGTGTAAGGGGTGATAAAAGTAATAGGACATTTTTTATCTTAGTGCAGAAGGTAAATCATATCCAGCTTTTAGAACCACTTTAAAGGAACTCTATTGCCTGAAAGAATCTTGCTTGTGTGCACCTTACACATTCCTAAGCAGCCCATCATAGTAATGGACTAAAAAGAGTGCTTTGTAAGTATGAGGGAGCAGGCAAGCTTTGACAACCAAGAAGTGTTGGATCTTTGCCTGTTAGAACAACCTGGCATTTTGTTGTAGCAGCAGGACTTGTCCATCTGTTGCAGGTATATGCAGGCAACCAAGAGCACCTCTGAGTATGAGAAAATTTTGACTCGCTCCACTGCCTCCCAAATGACAACCCCACTGATTGGTGGTTGGCCTTTCAGGCACCTAGTTGTGTGATATGAGAGTGGGGAGAAAATCCTTAGCCTTTTGAAAGTTCCAAACCATACTGTTTCCTCAGTCACATAATTTGCCTGCTGCTTACAATCTTGCCTGCAGCAACAGACTGTGAAAATGAGTAGAGTGGTGCACACACTGTAATCATGCCTGTACCCTGCTCTCAGACTACATATCCCAGAATAAATTGTGTTAGCAGTGCTCTGAGAGAGTTCTGACTTCTGCCGATGGGAGTTGTGACATATGTCATGTAGCCAAGAAGACCTGCACAAGCAACATAATAATTTTAGCTGAAGTTAGGCTTGTACTCCATGAGAAGTCTGAGACTCTCAGAATCTGTAACATTATGCAAATTTTCCTTAATGTCATTGTCTGGACCATTCCTTCTTCTGCGTTGTTATTAGTGACCTGGTATTTATACAGTATCTCACAAACGTGAGTACACCCCTCACATTTTTGTAAATATTTTATTATATCTTTTCATGTGACAACACTGAAGAAATTACACTTTGCTACATTGTAAAGTAGTGAGTGTACAGCTTGTATAACAGTGTAAATTTGCTGTCCCTTCAAAATAACTCAACATACAGCCATTAATGTCTAAACCGTTGGCAAAAAAAGTGAGTACACCCCTAAGTGAAAATGTCCAAATTTTCTCTCCCCGGTGTCATGTTATTAGTGTTACAAGGTCTCAGGTGTGAATGGGGAGCAGGTGTGTTACATTTGGTGTTATCGCTCTCACTCTCTCATACTGGCCACTGGAAGTTCAACATGGCCCCTCATGGCAAAGAACTCTCTGAGGATCTTAAAAAAATAATTTTTGCTGTACATAAAGATGGCCTGGGCTATAAGAAGATTGCCAAGACCCTGAAACTGAGTAGCAGCATGGTGGCCAAGACCATACAGTGGTTTAACAGGACAGGTTCCACTCAGAACAGGCCAGTATATTAGTATAAAAAAATATCCCACATTTTTAAAAAAAAAAATAATTTTTTTTCCTCAGTTTAGGCCGATATGTATTCTTCTACATAATTTTTGGTAAAAAAAAACAAAAAACGCAATAAGCGTATATTGATTGGTTTGCGCAAAAATCACAGCAACTACAAAATAGGGCATAGATTTATGGCATTTTTATTTTATTTTTTTTACTAGTAATGGCGGCGATCTGCGATTTTTATCGGGACTGCGATACTGTGGCGGACAAAAAAAATGAACACTTTTGACACATTTTTGGGACCATTGACAATTATACAGCGATCGGTGCTATAAAAATGCACTGATTACTGTATAAATGTCACTGGCAGGGAAGGGGTTAATACTAGGGGGCGATCAAGGGGTTAACTGTGTTCCCTCACTGTGTTCTAACTGTAGTGGGGATGGGACTGTCTAGGAGGAGAGAGAGATCTGTCTAGGAGGAGAGGTGTCTCTACTCCCCTGAAAGAATCGGGATTTGTGTGTTTACACACAGATCCCGGTTCTCGCTCTGTCACAAGCGATCGCGGGTGCCCGGCGGTCATCGCGCATGCCCCTAGTGGCCAAAAGAAAAAGCGACGTACGGTAACGTCGATTTGCCGAGCCAACCTGCCTCAGCAAAACTGCAGCGGCTGGTCTGGAAGTGGTTAAGGACAACTAGTAATACAGAAGATGTGAAAGGGAAAGAACTATTTATTCAGTTTTTTTGGAAAAAATATTTGGATGCCAAAGCTTTCTAGGCATTCTTGGACATCAGATAAGTTAATAAAAATCTGTTGCTAAAAAAAAGTAAAATGAAAGGTCTTCCTGCATACTAGAGAGTAAATATTCACCTCTCCTTCTGCTCACACTGCTAAACCCTGCTCTGAAGAGAATTTGTTTCTGGAGAGACTTCAGGAAACAATTCCTCTTTATCAGAACGGCCCTTTCTTATTAGTGGCAGAGTTGTTTTAAGCTATATGCTGGAATCTGAGGGGCTATATTTAAGAGCAGCAGGAGCCATTGGCTGCTGTCAATCAAATCCAGTGAGGAGGGAGTGGGGGTGGGGCCTAGCCACACTGTGTGTGTCAGTAGACACAAGGTAGCTTGGGATTGAGACAAAACCTGTGCCACTGTAGCAATTGGCTTTGTATGGTGGCACATGGAGAAGAGGAGGAGCCCAGAGAGCCAGTGGAGGACCTCCAGAAGAGGAGGATTGGGGCTGCTCCATGCAAAACCATTGCACAGAGCAGGTAAGTATAACATGTTTATTTTTTCTCAAATCGCCTTTCAGGACAACCCTGGAGAGAGCTCAGCTCCGCCCATTTTCCAGGAAACACATGCAGCCTTTAAATCCCTCCTCTTCCACCATGGCCTCAGTTATTGTGTTTCCTCCGCCATGGTGGAAGTGCTGGAACCAGGGGGCTGCGCTCTCTCCAGGGTGGAGCGGAAAGAGCTTACCTCTACTGTTTTTCTGCTTGGGGTGCAGGGACCATCCCAGCACCCTCCCGGTACGAGGGGGGGGGTGTTCTGGAGTCTCCAGCCTCTCCAAGCTCAGTGAAGCAGCGGCCAGCAGGAGGTTTTCAGTGTCGGTGTGGCCGGGCGAATCGCTGCCGTTGTTTGGCGGCATGTCCCGCATTACGGTTTCGGGTCCTGGCTAGCGGGTGACGTCACGTCCAGTGACGCGGCTTCCTGCGTGGGCGGAGCGACACGTTTTTCCGGTCGCCTGGAACACAAAGGCCAAGGGGGCGGGTCTATCGACTGGTGCTTACACTTCCAGCCATCGCTGATGACGCCGGAGCTGGGAAATTTAAAAAACAAACGAGTTTTCTCATTCCCCGCTGTGCTCTCTGCTAGGATGGACGAGAGACCGACAGCTACGGTGGAAACAGGCACCCCAGGCACCGGTCAGGCCCAGGTAAGAGGGGTACTGTGTTGCCTTTATTCTTCTCCTTATGGGCTTATGTTGTGACTGTTCTCTTTTTATGTGTTCCTCCCTGTAGGGAGTCTGTTACTGCAAGGTCAGAGGTTACTTCTCTCGGACCCTGCAGTTTGATGGTGGGGGTTTGCTGTGAATTGGTTTCAACACTGAGGGGCATGTCTCTCTATTACCTTTGCTGGTGGTGGCCTGTGTTACTTTGCACTAAAGGGCAGGAAAGTGTTTAGGACATTTAGTGAAATGTCGTCGCACTTGTTTCAGGAAAAAGTTTTAGGGAAAACTAAAAATTCAAACCCACCAAGTCAGAGGAAATGCCCTTCATGCAAGAACCCTCTCAGAGAGACTTGGCAAAAAGCTATGTGCAGATCCTGCATTAAGGATCTTGTCGAAGAAGAAACATCCCAGCAATATAGAGACTTGTTTTCCTCAGTACGTGAACTCACAAACTCACTGAGCTCAGTGAAATCGTGGCTGGTCCACAGTGTGGCAGGCCAAGTTGAAACCCAGCAACCACCATCTAGTCCCAGAGCATCTACCTCTAGGCCTGTAGAGGTTGTAGACTCAGAGGAAAGGGGGCAAGTACTCTTCCCTCCCACAGGGATTCAGACGATGAGGCAGAAGAGGAAGAAAATAGCCAAGGCTCTAGGTACAAACTGTCTTTAGAAGACGTGGACAACCTTTTGAAAGCGATTCACACGAGCCTCGACATTCAGGAGGAGAAGGTAAAACTGTTGGTCCACGATAGAATCTACCAGGGTCTGGATGACACCAAACACAGGGTGTTCTCAGTCCACAGAGTTCTATCGGATACGGTCAAGAAGGAATGGAAGGACCCTGAAAGGGGCCCCTTCCTTTCCAAAACCCTCAAGAGACGGTTTCCCTTTGAAGACAAGGAGTCTAAAGTGTGGAATAAAAAACCACGGGTGGATGCCACTTTTTCGTAAGTGTCCCTTCGCACAGACCTGGCTTTCGAGGACATGGGGGTGCTGAAGGATGCAATGGATAAAAGGGCAGACTCCCTTTTGAAAAAGGTGTGGGATTCCATGTCGGCCAGCCTCAAACCAGCTATGGCTTCCACAGTTGCTGCAAGGAACCTAGAATGCAGGGTGGAAAAGCTGAAGAGAGAGGCGGGCCGCCACGAAAAGATCTTTTGAAATCCTTTCCATTAATTCTAAAGGCAGTGAAATACATGGCCGACGCATGCATCGGCTGAATCAATTAAGATGGCAGCAAGGTCATTTGCTCTGGTGAATTCAGCCAGATGCGCTGTATGGCTAAAAGCTTGCTCGGGCGATATAGCCTCCAAGATTAAATTATGTGGCTTACCCTTCTCAGGGGATCTTCTTTTTGGTCCAGACCTGGAAACAACCTTGGACAAGATAGCTGACAGGAAAAAGGCTTTCCCTGCCGAAAAGAAACAAACAGTTAAAAAGGAATTTTCGTGCTGTTCAAAATCCCTGTAAGAGTAGGGAAGACAACAAGAACCGTTGGGTCTCCCAAAAGGGTAAGGGTAGATGAGGAGTTCTCTTCAGATCTCCCCCAGACCAGCCCCCCAAAAACAAGTGACAATCTTTTCCCAGTAGGGGGAAGATTGTCTGCCTTTCTCCTACAATGGAACAGAACATCTTCAAGCCTGTTCGGAAGGAATGTTATCTCTCAGGGATACAGTCTGGAGTTTTCAAAGCCCCCCCCCCCCCAAGTAGATTTTACGTTATGGCTCTTCCAAGGGATCAAGACATAGCTTTAGCAATAATGAACCTATTACAGGATCTGATTCAACAAGAAGTGATCGTCCAGGTCCAAAAACATCAGGAGGGCCGAGGCTTCTATTCCCACATTTTTCTGGTGAAGAAGCCATCGGGGAAGTAGCAATTTATTCTGAACCTAAAGATCTTAAACAGATCAATTTGTTACAAACATTTCCGTATGGACACAATCCATTCAATAACATAACTGTTGACTCCAGACTACTTCATGGCATCCCTAGATCTGAGGGATGCCTACCTACACGTCCCGATTGCTTAGGCTTCCGACGTTTCCTCCGATTGGCCCTCAACCTGGGGTGATCGGTTTGGCATCTTCAGTTCAAATCTCTGCCTTTCGGACTCTCATCTTCCCCCAGAATTTTCACAAAAATAATGGCGGAAGCCCTGGAGCCTCTGAAATTAAGAGGAATTTCCATTATTCCATATCTGGACGACCTATTGTTCTTTGCGGACTCCAGGGAACAAGTTGTGACAAATCTTCAGGTATCACAGACTCACCTCAAGAACCTAGGGTGGCTCCTCAATCTAGAAAAGTCAAATCTATAACCAAAACAGGAAATGATGTTTCTGGACTATACCATAAACTCTGTGCTTCAAAAAGTTTTTCTGCCACAAGTGAAATTGGAGAAGATCTTCTCTGCAGTAAAACAGATTCAGACGAATAGCTCAATCTCAGTTTGATCGGCCATGGCAGTGTTAGGACTTCTCACGGCATCGATCCCAGCAGTACAGTGGGCCAGATTTCATTCTAGACCGCTCCAGATGAACATCTTAAAGACATGGTCGCATTAGGTTTCGTTGGAAAAGCAGATCAGACTTACCTCAAAGGTAAAACGAGCACTCTGGTGGTTGGTGGTGGAGGGACTCAGCCAAGCTGACGAAAGGTCTCTTCTGGGTCTTTTCACTAGGGTTTGGGGAGCCCACCTGGACGGTCTAACCTCTCAGGGGGTTTGGTCCAAGACAGAAGCTCGAAAGTCATCAAACTGTAGGGAACTAAAGACCATCTTTCTCGGTCTCCTAGCTTTTCAACAAGCGGTGAAGGGACATCATGTTCAGATCCTTTCGGACAATATGACCGCTGTAGTTTACGTGCTCAAACAAGGAGGAACCAGGAGCAGAGGACATATGGAACTTGCCAGTCTACTTTCTTGGGCAGAACAGAGTGTGGCCTCTCTGTCGGCAGTTCACCTAAAGGGTTCTCAGAATCTGTTAGCAGACCTACTCAGCAGGAGAAGGGTGGTGGAAGCAGAGTGGAGCCTGAATCAAGAAGTTTTTTTTGATGATCTCCAAAACATGGGGGCAGCCCCAAGTAGACCTGTTTGCCAGCCAACAGAACTCAAAGGTACAGAAATTCTTTTCTCCATCAAGAAGACCAGGCCATAGGCATAGATGCTCTCGCACATCCATGGCACTACCAGCTGTGCTATGCCTTCCCCCCTTTCCTTTGATACCAATGGTCCTAAGGAAATTCAGAGAAGAAAAAAACAACATGATCCTGGTCACTCCCTTTTGGCCAAAAACACCCTGGTTCGAAACACTACTAAATTTGGCCACAGAACCTCCTCGGAGGCTGCCGCTCAGGAAGGACCTTCTAACACAGGGCTCTGTGATCCATCCGGAAGCAGACGGTTACTTTTGACTGCATGGCTTCTGAGGAAGACCTCCTGAAATCCAAGGGTTTATCCGATAAACTAGTAAAGACCCTACTCTCCAGTAGAAAGGAGGTAACTCGGGCCATATATCTGAAGGTCTGGAAGAAGTTTCTGGTGTACCTCTAAAAGCTTTCAGGTAAAAAGCGTTGTGTCAGTCCTTGAATTTCTCGATGATGGAATGGAAAAGGGACTGGCAGCCAGCACCCTAAAAACCCAGGTGGCGGCTCTTTCAGTTTATTTTGAAAAAACTCTATCCAGAGAAGTTTTAGTTTCGAGATTCTTCAGGGCACTGGCAAGAAATAGGCCTGTGGCCCTCAAAAATTTTACCAGCTGAGACTTATCTATTGTTTTACAGGGTCTTACGGGGGCTCCGTTCGATCCCTTTCAGGAAGCATCCTTAAAAAATTTAGTTCTGAAAACAATCTTCCTTGCCATCACGTCGGCAAGTAGAGTCAGTGAGCTGCAGGCCCTGGCAGTCACAGAACCTTTTCCTAAAGTTTTTCCAGACCGGGTGGTCCTTCAGACAGATCTGGCTTTCCTGCCCAAAGTTTCTTCAACCTTTCATTGTTCGTGGGAAATAGTTTTGCCCACTTTCTCCTCAGCTCCTGCCAATACAGGAGAAGAAACGTTCCACACTTTGGATATAAGGAGATGCCTGCTTCACTTTTTATCAATCACCAAGGAGTTCAGAAAATCAAACGCCCTCTTTGTGATTTTCTCAGGCTCATGTAAAGGGGAGAAAGCTTCTAAGAGCGCACTGGGAAAATTGGTTAGATGGGCAATTACGGAGACCTATGAAGCTAAAGGAGAAATACCCCCCTCAGGTATTGCTGCTCATTCCACAAGATCAACAGCAGTTTCCTGGGCCGAAAGGGCCGGTGTTATGCCTGATCAAATTTGCAAGGCTACTACTTGGTCCAACTACTCAACATTTCTCCGACATTATAGGTTGGACTTACTGTCCACCGCAGAGCAAGCCTTCGGCAGGAAGGTACACTGCAGGCAGTAGTCCCACCCTAGGGTAAGTTTCTCGGTTATCCTATCCAAGGTTGTCCTGAAAGGCGATTTGAGAAAGGCAAAGTTAGGCTTACCGGTGACGGTATTTCTAAGAGCCTTTCAGGACAACCGCTATTTTCCTTTCCTTTGTATCTTAGAAGTGGTTTAAGTGTCTATCATGGTGGTTTGTGGTTTTCTGTGCTTTGTTTTCCAGTATGTCGGAGACCACAATAACTGAGGCCATGGTGGAAGAGGAGGGATTTAAAGAATGCTTGTGTTTCCAGGAAAATGGGTGGAGCTGCGCTCTCTCCAAGGTTGTCCTGAAAGGCTCTTAGAAATACCGTCACTGGTAAGTCTAACTATACCTTTTTTTTTATTTAAAAAAAATAATCTTTACAATCACTTTAAACTGCCAGTGACCACAGTCTTGTATGTTGGGTAGAACTTGCAGTGAAGTTGCTAAGGTTTCTATTTACTTCCCCTGAAAACACAATTCTATTTTTAAGCTGCAAAATTACCCTTGCAGTCATTTTGTAATAGTCAATATTTGACTTTATTTTTGCGACTTACTGCCAACAGAGCTTTGACTGAATATCAAGCAAGAGATTGTATTTCTCTTTCCTAGATTGCTGGTGTCTGCTTTTTGGTTAACCTTGACAGCTGCCCTACAAATCCTCCAAGTCTCTCAGCCTTGAGATTTACACATTTTCATACTGTGTACTGTGCTAAAACCTTTTTAAATGTTTCACAGTTATAGATTTTAAAGCTACATTATTAGGGTTTCCTTTTATTTTGCACACACTGTAATATTTATCATATCCATCTTAAAACCCATTTTATAATACCTAGGATTTAAGTTTACTCAAAGTACACATGTCTAAGGCTAAACTGTTACTGCATGTTTGAATGGAGGTTGGGAGGGGGCTTGAACAAATTAAGTACAATCACTGAGGCATGCTTGCACGTACCTTCAGAAGTCTTATATAGAGCAACAGGACCCCCAGAATATTATCATTAACCACTTCCCATCTGGGCCAGTTCACAAAGGCACTTCGCTCCTACATGTAAAAATCATCTTTTTTTTTTTTTTCTAGAAAATTACTCGGAACCCCCAAACATTATATATGTTTTTTTAGCAGAGAACTGAGGGAATAAAATGGCGGTTGTAGCAACTTTTTATGTCACGTGGTATTTGCGCAGTGATTTTTTTAAATGCTTTCTTTTTTGGGGGGGGGGGGGGAGTTTTGTGAATTACAAGAAAACGAAACCGTAAAGTTAGCCCAATTTTTTTGTATAATGTGAAAGATGATGTTACACCAAGTAAATAGATACCTAACATGTCACACTTTAAAATTGCGCACACTCGTGGAATGGCGCCAAACTTCGGTAATTAAAAATCTCCATAGGCGATAGGCGACACTTTCAATTTTTTTACCGATTACATGTTTAGAGTTACAGAGGAGGTTTTGGGCTAGAATATTTGGTTTTTGCACATGGCGATACCTCATATGTGGATGCGACTTACATATGCATTTGCTTCTGCGTGCGAGCACGCGGTGACAGGGGGGGGGCTTTACATTTTTTTGTTTCTATTCTTTATTTTACTTTTTTTATTTTTACACCTTTTTCTCTTTAAATTTTTTTTTAATCACTTTTATTCCTTCCTTTATTCCTTTTATTCCTATTTTATTTAATCACTTTTATTCCTATATTTTTTTTAATCACTTTTATTCCTATACGACCCCACATCTCTCCTCCAGGCTTAAAAGGCTGAGATAAAAAAAAAAAAAACTCTCTTGGCCTTTCTAGCCGCGTCCTCTGCTTTGTTTACTTCCGTCTTGTCACCAGAAATCTCTACGGTAAACTTCCAGCGGCGACCGATTTTGTTCTCTGGCTCACCAATCGCAGGGCGAGCCCGAAGAAGCACCGGAGGGCGGCGGGAGGGGGATGATGCTTGTAGATGCAGGCATCATTCAGATATCCGCACTCAAAGTCCATGACATCATATGACGTACCGTGGGCAGGAAGTGGGTAAACATTGACAATAGAGTACCTGGTAGCATTGAAGCCTAGCTGTCCCGTCATGACTCCTACACGTTCTTGTCAGCAAGTGAAGCTGCCCATTCTAGTGGTGCACCAACAAGAATGGGCTAGTGAGCATTTGACACCACAAGGAACTGTTGAAAATTTGATTTCTGGGATCTTGGGGCTTAGTTTTATACCTCTGCTTGTACTTGCAGGTACCTCTACATGAGTGTTCTTTAATTTTGCTCAGTTTACAACATTTTATTGTAAACCAGTTACACGACTAATTTACCAATATCTGCAATAACCTCTATAGGTATACTGTATTACAAATTAGCCTTTAGCGGTTTGGTTGTTCATTGCTAGGGTAATGAATAACCAACATGACACTGTTTTTCAGGATCATGCCATAACAGAGTAATTACAGCAACTACCTTTCGCTCTGCTCTTTTGTGTGGATGCCCTAGAACATGTCACAAGACAGATTTCCAAAATGGCTCTAATTTCAAATCCTATGTACAGAATTTTGTGGCTAAAAGCCTGGACAGCTGGAGCTGCCTGTAAAAAGCACCACACATATATGCTTTTTCAAGGCAGACATCTTGGAGAGGCACTTGACCGATTCATTAAAGATGTTATAGGTGGGACGTTTTACTCTGACCTCATAAGATCCCAAAATCACCTTCCCTCACTAGCCTCTACCTCCTCAAAACATAGAACATCTAACGCTCTACCCAGGCTTCAACTTCAAAATCTAAATTCAGCCCTTCCATTCGGTACAAGATTAAAATAGTTCATCCAAAAGTTGAATAATCTACACTGGAATCTGGAATGTGCAACCTATAGTCAGTCAGGTCAATTTTCTTGACATGAGCATCAGAATTATTGAGGGTAGGATTAAAACAGCAGCATACCAAAAAGAGAAGGTAATGGGTTTGTCCCAGTGGATAGTTGCCGTCATTGTCCCTGGATTGAGGCAATCCCTAAAGGACAATTTCCGAGGTATAGGAGGAGCTGCTGAAATGTGATCACTTAACAACAGTCAGAATTGTTGAGATTAAAGTTTCTGGAAAATATAAACCTGAGATTGTGAAAAAAAAGCATATAGAGACACTTTGGGATTGGGCAGAAAAACCCTTTTATGTGACAAAAGGGAGCGGATTGAGGACGAAACCCCTGCTTGCATTCTACCCTATTGTGAAAGCAAGGGGAAAGTTGTGATGATATTTTTAAGCAATATTTGCCCCTGCTTCGAAAAGATTCGGTACTCAGAACTATATTACCCCCAAGACCCAAAGTGGTCTTTACCAAGGACCCCACCTTGAAGGATCTGTTAGTGAAGAGTTATATTTTGGATTAAAGAACAAAGGAGGTGACGTCCCAATGGGAGTTATAGTATTTTAGAGATGAACCCCCATCCCAATTATTCTACAGAACCAAAACACACTCCACAGGAGTGCAACTCCTCTGATGGGACTTTAATATAGGGTCACCTCTAATGAAGGTATGAAAGTAGTAGGATTTTTTAAAAATGATTAATATTTATTGAAAAATCTGTATAAAATCATTAACATGACCTAACAATAATACATAAATTAAAATGGATGCATGTAGATGAGGAAAAAAACAATATATGGGACAATGACCAATTGTAATGATACAGGTAGATTGAACACCAATAATCATAAGACTCGACGTTTCGAGGTAAGCAAGGGGTTGACCTCTTCTTCAAGGGTAACGACAATTGGTCAGGGAGATGATTTCATCTAAAAGGTTAACAGAAGCAGAACAGGAGTAAATGGACAAGAACATATATCAAACATTCACATCAAAAACAGCAGAGAGTATGTAGTTTACATTGTATGAATCATTCACGGTAATTACAACACTTATTCATTTTTAGTGTGTATATACAAAGTATACTGACCACTGAAGTTCATATGAAAATTTCCATGGACATTCTCAGCATCCAGTAGAAAGTAGTGCCATCCGTCACGGCTACACAGGGGTCCAAGACCAGAAATCAGAGGGAGAGGGAATAACCGACAGTGTCGCAGGAATAAGATACCAAGGTACTCTACGGTCACTTCACAAAGGACATCCCCAAAACCAGATACCGTCACCCCTTCGGTAAGAAGCTTATCAGAGCCCAAATGCTAGGGCTGAATGATAGAGGATTCAATACCACTGGAATACAAGTAATGAAAACCGTTGATAAGGAAATTGTATGAAGAGCCTGGTACGATTGAAACATTTCAAAAAAGGGGGGGCTCCAAGTTTAGTGATATGAAACACCAGTAAATGTAAATATAAAAACCTAAACACATACCTAAAAGAGAGGGGCTTGAATAGAAAAGGATCAAACCACGGAGCCCAATCCTTAAAGAAGAAAACGAGAGGGGAAAGGATAGGTCACTGGTATCAGACCCACAGGATTTCAAGGGAGCATAGAGTTCCCTTGTAAGGTATGAACCCAGAATTATCTGTAATAGTAAAGCACATAAGGGAAACAATGTGTATCAATAAGAAGAAAACACCTAATGATTCCCAAAAAGCATCCCAACCTGAGAAGTATGTGGGTTTACCTGCCTGTCTCTCCTTCCTCAATACACGTCTGTGAAGCGTCAGAAACAGTTGAGACCTTGAGTGCCTGGAGAGTTTAAATGTGTCTTGCTGCGGTGGGCGGGAGTGCCGTGATTGGATGGCCATAGTGAGGGGCGGTCTAGGGGGAAGGAGGACGTAAGGCATCTGGATGGATATCCCCCGGGCATAGCGGCGCACGGCGTCAGCCCCCCAGCACGCTCCGAGATGGGGGGCGTCCTATGCAGGACTGAGGTGAGCGTGTTAGTGACGCGAGGCTTTGCGATGGGCGAAGCCAACGTGACGTAGGGGATTCCGTCATGCGCCAGAGTCCCGCAGCGCAGAGCCGGCGTATCCGCTGTCATGGAAACCCATGACAACAGACTGCCAGAAAGAAGGGGGGGCCAAGCGCGCCCTTGTAGGGGCACACATCGACCCCCCGGGTGCGCCGAGTGAAGGGACGCGCAGCCCAGGCAAGAAAGAGAGAGAGGAAAATGGAGACGAGAGAATCAAGATTAGCAATGAAAAATAGCAAAGAAAAGAAAAGGTGGAAAATGGACAGAGAACAACTACAAGAGAGAAAAGAATCAGAAAAAGAAAGAAAATAAGAATGAAAAATGAGTAAAAAAAAAAAGGAGTAAATATAAGCAGAGAGGAGCTGAAACAAGGTTCCTGAGTAACCGGGAGGGATCAATCCCCACTGGATCAGATAAGGTCCTGGAATGATAAAACAAGACCATTAGATTCACACATTATATAATGCAATATGCTGCACAGTATATTACTATGCCGTTCAGACTCTCAAGCTTAGGATATTGTCTTGTCCCTACAGTATCAATCAAATCCTAAAAGAAGATCCAGAAAACGGGGGACATGCTGTTAAGTAAGGTAATTTACACTCCCTAATAGCAATGAAGGATTGATCTGCCAGTAGTGAAAAAGCAAGGCAGATCAATCCTTCATTGCTATTGGGGAGTGTAAATTACCTTACTTAAAGCGGAGCTCCGCCGAAATTTTTTTTTTTTAAAGTCAGCAGCTACAAATACTGCAGCTGCTGACTCTTAAAACATGGACACTTACCTGTCCAAGGCGCCCGCGATGTCGGCACCCGTGGCCGAACCGTCTCTCGGTCCTCTGGTGCTGCCGCCTCCATCTTTGGTAAGGGAATCAGGAAGTGAAGGCTTGCGGCTTCACTTCCCGGTTCCCTACTGCGCATGCGCGAGTCGCGCAGCGCAATACGGATGGTCCCTGCTGTCTCTGGGACCCGTGTGTTTCCCAGCAAACAGCGGAGGGGGGGGACAGGAAGTGGTGTAAATAACCGCAGATTCTGCGGCTATCTATGCCGGAAGTGGGTACAGATACCTGTAATATACAGGTATCTGCACTCCCCTCCCCCCTGAAAGGTGTCAACTGTGACACTGGAGGGGGGGAGGAATCTGATGAGTGGAAGTTCCACTTTTGGGTGGAACTCCACTTTAACAGCATGTCCCCCGTTTTCTGGATCTTTTAGGATTTGATTGATACTGTAGGGACAAGACAATATCCTAAGCTTGAGAGTCTGAACGGCATAGTAAATGTACTGTGCAGCATATTGCATTATATAATGTGTGAATCTAATGGTCTTGTTTTATCATTCCAGGACCTTATCTGATCCAGTGGGGATTAATCCCTTCCGGTTACTCAGGAACCTTGTTTCAGCACCTCTCTGCTTATATTTACTCCTTTTTTTTTTTACTCATTTTTCATTTTTATTTTCTTTCTTTTTCTGATTCTTTTCTCTCTTGTGGTTGTTCTCTGTCCATTTTCCACCTTTTCTTTTCTTTACTATTTTTCATTGCTAATCTTGATTCTCTCTTGTCTCCATTTTCCTCTCTCTCTTTCTTGCCTGGGCTAAGTGTCCCTTCACTCGGCGCACCCAGGGGGGGGGGGTCAATGTGCGCCCCTACAAGGACGCGCTTGGCCCCCCCTTCTTTCTGGCAGTCTGTTGTCATTGGTTTCCATGACAGCGGACACGCTGGCTCTGCGCTGCGGGACTCTGGCGCATGACAGAATCCCCTACGTCGCATTGGCTCCGCCCATCGCAAAGCCTCGCGTCACTAACATGCTCACCTCAGTCCTGCATAGGACGCCTCCCATCTCGGAGCGTGCTGGGGGGATGACGCCGTGCGCCGCTATGCCCGGGGGATATCCATCCAGATGCCTTACGTCCTCCTTCCCCCTAGACCGCCCCTCACTATGGCCATCCAATCACGGCACTCCGCCCACCGCAGCAAGACACATTTAAACTCTCCAGGCACTCAAGGTCTCAGCTGTTTCTGACATTTCACAGACGTGTATCGAGGAAGGAGAGACAGGCAGGTAAACCCACATACTTCTCAGGTTGGGATGCTTTTTGGGAATCATTAGGTGTTTTCTTCTTATTGATACACATTGTTTCCCTTATGTGCTTTACTATTACAGATAATTCTGGGTTCATACCTATGCTCCCTTGAAATCCTGTGGATCTGATACCAGTGACCTATCCTTTCCCCTCTGGTTTTCTGCTTTAAGGATTGGGCTCCGTGATTTGATCCTTTTCTATTCAAGCCCCTGTCTTTTAGGTATGTGTTTAGGTTTTTATGGTTACATTTACTGGTGTTTCATATCACTAAACTTGGAGCCCCCCCTTTTTTGAAATGTTTCAATCGTACCAGGCTCTTCATACAATTTCCTTATCAACGGTTTTCATTACTTGTATGCCAGTGGTATTGAATCCTCTATCATTCAGCCCTAGCATTTGGGCTCTGATAAGCTTCTTACCGAAGGGGTGATGGTATCTGGTTTTGGGGATGTCCTTTGTGAAGTGACCGTAGCCTACCTTGGTATCTTATTCCTGTGACACTGTCGGTTATTCCCTCTCCCTCTGATTTCTGGTCTTGGACCCCTGTGTAGCCGTGACGGATGGCACTACTTTCTACTGGATGCTGAGAATGTCCATGGAAATTTTCATATGAACTTCAGTGGTCAGTATACTTTGTATATACACACTAAAAATGAATAAGTGTTGTAATTACCGTGAATGATTCATACAATGTAAACTACATACTCTCTGCTGTTTTTGATGTGAATGTTTGATATATGTTCTTGTCCATTTACTCCTGTTCTGCTTCTGTTAACCTTTTAGATGAAATAATCTCCCTGACCAATTGTCGTTACCCTTGAAGAGGTCAACCCCTTGCTTACCTCGAAACGTCGGGTCTTATGATTATTGGTGTTCAATCTACCTGTATCATTACAATTGGTCATTGTCTCATATATTGTTTTTTTCCTCATCTACATGCATCCATTTTAATTTATGTATTATTGTTAGGTCATGTTAATGATTTTTATACAGTTATTTTGGATTAAAAGCCCCCTTTGAGAACGTTTTTGACTAGTGATAAGGGCTTTAGAAGGTACCTGCGGACACAAAAGGGGTTACAGGAGGGTCATCAAAACCATCAAGTCCAATTATACGGGAAAGGAATATAAGTTAAGGGCCTTCCGTACATGCGATAGCACCCAGGTAGTCTGCTTGAGTGTAGTTGTAGTATGCAGTATGTGGGAAGAACTAAAAACACTGGCGAAACACATGGAATGCTTGTGAAACGTATGGAAGAGCATGCTAGAAATATTTTAAATGGCAAGACAGACCACAGCGTACCATAACATTGCCAAGTCTGCCAAGGTGCTAACCCTATAACATTGAAGTTTTGGCGATACATAGAGTGACACTGAAATGGAGAGGAGGAGAGTCGATCACTGCACTGGATCAAAGGGAGGGAGAGTGGATATACCACCTCAACACTCTAGCCCTAAGAGGTTTAAATGTATATTTTAATTTTAACTTTTTTTTATGAGTTTTCTTTTAAAAATAGGAGTGAGGTAAAAAGTATTTGTTCCAGAACAACCTAGTAAGGGAAGTGGTATGTGAGAGATGTGTATTTTTTTATTTACTGATCTGTTGGAATTATTTATTCAGATTTTTTATTATTATGAATTTATGTTTATGATATGTCTTTTAGTCCAACCCAAGCAAGAATACCATCTGTACCCATTTTTTTTTTTTTTGGACTTATATCAACATTTGCCTGTTAGCTAAAATGCACAATCTAAAACTGCAGAATTAAAGAGACATGACCCAAGCTTTAATAGAAGAATTAAAGAGCTGTAGAACAGAACCTAAACAAGTACTTTTATACGATTATGAGAAAGGTCTTAAACGCCTAAAAGCCTCATATTACTCCTCTGGTAATAAGGCGGGGAAGGTATTATCCCAACAACTCAAAGCTAAGCAAGCCAAAACAAGAATAGCCCATTTAATTGACCCTAATACAGATGCGAAGTTATCTTAGCCTAAGGACATAGCGAATACTTTTAGGGACTACTACAGTACTCTTTACAACCTTAAATCTACAAAAAGTATCACAGAATTCCTAGATATGGTTAAAGCTCTTAATCCTGAAGTGCTAGAGAGCCTTAATGATTAGATTTCAAATATACAAGAAATCGCCCTGGGACTTTAAATGAGGTGAACACAATTGGCCACTAAGTAACAGAAATAAATACAGTTGTTGTGTTTATTCAAGAGTTGGTATACATACATGGAAGGTATAAACAATAGTTAAGCCAATAAAATTGCACATGTAAAAAATAGCATCGATACATAAAAATGTCATACAGTATGCACAGGCATACTGACATGAGTGCCACCTGCTGGGCTCCCAGAAGGCGGCAGTGGTGGGTGTGCGGCATGGGAGCTGAGGAGGAGAAGCCAAACACAGTCGCCACCAGGGAACAAAAGGACTATTCTGCCCATCTAGCAATGATTGACACACATATTCATGTTATAGCATACATGCTTATACATATACAACTATACTATATAATTTTATGCCCATTGTGCAATTTCATGGCATTTATTGATATATACATTGTTACAGCTGATAGCTACCAGTTTATATTGAGACGTCCAAGGGCCACATACCTTTACCCATGCCATGTCTGCCGTCCTTTTGTTCCCTGAAATTTGGTTTCAAAGGTTTTATTCTTTCAGCCATTTTAGCATTATGCACAAACCCATTGGCGCAAGTTTTTACCTCCTCTGTACTCTCCGATGTCTTTAAAATCACAAATGGCACAAGGCAAGGTTGACCCCTCTCTCCCTTGATCTTTACATTAATTATGGAACCCTTTGCAGCTTCCTTCAGGAGCTCCCTGACTATAAAAGGCATTTCAGTAGCTGGCAAATGCCATAAAATAGGACTATTCGCAGACAATGTCATATTGACACTTTCTGATGTGGATTCTTCCATACCTGAAGTATGCGCAATGATTGAAGCCTTCAGTGCCATCTCTTATTATAAAAATAATGTATCTAAATGCCAGGTCCTTACAACCAATCTTAACCACAAAACATGAGCAAAAATGAAATGATGATTTCCTTGCAATTGGGATAACGACAAAATCCAATATCTAGGGATTTCTTTAACCGCTAAATCTAGCCACCTCTACAATGCTAATTATAAAAAATTGCTATTATCTGTTCAGACTCAACTCATACAACTGGGCAAATTTGAAATCTCTGGGATGGGAAGAATAGCAACTTTTAAAATGGTTATTTTGCCGAAAATTCTGTACATCCTTAGAACTGTACCAATACCAGCCATTTTCTTTAATAAACTCGATATCTCACTTTGATCCTTCATTTGGAAAGTCACTAGAGCAAGAATAGCTTTTTCTACCCTCACAAAGCACAGATCAAAAGGAGGTATGGGAGTCCCAGTAATTAAAGATTATTACAAAGTGATTCTTCTAGACCAACTTAAAGCGTGGTTTGATCCATCTCCAGTAAAGCAATGGTTTTTATTAAAACAAAATCTGGTGAAGTACAATAACCTCCGAGCTTTGATAGCAGCAGCCATCGATAAACCAATATATTTACCAAACCACCCTTCTATCTCCACTTCGCTTAAAGCATGGATAGATCTGCTGGACAGAAGTCAGGAGCCCGTACATATACCCCTATGTGACATACTACTACAATCTTTTGAATTCTTAATAGCAGGCCTCTTGGTTCAATCATGGTTAGACGCTGGATACTCTACCCTACAGGATATCCCAGAAATAGTCAAACACAAAGATAAATTTAAGATGTTTCAGATCCAACATCTCCTGCATACTTTGGGAATTGTATCATAAAGATTCTAACCAAAAAAGAGGCATCTCACTTCTTTATTCCTTACTACAACCCAATAATCAAATAAAACAAACACCAGCGATACTGAAATGGGAACAAGATTTAGATTAGATTATATTCAGAACAAGAATGGTCCCGAGCACTCAGATACAGCCTAGGAGCTTCTCATTGTGTATTACATTGGGAATGTGTCTCTAAGATACTCTACAGATGGTACCTGATGCCAGTTCGACTATATAAAATCTATAAAGACCACTCTCCAGATTGTTGGCGTAACTGTGGGCAACCTGGAAACTCTTATACTCTGGTACTGCATATCAATAACAAGCTTTTGGAAGTCTTCCAACTGATCTTGTCTATTACAGGGCTCATAACCCATCCCTCGCCGGCATTGGCATTGTTAGGACTCTCTATAGAAAACTTTTCTACTAACTTTAGAACAGTAGTTCTACATATCCTAATAGCAGCCAGACTGTCCATAATGTGTCAGTGGAAAAAAGATTTAGCACCCACACTCACAGAAGTTGTATTTAGGGTAAATTTACAGTGCTCTTATGAATACTCCTACGCCAGCATCCACGGCAATAGGGGTAGCTTCAGACTGAAATGGGAAATATGGACTACAACCTACAAATTAACCAATATCTTTTGAAAAATAGAATATACTGACAGGAAAATGAACAACAAGTGAGGACTAGCAGTGGTTGACGGATACTACGGCGGTAGTGATGTCACTACCGGTTTTCCTCTATTTTGTTCCTATGTTTCCTTTTTTTTTGCTTTTCGTTTTGTTTTCTTTCCTTCTTTTTTTTTTTTTTCTTCTTCTTTTGTACCATATAAGGTCAAAATTAGTACCTCTAAAGAGGACTACCGACTTCTAAATACAGGTCTATGTACAAGATATACAAATATATTTCACAGCTAGGTTGTGACCTTTAAGAATCAAAGGGGTAAAATTACTGCTATTACTAGTGCCCACGGCTTATGATTATTTACCCATGACTTGGCACTACCCTGATATGTGAACATAACTGGTATAACGCCAACTTGATGATTAGTATTGTTTGTACAGGTTGCAAATATGTGAATTTATGACCTTGTATCTGTTCTAATTCAATACAATTTTCAATGTTAAAATAAAATAAAAAATAATTTGTTTCTGATGTGCACTTCCTGATAAAGACATTAAACGAAACATGTTGGATTTCCACAAGAGCAAAACTGTAGAATGTGCAGAGATGTATTGATATTATAATGTTCTGTGATAAAATGGAGCGTGCTCTCTTGCATTAGGATGTATTGATATCTTGCATGTTTAACTATCATGTCATTCTGGGTTATATAAAATCAGTTTTCTACAATAAAATTTTGATGTTTTTGTAGACATTTTGTTTGTAATGGAGATATTAAATGTATGCAATGGTGCCCAAAAAAGATCTGGAAATGTTTCAATAGATGGTGTAGTGATATATCGTTTGATTCTCGGAGCTCGGTGGTGTTAGAGTTCCTACAGAGTGGAGCAGAAAAGGGATTAGCACTTCTTATCCTAAAAGTCCAGATCGCAGTTCTGAGTGTAAGATGGTTTTGATCATACTCCTGACCATATTTCATGGATGCTTGTCCACTTTGGACGATGCATTTTTATGTTGGGTTGCGGTCGTCAATCACGCCGCCACAGTTCTCAGAAATGATGCCCCCGGTGGGCTCCCAGATCTCAGTACAACACCTTCAATGCACAGCAGATTTGTGAGTAATTTGGGGGGGCTCTCTTGTCCCATCTTTTGTGTATATTTTCTTTGACAGATGCCAGTTTTTATATGGGAATTATACTGTATTTCAGATTTATACCTCGTGCTTGCTCCTGAAGAGTGGTACAATAACCACAAAAAACGTCAAGCTAATTAGATGCCATGTTTAAACCTTCTATGTATTTACACGTATCATGCCAACTTTCATTCCTATAATTTTGTGGTTTTAAGATCCTTTATGCAGTTATTAACTTAAGATTTTTTTTTTATATCTGAATTACTGTTTTTTACCTTGTCATATGCAGAGTTCTATGAATTAATAAATATGATATTATATATATTGACTGTTGTATTCCCTGCAGCTGCGTGTTTTATTTGAAGGTCCCACTCCCCCTCCTCTCCCCTTTTTCTCTAGACAGGGATGGAGGAACGTGACTGTACTAGGTCATTGCCTCAAATAAAGTCCCAAAACTTTTTTCTTGTTATTCAGTTCTGAGTGTGTTCTTAAAAAGACATGCAGCCAAGGAGCATTTAGTAATACTTTTTTAAGTCTCTGTCCAGGCAGAGACCAGTCTTGTCCCAGCCTTTCCCTAAATGAGATTTAGCGATAGTGCTTCAGGCATTGACAGTGCCTCTTTGAGCCGATTGAGTCTGTCTCTTTAAAAAGTTTGACCCTCAAGATCTCATGTAGGCACCATGTAACATACAGTATCTCACAACAGTGAGTACACCGCTCACTTTTTTGTAAATATTTTATTATATATTTTCATGTGACAACACTGAAGAAATTACACTTTGCTACAATGTAAAGTAGTGAATGTACAGCTTGTATAACAGTGTAAATTTGCTGTCCCCTCAAAATAACAACGCACAGCCATTAATGTGTAAACCGCTGGCAACAAAAGTGAGTACACCCCTAAGTGAAAATGTGCAAATTGGGCCCAATTAGCCATTTTCCCCCTCTGGCCTCATTAGTGTAACAAGGTCTCAGGTGTGAATGGGGAGCAGGTGTGTTAAATTTGGTGCTATCGCTCTTATTCTCTCATACTGGTCCCTGGAAGTTCATCATGGCACCTCATGGCAAAGAACCCTCTAAGAATCTGAAAAAAAGAATTGTTGCTTTACATAAAGATGGCCTAGGCTATAAGAAGATTGCCAAGACCCTGAAACTGAGCTGTAGCACGGTGGCCAAGACCATACAGCAGTTTAACGGGACAGGTTCCACTCAGAACAGACCTTGCCATGGTCAACCAAAGAAGTTGAGTGCACGTACTCAGCGTCATATCCAGAGGTTGTCTTTGTGAAATATACGTATGAGTGCTGCCAGCATTGCTGCAGAGGTTGAAGGGGTGGGGGGTCAGCCTGCCAGTGCTTAAACCATACGTTGCACACTGCATCAAATTGGTCTGCATGGCTTTCATCCCAGAAGGAAGCCTCTTCTAAAGATGATGCACAAGAAAGCCCGCAAACAGTTTGCTGAAGACGAGCAGACTAAGGACATGGATTACTGGAACCATGTCCTGTGGTCTGATGAGACCAAGATAGACTTATTTGGTTCAGATGGCGTTAAGCGTGTGTGGCGGCAACCAGGTGAGGAGTACAAAGACAAGTGTGTCTTGCCTACAGTCAAGCATGGTGGTGGGAGTGTCATGGTCTAGGGCTGAATGAGTGCTGCCGGCACTGGGGAGCTACTGTTTATTGAAGGAGTCATGAATTCCAACATGTACTGTGACATACTGAAGCAGGGCATGATCCCCCTCTCTTTGGAGACTGGGCCACAGGGCAGTATTCCATCATAACGACCCCAAACACACCTCCAAGATGACCACTGCCTTGCTAAAGAATCTGAGGGTAAAGGTGATGGACTGGCCAAGCATGTCTATGTCAAACCCTATTGAGCATTTGTGGGGCATTCCTCAAACGGAAGGTGGAGGAGTGCAAGGTCTCTAACATCCACCAGTGGAAGAGGACTCCAGTGGAAACCTGTGAAGCTCTGGTGAGCTCTATGCCCCAGAGGGTTAAGGCAGTGCTGGAAAATAATGGTGGCCACACAAAATATTGACACTTTGGGCCTGATTTTGGAAATTTTCACTTAGGGGTGTACTCAGTTTTGTTGCCAGCGATTTAGACATTAATGGCTGCGTTGAGTTATTTTGAGGGGACAGCAAATTGACATTGTTATACATGCTGTACGCTCACTAATTTGCATTGTAGCAAAGTGTCAGTGGTGTTACATGAAAAGATATAAACAAATATTTACAAAAATGTAAGGGGTGTACTCACATTTGTGAAATACTGTATATGGTGGAGTTGCTCCGCCTTGCACCCATTTTGGGATAGCATTTTTTAAATATACAGCGCTTTTGCCTCAGAGATAGTACCCCAAACTCCCCAAATAGCACTGCTATCTATGTTCCCAGAGTCTGCCTCAAAAGTTAAGAAAGGGATTTTCCATTTCTTTTTAGTGGCTGCCAGGGCGATAATTCAGAGACGTTGGAAATCTCAACACACTCCTTCAATAATAGATTGGATAACTGAATTAAACAAGCTTATGAGAACGGAAGCGTTATCAGCGCAGATACTCCCATTTTCAAGATGTATGGCTCCCCTGGATATTCTTCATAGAAAAAAACGGAAAATTGTATACTCACCTTTCTGTAATTTTCCTTTCCTGTCGCATCTTCATGGCGGCATACACTTTGGGTTGTGACTCCGCCCCCACAACCTGATAGGACCACATAGCTATAAATTGTAGAGAGGGCCCCGCCCAAGTATTCTGTCTATATCACCTCAGAAGGGTGGGAGATTGTATGCTGCCATGAAGATGCGACAGGAAAGGAAAATTACAGAAAGGTGAGTATACAATTTTCCGTTTTCCTGTTGCATCATGGCAGCATACACTTTGGGGAATAACTCGCAAAACTGGGTGGGAAGGCAAACTAAGTTTATTAACAAAGAATAGAAGAATTGGCCTGGATAACGGATCTTCCGAAATCCACTGTGGATAAGCAGGCGGAATCCACCTTATAATGAGACATAAAGGTGCTTCTGGAAGACCAGGTAGCCACTCTGCAAATTGTCCGCCGAGACTCTACAATATGCCGCCCAAGAGGTTGCCACTGCCCTGGTGGAGTGTGCCCTTAAGCCCTCAGGTATTTGATGATTACTCAACGAATAGGCCTTCTTGATGGTCTTTACTAGCCATGAAGCAATGGTGCGTGAGGATGCCGCTTGACCTCTCCTGAATCCATGCGGGATGATTAGGAGACTTTCTGTCTTTCTGATGGATCTGGTTGCTGAGAGATATTCCAAGACATTACCTTTGACATCTAATGGATGAGGATCGCCCTGATCTGTACTGAGTGCTGGGAGATTAATCTCCTGGTTGAAATGAAAAAACGAGGATACCTTGGGGATGAATCGATCCGAAGGTCTTAGGACTAGTCTGTCTGGAAAAACAACCAGATATGGTTCACTGACCATTAGAGCTTGCATCTCTGACACCCTTTTAGCCGATGTTATGGCTATTAAGAACGAGACTTTCAGTGTTAAATCCCAGAGGGATATGCTCTCGATTGGGAAAAAGGGTTCCTTAGGGCTTCCAGAACAACTGAGAGGTCCCAGACTGGGAAGGAAGGTTTCCTGGGGGGGCCTCAGTTTTAGTCAGGCCCTTTGAAATTGAATCACAAGAGGATCTTGTGCCCATTTAACTCCTGTCAAGGCGGACAGGGCCGACACCTGGACCTTCAGGGTGCTTGACCTAAGGCCTTTCTCCAGGCCTAATTGAAGAAATTCCAGGACCCGTGACACCGACGGGGAGGATGAGTCCCAACCTTGCTGTTGAGTGAAAGTGACAAACTTCTCCCAGACCCGTCTGTATGTGTTGTTGGTGGTAGGTCTTCTGGCCTGGAGTAAGGTATCCACCACCTTCTGGGAACAGCCTTGCTCTAGGTACCTAGCCCTTTCAGTCTCCAGGCCATCAAATGTAGCTTCTCCGGGTTTGGTTGAAGAAGATGACCCTGGGAGAGCAGGTCCCTCGACAGCGGGAGGAGCAGAGGATCTGCTGTGTTCAGCTGCATGAGGGTAGTAAACCATGGCCTCCTCAGCCAGAAGGGAATTACTGCTACCACCAATGCCGTTGACTTCTTGAGCCTCAGGAGGAATCTCGCTATGAGAGGAGTCGGAGGGAAAATGTACCCCAGGTGAAAATTCCAGGGGTGTTGGAGGCAATCCGTCACCTCCGCCAAAGGAAATGGTATCCTTGATAGGAATCTCCGGCATTTTGCATTTTCCGGAGTTGCAGCGAGGTCTATCTCTGGTGAACCCCAGGTCCGGAATATGAGAGCATAGGCCTGTGGACTCAGAGACCACTCGTTGTTGGAGGTGAAATTCCTGCTCAGCGAGTCGGCCAAGACGTTCTGGACTCCCGAAACATAAACCGCCCTCAAATCCAACAGGTTCAGCTGTGCCCATTCTAGAACAGGACGAACCTCCTGCATCATGGACCTGCTTCTGGTGCCCCCCTGCCTGTTGATATAGGCGACCGCCACCTTGTTGTCCATCCTCAGAAGGACATGCTTCTCCCTCAAGAGGGAACTGAAGGCCAGGAGAGCCTGAAACGCTGCTTTAATCTCCAAAACAATCGACACTGAGTCCTGTGTCCTGAGTGGCCAGCGGCCCTGAGCCGCGTAGTCCTGATAGTGAGCTCCCCACCCCTGCAGACTGGCATCTGAGGTCACTATCTCTTGATGAGGAGTGATTATGTGTTTGCACCTTCTCAAGTTGCAAGGCCGTGTCCACCAATGCAATGATTGTTTTACCTCCTGCGAGATGTAAATCAGCTGGGACATTGACGTACCGTTCCACTGACGCAGAAAGGATATTTGGAGAGGCCTCGAGTTCCATTGAGCCCACTGAACCATTGGAATGGTGGACGCTAAGGACCCCAGGATACTGAGGCATGCTGTGGCCGGTAGCCTTGTGGCCGAGATTGCCTTCTTCACCCTCTGAATTAGGGGAGGAATCTTTTCCCGTGGAAGCTCCACTGTGTTCTCCCTCGTGTCCAGCTCGGCCCCCAGAAAGACCATTCTCTGTGTGGGATGGATGTTGCTCTTTCTCCAATTTATCAGCCACCCTAGGGACTGTAATGTGGAGACCAGAACTTCCCGATGTTGGATGAGAGACTCCTTGCCGTCTGAGAGAAGCAGGATATCGTCCAGGTAATGATGGACCCTCAATCCCTTTTCTCTCAAGTGGGCTATTACAGGTAATAGGACCTTCGTAAATGTCCTGGGTGCGGTGGAGATCCCGAACGGGAGACTTCGAAATTGAAAGTGCCAACTGTTTAGAGTGAAGTGGAGGAATTTTTGGAATTCGGCATGGATAGGGATATGTAGGTATGCGTCCTGGAGGTTGATTGAAAGCATCCAATCTCCCCGGTTTATCGCTTGGAGGATTGATTGTAGGCTTTCCATCTTGAACGTTTCTATCCGGATTGACCGGTTGAGGTTCTTTAGGTCCAGGACTGGACGAAAGTCCCCTGATTTCTTTTTTACTAGGAAGAGTGGGGAATAGAAACCTTTTCCTCTTTGAGATGGTGAGACCTCCACTATTGCTTGCTTTTGGAGCAGATCTTGGATATACTGGACCAAAGACAGCCTTTTCTCTCAGGAAGGAGGAAGCTTGGTTGAGCAAAAGTGATCCCTTGGGGGGCGACTTTTGAATGACCACCTGTGCCCGAAATGGATGGTGGATACTGTCCATGGGTCTTCTATCATTCCCGCCCAAACGAGTTTGAACTTTGTGAGCCTGGCACCCATCACTGCTCGCTGGGCGGGCGTACCTTCAAAAGGACTTCTGGTCATTGGAGGCAGGGGTTTTGGGTTTTTGGAATTTGAGGAAGGATGTCTGAGGGTTTTTCCAACTTCTCCTGTATTCCTTCCCGGGCCTATAGGATTTTGCATCCCTATATCTGTCCGGGAGATTGCGTTTAAAGGGAGGCGGCCTTTATTGTTTTGATCTTCTGTCTGAAGGGATGAGACCTGACTTTCCGCCTGTCAATTTAGAAATTGCTGTATCCAGCTTTGCTCCGAAGAGGCTTACCCCATCGTACGGAATCCAGCACCAATTGGATTTTGAGGCAGGGTCGGCCGACCAGGGTTTAAGCCATAGCGCCCTTCTGGCCATTACAGTGGCTAACATGGATCTTGATGCGTATCTAATAGTGTCCACGGAGGCTTCCGCCACAAAGTCCCCTCCAAGGTAAGTTCTTGTAAGGCCTTAATGATCTGCTCTTGATCTGCGCCCTCAGTGACGAGCTTTGCGGTATTCGAAGACCAACTGGAAATAGCTTTCCCGACGGCGGCCAGTGTCACTGCTGGTCTGCAGACGCCCCCTGCAAACAGGTAAGCCCTTTTAAGGTCTGTATCAACCTTTCTGTCCAGCACATCCCTGAACGTCACTGCATCCTCAATGGGGAGCGTCACGTGTCTGGCTAGGCGCATCAAAGAAGCGTCTACTACAGGAGGGGAAACCAAGGGAGACACCTTGGGTTCTTTTAGAGGGTACAATTTGGTAAGTCTGTTGGATAGACTGATTTTCTTTTCAGGGTTTTGCCATTCCTCCTTGATCAGCTCATCTAGCTCATCTATGAATGGAAAAGCTTCTGGTACTCTCTTGAGATTCGGGAAGTACTTCCTCTGCTTCTGCTGTACCTCCTCAGGTTCCTCCCAGTTTATCGCTTCCTTGACCGATTTCACGAAAGGTCCTATAAGCGAGAAATCAAATCCAGCTGATGCTTCCAGCTCCTCATCGTCTGACAGGAATTCTTGTTCCCTTGATGTACTGGGATGGGATGGTGAGGCGCTCTGAGCTGTAGCCTCCGCATCTGGAGTTGAGACATGCAGAGCAGGGACTCCGGTAGGCTCTATAGTATCCAGCTCTTTCTCCCTGGTGGCCTCATCCATACATCTGCGGCAGGCCAGTTTGTCTGGTAGGGCGGTGGCCCCGCATACCCAGCAAGCATTCCCCGCCGGGTGGGAGGGGTGTACAGGAGACTGACGTCTACATGCAGGAGATCTTCTGTGGTAGGAACGTCTATGCCTAGAGTAGGATCTAATCCTTCTACGGTTTCCCCTGTGGCCTGAGCGACTTCGCCTATGGCTGGAGTGGCTTCTCCTGCGTGAGGTCACTCTTCGCCTTGATTTTGAAGATCTTGATGACCTGGTAGGGCTGACCAATTAGACAGCGTTAGTACGATCCTGCTCTCTTTTTCGATCTTCACTACTTACCATGGGAATCCCCCCCCCTTACCTATTAGGCTGATGGTGATCTGCTGGGGCAGCGGCCTCCATGGAAAGGAAAAAGGTGATACACCTGGGAGAGATACAGGCAGGTATAAACATGCAGGCAGCCAAGAAAAAGGTATAAGGAGAAAGGAAAACACTTACCCAAAGGGGGTGAACGTCAGAGGTGCAAATACAGCTGTCAGAGCAGTCAGGGTACCTTCAGGAAACAGGAGGAACACAGAATGACAGTCTGAGCTTTTTAAAATCGCCGCCATGGCCCGCCGAGGTCACGACCCGCTCACGCATGCGCAGCAGCGCCGTGCCACGCTCGGCACCATCTTGGAAGCTGGCAAAACGAAAGGGGGCCCTGAGGCCGCGCACTGCGCATGTGCGGAAGTGTCGATATGCTCAGCGTACCAGGGGGAGGCACAGAGGGACTACAACGCCCAGGATAGCCACGCCAACAGAATGAAAAAGGTTTGTGGAGACCGCTGCACACAACTAAGCCTATTTAAGGCTTATACTGGAGCCGCAACATACCCCTGAGACCACCAGAGTGGAGTTCCTTCCATCTAGCTCATTTAGAGGCTGTACAGGCAAGGACTTCCACCCAGGAGAGGCTAGAAGCTGGCTGGGGCGAATGCGGTAAGGGGGTGCTTCTTAATCCATTCGGTCCTGACAGGTGAGGAAAAATAATACTGGGGCGGGGGCCCTCTCTACAATTTATAGCTATGTGGTCCTATCAGGTTGTGGGGGCGGAGTCACAACCCAAAGTGTATGCTGCCATGATGCGACAGGAAACAGATTTTGCAACCTTCTTATTGTGAAACTCTCGTGTGACCATAAAACCCATTTTCCTAATATATTAATGGATGCATTGTAGACAGGCCCAAGTCAACCCTTTTTTTTTTCTTTTTTTACTTTTTTTTTTTTTTCTTTTCTCTTCTTTTCTTTTTATACTTACTATGGTTACTATTGTTCAATCACTAATGTACACCTGTAAATTATTCCTTATTTTTCACGGTAACTCTCATTAATTTTTTTTTTTTAACAGAAACTCTCATTAATTTACATGGGCAGATTTCTAAATATATTTAGGGCATTAATGATCATTATAAACAAATAAAAAATTATGGTGATTGGCATTAACCATATATAGTAACAAATTCAATTGCAAATAAATATATATGTGCATGAATACTCTGCTTCAAATTAATAAAGAAAAAAGTGCACAGATAAAAATTAAGACAAATACATAATGTGTATATGAATAAAAAAGTGAATAAATGTCAGTGAAAAAATGTCCATATGTAAAGTCAAATGGACATTTTTTTCACTGAGATTTTTTCACTTTTTTATTCATATACACATTATGTATGTGCCTTAATTTTTATCTGTGCACTTTTTTCTTTATTAATTTGAAGCAGTGTATTCATGCACATATATATTTGCAATTTAATTTGTTACTAAAGACTGGGTAATTCCAATCACTTCATCTGACATTGTAGCAATAGGTCACATCAGTTAAAGGAACAGCGCACCATTATTTTTATTTTTTTTTGTTTTGATTTCCCATTCCTAGATTTGATTTGCATCAGTTCTAACCTTTTTTGACCAGCGCAGAGATATAATACTTGATTAATGGACATTATCATACATTTACATGTTAATTGTGAATTTTTTCTTTTCTCTTTTATGTATATTTCTATAAATTTCTATGATGAAAATTTTATTTAAAAAAAATATATAGAAAAAAGATGGTATTTTTAGTTGCAGTGATGACAAAAAAAATACTAAATAATTGCGCTTCAAATTATACAAAATAAGTGACATAAAGCTGCGGTGTCCTGGATTGTGACACAAACACAACAAAAGTGAAAAAGAAAAAATATTGACTCGCGCTTAGCAAACTAGTGAATATGTGGCTAAAGAGTGCCACACCAAAGAAAGTACAATATATACATGAATTAAATGTTGTACCAAACTGTACCACTCACAATGTAAGAAAGTATAAGGAAATACATAAGCCCCTCTGGTGAGCAGTGCGGTAATATAACACAAACAGTGCAATCAAACTTCAAAATGAGTCCATGTGTGATGAATGTAAACCAGGGAGTAGGTCATGAAGGTCCATATGGGAGGAAACCCAAAAGATGATAGACAGTCCCAGGTGATTCAGAGTATGTAAAGTCATAAATGTGTGGGTCCACCACCAAAAGAGGGAGCCTGGCCGCTTACCACAACCCCATGACCCCCCGTTACAGAGGATCTAGATGGACATTGAGATCCTGCTAGTCCGGAACTCCCAGGGATGAGGGTAAAGACTGGAAGGATGTCAAGGACTGTGATGGAAATGGATGGATCCCCAAGGAGGCTCAGCTCTCAGCATAGTGTAGTCATCATGGGAAAAAAGAAAGGGAGGGCTCTCAGTTTTGTGGGTGTCGATGGTGTGGAAAAGCTCGCTTAGCTCCTCTGCACTTAGGATTCCATCAGCAAAGGACAGTTTTCCATCATCATTTTTGTCTGCTCGTCTCAGGATCTGGTCAAAGCCTCAGAGCCCAGAGCACCACCCTGAGATCCAATCTTTCAAAATAAAAAAAGATTGGATCTCAGGGCGGTCCATTATGCTGCCTAAGAACCAGAGGTCTTTTTCCAATTTGGCACTGCGTCGCTTTAACTGCTAATTGCACGGTCATGCAATGCTGTACCCAAACGAAATTTGCGTCCTTTTCTTCCCACAAATAGAGCTTTCTTTTGATGGTATTTGATCACCTCTGCGGTTTTTATTTTTTGCGCTATAAATGGAAAAAGACCGAAAATTTTGAAAAAAAAATGATATTTTCTACTTTTTGTTATAAAAAAAATCCAATAAACTCAATTTTAGTCATACATTTAGGCCAAAATGTATTCTTCCACATGTCTTTGGTAAAAAAAATGTCAATAAGCGTATATTTATTGATTTGCGCAAAAGTTATAGAGTCTACAAACTAGGGTACATTTTCTGGAATTTACACAGCTTTTAGTTTATGACTGCCTATGTCATTTCTTGAGGTGCTAAAATGGCAGGGCAGTACAACCCCCCCCCCAAATGACCCCATTTTGGAAAGTAGACACCCCAAGGAAATTGCTGAGAGGCATGTTGAACTCATTGAATATTTATTTTTTTTGTATTCAAGTGATTGAATAATGACAAAAAAAAATATATACAAAAGTTGTCACTAAATGATATATTGCTCACACAGGCCTTGGGCCTATGTGGATTTGCACCCCAAAATACATTCAACTGCTTCTCCTGAGTACGGGGATACCACATGTGTGGGACTTTTTGGGAGCCTAGCCACGTACGGGGCCCCGAAAACCAATCACCGCCTTCAGGATTTCTAAGGGCGTAAATTTTTGATTTCACTCCTCACTACCTATCACAGTTTTGAAGGCCATAAAATGCCCTGATGGCACAAACCATACCCCCCAAATGACCCCATTTTGGAAAGTAGACAGCCCAAGCTGTTTGCTGAGAGGCATGTTGAGTCCATGGAATATTTTATATTTTGACACAAGTTGCAGGAAAGTGACACTTTTTATTTTTTTTTGCACAAAGTTGTCACTAAATGATATATTTCTCACACAGGCCATGGGCATATGTGGAATTACACCCCAAAATACATTTAGCTGCTTCTCCTGAGTATGGGGATACCACACGTGTGGGACTTTTTGGGAGCCTAGCCGCGTACGGGGCCCCGAAACCCAATCACCGCCTTCAGGATTTCTAAGGGTGTAAATTTTTGATTTCACTCTTCACTGCCTATCACAGTTTCGGAGGCCATGGAATGCCCAGGTGGCACAAACCCCCCCCAAATGACCCCATTTTGGAGAGTAGACACCCCAAGCTATTTGCTGTGAGGCATGGTGAGTATTTTGCAGCTCTCATTTGTTTTTGAAAATGAAGAAAGACAAGAAAAAACATTTTTTTTTTTCTTTTTTCAATTTTCAAAACTTTGTGACAAAAAGTGAGGTCTGCAAAATACTCGCTATACCTCTCAGCAAATAGCTTGGGGTGTCTACTTTCCAAAATGGGGTCATTTGGGCCGGTTTTGTGCCACCTGGGCATTCCATGGCCTCTGAAACTGATAGGCAGTTTAGGCTTAGAAAGCCTTAAGGCGGTGCTTGGTTTTCGGGGTCCCGTACACGGCTAGGCTCCCAAAAAGTCTCACACGTGGTATCCCCGTACTCAGGAGAAGCAGCAGAATGTATTTTGGGGTGTAATTTCACATATTCCCATGGCATGTTTGAGCAATATATCATTTAGTGACAACTTTGTGCAAAAAAAAAAAAAAAAAAAATTGTCTCTTTCCCGCAACTTGTGTCACAATATAAAATATTCCATGGACTCGACATGACTCTCAGCAAATAGCTTGGGGTGTCTACTTTCCAGAATGGGGTCATTTGGGGGGGGGGGGTTGAACTGTCCTGGCATTTTATGCACAACATTTAGAAGCTTATGTCACACATCACCCACTCTTCTAACCACTTGAAGACAAAGCCCTTTCTGACACTTTTTGTTTACATGAAAAAATTATTTTTTTTTGCAAGAAAATTACTTTGAACCCCCAAACATTATATATTTTTTTAAAGCAAATGCCCTACAGATTAAAATGGTGGGTGTTTCATTTTTTTTTTTCACACAGGATTTGCGCAGCGATTTTTCAAACGCATTTTTTGGGGACAAAAAACACACTTTTTTCAATTTTAATGCACTAAAACACACTATATTGCCCAAATGTTTGATGAAATAAAAAAGATGATCTTACGCCGAGTACATGGATACCAAACATGACATGCTTTACAATTGCACACAAACGTGCAGTGGCAACAAAATAAATACATTTTTAAAAGCTTTTACAGGTTACCATTTTAGATTTACAGAGGAGGTCTACTGCTAAAATTACTGCCCTCAATCTGACCTTCGCGGTGATACCTCACATGCATGGTGCAATTGCTGTTTACGTTTGACGGCAGACCGCCGCTTGCGTTCGCCTTAGCGCTAGAGCAGGGAGGGGACAGGGGTGCTTTTTTTTTTTTTTTTTTTTTTTTTTATTATTGTTTTGCTTTTTTATCTTATTTTTAAACCTGTTCCTTTCATTTTTTTTTTTTAATCATTTTTATTGTTATCTCAGGGAATGTAAATATCCCCTATGATAGCAATAGGTAGTGACAGGTACTCTTTTTTGAAAAAATTGGGGTCTATTAGACCGTAGATCTCTCCTCTGCCCTCAAAGCATCTGACCACACCAAGATCGGTGTGATAAAATGCTTTCCCAATTTCCCAATGGCGCTGTTTACATCCGGCGAAATCTAAGTCATGAAATGCTCGTAACTTCCGGTTTCTTAGACCATAGAGATGTTTGGAGCCACTCTGGTCTCTGATCAGCTCTATGGTCAGCTGGCTGAATCACCGGCTGCATTCTCAGGTTCCCTGTTGAGACAGGAGAGCCAGAGAAAAACACGGAAGACGGTGGTGGTCATTCCCTCCCACGGCTTGTAAAAGCAGTCTAGAGGCTAAATGGCCGCTAGGATTGCTTTTACATGAAAGCCGACCGCTGGCTGAAAAGAATGATACCAAGATGATACCTAAAACCTGCAGGCATCATTCTGGTATAACCACTCAAAGTTGTGAATGGCGTACCTGAAGACAAAAAAATGGTTAACAATAAAACACAGTAAACGGTAAAGTATAAAAAATTGCATAACTGAAAAACAAACATGATAAAACATAATAACAATAAAACATTGCAGAATAGAATACAGTAAAAAAGAGCAGAACAATAGAGAGAGAGAGAATAAAACGACAACTATTTTTTTTATTCTATATATATATATTTTTTTTTTTACACTTTTTTTGTAACTAACTTTTATAACTGTAACCGGTTCCAGGTTCGGGTCTCTCAAAATGCGATGGCATCTTGGGAGACCCTGTGAAAGTGTGCCTAGTCTGTGCAATGCTGTACCCTACGCTAATACTCAACTAGTGCATGGTAGCGTTCAAAACATTCACCAATGCAAAGACCAGGATTGTCAGGACAGGAGGGACAATAATAGCGAGTGTCATGCCTATATCCGCGCTTGCTGCAGACACGACATCTTTTTTGGGGGGGTTCGTTGGGTAGGGGTACTCGGGAGGACATAAAGAAAATGCCTCTCATGCAGCCGACTGCATTTGGTTGGGGATGTGAATGGGGGAAGTACGGGCGCTGCAGAAGTAGTGGGTTCCCAATTAGGATTGGCGAATGCAGCAGGAAGGGCACTATGGGCACGACGGGCCTGTGTTTGTCTTCTTCTTGGTGGCAGCGGGACACTACTTGTGCTTGCCACCTCACCAGCTTGAACTGCACTTATGGGACTCGCCACGTCACCAAGTGTTACTGCAGTACTGGTTTGACTACGACCGGGGTGTACTAGGCCGCTGGTGCTTGCCAGTTCACCAAAACGCTACCAAAAAAAACTGTTAGCGATCGCAGGGATCAGGCCTGACTCTGCGAACGCTGCAGTTATGCGTTTAGTGTTTTGTAAGTGACAGTGATCGATCGATACTGCACTTGGGTGGCCTGGGCTGGGCGGAGGGGGCAAAACGCAGGTGCTAGCAGGTATCTGGGCTGATCCTGCTAACACTGCGTTTTTGGGAACCCTAAACTGCTGGGGATGCTAGTATAGATCTGATCGGATCAGATATTGATCCGTTCAGATACTATACCACTAAGGGAGGCGTATGCTGCGTGCGTAGGTGTTAGCGCTACTGGGGCTAATCTGACGCTGCCTGGGGCGACGCATATTACCGGCGGGCGATCAGGGGGCTAAACCTTTATTCTGTAAAAAACGGCGGGTGCCCTGACACTATAAAAAATAAACGAACTAACCAGCGTCACCCGTAACACTTATACGGTGATCAGTGGTGAAAGGGTTAACTAGGGGGCAATCAAGGGGTTAAAACATTTATTAGATAGTATATGGCTGGAGCTGTTGGGCTCATTCTCGTCGCTGGAATGATCAGGTTCAGGTAAGTAAAAGGGGGGCCCTGGGGTGCAGCTGCACCACAGAAGGTTTTTCACCTTAATGCATAGAATGCATTAAGGTGAACAACCTTGAGATTTTACAACTCCTTTAAGAAGACATCCCAGTTCTCCTAACATTTTGAATTTTTATTTCTATTTACACTCTGTATTACTGTGCTTTTTCACATAAGGTTACACCGAGTTAAGTGGTATGTGAAATAAAATGTGATTCTGTTTAAATTACATTGTACTGGGAATATAATGCTGAACTTGATATTAATTAACTGTTAATAACAGATGGTCAGGGCATTGTTTCAGCTGGAGCAATTTTGGCTTGAATCCAAGAAGTAAATCAAAGGACATAATTAAATATACATAGCCATTTTATGGACACTTCTTAACAGGTGTATTTTCTATCAGAAATGATAAACATTTTAAGTGTTAATAAATGTGCAATACTATTCAGTAAGTTGTTACTTGTAAATGCAGTCAACACAGTGTTTTGAATTCATTAAGTCATTGTTACCAATTTCTCTGATTTCTTCAGGACAGTCTCTTGATTTGAATATTTGTCTGACCCTTTTCTCCAACAGAATTGCCTATAAAACAGGATCCTGTTGGTGTGAGAGACAATTGTATACATTAAGTGTATGTAAACCCTAAAAATTAATGTCTAAAATTTGTTCTATTTTGGTCTGCTAAATATACCATTGAAAGTTTTTTTGTTACATCTGTTTGATAAGTGCAAAAAATACCTGTTGTACAGAGGGCTTTGGATGTGTCCTGGATGGCAGGTATATTTCTCTGCTGTTTGGGTTGTGGCCCTTTTTTAGGATGAATTGTATGCAGTTTGAGTACTCAGAGGTTCTCAGCAATGCAGGGTGAGGGATCCTGGGGTAGTCTGAGAGAAGAGGACTGATTTACAGGGCTCTCAGGTTTGGTAAGTCCTTGTTTGGGACCTGGAATTCAGACTTGCTGGCTGCTGGAGCCAAGGATTATAAAAAACTCAAAAGAGAGATGTTAGCCCACCTTGGGATGACTGTCCGTGCACACTGGATATATTGCTGGGGATACCATTCTGTCACTGTGGTCTCAAATGCATGATCTGTTGCAGGTGGCCATGATGTGGCTACAGCCAGAGAAACTAACAAGTCTACATATCTTGAAACAGGTCACTATGGGCCACTACCTACAAGCGCTTCTAAATTAGCTGCAGCATTGGGTCAGCCATGGGAAACCCCAGACAATGGACTGGCTGGTCAAGATGGTAAAGTGGTACATCGTGGTGGAGGATCTGCTGGGACCTGCCAAGCCCCAAGGACCCCTGTCAAGGATGATTAAGCCACCCATGAACTGGGGAATTGACACTCTGGAGACTCAGTGAGCATCCACCCCAGTGTGCCAGCGTTCTGCTCCGGCACAAAGGAAGAAGAATATGCTGTGCTGGCAGTGTCACTCCCGGGGGGCATATCCAGACTCGGTGTCCCCTGCAGGAGGAGCTTATGGAGAGAAGATGGAGGCTGTCCTGCTATGTCCAGAGGGGTGCTACTCACTTGGATCTGGCAGAGGGGCATTTCGAGTGTGAAATCTAGTTGATCAAACACCATGATCGAGCTCTTCTGGACTTTAGTAGTATGGCAATACCTATCTATACCAGAGTAGCTGTGAGAATGTGCTTCGAATTTTTAAGACCCAGCAGGTAGTATGTATACATGGGGACACTAAAGAATACTTGTTATTACCTGTAACAATAACAACTGCATGTGGCATAGTTACCAAGGAAAATGGGGTGGTATCCAAATACACATTATCATTGTGGATAGGGACTTTCCTTTATTTGGGGAACTATGGGACTATGTGAGCAGAAGACTGCCTGTACAGAGAGATAGCTTTGTTCCCTTTGATGGGCTGAAAGTGCCCAGAATGTTGCACCTGTGGTAGGCGATTTACAGGTAAGTAGACCCCTGAGGGGGGAATCTCCTCTTATGCATGTCATGGTTGAAGAGAATGCAGAGGCAACCTCTCCATATGTCTGAGAAGGATGAGAGTGGAGTTTCCTCTAATCTTGCGAATCCTGACCCGGACCTGTCACCGATGCATTTGGTGCCACCCAAATTCAGAACCCCACATTAAAAAGTGCCAGAGAATATGTCACTGTGATTAATGGGGTATTACTAGTGCCTGAGGCTGAAAGGTTCCCCTATATTGTGGTCCATCTTGAGTTGCTATAGAGGGTCACTGAAGTCTAGGCTGAGGTGGTCAACCATTTACTAGTCCCCCACCCTTTTAGGTGAATGGTACTCGACTTGGCTGTCAATGACAAGTTGGGAGGTCACCTTGGTACCAAAAGAACAGAGACATGGATAACAAACAGGTTCTACTGGCATGGAGTTACTGCAGAGCTAGAGGAATATTGTAATTCATGTTCCACTTGTCATCTAACTGCACCAGTTTTGCATTTTGGGAAAATCACAGTGGTAGCCATTGAGCATATTGCGATGGATCTGGAGGGCCCGTTATTGAAATCCATTTGGGGATACCAATACATCTTATTGTTACTTGATTATCCCACAAGGTATCCAGAGGCAGTCCCTTTGAGGAAAATGGGTGTTAGGTGGTGCTTCGCTATTGTATACGTGTTAAATGTAAACAATAAAATCAAGGAATAAGCTTCAATCAGGAATAATGAATAATAATAAAGCAAGTGGCACCACAAACCAAAAGTGCAACTGGGTGACTATTCCTTCAATAATTCCAACTCCTCACAGGGATGTATATGATAGATTGAAACAGTCTCCATAGCAAGAAAAATACCATGCATAACACACAAATGAATAATCGATCAGTGCTTAAGTGAAGAATCGAACAGTGCCATGGCTAATGCATATATAAAACTGAAACAAAAAATTGTGAAAAAAAATTCCTTCAAGTCTTTAAAAAGTCCTAAAAATGCTCTGGTGTGAAGGATAAGTAAAGATGCTAGAATCTTTCACCGTGTAGGTATAACAAATGTGTAACAGGTGTCTCTTCTTACTATGCAGTGACACCCCTGTGCAAAATAGCCTCTCATCTTACTGCTGTAAGGTAACAGCATGAGTAGATAGATAATTCCAATTTTCTCTGTGGGTCCTCTATGGATGTGCCGGCTAGTGGCTCCCAGATCTGGACAATCCCGGCTACCTCTGGGGGAACTCCTCTCATTGACCCAGTGATTAGCACTCTGTAGTGGATGGTGGCTCCTCTATAGTGGGCTGAGAATCCTCCCAAACACGCCGGTGTAACGTATAGAGGAGAGAAGGGGAATGCCCAGTTAGTGTAGTATTGTTTGACAAAATTTATTGGTAAAACTAACAGTTAAAACACTCACAATGAGCAAGATGGAACACAGCATGTAATCCACAAGCGGCAAGCTCGTATTCCCGCATTACTTCTGGTGTGCCTGTCAATCAATCCCAACTCGTGACTTCATCAGGGGATGCAGGTTAGTACAGAAGGTGTCCTTAAATAGTCTGGTTGGGGCATATGGTATAGCGGCTATTTTGTCGTAGTCCCCATTACATTATATAGTGACGGCCATTTTCCCGAAGTATGTTTATTCATACTGCGGCCATTTTCCCAAGGATGCCAAACATATATTAAAAGAGCGAACCACAAAAATATATAAAAAAACCTAAAAATGATGAATGTATAAAGCCGCTGCAGGGAAAAATATATAGTATAAGAACAATATAAAACCGAAAAATAAAAAAAATCTAAAAAATGACTGGGGAACACCGGAAGGCATGCACGAATCTCCACACATAAGTGCAAGGAACACATATATAGAAATGATAATGGATGAAGGTGATCAAAAAGTTAACTCTACCGGCCAGAAGATGGGACATGGATATATGTGTACCTAGTGATCAAGTTTATATAAAACAAATGGATATAACTCATAAATATCTGCCCAGTAGGTATAAGGATGCCAATGAAAAGTGGTAATAATATACTGATGAGAGGAGCCCATATAAAGCTCGATATGGGTTGGGGCTCACTGTGTGTGGACAAAAAATGTGGTATTGATGATACAGATTATAGGGAGGGATTCCTCAAAAATCACTAATAAAACAGTTCAAATCAAACTCAATATTGAGTCCTTGAGGTGTGAAAGTGTCCATAAGGAAAATCCATTTGGATTCAAACTGGCTAAGTGTTCTTATTTTGTGGCTTCCACACCAATGTATTTTATAAGGTTTAATTCCACAAAATTTCAAATGGGGGGAATCTCTATTGTGAACTTTTGCAAAGTGCTTGCATACGCTATGTTTGACGTATCCTTTTAAAATATTTTGTACAATCTCTTTGATGCATATTCTTAGAAGTCTCTTGGTACGTCCAATGTATTGCAATCCATGGCTGCATTCTAGGGCATAAACCACCCCCTCTGTATTGCAGCATATAAAGTCTCTCACATCATTTACAAGTACCAGTACTTGTAAATTTAAAATTGAATAGGTTTTCGTTTAGGCATTTAGTTTGTGAACATGCAAAGCATCTTTTGCAGGGATAGAAACCCTTCCCTGCAAAGAATGTAAATCCTTTTTTGGTTGGATCCAGTACATTCCTTGCCACTCTATCCTGGATGGTGGGTGCTCTTTTATAAATAAATTTGGGCTTCTTGGGTAATGCATTCTGGAGATGTCTATCTGCTTGTAATATATGCCAAAGCCATTGTATCTTCTCTATCTTCCTATAATAGATGTTCTAATCCAGGATAATGGGTATTAGGTCAGGTTGATGATCCAATTGTGTATTGTCCCTAACTAATTTGGTTCTATCCACCTCAGCCACCTCTGTTATTCTCTCTTCTATGAACTTGCTCTTATAGCCTTTATTGACAAATGTCCTATCTTGTTAGCTTGGACAATGTAATCTCCTAAGTTGGCACTTTTACTTATCCCACCAGAGCATTTTTAGGACTTTTTAAAGACTTATAGGATTTTTTTTACTATTTTTTGTTTCACTGTGTTATATATGCATCAGCCATGGCACTGTTCGATTTATCACTTAAGCACTGATTGATTATTCATTTGTATGTTATGCATGGGATGTTTTTGCTACAGACTGTTTCAATATATCATATACATCCCTGTGAAGAGTTTGCATTATTGAAGGAATAGAGTCACCCAGTTGCACTTTTGGTTTGTGTTGCCATTTGGTTTATTATTTTTCATTATTCACGATTGAAGCTTATTCCTTGATTTTATTGTTTACATTTAACACTTATACAACAGCGCAGCACCACCTCTGGATACCTTGTGGCACAATCGAGTAACAATAGGATGTATTGGTATCCCCCAACGGATTTCATTAGGGGCCTTTACATATCACTGGTCATGGATTCACCTATCAGCGTTTGTAGCAGTTGTTCTGTTTATCATCATTTCCAGTGATAGAGTGGGAGTATTCCTTTAGTAGTCCCTTTAAGGAAACCCCCCCCCAAAGGCAATTGCTAGAGAATTATTCAACATGTTCTCAAGGACTGGGTTCCCTAAGGAAAGACTGTGTGTCCATGTTAAATGTGATGGCAGACGTTTGCAGGTTGTTCAAAATAAACAACTGCATACCTCAGTCCATTACCTGCAGGTAGATGGGCTGGTTGAAAAGTTTGATAGGATCTTAAAATTTATTCTCAAAGGGTTGTACAAAAAAAGATGGAAGAGATTGGGACTGCTTACTCCCTGCACTCGCATTTGCAATCATAGAAGTACCCCATGCATCCACCAGGATTTCTCAATTGAGTTGGTGTACAGTTGAAGGCCATGGGGGTTGCGTCACCTGAGAATGTGAGTCTTTTCCACATAGAACGGTAGTAGAGGATATAACCCAAATGAGAGCAAGATTTGCTATAGTGTTGCATTTGCAGAAAGCACAAGAATCACAAAGAAGAGTGTACAACTGGTCCTCCAAACTTAGACAGTTCCATATTGTTACCTTATGGGTGGGTCAGGATTTTCAACTGCCTTGTTTTGCCTTGGGAACTCATCCCTCTGCTCCTTCCTTAAAGGGTGGTCCCTCTATAGGGATTTCCTTCCTTCTCTTCCATCTGGCTGGGTGGTCAGTTTACCTTTTTTTTTTTTTTTTTCAGGGCTTCTGCCCTCGAGGATTAAGTGTCTCCTTCCCTACCTAAATCCATTTCCCCAGAAATGTCTAGGTTCTTGGGCTTTTAACAGCATCTAGCATTTGTCCTTCTCACAAGTTGCAGGGCTACCACCTGATTCTTTTTTCCAAACTGTTTGCCAGGTGGCTGTTTGAGCCTCTACTGTTGTGTGCTTTGGTTGCAAGGAGCCTCTGCTGCCAGTTGTTCAGGTCCAATGACGTTTCTTGTTTTCTTCTCTTGGGCTTGTTGCTGCTGTTTTAGCCATTTTGTTGCTCTCTCCTTAAATTATTGCTTGGGATTTCAAATGTTCTAAGAATAAATTCCTTTTTCCTGTACTGTACGATTTAAGATGTAAGAAATTTTTGTTTCTGTAAATTTCATATCTAGGAGTACAGTACAGGACACAGGTCCATTCCTTCTTTAATCTCCTTATTGCTTGCTAAAAAATGGAGTCTCACGGAGTGGGCAGGGTTATAGGAATTCACCGGAGGATGGTTCCAGCAAAGTTTTTGACATTTGCGTCCTGCATCAAAATATCTATTTTTTTTTTCTTTCGCTTTTTTTTTCCCTTGAAAGTGATTTGGCATTTTTTGCTAAGTGAGTTTTCACGGCATTGACTAAGCTAAGGAAAAATTCCTTTGCAAACTAAACAGCCAATATGCGTTTAGTAAATCAACCCCTATTTCTTTATCGTACATCACGGGACACAGAGCACCATAGTAATGACTATCGGGTTATATGCTACCTTTAGGTGATTGGACACTGGCAACCAATAGTAAAAAGGTTCCTCCCATAAAACCCCTCCCATACAGGAAGTACCTTTAGTTTTTTGCCTGTGTCTTGAAGGTGATGGTCACGGCTGTGGAAGCTCTTCAAATTTTCTTCAATATTGTTCCAGTGAGGATGTTATATCGGATACATTCGGATGGCATTAAAAGCTAAAGTGGATGGTACCCGAGCCTTGGTTCAAGAACAAGGTTTTGCTTGTAATGTGTCCTTTTAGGCGCTGGACCCTTGTTACATGGTATCCCTGGTCTTTATTTGCCCAAGGAAACCAAAAGGGTGCTTTACAAGTCCAGGGGTGTGGACCCCGTACAAATGGGGGACCCGGTCCCTGAAGGTCCTCAGAGGCGCTACCCACCGTGATGGGGGAAGATTGGGCCTGTATCGGGTCCTGCAGCGAGGACTGGTGAGTACTCCCTCTGGGAGGCCTATCAATTTTCTGTTTCCAGTATGAATGCCTTATGTAAGCCCTGTGTCTCATTGCAGATGGTTCTGTTACAGAGCAAGCTGACAGATGCAGCTTATGTTTGTATCTCCCGCACATGGCGGCGGGTGCTGCGCGCGTGGGAGGTCGGCATGGCTGTGTGCCTGTGCGTGTATGTGTGCCGAGCGTCTTACAGGGTGCACATGCGCGGTAGAAGCACGGCCATGCGTGCGTCACTGGGTTGCGCACGGAATAAACTGAGGTACGCTCCGACATGTCATTGCTGCTAGTCAGTTAATCTCTGCAGGTCCTCATATGCGGTGGGACACAGAGGTCTGGGGGTTTTAAAATTGGACATTTGCAACAAGTTGAAGGCTGGTAAAGCTGTGGTGGCGGCTGTGCCCTGGGCCCAGCTAGATAACTCAGAGGGAGTGCCTTTTTTTCCTCAAACTTGTAATGCCCCGTACACACGGTCGGATTTTCCGATGGAAAATTTCCGATCGGAGCGTGTTGTCGGAAATTCCGACCGCGTGTGGGCTCCATCGGACATTTTCCATCGGATTTTCCGACACACAAAGTTGGAGAGCAGGAGATAAAATTTTCCAAAAACAAAATCCGTTCTCGGAAATTCCGATCGTGTGTACACAAATCCGACGGACAAAGTGCCACGCATGCTCAGAATAAATAAAGAGATGAAAGCTATTGGCCACTGTCCCTTTTATAGTCCCGACGTACGTGTTTTACGTCACCGCGTTCAGATTGATCGGATTTTCGACAACTTTGTGCGACTGTGTGTAGACAAAATAAGTTTGAGCCAACATCCGTCGGAAAAAATCCTAGGATTTTGTTGTCGGAATGTCCGAACAAAGTCCGACCGTGTGTACGCCCTATAAGCGATGTCTTCCAGGAAATGAGGTGTGGGGAGCAGGGCAAGTCATGGGGTTAAAAGTACTCCTTCAAAAACAGGAGTTCAACCTCAGGTTGCTACAGCATCAGTCTCCCCTGAAAGACCTGCGGCATTTGACCTGGCTGAGCCATTACAGTTGTCAGGCATAGTGGCCACTACCAATATCCCTGCTTCAGCCTATGTTACTAAAGTTGATTTAGCATCAGCCCTTGCTGGCCTTGAAGGCAAAATAGCATATCCTATGGAGGAAAATTTAGGAAGAAGTGGGATACACCTTTGGTTGATGCTGCCATTTCTTCAGTGTATAAAAGTCTGACCTGCCCAGTGGATAATGCCCAGGGATTTAAGGATCCGGCAGATAAAAAGCTGGAATCCTTACTAAAGGCTTCTTTTTCAGTAGCTGGGTCAGCAGTACAACCGGCAGTGGCAGCTATTGGTATTTGTCAGGCATTGAAGGACCGTTTTAAGAAATTGGTCAGGAACCTGCCTGTTGCAGAGGAAGTTTCTGACGAACTATCAGAACGTCCTCGCGCCTTATGTTTTACGGTAGATGCATTAAAAGACTCAATTCAGCAGATGTCTCATTTTGCGCTACTCTCAATCCATATGCACAGGGTACTGTGGTTAAAGAATTGGTTGGCCGAGATGCCATGCAAAAGGCTACTAGCGGCTTTTCCTTTTCACGGTGAGCGTCTTTTTGGGGAAGATTTGGATAAACATATCCAAAAATCTCAGGCGGGAAAAGCTCTTTGCTTCCGGTTAAAAGACAGGGTAAGCAGCCTTCCTTTAAAATTCCCAATGCTCCTGGGCCGAGTGCCTCTTCCCCTAAAAGGTATCGACGACCTCAGCCACCTACCTTTATGAAGCCTCAAGGTCAAAAAAGACCCTGGACCCAGAAACCAGGCAAGACCAATTCCAAGACTTCCTTGTGAAGGAGCGCCCCCACTCCTGCGAGTGGGGGGCAGACTGCGGTGGTTCGCAGATGCTTGGGGAAAATTGGTTCAGGACAAGTGGCTCATTTCCACCATTTCTCAGGGTTACAAATTAGAGTTTCGGGATTTTCCCCCAACTCGGTATTTGGTATCCAGGGTTCCATCAGACCCAGGGAAAAAGAGGAGCCTATTCTTGGCTTTAGAACAACTGGAACGACAGAAAGTAATCATCAAAGTTCCACAAAAGGAAAGATTCCAGGGGTTCTACTCGAACCTATTTACAGTGCCAAAGGCAAACGGAGAGGTAAGGCCCATCTTGGACCTCAAATCCCTCAATTCCTTTTTAAACGTCCGAACCTTCCGCATGGAGTCGGTTCGTTCAGTAATCACTACCTTGAGAAAAGGAGACTTTTTAGCATCCATAGACATCAAGGACGCATACCTGCATGTACCGATCTTTGGCCCACAAGATTCCTGCGGTTTGCAGTAGAGGGGTATCATTTCCAGTTTGTGGCACTTCCATTTGGTCTAGCCACGGCCCCTCGGGTCTTCACAAAGGTTCTGGCCCCAGTGCTGGCTTTTCTAAGGTCCCAAAAAATCAAAGTGGTAGGATACCTGGACGATCTTTTGCTGAGGGATCAAGCTTACTCCGCCTTAGTAGGAAACATTGCGACTACGGTCCGTTTCCTAAGGTTGCTAGGCTGGATTCTAAATATGGACAAATCGGCCCTTCGTCCAGCTCAGGCCTTAACATATCTGGGTCTGATCTTGGACACAACTCAAGAAAAGGTATTTCTACCTCCCTTAAGAGTCAGTTCTATAATGGAGCTGGTTTGGAAGGTCAAGGGGACAGAGGATCCTTAGATCCATCTATGCATGAGGCTTTTGGGCAAGATGGTGTCATCTTTCAGCGTGGTTCCCTATGCGCAGTTTCACTCCAGGGTGTTCCAAAGAGCTATCCTAGAAGCTTGGGACAGGTCGATTCAATCCTTGGATCTACCCATGTATCTATCCCTACAGGTAAAAAGGGAACTCTCTTGGTGGTCAAAGACCAGCAACTTGAACGCCAGGAAATCTTTTCCACCAGTAACCTGGAAAGTAGTAACTACGGACGCCAGTCGTCTGGGCTGGGGAGCAGTCCTGGAGGAGGCTTCCGTTCAGGGATTGTGGTCTCAGGTAGAGAAGGCCTTACCCATCAATCTACTAGAAATTTGGGCGGCTCGCTTAGCTATCCTATTTTGGACATCCAGACTGCAGGGGTTCCCTGTCCGAATTCAATCCGACAACTCCACGGTGGTGGCATACATCAACCACCAAGGGGGCACCTGGAGCCGGGTGGCCCAAAGGGAAGTAGATCACGTATTAACTTGGGCAGAGAGACATGTACCATTTCTGTCAGCAGTGTTCATTCTAGGGGTGGACAATTGGCAAGCAGACTATCTAAGTCGCCAGCAGTTACTTCCAGGAGAGTGGTCTCTTCATCCTGAAGTTTTCCTTCAGATTTGCCAGCATTGGGGGGTTCCAGATGTGGATCTTCTGGCATCCAGATTCAATGCCAAGGTAGACAGGTTTGTGTCCAGGACCAGGGATCCACGTGCTATCGGAACGGATGCATTGGTAGTTCCCTGGGAAATGTATTCCCTGATTTTTACGTTCACTCTGATCCAGTTGCTGCCACACTTGTTGCGCAGGATACAGAGGGAGCAGAATACAGTGATCCTGGTGGCCCCGAAGTGGCCACCTTCTTTATGGTCGTTGAATTTGATGGCATGGCTGTTGAGACCAGGGTACTAAGGGACCATGGTATCAGGGGTTCAGTCTTATCCACTCTGATTAATGCTAGAAAGCCAATTTCTAGAAGTATCTACTATAAGGTATGGAAATCGTATATTTGCTGGTGCGAGAAACAGAAATGGAATCCTCGCAGGTATGTGATTGGGAGGATCCTTGCCTTTCTTCAATCAGGAATTGATTTAGGCTTATCTTTAGGAACCATTAAAGGACAAATTTCGGCCTTATCAGTTTTTTTTACAGAGGCCAATTGCATCCCATTCTTTGGTGTGAACCTTTGTCAAAGGGGTACTGCACTTAAAACCGCCGGTTAAGCCTCCCTTAAACCCTTGGGACTTGAACTTGGTGCTATCAGCTCTGCAGGTTCAGCCCTTTGAACCGATTAGGCATATTCCTTTAATCCTGTTGACCAGGAAATAGTTTTTTCTGGTAGCCATGACTTCGGCTAGAAGGGTGTCTGAATTAGCCGCCCTTTCATGTAAAGAACCGTTTCTATTTTTACATCAGGACAAGGTGGTGATGCGCCCCGTCCAGATTTTTTACCTAAGGTGGTTTCCAGGTTTCATTTAAATCAGGATATCATTTTACCCTCCTTTTTTCCAAATCCTAGGTCTAAAGAGGAAAAGTCGCTTCACTCACTGGATGTGGTGAAAGCGGTCAAGGTTTACTTAAACATGTCAGCTCCTTTTCGGAAGACTGACTCCCGTGTTGTCCTGCCAGATGGTCCTAAGAGGGGACAGGCAGCAACTAGTTCAACTATTTCTAGGTGGATTCGCCAGCTCATTATCCAGGCTTATGAGTTAAAACGCAGGGTTTCACCTCAATATTTCAACGCTCACTCTACTAGGGCAGTTAGTACATCATGGGCAGTGCGCCAGCAGGTGTCTATGGCTCGGGTTTGCAAAGCGGCCGCTTGGTCTTCAGTTCATATGTTCACCAGGTTTTACCAGCTGGTCGTTAGATCTCAAAGGGAGACTGTTTTTGGCCACAGCGTGCTGCAGGCGGCTTTATAAATCCTGGGCCGGAAGGGGATCTAGGTAATACTGTGTTCCCTCCCCTCAAATGCATTGCTTTAGGACATCCCAGATAGTCATTACTATGGTGCTCTGTGTCCCGTGATGTACGATAAAGAAAAATGGATTTTTAAAACAGCTTACCTGTAAAATCCTTTTCTTGGAGTACATCATGGGACACAGAGGTCCCTCCCCTCTTTTCTGGGATCTTCATTGCTTGCTACAAAACTAAAGGTACTTCCTGTATGGGAGGGGTTATATGGGAGGAACCTTCTTACTATTGGTTGCCAGTGTCTAATCACCTAAAGGTAGCATATAACCCAGATAGTCATTACTATGGTGCTCTGTGTCCCGTGATGTACTCCAAGAAAAGGATTTTACAGGTAAGCTGTTTTAAAAATCAATTTATTTCTGGCACATTGATATTCGATATACGTGCAGTGGGTTTGACTGCTTCATTACCGCCATACGCATATATACAACCTCGTATTGAAGCAGTTTTACTTGGATCATGACTGTAGCTACAGTCCTTATGCTGGCATTGTTTTTTTAGATCTGGCGATTTATGCACAGTGTGAAAGAAATTCTATCGGCTATACAGTCACTGGATTACTTGCACAGGTGGCGGAAGGGGGGAACCGCCTAGAGGTGCGGCCAGTGGTATCGGCTTCCCCAGACACAGTGAAAGGAACTGATGTTCCTCCCACTGTGTGACGACAGGATTTCGTCTTCCGGTTTTGGTTTCTTTGTTTTACAAGCCATTACCGACTGAAGTAGCAGATCAAACCGATCTTGATCTTTGGAGGCCAGAGATAAGATCTGGGTTCTAATAGAACCCAGATCTCTCCATAAAGAGTACTTGTAATGGCCCATGTTATCACAAGGGATGTTGTTGATTCCCTGTGAAAACAATAAACATGTTTAAATTTTTTACATTTTATTATTTTTACAGACTTTTTTTATTTTAAAGCACCCCCATCCTTCATGCTCGTGGGCAAAGGTGAATACATGGGTACATAGCCTGTTGCGCCCTCTATACCTTGCTATTCCTTTTATTTTTTGTGATCACTCCATGTACACATCTTGATTGATGGTTTGTACGCTTTTTGTCTGTGGTTTTTTTTTTAATAATTTTTTTTTTACCTTGGATTCATCTGCACTATGCGGAGGCCTTTTTTGTCCTTTTTTCCCATGTTTTGTGTTGTCGTTTGGATTTCGGTTTGATGACTACAAACTCCGGTCAGCCGGAGTCTCTGCTGTGAAAACATCTACCATTGATCCCTCGATGCAGACGCAGGTATACACAAAGGTCCTAGTTGGAGATCCAGTGGAAACGATTGCCTTATGCTTAACTGACCCACCGCCGCTGGCGTGTGTGCGTCCACGTTTTGGAGTAAGAGTAGCCATTCCCTCTATTGTTTTTGATGTACACCTGTGATCGCTGTATGGAGAAGCCGTGTTTTTCACATTTTGTCATCACTAGCGGATACACCTTTCACTGCCTTCTCTAATAGAGTGTATAACATCACCTAGAGACGTTCTTGGATGTGCTTTTGTCCATTATAGACTTTTTTCCCTTTTGGATATCTTGTGCCTTATGTTCACTTGCACCTTCAGCCTTTGTGTGTGTTATGCATACATGAGTTTATCTATGAATGTATTTATTTATTTATTTGCACTCGTCACTTTTATTCTATATTTGCACACACCATCATATTTTGTATCACTTATTGTTCAACCTTTGAATGCTTACTCCTAGGGTGCCCCTGGGGGTTTTTGTATTCCCTAAGCGCTGCATTTTTTATTTGTATACACAATCAGTCACGTTGTTGATGCTAGCTGCTTTTTTGTGTTTCACTAGTAGCGCAACTTTTTTTACATATTTTTTGTTAAAGGTGAATACACGCATCAATTCTGTATGCATATGTAAATGGCAATCGTACCACACATGTGAAGTATCACCGCAAACGTTAGAGTGAGAGCAATAATTCTAGCACCAGACCTCTTAAGTGCTCTTAACTGGTAACTCGTAAAGACTTTTAAAGTGTCGCCTACGGATAATTTAACCGGTTCCCGACCGGCTCCTGTACATTTACGTCGGCAGAATGGCATGGCTGCACAAAGTAAGGTACCCGTACGTTACTTTGAATCTGCCGCCGTGTGCGCGCGCGCCGCAAGCTCCGTGAGTCGGGTCGCGGGTCCCGCGGACTCGATCACCGCGGGGATACCCACGATCGCCTCACGGAGAGGGCGAACGGGGAGATGCTGATGTAAACATCATGTCCCCGTTCTGCCTAGTGACAATGTCACTGATTCTCTGCTCCCTGTCATCGGAGCAGAGATCAGTGTAGTGACACACACAGCCCCTCCCCCTACAGTTAGAAAACACTCCCTAGTACTGATTTAACCCCTCCCCGCCCCCTAGTGGTTAACCCCTTCACTGCCAGTGTCATTTATACAGGAAAAAATGCATTTTTATAGCACTGATTGCTGTATAAATGACAAAGGTCCCAAAAATGTGTCAAAAATGTCTGACATGTCCGCCATAAAGTCACAGTCACAATAAAAATCGCTGATCGCCGCCATTACTAATAAAAATGCCATAAAACGATCCCCTATTTTGTAAACGCTATAACTTTTGCGCAAACAAATCAATAAACGCTTATTGCGATTTTTTTTTTACCAAAAATATGTAGAAGAATACGTATCGGCCTAAACTGAGGGGAAAAAAAATGTTTTTTTATATATTTTTTGGGGATCTTTATTATAGCAAAATGTAAAAAATAATGCGTTTTTTTCAAAATTGTCACTTTTATTTTGTTTATAGCGCAAAAAAAAAAAAATCGCAGAGATGATCAAATACCACCAAAAGAAAGCTCTATTTGTGGGGAAAGAAAGGACGTCAATTTTGTTTCAGAGCCACGTCGCACGACAGCGCAATTGTCAGTTAAAGCGACGCAGTGCCGAAACGCAAAAAGTGCTCTTGTCAGGAAGGGGGTAAATCCTTCCGGGGCTGAAGTGGTTAATGTACTGTGGTTTGTCCCTGTTCCATGGGCGTGACATGTTTGGTATCTCTTTACTCAGCATCACATATTTTATACTTTTCCAAAAGATTGGGTATTATATTGTGTTTTTGTTCACGAAAGTTCAAGAAAGTGCATTTCTTCAAAAAAATTGGCATTTGAAAAACCACTGCACAAATACTGTGTGACACAAACAATTGCAACACCCACTATTTTATTCTCTAGGTCGGGGGTCAACAACCCATCGATCGTGATCTGCCTGCGGGCAGGTGACATTATAGATCATCATCCAGTTCCTGCCCACCTCCAAGTGTTTCTCCTCCTCCCCACACCGATTGACAGAGCAGTGCAGAGAAAGAACTAAGGCAATTTGCCGTCTGAACTCTCAAACTAGAAAGCATAGCCAGTTCTAGGCAGAAGCATTCTCCGTTCCCCAGCATGCCCCTTTTATGTTCAGCTATGGGGCTGTCCTCTGCCGCCTAGGATTCACTGTCTGCTAGTTTGGGCTCTTGTGGTGACAACAGCATGCTTCCTGGAAGATATTTGGGGGAATAATGTACTTCCTGGTGATTAGGAAGAACAGCTTCTTAAAGCTTCTTATTGGACAGAGGACTACACGGGCAGGCAAAGGGTGTTTGCATGGGTTGTGTCTGAGTGCGCTTTAAAAAGTGAGGGCAAATGATGAGGCTCTCTTTTCCCATTGAGCCCAGCCTAAAGACACCGAATACCGAGGACAACCTTACACAAAGTATCATCTATGTCCTTTTTGTTTTATATGCGCTTTAATATTCTTTAAGTGTTTTATGTTAGCATTTCTGTTTTCTTTGTAAATGAATGGGACCTTTGCTTATTTGAGCATCATGTTTATTTCTATAGCCAACATTGTTGTTATATCCCCACCATTAAGCTTATCAGAGCTTTGATAGAATAGCTAACTATAGGAATAGACAAGAAAATACATATTTCTAATAAATAGGGGAAATACAAAACCACCCCCTATTTATTTCACTGCCTTATATCCTACTGACATCTGTGCACTGCCCTACATCTTACTGACCTCTGTACATTGCCCTGCCTACTACTGACCTCTATACACTGCCCTGCATGCTACTGACCTCTGTACACTGCCCTACGTACTACTGACATCTGTATACTGGCCTCTGCACACTGCCCTACATGCTACTGACCTCTGTACACTGCCCTATATACTACTGACCTCTGTACACTGCTCTACATTCTACTGACCTCTGTACACTGCCCTACGCACTACTGACATCTGTATACTGACCTCTGCACACTGCCCTACATGCTACTGACCTCTGTACACTGCCCTATATACTACTGACCTCTGTACACTGCTCTACATTCTACCGACCTATGTACACTGACCTTGGGGGGCTTGATAGTTATCTTAAAAAAAAAAGAGCTGCCGCACCCCGGTGATCTTTGATATCTTCCATGTTTTCATGGTAGATCTCCACCTCTCAAAGGTTGCCTACCCTTGCTCTAGGGCAGTGGTTCTCAACTCCTGTCCTCAGGACACACTAACAGGACAGAATTTAATTACCTTTAGGCTGGGTTCACACTGCTGCGGTGCGGGAACGCAGCGAATTTACTGCGGGTTCCCGCATCGCACCAACTCGCACGGCAGTTCACACTGCCATATGCGAACTGCTGGGGAGTGTCATACAGGGGAGTGTCATACAATGTTAATGACACCCCCAGTTCAGCCCGCATATCGCAATGCGAACTGACAATTCGGACATTTTCGGATCGCATAGGTGTGAACACCCATGCGATCCGATTTTGGTCCGAACAAAAAAAAGGGTCCTGTGCGAGTTTGGACCGAATGCGGTGCGATATCAGCCATACTATCTGTATGGCTGATATCGCACAGCACAGACATCGCATGTGATGTGAACAGCAGTGCGCTGCGAATCACATGCGATGTCTGCCACCGCAGCAGTGTGAACCCAGCCTGAGGGGATGCAGACTGGAATACAGCAATCACTAGGCAGCAAATGATATCACCTGTGATGTATTTCAATTATCTTGCAAACCTGACCTGTTAGTGGGTCCTGAGTACAGGAGTTTAGAACCACTGCTCTAGGGCCTCTGCCTAAAAAAATATATAATGTTAGGGGGTTTAAAGTAATTTTCTAGCAAAGAAATGCTGATTTTTACATGACAATGTTAATATTGGCCTGGAGTTAAGTAGCTAAAGGGATAAAACATGGAGAAATGTACATGTATTTAAAAAATGTGTGAATTCATTTTTTGTTTTTTTTTGTTTTTTGTCTTGACACGCTAAAATTTAAACATTGGTGGTTTACTAGCTTGTAAAACATGGGTAGGAGGTAAGGATGGAAGGGAGTTTGTTTATGCAATGAGATGGGCTTTAAAGCCACTTTTTAACCACTTCAGCCCCGGAAGGATTTACCCCCTTCCTGACCAGAGCACTTTTTACAATTTGGCACTGCGTCGCTTTAACTGCTAATTGCGCGGTCATGCAATGGTGTACCGAAACGAAATTTGTGTCCTTTTCTTCCCACAAATAGAGCTTTCTTTTGATGGTATTTGATCACCTCTGCCATTTTTATTTTTTGCGCTATAAACGGAAAAAGACCGAAAATTTTGAAAAAAAATGATATTTTCTACTTTTTGTTATAAAAAAAATCCAATAAACTCAATTTTAGTCATACATTTAGGCCAAAATGTATTCGGCCACATGTCTTTGGTAAAAAAAAAGTCAATAAGCGTATATTTATTGGTTTGCGCAAAAGTTATAGCGCCTACAAACTAGGGTACATTTTCTGGAATTTACACAGCTTTTAGTTTATGACTGCCTATGTCATTTCTTGAGGTGCTAAAATGGCAGGGCAGTACAAACCCCCCCCCAAATGACCCCATTTTGGAAAGTAGACACCCCAAGGAAATTGCTGAGAGGCATGTTGAACCCATTGAATATTTATTTTTTTTGTCCCAGGTGATTGAATAATGACAAAAAAAAAAAAAAATTTACAAAAAGTTTCCACTAAATGATATATTGCTCACACAGGCCATGGGCATATGTGGAATTGTACCCCAAAATACATTTAGCTGCTTCTCCTGAGTATGGGGATACCACATGTGTGGGACTTTTTGGGAGCCTAGCCGCGTACGGGGCCCCGAAAACCAATCACCGCCTTTAGGATTTCTAAGGGCATAAATTTTTTATTTCACTCCTCACTACCTATCAGAGTTTTGAAGGCCATAAAATGCCAAGATGGCACAAACCCCCCCAAATGACCCCATTTTGGAAAGTAGACACCCCAAGCTATTTGCTGAGAGGCATGTTGAGTCCATGGAATATTTTATATTTTGACACAAGTTGCGGGAAAGTGACAATTTTTTTTTTTGCACAAAGTTGTCACTAAATTATATATTGCTCAAACATGCCATGGGCATATGTGGAATTGCACCCTAAAATATATTCTGCTGCTTCTCCTGAGTACGGGGATACCACATGTGTGGGACTTTTTGGGAGCCTGGCCGCGTACGGGGCCCCGAAATCCAAGCACTGCCTTCAGGATTTCTAAGGGCATACATTTTTGATTTCACTCCTCACTACCTATCACAGTTTTGAAGGCCATAAAATGCCAAGATGGCACAAACCCCCCCCCCAAATGACCCCATTTTGGAAAGTAGACACCCCAAGCTATTTGCTGAGAGGCATGTTGAGTCCATGGAATATTTTATTTTTTGACACAAGTTGCGGGAATGTGAGAATTTTTTTTTTTTTTTTTTGCACAAATTTGTCACTAAATGATATATTGCTCACACAGGCCATGGGCATATGTGGAATTGCACCCCAAAATACATTCTGCTGATTCTCCTGAGTACGGGGATACCACATGTGTGGGACTTTTTGGGAGCCTAGCTGCGTACGGGGCCCCGAAAACCCAGCACCGCCTTCAGGATTTCTAAGGGCGTAAAGTTGTAATTTCACTCCTCACTACCTATCACATTTTTGAAGGCCATAAAATGCCAAGACGGCACAAACCCCCCCCAAATGACCCCATTTTGGAAAGTAGACACCCCAAGCTATTTGCTGAGAGGCATGGTGAGTATTTTGCAGCTCTCATTTGTTTTTGAAAATGAAGAAAGACAAGAAAAACATATTTTTTTTTTCTTTTTTCAATTTTCAAAAGTTTGTGACAAAAAGTGAGGTCTGCAAAATACTCACTATACCTCTCAGAAAATAGCTTTGGGTGTCTATTTTCCAAAATGGGGTCATTTGGGGGGGGTTTGTGCCATCTGGGCATTCCATGGCCTCCGAAACTGTGATAGGCAGTGAAGAGTGAAATTAAAAATTTACGCCCTTAGAAAGCCTGAAGGCGGGGCTTGGTTTTCGGGGTCCCGTACGCGGCTAGGCTCCCAAAAAGTCTTACACATGTGGTATCCCCGTACTCAGGAGAAGCAACAGAATGTATTTTGGGGTGTAATTTCACATATTCCCATGGCATGTTTGAGCAATATATCATTTAGTGACAACTTTGTGCAAAAAAAAAAAAAAAAATTTGTCTTTTTCCCGCAACTTGTGTCACAATATAAAATATTCCATGGACTCGACATGCCTCTCAGCAAATAGCTTGGGATGTCTACTTTCCAAAATGGGGTCATTTGGGGGGGTTTTGAACTGTCCTGGCATTTTATGCACAACATTTAGAAGCTTATGTCACACATCGACCACTCTTCTAACCACTTGAAGACAAAGCCCTTTCTGACACTTTTTGTTTACATGAAAAAAATTTTTTTTTTTGCAAAAAAATTACTTTGAACCCCCAAACATTATATATTTTTTTTAAAGCAAATGCCCTACAGATTAAAATGGTGGGTGTTTAATTTTTTTTTTTTCACACAGTATTTGCGCAGCGATTTTTCAAACGCATTTTTGGGGGAAAAAACACACTTTTTTAAATTTTAATACACTAAAACACACTATTTTGTCAAAATGTTTGATGAAATAAAAAAGATGATCTTAGGCCGAGTACATGGATACCAAACATGACATGCTTTAAAATTGCGCACAAACGTGCAGTGGCGACAAACTAAATACATTTTTAAAAGCCTTTAAAAGCCTTTACAGGTTACCACTTTAGATTTACAGAGGAGGTCTACTGCTAAAATTACAGCCCTCGATCTGACCTTCGCGGTGATACCTCACATGCATGGTGCAATTGCTGTTTACATTTGACGCCAGACCGACGCTTGCGTTCGCCTTTGTGCGGGAGCGGGGGGGGGGGGGCAGGGGTGCTTTTTTTTTTTTTTTTTTATTATTATTTTTTTTGTTTTTTATCTTATTTTTAAACTGTTCCTTTCATTTTTATTTTTTTTTTAATCATTTTTATTGTTATCTCAGGGAATGTAAATATCCCCTATGATAGCAATAGGTAGTGACAGGTACTCTTTTTAGAAAAAATTGGGGTCTATTAGACCCTAGATCTCTCCTCTGCCCTCAAAGCATCTGACCACACCAAGATCGGTGTGATAAAATGCTTTCCCAATTTCTCAATGGCGCTGTTTACATCCGGCGAAATCTAAGTCATGAAATGCTCGTAGCTTCCGGTTTCTTAGGCCATAGAGATGTTTGGAGCCATTCTGGTCTCTGATCAGCTCTATGGTCAGCTGGCTGAATCACCGGCTGCATTCTCAAGTTCCCTGTTGGGACAGGAGAGCCAGAGAAAAACATGGACGACGGTGTGGGGGGGGGGCATTCCCTCCCACTGCTTGTAAAAGCAGTCTAGAGGCTAATTAGCCGCTAGGATTGCTTTTACAAGAAAGCCGACCACTGGCTGAAAAGAATGATACCAAGATGATACCTAAACCTGCAGGCATCATTCTGGTATAACCACTCAAAGTCCAGCAACATACCAGTACGTTGCTGGTCCTTGTTGGGCATACATTGTAAACTTTTTTTTCATGCAGCCTGTGGGCTGAACGAAAAAAAGATATTGATCGGTGGGTATGCCCACCATTAGAATACCTCCCTTCATCCACCCACTTCTAATGATGGGCATACATGCACCGTATATATATGCCGAAGCATGGGGGCATCCTCCCGCAAAAGGCAGGAGCAAATCGCTCCTCCACCCACTGCTGCCCCCACGCTTCGGCATATATGCTGAAGTATGTAACTGTGGTGGTGAAATCACCTCCGACAGCGCTGGAGTCACGGCTTTATGTATCGTGGGAGCAAACGCTGTTGCTGTCAAGATAAATAAATCCGTGCTGCAACTGAATGGCGTACCTGCTAAGCAAATGATGGTTAACAAAAAAACAAAGTAACATTACAGTATAACAGTAATACTTACCATACCTGCAAAGCAAAATACAAAAAAAACATAGTAAAAAATAAAACATTTAACGCAACCTGCGCCTACCTAAAAAATATATATGCCGAAGCATGGGGGCATCCTCCCGCAAAAGGCAGGAGCAAATCGCTCCTCCACCCACTGCTGCCCCCACGCTTCGGCATATATGCTGAAGTATGTAACTGTGGTGGTGAAATCACCTCCGACAGCGCTGGAGTCACGGCTTTATGTATCGTGGGAGCAAACGCTGTTGCTGTCAAGATAAATAAATCCGCTCTGCATCTGAATGGCGTACCTGAAAACAAAAAAGTGGTTAACAATAAAAAAAACAAAGTATAAAAAAATTGCATACCTATAAAGCAAACATGATAAAAACATAATAAAACATTGCAGTATAGAATGCAGAACAATAGAGAGAGAATAGAGAGAGAACAATAAAACAACAACTATTTTTGGTTTTTTTATTTTATATATTTTTTTGTGTTTTTTTCTTTTTTTTACTTTTTTTTTGTTTTTTTTACACTTTTTTTTGTAACTTTAACTTTTTTAACTGGTACCAGGTTTGGGTCTCTCAAAATGTGACAGCATCTTGGGAGACCCTGTGGAAGTGTGCCTAGTCTGTGCAGTGCTGTACCCTACGCTAATACTCCACTAGTGTATGGTAGCGTTCAAAACATTCACCAATGCAAAGACCAGGATTGCCAGGACAGAGGGGACAACAATACCGGGTGTCACGCCTAAATCCGCGCTTGCTGCAGACACGACATCTTTTTTGGGGGGTTCGTTGGGTAGGGGTACTCGGGAGGGCATAAAGAAAATGCCTCTCATGCAGCCGGCTTACTGCATTTGGTTGGGGATGGTGAGGTGCAGCACCGTCTGGATACAGAAGGGCTCTGACGATCTCTTCCTGGAATTTAAGGAAGGATCCAGTCCATCCTGAAGCTCTGTATAGCACATAAGCATTCAGCAAAGCCAATTGAAATAAATAAACAGACACTTTTTTGTACCAGCGTCTGGCCTTACGGGCAATTAGGTACGGCGCCAACAACTGGTCGTTGAGGTCCACCCCTCCTATATTAAGGTTATATTCGTGGACACAGAGGGGTTTCTCCACAACACCAGTCGCCGTAGGAATTTGGACCATCGTGTCTGCATGAAGGGAGGTGAGAACGAAAACATTCTTCTTATCCCTCCACTTCATAGCGAGCAAATTATTATACTTCAAGCAGGCTCTCTCCCCCAGCCTAAGACGGGAATCTACAAGCCGCTGGGGAAAGTCCCGGCGATTAGGTCGCACGGTGCCACATGCTCCAATCTGATGATCAAAAAGGTGGCTAAAAAGTGGCACGCTCGTATAATAATTGTCCACGTACAAGTGGTACCCTTTTCCGAATAAGGGTGACACCAAGTCCCACACTATCTTGCCAGCGCTTCCTATGTAGTCAGGGCAGTTTGTCGGCTCTATGTGACTATCTTTGCCCTCATAAACCATAAAACTATATGTATAGCCTGTGGCCCTGTCACAGAGCTTATACATCTTGACCCCGTATCTGGCACACTTGCTGGGAAGGTACTGTTTGAATGACAAGCGGCCAGAAAATTTAACCAGGGACTCATCAACGCAGACAACTTGATGGGGGGTAAACAAGAGCCGATCGTATGCAGGGTCTCCACGAGGACGACAGAGTTCATTGTCGTTGAAGTGCATGAACCGCAAAATCTGCTCGTATCGTGCCCTGACCATGGAGGCAGAGAACAAGGGTGAATGGTAAATTGGGTCAGTGGACCAATATGACCGCAACTCACTCTTTTTATTCAACCCCATGAGGAGGGAAAGGCCCAGAAAGATCTTAAATTCGGAGACCGTAATTGGTCTCCAATCTCTGGCAAGGGTGGACTGGGGAATAGTGGCGATGTATTGACCAGCGTATAAATTGCTTTGGTCCACAATAGATCTATAGAGATCTTCGGTGAAAAACAGCGAATAAAAATCCAGTGGGGTAAAGTCAACTGTTTCCACCTGAATTCCAGGTTGGCCAGTGAAAGGGGGAAGTACGGGTGCTGCAGAAGTGGTGGGTACCCAATTCGGATTGGCGAATGCAGCAGGAAGGGCACTATGGGCACGACAGGTCTGTGTTCGTCTTCTTGGTGGCAGCGGGACACTACTTGTGCTTGCCACCTCGCCAGCTTGAACTGCACTTATGGGACTCGCCACGTCACCAAGTGTTACTGCAGTGCTGGATGTACGACCAGGGTGTACTAGGCCGCTGGTGCTTGCCAGTTCACCAGAAGGAATAGCGGCACTAGTACTTCTCTGCTCCATACGAGAGCCCTGCGGTTCTTGCACTTCAAGGACAGAATAAGTTCGGGGTCTGGTACGCCTGACCTTAGCAGGGACCACAACTCCATCGTCAGAGCTATCTGTCATGGAGCCACTGTCCTCTACAGGATCGTATTCTGAGCCTGAATCTGACAGATGAGTGACTTCCTCTTCACTATCTGTCATGCTCAGAAACCTGTAGGCCTCTTCACTAGTGTACCTTCGATTTGCCATTTTGGCCTCTAAATTTAGGGGTACACTAGTGAGACTCACAGGCAAAAAAGCTCCTGACTGTCAGCGACTGATTCAAAACGCTACCAAAAAACTGTTAGCGATCGCAGGGATCAGGCCTGACTCTGCGAACGCTGCAGTTATGTGTGCTTAGTGTTTTGTAAGTGTCAGTTATCGATCGATACTGCACTTGGGTGGGCTGGGCTGGGCTGGGCCGAGGAGCAAAACGCAGGTGCTAGCAGGTATCTGGGCTGATCCCGCTAACACTGCGTTTCAGGGAACCCTAAACTGCTGGGGAGTATAGATCTGATCGGATCAGATATCGATCCGTTCAGATACTATAGCACTAAGGGAGGTGTATGCTGCGTGCGTGGGTTTTAGCGGTACTGGCGCTAACCTGACGCTGCCTAGGGCGATGCAGACCTTATCTGATCCTAAAAACTTAACTTCTATCACCGCCGGGCTATTAGGGGGTTAAACCTTTATAAGGTAATAAACGGCGGGTGCCCTAAAACTATAATAAACTATAATAAACTATAATAAACTACAAAAAACAAACTATCTAACCAGCGTCACCCGTAACACTTATACGGTGATCGCTGGTGAAAGGGTTAACTAGGGGGCAATCAGGGGGTTAAAACCTTTAGCAGGTAGTATATGGGGGTCCCTGTCGCTATAAAACACTGACAGCGAACCTATATACTTACCTCCCTAAACTAGCGTCACCTGTGTCACTAATACAGTGATCAGAAAAACGATCGCTTAGCGACACTGGTGACGGGGGGTGATCACGGGGTTAACCTTTATTAGGGGGGGTTAGGGGGGTACCCTGGACCTAAAGGGGGGTACCCTAGACCTAAAGGGGGCTAACCTAACTGCCCTAACACTTATAACTGACACAAACTGACACCAATGCAAAAAAAAAAAACACTGCTATTGGTGTCAGAGTGACAGTGGGTACAGGGGGGTGATCGGGGGGTGACAGGGGGGTGAAAAGTGTGCCTGCGTGTTCTACTGTTAGTGTAGTGTTGGTGCACTTACTTGGATGTCTTCTCTCCTCGGCGTCGGATCAAAAAGACCGGCTCGAGGAGAGATGAAATCACTTCCTCTCCCTCTGTTTACATTACAGAGGGAGAGGAAGCATTTGATTCGCTGGGAGCGATCGGGAGGGGGTGGCCATCAATGGATGGCCTCCCCCTGACCCCCAATCTCCCGCGAACAAGAGCCGACCGCCTACGGCACCGGGGGGGGTCCGATAGGACCCCCCGCCCGCGGGAAGGCATCACGTACCAGGTACGTGATTTTGCCTGCCCGTGCCGCTCTGCTCACGTATATAGGCGTGAGGCGGTCGGCAAGTGGTTAAAAAAAATGATTTTTGGATTATGCTTTATCACAAAGGAAAGCCTGACTGTTCCTTTTCTTCGCTGCATTTTTAAGAAAAATGATCCTGTTCATTACTTGGGTGTTTTCTGTGACACGTATAGATCTGTGATTCCAAGTGCAACACCCTTTCAGATAGAATGGTGTCCACATCTTCCAGAAACTTAACCGCTTCAGATCCGGGCCATTGCCAAATGACGGCAACAGCACTGATCTAAATTTCCGGGACGACGTCTATTGACGTCGTCCCGTGCACGAGCGGCTCGGTGATCAGCGAGTCTATGAGACTCGCCTGATCACAGATCAGAGTAAGGGGTCGGTCCCGACCCCTTACCACATGATCAGCTGTCGGCCAATGACAGCTGATCATGTGATGTAAACAGAGTCGGTAATCTGCTATTTTTCCTCCTCGTGCTGACAGCGTGAGGAGGAAAAAAAACCCGATCACCGGCGGCTGTGATCGGGACATCAGTCCCGATCGCGGCAATCTTCTGACACAAAGCAATAGGCAGCAGTGCTGCCTACCAGTTCCCACCAGCGTCACCCATCAGTGCCCACAGTGCCATCAATCAGCGCCACCCATCAGTGCCCACAGTGCCACCCATCAGTGCCACCCATCAGCACCCACATCAGTGCAACCTATCAGTGCCCATCAGTGTCACCTACCAGTGACCATAAGTGCCCCTCAGTCGCGCCCATCACTGCCCATCAGTGGTACCTATCAGTGCCCATCCGTGCCACCCATCCGTGCCGCTCATCAGTGGCCATCAGTGCCGCCTTTTCTGTGCCCATCAGTACCCCCTTATCTGTCCCCATCAGTGCCGCCTTAACTGTGCCCATCAGTGCCACCTTATCTGTGCCTATCAGTGCCCACCAGTGCCGCCTCATCAGCGCACATCAATGAAGGAGAAAAATTACCTGTTTGCAAAATTTTATAACAAACTATTAAACATGATTTTTTTTTTTCAAAAATTTCCATCTTTTTTTGTTTGTTTAGCAAAAAATAAAAACCCCAGCTGTGATTAAATACCACCAAAAGAAAGCTCTATTTGTTGGGAAAAAATGATAAAAATTTCATTTGGGTACAGTGTTGTATGACCGCGCAATTTTCATTCAAAGTGTAACAGCACTGAAAGCTCAAAATTGGTCTGGGCAGGAGGGGGGTTTAGGTGCCCAGTAAGCAAGTGGTTAAACAGAAGCCAAAGATTTAAATAGTAAAAATATTAAATTGTAAATTAACCACTTAAACTTCAGAAGGTTTTATCCCCTTCACAAGTAGGGCATTTTTTGCTCTTCAGCACTGTACTACTTTAACTGGTAATTGCTCGGTCATGCAACACTGCTGTATGCAAATGAAATTTATATATAATTTTTTTTCACCCAAATAGAGCTTTCTTTGGTGGTATTGATCACCACTGGGTTTTTTTTTATTTTTTATTATATAAGTGAAAAAATATTAAAAACTTTGAGAAAAAAACAAAACAATATTTCCTACTTTCTGTTAGAAGACATATCCAATAAAATCAAATTTCTTCTATTTCTTCTATTCTGCTACATGTCTTTAGTAAAAAATCCCAATAAGTGTATATTAATTGGTTTGTGTACAAGTTATAGCATCTACAAACTATGGTATATGTTTTGAATCATTTCTTTAGGCCCTTAACATGCTAGGACAGTACAAATACCCCCCAAATTACCCCTTTTGGAAGGTACAGTTCAAGGTATTTAGTAAGAGGCATGGGGAGTTTTTTTGAAATTGTAATTTTTTTATCACAACTTTTGGGCAAATTATGAAATTTAAAAAAAGTGTTTTTTCACTTTTTTTTTTTTTTACATACTGTCAACAGTGCAGTTACAGCATCATCATATGACTGGTGTGGCGGTGATCAGGGACTGGTGACAGTATGTAAAAAATAAATACATAAATATTTTATTACATTTTTTTTTTTGTCTTTTTTTTTTTTCATCCTATCATCAGAGTAAGCTCAGTGATCACTGTATAAGCAAGAGTTTTACCTGTCATGAATGGGTTTCCCATTCACGAACAGCTTGCTTATGGTTTTGATCTGTGATTGGCTACAATTAATCACATGGTACATGTAGCCAGGTACCATATGATTGCTTTGGGCCAATCACAGATCACAAGCAAGATGTTTGTGAATAGAAAGCCATTCATGACCAAATATATATATATATACACACACACAGTATCTCACAAAAGTGAGTACACCCCTCACATTTGTGTAAATATTTTATTATATCTTTTCATGTGACAACACTGAAGAAATTACACTTTGCTACAATGTAAAGTAATGAGTATACAGCTTGTATAACTGTAAATTTGCTGTCCCCTCAAAATAACTCAACACACAGCCATTAATGTCTAAACTGCTGGCAACAAAAGTGAGTACACCCCTAAGTGAAAATGTCCAAATTGGGCCCAATTAGCCATTTTCCCTCCCTGGTGTCATGTGACTCGTTAGTGTTACAAGGTCTCAGGTGTGAATGGGGAGCAGGTGTGTTAAATTTGGTGTTATCGCTCTCACTCTCTCATACTGGTCGAATAGAAGTTCAACATGGCACCTCATGGCAAGACCATACAGCGGTTTAACAGGACAGGTTCCACTCAGAACAGGCCTCGCCATGGTCGACCAAAGAAGTTGAGTGCACGTGCTCAGCGTCAAATCCAGAGGTTGTCTTTGGGAAATAGACATATGAGTGCTGCCAGCATTGCTGCAGAGGTTGAAGGGGTGAGGGGTCAGCCTGTCAGTGCTCAGACCATACTCCGCACACTGCATCAAATTGGTCTGCATGGCTGTCGTCCCAGAAAGAAGCCTCTTCTAGAGATTTTGCACAAGAAAGCCCTCAAACAGTTTGCTGAAGACAAGTAGACTAAGGACATGGATTGCTGGAACCACGTCCTGTGGTCTGATGAGACCAAGATAAACTTATTTGGTTCAGATGGTATCAAGCGTGTGTCACAGCAACCAGGTGAGGAGTACAGAGACAAGTGAGTTCTGCCTACAGTCAAGCATGGTGGTGGGAGTGTCATGGTCTGGGGCTTCATGAGTGCTGCCAGCACTGGGGAGCTACAGTTTGAGTGAACCATGAATGCCAACATGTACTGTGACATATTCAAGCAGAGCATGATCCCCTCCCTTTGGAGACTGGGCCGCAGGGCAGTATTCCAACATAACGACTCCAAACACACTTCCAAGACAACCACTGCCTTGCTAAAGAAGCTGAGGGTAAAGGTGATGGACTGGCCAATCATGTCTCCAGACTTAAACCCTATTGAGCATCTGTGGGGCATCCTCAAACGGAAGGTGAAGGAGCACAAGGTCTCTAACATCCACCAGCTCCGTGATGTCGTCATGGAGGAGTGGAAAAGGAATCCAGTGGCAACCTGTGATGCTCTGGTGAACTCCATGCCCAAGAGGGTTAAGGCAATGCTGGAAAATAATGGTGGCCACACAAAATATTGACACTTTGGTCCCAATTTGGACATTTTCACTTGGGGGGGTGTACTCACTTTTGTTGCCAGCGGTTTAGACATTCATGGCTGTGTGTTGAGTTATTTTGAGGGGACAGCAAATTTACACTGTTATACAAGCTGTACACTCACTACTTTACATTGCAGCAAAGTGTCATTTCTTCAGTGTTGTCACATGAAAAGATATAATAAAATATTTACAAAAATGTGAGGGGTGCACTCACTTTTGTGAGATACTGTGTGTATATATTTATATATATATATATATATACCGTATTTATCGGCGTATAACACGCACTTTTTTCCCCTTAAAATCAGGGGAAAGTCGCAGGTGCGTGTTATACGCCGATCCCCTGCGATCCGAGCTGTCACTTCTTCAAAATCGCGGACCGCAATTTGAAAATGGCGCCGCCGGCGCCGAAGTACACAGAGCCGGTCCTCGGCTCTTTCCGGCGGCTCTCGTTTACTTTCGGTTTCACTCGTAGTCCGGAGCGGAGCTATCCGAGTAGGTTCGGATAGCTCCGCTCGGGACTACGAGTGGAGCCGAAAGTAAACGAGAGCCGCCGGAAAGAGCCGAGGACCGGCTCTGTGTACTTCGGCGCCGGCGGCGCCATTTTCAAATCGCGGTCCGCGATTTTGAAGATGTGACAGCAGGGACAGGGGATCCCAGGCTGCACTGGGGCAAGGCTGCACTGGGGAAGGCTGCACTGGGGAAGGCTGCACTGGGGAAGGCTGCACTGGGGAAGGCTCCACTGGGGAAGGCTCCACTGGGGAAGGCTGCACTGGAGAAGGCTGCACTGACAAGGCTGCACTGGGGAAGGCTGCACTGACAAGGCTGCACTGACAAGGCTGCACTGACATGGCTGCACTGACAAGGCTCCACTGGGTAAAGCTGCACTGGGGAAGGCTGCACTGGGGAAGGCTGCACTGGGGAAGGCTGCACTGACAAGGCTGCACTGACAAGGCTGCACTGACATGGCTGCACTGACATGGCTGCACTGACATGGCTGCACTGACAAGGCTGCACTGACAAGGCTGCACTGGGGAAGGCTGCACTGACATGGCTGCACTGACAAGGCTGCACTGACAAGGCTGCACTGGGGAAGGCTGCACTGACATGGCTGCACTGACAAGGCTGCAATGAAGGACATTTAAATGTAAGTTTTTTTCCCTTCAACTTCCCTCCTAAAAGTTTTTTTTCCTTAAAATTCCCTCCTAAATTGGGGTGCGTGTTATACGCCGGTGCGTGTTATACGCCGATAAATACGGTATATATATATATATATATATATATATATATATATATATATAAATAATATATATATATCTATTACGTGACTGAGCCTGCAGCTGCCACCCTGCCAAGTACATGCACTCTGGCGGCCTGGCAAGTGGTTGATATATAACTAAAGGCAATTTGCTTTGGACAGAATGGAGATGGATTACAACACCCATTAGGTTTTTATTGCTGTCTGTGCCCCTTTTAGGAAGATTCACCCGTTCTATTTGTTCTATTTACCAGTTATAATTGAGAGGGAATGTAAATAAAAGTCACAAATTTTGGGATGTGCCCATAAAAGTAATAGAAGGGAAATTGTCTAATTGGGACACAAGCAAGAGGTAAAGAAAAATCTTTCAATAGGGGGAAAAATTTTAGTGACAGTATCTCACTTAATTTCAGAGAGCTTTCCTCTCACTTTTTGTTGCGTTTCTCGGACAGGAAGTAAAGGGAAATGTCCCCAGCAGGACATAGACAGCAAAAAAAATAATAATCTGATAGGGGATTTATCCCTTCCCTACTCTATCCAGAAAAAAATGTGAAAAGTAAAACTTTGTTTCTGTTTATGCCTTATGTGTGACTTCTTTAACGTTGCTTAAGTTTATGTAATTTTCCTTATGTACATACTGTGATTTTTAATTTGTCTATTTGATACCTTTGACACATTTCATATTAGGGTTTAGCAAATCTGATGTAGCATACTAATTGGTTTACTTTCGTAAGTTACTACTTGGTGAGTTTAAAAACAAATCGATAACAGGATTTATTTTATGTTTTGCAGATTATATAAGAAATGGTAATGTAAGAATTACAGCCATAGGTTTTAAAAACAACAGACAGCATGCCCCTCTTGTGGGTAAAGTAGATTTTGTGTGGGAAACCATCACATTTAGTGGCAGTATACAGGTAAAAATCTTTTTAAAATGTTTCTCTTGTCATATCTATCAGGCTCTCCATCTGTTCAGAGAAATGTATTATTTCTTCTAATGCTCTTATCCTAGGTCTTAAATCACATAGACAGATAAATAATGACTCTGTTTTCTGAATTATGAATACTAGTTACAGATAAAAAAAAATGTAATGCATGTGTATTGTAAATGTGAATCGTTTATTGATCAATCATGGAGAACATTTTGGTGTTTCAAAAATAAAATTCAGTAATAACTTTTTTTCTTTTTAAATTTACGATAGCTCAAATAAATAGGCTATTACCTAAACAATAATTGCAGTTATTGTTTTGAAACAGCTGGTGTTTTAGTAAGCATTTTTATGTTTGTAATTAAGAAAAGTCATGCTCAGCAGTGGATGTAAAATGGACAGGGAGATGTACCTGAACTTCTAAGACTAGATCTAAGCAATGACTCTAGCTGCACCTGTGAGAAAGGAAGGAAGAGCTAAGTGCACCTTGTGAGACTTGCATTAAAAACTGTGAATTGTTTAATTGGCTTTCAGAGTAGCTATAAAAAGGTGTTTTTTCCGCATTGGACAGTACAAGACACATATTTCTTAAAATCCCTACAACTGGGTTATATGCATCCATTGAAAGATGGAGTTTTTTTTTTCATTCTTTCTTTCGTTCTTTCTTTCGTTCTTTATTTTGTTCTTTCTTTCTTTTGTTCGTTTGTTCTTTCTTTTGAAAATTGGCTGCACCATAGCTACTGTTGCTTTTCTGCAGCTTATGGATTCTTTGACCACTCATTAGCACCTTGAGGGAATGTACTAGGGCCACATCACATGAAAAACTTGGGGTCTGCCTGTAATGTTGCTTTCAGCACTGAAACCTGTTGTGGGTACTTACCTTGGCACATAGTTCAAATGTGAGCTGTAGGCTGCTCTACAGGTCCAGAGTTGTGGTCTGCATGGCACACAACCCAGTTTTGGAAAATCCTTGCAAGGGTATGCCTATCCCGGAGGGTGAAGCCAGGAAGGGTTAAACCCCTCAGCAGAATCTTGAGAAGAGGGCGAAACCCGCTAAGCAAGGTTAATTTTTTTTACTAATAATAAAAGTTAGCGAGCGTTTAGGCAGTGGAGCTGCTAGCACAAAAAGATCACCAGCATATTTTCTAGTTCATACTTTCTCAAATTTTACTTAATTTTAATTCGTACTTTCATTGTTCATACTTTCTCAAAATTTTACTAGGTGGATGTCCAATATTCTGCAGACGCAGCTTTTGGCCACAGGGTTCTTGCAGCACTGCTCTGAGCTTGGGTCTTTGGGCCCTATTGCTTTTATGGGCCCATTAGCACAGTTCTGTTTGCCTAGTTGTTGCTCTTTATATTTATTGCTTAGGGACGCCTCATGGTGTATGAATACATTTCCTGTGTCCTCTACTGTACGATTAAGTTAAAAGATATTTTGACTTAGCCAAACATTTCAAATTTTGACTCATTAGTCCAGAGCACCTGTTGCTATCTTTTTGCACCTTAGTTCATATATTTATATGCATAATTGAGTAGCTTAGCCTTGTTTCCACGTCAGCGGTATGGATTTATAGCCACAATTTTTCCATGAAGACAACTTCTGGCCACACTTCTCAGGACAGTAGATGGGTGTACCTGGGTTCCACTGGTTTCTACCAGTTCTGTGCTGATGGCTTTGCTGGACATTTTCTGATGTCGAAAGGGAAGAGTAAGCATGATGTGTCTTTCATCTAGTGTATTAAGTTTCTTTGGCCGACCACTGCGTCTACGGTCCTCAACGTTGCCCATTTCTTTGTACGTCTTCAAAGAGCTTGAGTAGCACATTTTGAAACCCCGGTCTTGTATGCTTTGCCTGGGAGAGACCTTGCTGATGCAGTATAACTACCTTGTGTCTTGTTGCTGTGCTCAGTCTCACCATGGTGTGTGTCCTGTGACATGAAACTGTCTTCACCAACCTCAGCACAGTTTGGCTTTTCCTCACCCACTTTTAAGTCTCCTACACAGCTGTTTCTGTTTCAGTTAATGACTGTGTTTCAGCATATATATGAAATTGATGATTATTAGTAGAGGTCGACCGATATGGGTTTTTGTCTGGCCGATGCCGATGCCGATATTTAGAAATCGCGGTGGCCGATGGCCGATATGTGATGCCGATTTTTTTGGGCCGATATATTTGGCCGATTTTTTTTTTTTTTTCTTTTTCCCCTTCATCTCATAAAATCTAACAGTTATACCCCTTTCACACTGGGGCGTTTTTCAGGCGCTTTTGGGCTAAAAATAGCGCCTGTAAAGCGCCTGTAAAACGGCTCCCCTGCAGTCTCAGTGTGATATCCCGAGTGCTGTCACACTGAGGCGATGCGCTGGCAGGATGTAAAAAAAAAGTCCTGCAAACGGCATCTTTGGAGCGGTGTATACCGCTCCTCCACCACTCCTGCCGATTGAAATGAATGCGCACCGCTGCCGAAGCGCCTGCAAAGCGTTTTGGCAGTGGCGCTTCAGGGGCGCATTTAACCCCTTCCTCGGCCGCTAGCTGGGTTATAAGCACCCCGCTAGCAGCCGAATAGCGCCTCTAAAATGACGGTAAAGCGCCGCTAAAACTAGCAGCGTTTTACCATCAACGCATGCCTGCTCCAGTGTGAAAGCAGCCTTAAGTAATACAGAATTTTTTTTTCATTTAAACATTAAACAAAACAAACCTCCAATCAGTTCACTTGTATGTATAATTTAGAAAAAAAAAAAAAAAACTATCTTAAATATTAAATACACAAAAACAGGTAATCAAAACTTTTGGACGAAAAAAAATGGGCTAACTTTACTGCTTAGGTTTTTTTTAAATTCATTACTGTATTTTTTTTTGTAAAAATTGCGTTTGAAAGACCGCTGCGCAAATACCGTGTGACATAAAATATTGCAACAATCACCATTTTATTCCCTAGGGTCTCTGCTAAAAAAAATATATATAATGTTTGGGGGTTCTAAGTGATTTTCTAGCAGAAAATACAGGATTTTTACTTGTAAGCAACAAGTGTCAGAAAAGATTTAGTCTTTAAATGGTTAAACTGAAAACTTCTCCACACAAGTTCAGTCTATTGATAAAAAGAACCTGAAAGATACAAATGTATCTTCTTATCAGACTTGGCAGGCTGCCCAGAGGAGGAGAGAAGAAAACTTCACAGATAACTTAAGGCAACTTGCATTAACGTCTATTACAGAAGTCATTTGCAAGTCACGGCTGAAGTTACAATCGGCCTTTTTTATCAGCACAATCGGCCGATGCCGATTAAGTAAAAAACGCCAAATATCGGCCGATATATCGGCCGGCCGATATATCGGTCGACCTCTAATTATTAGCACCTGCTTGGTATAATTGTTAATCATACACCTGCATCTAATCCTACAAAAGCTCTGACTTGAAGCCAAAGGGTAGTCAAACCAAATATTGATTTGATTTAAATGTTTCTTCTGCTCACTCACTTTACATTTTGTAAATTGATAAAAATGAACAATTAAAATAAATTTAAACTCTATTTTTGAAAGCAAATACAGTAGGATGAATGGGCATTGTCACCCTGGAACAATAAGTGTATAACTAACACAGCCACCACATCAAAAAACTGTTATACTGCAATATCTTTATATTTTTGTTCTTGGTTTTAGTTATATTTTAGGTAATGCTGAATATCCATATGTCGCATATTCATAGGTCTAGGTAATTAATTCAGTATCTTTTTTTTACAGTTACTTGGCACCAAACTAACTTTTTCCACCCTTTTTTGTTATGTGTACTAATATATACTATTATTACAGAAAATATTATTCTTCTACAGAACTGTTTCATGATGGATGTCACTGTTTTGGATGACTTAGAAACTCCATACTGGTGCTTCTGTGCTCCAGTACAGCTACAAGAAAGCAAATGCTCAGAGACCCTTTATGACTTCATGGGACAAAGCTTTTACTTGGAATACAAAGACTCAGTAGGGAAGTTGCATGCTGAACTTAACTGGATGAATGAGACAGAGGAGTATGTCATAATAAATTTGGTCCTGCTTTTAAACACAGAAAAGGTGAACAGCTACTTTGGAACACACTACACGGTAAGCTATTTTTATTTAGTTGTGTGTGAACATTTTGTTTCATAATTTAGTAGAGTTAGTACATGTCTTGGTTAATTTCACCAATGAATGCATATTTTGCTTCGCTAATAATTTATATTTGCAAATGACACAACTGTAAAAGAGTTGTAAGAAAGGAAAAGGAAGGCACGTGGCCTGATGCATGAATCGTTAAAAAAGTAGTTTATTGCAAACAAATAGCGAGAGAATATACAGAGAAATACTACGTATTTGTAAATATGGATAAAAAACAATGTTAACATGGTATATTGATATAAGATGATACCCATACAAGGGATACTCAAATAATTTTCTAACGCGTTTCGAGGGTTTTCGGCTTCATCAGAGCCCTGGAGAGCCAAATCTGATCTGTGTGTTAAAATATGTATAAATAGATAGGGAAGGTTGGATGGGTAGTGTAGCACTAAATAGGTGGTATAGCTTTGTGGGCGGATTCTCCTTTGCTGTAGGAATTTTCCTTCTGCATCACAGCGCTCTAAATTAAACAGACACCAAACAGATATAGATAGCGGTAGAATTGTAGACATTAATGCAAATGTTAAGAACATGGCAATAAAAAATATAGTATAAACAATATATAAAATGTACCATAAACACATATAAAAGATACACATACACAGGTTTCCTTGCATATGTACATTAACAAATAGCCTCATCGGTAGCTTAACTAAAAAAATGCATAAAAGAATTAGTATTGGTTGATACCATACATAGTTGCAGACGTGGACCCCTGTAACTGAACCACTGCAGGTGCCTTCTTTGGTGTGGTGCGATGCATGTATAAATGGATATATACACACATAGACCCGCACACATATGTATGTAGAGCCAACCATACATAAATGAATACATAAAATTGCGTTGGAGGATAAATGCATAATGATTCAGATGAGAAAACTGCCATATGAGTGACAGTACATGTTGTAGTAATAATGGTAAAGGTAAGGATGACTTGAGTAAGGAAGAATATATGGGTGAAATTGGTAGTGGAGGTATTGGTGTTGGAACCAGTGCAAGCCGGACTCGCTGCACGACGCTGCGGTGACGCAATATAGCTTGTATTGACGGACCGCATCAGGAATATTTAGTACAGCATTTGAAATATGCTAGCTCCATATAGAGGTTTGTGATACTGAGGTATGATGGTAATGTGAGGGAGGTAGATGTGAATCTGACCTACCTCAGCACCGTGGGGGGGGGGGGTGTATACAGATGAGATCATCTGTTGTTGGTCTTGGAGACCTATAGATATAACATAATGTAATGAGTGGAGACTGTATAGGGTTGCCAGGTATAATAGTAGAGATAGGTATCCTCAGAAACTCTGGACTTTAGTAGGGATGAAATGAAAACGTCCGTAGTTATGACCTACCCAATGGTTGATTTAGGTATTGCAGCCTATGAGCTAGGTCTGAATGTCCACGTCATTACTGGGCTATTTTGGGTGATCACCTGTGAGTGGCAACCCTATACAGTCTCCACTCACTACATTATGTTATATCTAGTTACATAGCAGGTGAGGTTAAAAAAAGACAAAAGTCCATCAAGTCCAACCTATGTGTGTGATTATGTGTCAGTATTACATTGTATATCCTTGTATGTTGTGGTCGTTCAGGTGCTTATCTTATAACGAACATCCTCCAGACCCTTTATTTGCTTTGTTGCCCTTCTCTGTACTCGCTCCATTTCCAGTACATCCTTCCTGATGACTGGTGCCCAGATCTGGACAGCATACTCTAGGTGCAGCTGGACCAGAGTCTCGTAGAGCGGGAGAATTAACGTTTTATCTCTGGAGTTGATCCCTTTTTTAATGCATGCCAATATTCTGTTTGCTTTGTTAGCAGCAGCTTGACATTGCATGCCATTGCTGCGCCTATCATCTACTAGGACCCCCAGGTCCTTTTCCATCCTAGATTCCCCCAGAGGTTCTCCCCCCACTGTATTGATTGGATTCATATTTTTGCCACCCAAATGCATTATTTACATTTTTCTACCTTAAACCTCATTTGCCATGTAGTTGCCCACCTCATTAATTTGTTCACATCTTTTTGCAAGGTTTCCACATCCTGCGGAGAAGTTATTGCCCTGCTTAGCTTAGTGTGAATACAGAGATTGGACTGTTTACCCCATCCTCCAAGTCATTTATGAACAAACTAAATAGGATTGGTTCCAGCACAGAACCCTGGGGGACCTCACTACCCACCCCTGACCATATCGTTGTTATGGCAGCAGCTAGCTACCATCACCCCGGTATCCTCTTCAGCGGGCGATCTGCTTTCTGATAAAATTGATCTCTGTGGTGGATTTGCCGCGAGATCACTTATATCGGCGGCGGGAGGGGGCCCGCCGCGCCCTTGTGCCCTCCGCCGCTCCCCGGACCCTTCAGTAGCAGCGGAGGTGATCGGGTCCTCTTCCGTGTGTGGTATGAAGATGAGTGAGGGAAAGATGGCCCCCACCGTCTCCATACCATTGCAGGGCGGAAGCGACGTCAAAATGTCACTTTCGCCCATAGCTCTTGAAGAGACTTTTTTTTTTTTTTTTTTTTTCAAATGACATTTAATTTTTTTTTTGTTTTTTTTGCATCTAAGTGTATATGTGAGATCTGAGGTCTTTTTGACCCCAGATCTCATATTTAAGAGGTCTTGTAATGCTTTTTTTTCTTTTACAAGGGATGTTTACATTCCTTGTAATTGGAATAAAAGTGACACAATTATTTTTTTAAAAGAACAGTGGAAAAAGAAAAAAAAAATGTTTAAATGCGCCCTGTCCCGCCAAGCTCGCGTGCAGAAACTAATGCATATGTGTGCAGCGCCTGCATGTGAGGTAACACGGTGATCGTTGGAAGAAGAGCAATAATTCTAGCCCTAGACCTCTGTAACTCAAAACATGCAACCTGTAGAATTTTTTAAACGTTGCCTATGGAGATTTTTAAGGGTAAAAGTTTGTCGTCATTCCACGAGCAGGCACATGACATTCTGAAGCATGATATGTTGGGTATCAATTTACTCGGCATAACATTATCTTTCACAAAATAATAAAAAAAATTGTGCTAACTTTACTGTTGTCTTATTTTTTATTTCAAAAAAGTGTATTTTTTCCAAAAAATGTGCGTTTGTAAGACTGCTGCGCAAATATGCTGTGACAAAGTATTTCAACGACCGCCATTTTATTCTCTATGGTATTAGAAAAAAATATATATAATGTTTGGGGGTTCTAAGTAATTTTCTAGAAAAAAACTGTTTTTAAATCTCAGAAAGAGGCTCAGTCCTTAACCACTTAAGGACCGAGGCTGTTTTTCAGACCCCGTGTTAAAAACAATTTTTACTTAGAACCCCCAAACATTATACATTTTTTTCTAACACCCTAGAGAATAAAATGGCGGTCATTGCAATACTTTTTGTCACAGCGTATTTGCGCAGCGGTCTTACAAGTAACTTGCACTTTTTTTGGAAAAAATTCTTTGGAAAAATGTTTTGAATTAAAAAATAAGCCAACAGTAAAGTTTTTTTTAGATTGTGAAAGATAACGTTATGCAGAGTAAATTGATACCCAACATGTTGCGCTTCAAAATTGCGCCCGCTCGTGGAATGGCATCAAACTTTTACCCTTTAAAATCTCCATAGGCGATGTTTAAAAAATTCTACAGGTTGCATGTTTTGAGTTACAGAGGAGGTCTAGGGCTAGAATTATTGCTCTAACGATCGCGGCGATACCTCGCATGTGTGGATTGAACACCGTTTTCATTTGCGGGCACTGCTCACATATGCGTTCGCTTCTGCGTGTGAGCTCGTCCAGACGGGGCGCTTTAAAAAATGTTTTTTTTTTCTTATTTATTTTATTGATTTTAAAACTGTTTAAAAAAAAAAAAGGTCATTTTTATTCCTATTACAAGAAATGTAAACATCCCTTGTAATAGAAAAAAAGCATTACAGGTCCTCTTAAATATGAGATCTGGGGTCAAAAAGACCTCAGATCTCATATTTGGACTTTGTCCCTTTAAGAGGTATGGGTGGAAGTGACGTTTTGAAGTCACTTCCGCCCTGCTATGGTATGGAGACGGGTAGGGGCCATCTTGCCCTCACTCGTATCCATACCCAGCTAGCAAGAGGGCCCAATCGCCTCCGCCGCTACCGACGGCTTTGGTAAGCGGCGGAGGGCGCTTGAGAGCGGCGGGAGGGGAGACCACCATTATTGTAAACCAGACCGCCCACTGAAGAGATGGATATCTCGGTTATGGCAGCAGCTGCTGCCGTTACCAAGATATCCATCTTTAAAGTGCTGACCTATATATACAGTGGGCGGTCCAGAAGTGGTTAAGTGGTTAATAGATTGGTTTGGCAAGAACGATTCTTCATGAATCTATGATGATTACTGCTAATGATACCGTTCTCATTACTAAAATCATGTATATAGTCCCTTATCATCCCCTCCCAAGAGCTTCCATACTATTGATGTTAGGCTAACTGGTCTGTAATTCACAGGGATGTATTTTGGGCCCTTTTTAAAAATTTGGTGCTGCATTGGCTTTTCTCCAATCAGCTGGTACCATTTCAGTCAGTAGACTGTCAGTAAAAATTAGGAACAATGGTCTGGCAATTACTTGACTGAGTTCCCCAAGTACCCTCGGGTGCAAGCCATCTGGTCCCGGTGATTTATTAATGTTAAGTTTCCCAAGTCTAATTTTAATTCTGTCCTCTGTTAACCATGGAGGTGCTTCCTGTGATGTGTCATGAGGATAAACACTGCAATTTTGGTTACTGAAGCCCCCCGATTCCCTCGTGAAGACTGAGGAGAAGAATTAATTCAATACCTTTGCCATCTCCTCATCCTTTGCAACAAGATGACCTTCCTCATTCTTTATGGGGCCGATATGATCTGTCCTCCCCTTTTTACTGTTTACATACTTAACCACTTCAATACCAGGCACCTTCGCCCCTGCCCAGGACAATTTTCAGCTTTCAGCGCTGTCGCACTTTGAATGACAATTGCGTAGTCATGTAACACTGTACCCAAACAAAATTTGTATCATTTTCTTCCCACAAATAGAGCTTTCTTTTGGTGGTATTTGATCACCTCTGGGTTTTTTTTTTTAAGGTGGCACTGATGAGGAGGCACTGATATGTAGAATTGATGGGCACTGATAGGCAGCACTGATATGCAGCACTGATGGGCACCAATAGGCGGTACTGATATGCAGCACTGATAGGTGGCACTGATGGGCACTGACAAGCAGCACTGATGGGCACTGACAGGCGGCACCGATGGGCACTGACAGGCGGCACCGATGGGCACTGATAGGTGGCACTGATGGGCAGCACTGATGAGGTACTGATGTGCTAATGACAGGTGTTACTGCTGGGCACTGATTGGCACTGTGGTGGGCACTGCAAGGCTTTTTTATTGGGGGAATGCTGGGCACTGATTGGTAGTGTTTTTTTGCACATCTGAGGGGGCTGTACTGATAATGTGCTGATTATCAGCACAGACCCCCCCTCTAACAGGGAGAGCCGCCGATTGGCTCCGATCGTCTCTCCCTGTCAGCGCAAACCGAACAATGCTGTTTACCGGCACTTCCTGGTTCACGCTGTGATCAGCTGTGATTGGTCACAGCTGATCACGTGGTAAGAAGCCTCTGATAGAGGCTTCTTATCACAATCGGAGATGCGGGGTGTCAGAATGACACAATATGACGCCCAGTCAGGATAACAGAACCACCTCCCGTCCGTCATTCTGCTATAGGCCGGGCAGGAAGTGGTTAAAGAATTTCTTGGGATTCTTTTTGTTTTCCTCCGCTATGTGTCTTTCGCATTCTATCTTAGCCTCCCTAATTGCACCCTTACATTTCTTATTGCATTCCTTATAAAGTCTGAATACTGATGATGATTCCTTAAAGGATCACTAAAGCAATTTTTTTTTTTAAATAACAAACATGTTATACTTACCTCCACTGTGCAGCTCGTTTTGCACAGAGTGGCCCTGAACCTGGTCTTCTGGGGTCCCTCAGCGGCTGTCTCTGCTCCCCCCCGTAAGGACTCAACACTTTCATGCCAGCTCCCTCACATGGTGTTGAGTGCTTGCAGGTGCGCTCCCGTGATACAGCCGGTGGCCATAGCCGCTCACTGTATCCTTCGGTCCCGAGCCAATGGCTGCGCTGCTTTCAATCCATCCACTCTAGCCAATCAACGGCCAGGCTGAGCGGTGAAGAGGATGTGGGGAGCAGGCGTGGAACTTTCGAGGGGTCAGGTAAGTAAAACGGGGGGCTGGGGGGGGGCGGTATTGTCGGATGTTTTTTCACCTTAATGCCTAGAATGCATTAAGGTGAAAAAACTTTTACCTTTACAACCCCTTTAACTTTGTATTTTTTGAAGGCCTTCTCCATTGCTTTTATATGCATTTTTACATTGGAGTTAAGCCATCCAGGACTTTTGTTCGCTCTTTTAAATGTAATACCCAATGGTAATAAATTGAGTATCCGGAGCCGCAATGACATGCCTTCAGCTGGGCCTTCAGAGCGCATGTGCCGCTGATGTCAGCGGCTGCATGCAAAGTGAATATCTCCTAAACCGTACAGGTTTAGGAGATATTAATTTTACCTACAGGTAACTCTTATTATAGGCTTACCTGTAGGTAAAAATTGAAACAAAAGGGTATACAACCGCTTTAAGAACAATGAGACTATCCATCGGAATGACAATTATTAAATACATGTGTCTGTATCTTCTGTATCCATATTCAGCTATTCGTATTGCTTTGTACCAAAAAAAGAACAGTCCCCGCCCTGCACTTACCCCAACTGGTGCGGGCATAAGCCCAAAACAGAGTACAAAGGTCAGCTAGAAAAAAAAGTTACTCGTGGGTAAGAAAAAAAAGATCATGGCCAACATAATCATAGGGGGTTGCTGGGTTAAACTCCAAAATAGTAGAACTACAGGTGTCAGCACTGTAAACCTTGTGTGGAGCATGTAGAAAACAGAAGTAATTTCCCAGCAACAACCCTGACAAGCATGACTATTATTCTTAGCTGTAGGGGGGACGAAACTTTACTGCATGTCACATGCATCTTATAGGACTGCATTGTCTTCAGAGTATATAACATCAGAAATAGTTAAAGAAATACAGTAAAAGTAAAAACAGGACCCTAAAAGTAAAATCTTCCCCCCGGTGACCATGAAAAGGGCGCGATACTCGTGATATCCAAAGAAGTGGGCTAAAAAGTGATACTTGGCTTATAGCCAACAGATGGATGTCCTGGGTATTGACAGTGTTTGGGGGGGATCAGATATAGTCCAGGATACAAATAACATAACACGTCTTGCCCCAAAATCAGAAAACCGAAAAGCATGTCAATATGACACCAGTATAGGAGATACTCAATGATGAGACTCACAGCATAATCTAGTTAGTCAGCCGCTCTCCTATTAGCTCCTCGACGTTCCAGCCAGGTAAGAACTTTTTCAGGATCTTCGAAAAAGAGCACCCGGTCATCACCTTCAACTCTAAGGCGCAAGGGAACAACATGGAGTATTTGAGATGTTGGATTCGCAGGCATTGTTTGGCCTCCGTGAAGCTTTGGTGGCGGCGTTGTACCGCCGCTGAGAAGTCCGGGAAGATGGCCACCTTGATGTTTCCAAGTGGAATATTGCCTTTTTCCCTGGCAAGTCGCAGAGCCGCATCTAGGTCTTTGTAGTTTAGAAATTTGGCCATGAAAGTGCGGGGAGGGGCCCCCTGAGGTGGAGACCTAGCAGGCATGCAGTGGGCGCTCTCTACTGCTAGAGTGGGAGAAAAGGCCTCGCAGACATAAGTTGGTAATAAGTAGCTGCTCAAGAAACGTTGGGTCTTTACCTTCAGCACCCTCAGGAAGCCTTATAAAGCGTAGATTACATCTCCTAAGTCTGTTCTCAATGTGATCTTGTTTTGTCAGCAGTTGATTGATCTTTAGTTGCATGCAGTGGAGTGCAACGACGGGATTGCATCTTCCACCTCACCCAGTCGAGTTTCAGAAGTTTTGACTCGCTCACTGAGTTTTTGTAGATCCTGACGGATAAGTGATATATCCACTTTTACCTCCTCAATTTTCGTTGTCAGTGTAGTCTGACAAGATGAGATGGCCTCAAGTACTTTGTCAGTATCACCTCCTGCCGAACCTTTCCCCTCGTTTGTAGCGTGGCCATCTTCCCCAGGGTTATCTTTATCCTGTCGGTGGTAGTGATCAAGTTTAGCCAGAGTATCCTTTTGGTTTTTCGGTGGAGACATGCCAAGGCAGAATCAGGGGTCCTTTCTGATTGGATCGGGACCAAGTAGGCTATTGTAGGCTCACAGGATCAATGAAGTAGAAGGATTAATAGACGGAGCTCCGTGCACGTACGTCCTACTCCATGCTGTCAGGCCACTCCCCCTAATGTTGATTTTCAAAATATTCCTCCATTGGTTTTGGGTTCCTGGAGAACTGGGATGACTTCTCAGTCAGTTACCGGCTCTTTGATAAGGACGGGTTGCACCTTAATGGGCATGGTACAGCACTATTGGGAAGTAAGATGGCCACAAAGTTGAGGGGGCTTTTAAACTAGGTGCTGGGGGAGAGGGAACAGAGAAAGCGATTAACTGAAAGGGAGCAGGTGACAGAGGGCGATAGAAGAGTCAGCAGTGGTAATAGCAGTGAAAATACACCCATAACAACCAATCCCGGGGTAAGGGAGTGGGCAATTAAAATTCATAAACAAAGCCAGGAGAAACAAAGGGGGAAAATAATATGCACTCACACAAATCTAATTGGCGTATACACAAATGCTAGGAGCCTAGCTAACAAAATAGTGGATATGGAGCTGCTATTACACGAGGAGGACTTAGACTTTGTGGGAATAACTGAAACTTGGTTTGACAGCTCACGCGATTGGCTGGCCAATATACAGGGGTATTCCTTGTATCAAAAGGATAGGGATGGTAGAGGGGGGTGTCTATATGTCAAAAATGATACAAGGGTAGAAGAGAGGAGCAACATTATGTATGGGACTGGGGGGGGAAGTAGAATCGGTGTAGGTAGGATGTCAGAGAGGAAGTAAGTGAGAAATTAATAGTGGGGGTATGTTATAGGTCACCCAACATGGAGGAGGAGCTGGAATTACTATCCCAGTTAGAAATGGCAGGGAAATGTAATCATAATGGGGGACTTCAATTACCTTGATATTGACTGGGCAGACTAAAAAGCTCACTCATTAAAGGCCTGTCATTTCATGAATGTTTTACAGGACAACTTCATGTCCCAATTTGATTTCCCAACTAGAAAGAATGCCCTGTTAGATCTATAAATTATGAACAATCCAAGTCTGATGTCAGATGTGGAGATACACGACAACTTGGGATCTAGCGATCATAGGATGATCGCGTTTAGCATAAATCACAGGAAAAGGAGGCATATGGGTAGTACAAAAACACTAAATTTCAAACGAGCCAATTTTCCTGAACTACGGTCATTGCTACATGACATTAATTGGAACCAAATTCTGAAATCATTGAATCCAGAAGAGAAATGGGAATGCTTTAGGAGCATATTAAACAAAGGTATTAAACAGTGTATTCAAATGGGCAATAAATATAGAAGAGCAAAAATTTAACTTGGGTGGCTAAATCGTAATGTGAGTAATGAGCTGATCAAGGAGAAAAGTATGGCCTTTAAAAAATATAAAGGGAATGGGTCACCTTCAGCATTCCGGCACTACAAGGAATACAATAAGAAATGTAAAAATGAAATCAGGGCGGCTAAAAAGGATTACGATAGCACATTGCACACTTAACGGATGAGAATGGGAAGATGGTTACAGATGACACAGAGAAGGCAACTGTACTAAATGCTGCCTTCACAGTTTTTACACAGGAAAAAGAAGGGTTTACCAACAGTGACTGTAGTGTTAGTAACAGAACACATGACATACCGACATGGCTAACATAGGCCGGAGTCAACGAAAGACTTAATACACTTAACACAAATCACCAGGACCAGATGGCTTACACACCAGAGTCCTCAGAGAACTCGGTCAAGTTATAGCCAGGCCATTATTCCTGATTTTTGTGGACAGCATAATGACAGGATTGGTACCAGCTGATTAGAGAACAGCCAACGTAATACTAATTTTCAAAAAAGGGCAGAGACAAATTCCTGGGAATTACTGGCCAGTGAGCCTAACATCAATAGTGAGTAAATTATTAGAGGGGATGATTAGGGACTATATCCAAAGTTTTACTGAGGAGAAAAATATCATCAGTGGTAATCGGCATGGGTTTATGAGAGGACGTTCCTGCCAGACCAATCTGCTAACATTCTACGAGGAAGTGAGCTGCCATCTAGACAGGGGGAGGCCCGTGGATGTGGTGTATCTGGACTTTGCAAAAGCATTTGATACAGTCCCCCATAAACGCTTAATTTACAAGATGAGGTCTGCAGGCTTGGACCATACGGTTTGTGCTTGGGTAAAAAACTGGTTACAGGGATGGATCCAAAGGGTAGTGATAAATAAAGTACTCAGACTGGTCTGGAGTGGTTAATGGGGTATCCCAAGGTTCTATCTTGGGACCAATTATATTCAATATATTTTATAAATGATATAGAGTATGGGATAACTAGTTCAGTTTCAGTGTTTGCAGATGACACAAAGATAAGCAGTGAGTAATAAACCCACGTCAGGACATACATTTTGCAGAATGACCTGTACAAAATAAAGGAGTGGGCAGACAAATGAGGTTTAATGTGGAGAAATGTAAAAGTAATGCACTTGGGGGCAAAAAACATAAATGCAATATATTCACTAGGGGGAGAACCGATGGGAGACTCAAGGATGGAGAAGGATCTATTGGTGCTAATAGATGACAGATTGAGCAACAGCATGCAGTGCTAAGCTGCAGCTACCAAAGCAGGCAGAATAATAGCATGCATAAAAAAAGGGATAAACTCCAGGGACAAAACTATAATTCTGCCACTTTATAAAACTCTGGTTAGGCCTCATCTGGTGTTTTCCGTCCAGTTCTAGTCAGCAGTCATCCGAAGGGATGTGCTGGAACTGGAGAGAGCCCAAAGAAGGGCAACAAAACTGATAAGGGGACTGGAGGACCTCAATTACAAGGAACGGCTGCAAACACTAAATTTATTCTCGCTGGAGATGAGACGCTTGAGAGGAGACATGATGACAATCTACAAAAATCTCAATGGGGATCCATGCAAAGGAATTAAACTATTCAGTCCTAGGGAGTGTATAAGGACATGGGGGCACATAATGAGACTGGAGGAGGAGCGGTTTAACCTTAAACTGTTTAGGGGGTTCTTCACTGTTGGGGCTATAAGGTTTTGGAACTCTCTCCCACAATTGGTGGTGACTGTGGGGAGTATGGATATTTCTAAAAGACTGTTAGACATACATCTAAAAGGATACAACATACAGGGATATGGGAAATCATTATAGACACTGATACACATACACCTTCACAGGTTGAACTGGGTGGACTATTGTCTTTTTTTTCAGCCTTACCGACTATGTAACTATATGTTACTGAGTCTCCTAGTCACCTTTTCTAAACCGTCTCCTACACAGGCTAGTCACTCATATTTTTTAACTAACTTTATTTTAGCTTCTCATTTTCATAATAACCCACCACATCACAATTCTAAATTTTTATTGAATAAAAGGCATACAGTACAGTAAACAGGCTCTTCAATTATTACTACTAAGTTATATGCTGCTACCTTAAGAGAACTGAATACTGCAGGGACATTCCCCTATAAAAAACCTCCCGCTCTCAGCTAGCCTCAGTTTTTTTGCTAGGGTCCTTAGGTGTTGGACCTCTTCTCTGCTCTTTCACTGCTAAGCAGGTCCCTGTATCCTCTACTTCCCTGCATTTCAGTGGTTCATCAACACAAGCCCTGCATTGGATGTTAGGACACCGAGCTAAATAAATCTGGGGTGGTTTTGGATTTGCCCTATTTATTATAAATCTGTATTATCTTGTCTATTCCTATAACTAGCTAGTCTATCAAAGCTCTAATAGTATTAATAGTGATGATACAATAACAATGTTAGCTATAAAAATGTACTCAAATTCTCAAAAAAGCAAAGGAAGTACTAAAGTACTAAAAGAATAATACGGAGCATATAAAACAAAAGGAACAGGGGTGATGCGATACCGTAAGTCCTTCCTTTTGGGTTCCGTGTGCTGGCTGTGCTCCAGGACAAAGAGAGGAAGAACCCAAGCTGACCTACCTCTTAAAGCATTTTCAAACACAACACAAACACCCTCTACCCACCCGTGTAGTCCTCTTTCCAATGAGATGCCATAAGAGGCATTCTTCCTAATCACCAGGAAGTATAAACATCTTCCAGGAAGCACGCTGTGGTCTCCACTATGTGGCACTGTTAATCACCATGAAACTTCTTGACCCAGGTCAGCATTTCAGGTATAGTTGGCCTTTTGATGCAGGCAAGGCAATTAGGCACTTTAATCTTCCCATTATTAGGTGGTCGGAAGCAAAGCTCATCTGTTCCCATACCCCACTGCTAGGGATGAGCCGAACACCCCCGTTTCGCAGCAGAACGTGCGAACAGGCAAAAAATTGGTTTGAACACGCAAACACTATTAAAGTCTATGGGACATGGACATGAAAAATCAAAAGTGCTAATTTTAAAGGCTTATATGCAAGTTATTGTCATAAAAAGTGTTTGGGGACCTGGGTCCTGCCTCAGGGGACATGTATCAATGCAAAAAAAAAAAAGTTTTAAAACCGTCTGTTTTTTCAGGAGCAGTGATTTTAAAAATGCTTAAAGTGAAACATAAAAAGTGAAATATTCCTTTAAATTTCATACCTGGGGTTGTCTATAGTATGCCTGTAAAGTGGCGCATGTTTCCCGTGTTTACAACATTCCCTGCACTAAATGACATTTCTAAAGGAAAAAAAAGTCATTTAAAACTACTCGCGGCTATAATGAATTGTCGGTCCCGGCAATACACATAAAAGTCATTGAAAAAAACGGCATGGGATTCCCCACAGTCCATTACCAGGCCCTTTGGGTCTGGTATGAATATTAAAGGGAACCCCCAACCAAAAAAAAAAAAAAAAATTGTGTGGGGGTCCCCCCAAATTCCATACCAGGCCCTTCAGGTCTGGTATGGATATTAAGGGAAACCCCGTGCCAAAATTTTAAAAAGAAATGGCGTGGGGGTCCCCCTCAAAATCCATACCAGACCCTTCAGGTCTGGTATGGATTTTAAGGGGAAAACCGCGCCAATATTAAAAAAAAATGGCTTGGGGGTCCCCCCAAAAATCCATACCAGACCCTTATCCGAGCACGCAACCTGGCAGGCCACAGGAAAAGAGAGGGGGACGAGAGAGCACCCCCTCCTGAACCATACCAGGCCACATGCCCTCAACATGGGGAAGGGTGCTTTGGGGAAGCCCCCAAAGCACCTTGTCCCCATGTTGAAGGGGACAAGGGCTCATCCCCACAACCCTTGCCCGGTGGTTGTGGGGGTCTGCGGGCGGGGGGCTTATCAGAATCTGGAAGCCCCCTTTAACAAGGGGTCCCCCATATCCTGGCCTCCCCCCTGTGTGCACGGGTAACAGGGTACAAATGTACCCCTACCATTTCACAAAAAAAGTGTGAAAATGTTAAAAATGACATGATACGGCTTGGGGACAAGTCCTTTATTAAAAAATAAAAAAATAAAACTGTCCCACGTAGTCTTCTTCTTCTCTTGCTCAGCTGACGGACCGAAAAAGAAAAAAAAAAGCTGCACCAACCCGCCTCCATGGGAGACACTCGCTGTATGACGCGTCCTCGCAGGTGACAGCACGGGGACATCAGAGGGGGATGGGGCCACCCGGCTGCCCCCCTCTGACGCTACGGGGAAGCCGTAGGGATGTCCCCGTGCCTCAGAGGGGTGGCGAACCAGGTGGCCCTGCCCCCTCTGATGGTACGGGGAAGCCATAGGGATGTCCCGTGCGTCAGAGGGGGCGGGGTCACCTGGGGACGTCACTGTGTGCCCCCGCCCTCAGTTATAAAAAAACTGTCACCTGCGAGGATGCGTCATATGGCGAGTGCCTCCCATAGAGGAGGGTCGGTGCGGTTTTTTTTTTTTTCTTTTTTGGTCCGTCGGTGGAGCAAGAGAAGAAGACAACTTCGTGGGATAGTTTTTTTTTTATTTTTTATTAAAGGACTTGTCCCCAAGCCGCGTCATGTCATTTTTACCATTTTGACACTTTTTTTGTGCAATGGTAGGGGTACAAATACCCGTTACCATTTCACACAGAGGGAGGCCAGGATCTGGGGGTCCCCTTGTTAAAAGGGGCTTCCAGATTCCGATAAGCCCACCACCTGCAGACCCCCACAGGGTTGTGGGGATGAGGCCCTTGTCCCCATCAACATGGGGACAAGGTGCTTTGGGGGGCTACCCCAAAGCACCCTCCCCATGTTGAGGGCATGTGGCCTGGTACGGTTCAGGAGGGGGGCGCTCTCTCGTCCTCCCCCTCTTTAACTGTGGCCTGCCAGGTTGTGTGCTCGCATAGGGGTCTGGTATGGATTTATGGGGGTACTCCCACACCATTTTTTTTTTAATTTTGGTGCGGGGTTCCCCTTAATATCCATACCAGACCTGAAGGGTCTGGTATGAAATTTGGGGGGACCCCCATGCAATTTTTTTTTTACATTTTGGTTCGGGGTTCCCCTTAATATTCCTACCAGACCCAAAGGGCCTTGTAATGGACTGTGGGGGAGCACTTTTAAATGACTTTTTTTCCTTTTAGAAATGTCATTTTGTGCAGGGACTGTTCTAAACACGGGAAACATACTTTACAGGCATACTATAGACACCCCTCCAGGTATGAAATTTAAAGGAACATTTAAATGTTATTGTTTCACTTTAAGCATTAGAATCACTGCTCCCAAATAAATGGCAGTTTTTAAAACCTTTTTTTTTGCATTGATACATGTCCCCTGGGGCAGGACCCAGGTCCCCAAACACTTTTTATGACAACACCATGCATATTAACCTTTAAAATTAGCACTTTTGATTTCTCCCATAGACTTTTAAAGGGTGTTCCGCGGCTTTCGAATTTGCCGCGAACACCCCAAATTGTTCGCTATTCAGCGAACCGGCGAACAGCCAGTGTTCGAGTCCGACTCACATTCGACCCTAACATAAAGCCCATCCCTTCCCACTGCAAGGAGGTATATGCGGATTCTTCTTCGAGATAAAGGTTCTGATATGCATTCTCCAATTACAGGGATATACAATGTACACAACATTCAGGGATATACAATGTACTATTGACATAAACACGAGCACACTTACACACCACAGGGTGGACTGGTGGCTTTTTTTTTTTCAACCTTACCAACTATGTAAAAATTACACACGCGCTACTGGGTAATCTTGCAACAGCGAGGGGCAGGCCACTGCTGAATTGGAGGATCAGGTAAGCAAAACAACTTTTCCAAACTAAATGAGCAGTTAACACTTGAATTTCAGGCGCAGCTCCAATGCAAGGTAGTACTTTTTCATTCTCCAGAGATCTTGAGTGGCGCCTAGTGAGTCTGTGTGAACTGGGTGCTACTGCACCCGTCCACTTGAGCTTGTACTGCACCCGCATTGCCTCATTCAGATTAGGATTTATGCAGCTATCATCGCTGCCTCCTCCCCTTTTGCAGGCGGGATTTCTGGCTCTTTTTGGGCTCATTATAGCAGTTGTTACCACACTACATAGCCTACAAATGGCTAGCATTGAGGTATTACACTGCTTTCCCCCTGTGGAGGTGGTTATAGGTACCCCTCTGAGGAAGATGTGCACAAGCAAACTGAAAGGGTCAGATGGACTTACTAGCTCAGGCTCTGCTTTTAGCTCTGTTTAGGACAGTAGTGTATCTATTCAGGACCCTGTTACCCTCTTCTCTGAAGGTTGCCTCCACTGGCTCTCTGCCTTCCTCTGGCCATTCTGTTGGGCCATCTGCCACACCTGCTTCCTCTGCCGCAATTTCAGAATTTGCAGACAGATTTCCTGGTGTTTTACAGGCTATGTACAGTGGGAGTCAAAAATCAATGCCCTTCAGCCTCCCCTTCTAAATCAGTCTTTGATTTCAACCTTGAGCCAGAAAGAGTATCTAAGGAGGACCTGGCATTTGAGGATGATCCCTTTGAGGAATCAGATCAGGATGACACACCTGTAACAGAGATTTCATCCATGCTAAAGGATACCATAACTACCCTTATTGACGTTGTATGTTCTTGCTTAACTTTGGAGCTGCCTGAGGCTAGTCACCCTAAGGTATTCAGTTGGGGTCTCCTAAATTACCTAAAACTACCTTCCCGGTGTAGTTGCTGGTAGTGCCTGTCTTGTATGAGGACTGGCCTCCCTCAGAGGAAAATGTTACCCCTTAGAATTGCTTCACCCAACAGTGTTCTATTTCCTACATAAGCGGGTGCTTCATGTGCTAGATTCTGCTATATCTTGTCCCAACAAAGCCCTCACATCCCCAGTAATGGTTAATCCTGTGTTTACCGACCCAGCAGATAGAGGTTAGAGGCTTTCTTTCAAGTTCTCTTTTCCTTGACAAGCCCTGCCATGTGTAACCAATGGTTGCATCTCTGGCAGCCTGTTAGACTGTTTCTGTGTGGATTAAGTGCATGACATGGAATCCTAGTTCTATCCTTACAGATGCCTCTTTCCAAAGCCCATTACACCTTTTACCTATGGCTGTATGCTATTGCGTGAATGGATTGGTAGATACTTTATAATCATAGTTAGTCTGGTTGAAAAAAGACCATCTAGATCAAACAATAGAAGGGGAAAAAATATATGCAATCCTATATATACAATCCTATACCCACAGTTGATCCAGAGTAAGGCAAAAAACCCCAATAAAGCATGATGCAATTTGCTCCATCCTTTTCCTCCAGGCATAAAGAGTGTGCCACTTGTCCTCTGTGGTGTCCTTAAAGTGAATAACTCAACACCAAGTTAACTATATGGACCACTTATGTATTTATTCATGTTGATCATATCCCCCCTTAATCTCCTCTTCTCAAAAGTGAATAAATTCAGTTCCTCTAATCTTTCCTCATAGCTGAGCTCCTCCATGCCTCTTATCAGTTTGGTTGCCCTTCTCTGCACTTTCTCCAGATCCCCAATATCCTTTTTATGAACTGGTGCCCAAAACTGAACTGCATGTTCCAGATGCAGCCCTGGATTCTTTCCTAAATGCACATAATATAACTGGGTACTAACATTTATATGTAAAGTTGATCCAGGGAAAATACAATTGCCTCTCTGGGATCAGGAAGGAATTTTTTCCGCTGCTGTAGCAAATTGGATCCTGCTTTTCTGAGGGGTTTTTCTCCTTTCTCTGGATCAACTGTGGGTATAGGATTGGGTATATGGGAGTGTATGATATTTTTTATTTTATTTTATTTATTTATTATGGTTGAACTAGATGGACTTGTGTCTTTTTTCAACCTGACTAACTATGTAACCTTACTAATGATGTATACAGGGGCAAAATGATGTCTCTTTCTCTGCAGTCCGTGCCTCTTATAATACAAGAAAAGATTTTGCTTGCTTCGGAAACTGCAGCTTGGCATTGCATGCTGTTATTAAGCCTATGATCTACCAGAACACACAGATCCTTCTCCACTATTGACTCCCACAGCTGTTCTAGTATGTAAGATGCGTGCATGTTTCTAGCCCCCAAGTGCAAAACTTTAAATTTTTAAACCTTAAACCTCATTTGCCACCTTGTTGCCCAATTAAACAGTGCATTGAGATTGGCTTGTAAGTTGGAAACATCCTGTAAGGATGTTATTCTACTGCATAGTTTGGTGTCATCCGCAAACACTGAAATGGTACTTTTAATCCCAGACCTTATATCATTTATAAATATATTAAAAAGTAAGGGTCCCAACACTGAACCTTGGGGTACACCACTAATAACCTTAGACCATTCAGCGTATGAATTATTAACCACTACTCTCTGAAATCAGTCTTTTAGCCAGTTTTTTATCCATTTACAAACTGATTTTTCCAAGCCTATAAACTTTAGATTACACATTTGTATGTAGGGAACTGTGTCAAACGCTTTGGCAAAAATCTAAATATACTACGTCCACAGTTACTCTTTTGTCCAAGGTTTTGCTCACCTCCTCATAAAAAAATCAGATTTGTTTGACAGCTTTTGTCTTTCATAAATCCATGAGGTCTGTTACTTAAAATATATTTTTTCTAGCAAGAACTCATCTATGTGGTCTTTTATTAAACTCTCCAGTATCTTCCCAACTAAAGAAGTTAAAATAACAGGTCTATAGTTAATTGGTAAAGACTTTGATCCCTTTTTAAAGATAGGCACAACATTGGCCTTACACCTTATGGCCCTGGCCATACACTTAGATCTCCAAGATGAGTCTTCTCTCCATCCACATGCGCAGGATTCTCTGGCTTATATCCCGGTCAATTGCACTCCGATGCAAGAAATGCCTTGACTAGTTACTCTTGAAAGGAGAATCCCTGTTTGGTCCCTACTTGGATAAGTACATCAAGGAGATCACAGTGGTTAGGCATACCTTCCTTCCCAGAAGAATTATTGCATCTCTACCAGTAGAACATCTACTTATGAGGTAAGGTTGCTTTTGTCCCTCTCATTCTTCCAATGCCAAGACTGACATACTTTTGTGGGAAGACATGGCTCTCCAAACCTGCCAAGGCTGGTTCTAAGACCGGTTACCAGTGATGGGGCACCCTCACTTCTCAAAGTGGGAGAGACATCTGATGACCATGTCTGCCTCCTGCTACAAATAAATCTCAAATGCTTGGCACAGTGTGTCATTTCAAGGGCCTGGAAGCTGGAGTTTTGAGCTCTGCTTCCTCCCTGCTTCTTGCTTTCAAACTTTTCTTTTCTCCTTCCTCCTCACAGTGGACAGATCTGTCCTGGAGCTTCTGTCTCAAGGGGTCATTATCCCTGTACTAACAGAAGAATTCTTTCAAGTTTTCCACTCAAAACCTTTTTTTGTGTTTTCCAAACCAAGCAGAGAAGGCTGGACCATTCTAGATCTGAAGAGTCACAACTCGTTCATATGGGTTCAACAGTTCTGCATGGAAATCACCATGTTGCTCGTGAAATTTTCTGGCCTTAATCGACATTTCGGATGCTTACCTGCACCTTCCCATCTTTCTGCCTCATCAGCGGTACAAATACATAAGTAGTCCATATAGTGAACTTGGTGTTGAGTCACTCACTTTAAGGTCATCACAGAGAACAAGGGGGCACTCTTTACGTCTAGAGTAAAACACATTTCACCTCGAAATACGAAAAGGTTTCTTCACAGTCAAAGCTGTGAAAATGGTGAATAGACTCCCTCCAGAGGTGGTTCTGGCAAGCTCAATAGATTGCTTTTAAAAAAGGCTTGGATTCTTTCCTAAATGTACATAATATAACTGGGTACAAATATTTATAGGTAAAATTGATCCAGGGAAAATCCGATTGCCTCTCGGAGGATCAGGGATTTTTTCCCCTGCTGTAGCAAATTGGAGCATGCTTTGCTGGGGTTTTTTGCCTTCCTCCGGATCAACTGTGGGTGAAGGATTGTGTATATGGAATTTTTTTTATTTTTTTTTCTAACTAGATGGACTTGTGCCTTTTTTCAACCTGACTACCAATGTAACTATTTTGCAGTTGGTGATCAGCATTACCAATTTGTCATTGTTCCCTTTTGGGTCCCCTGGGTCTTCACAAGAGTGTTTACTCTGATTTTGGAACCAGTCTTCCCTGTTCTTGTTAGCCAACATCCAACAGACCTTGCAGACTCTGCAGAGCTTCAGTTGGATCCTCAATCTGCAGAGTCTGAAGTCATCGCTGGACCATCACTGGATCTCACAGATGGAACTACCGGGACCTAACACTAGACACTGACTCTAGCTTTGTCCAGGATGTTCTTGCCTCATGACACACTTCTGTTCATTTGATCCCTTGCCTGGAAGCCCTTGACCCATGTCTGCATGTGAGGGTCCTGAGTCTCATGGTTGCCGCCTTTGAGACTGTGAAGTATGCCCAGTTTCACTAATTGTTGCATGGTGGATTTCCAACCCAGTACTGGAGTTGGGAAAGCCCTTTCATCCAGTTGTGAAAGGTTCTCATGACAAAAAACAAGTGTGTTTATGGCGCAATAAAGGAAATGGAAACACTGTCCACATACAGCCGCAGCAGGGGGGAGTCTAAGAATGTACGGATGCCCTTGTTATGTTTCAAGTTCGTAAAGCTCCATAAGCAATCATTAATATTGCTTCAGTAGGCAGCTCCTCCTGAGAAAGGAACAAATCACTTTAAACACAAAAAAAGAAATACAGGGGGGTGCCAACTAAAGTGCGATATTAGTGGGGGCGAAGCTAGCAGCGGACATGTGATCACCTCTTCACAGGAGCTCCGGCCGGGATGCAACATTCTGCCTTAATCCTGAGTGTCAGAGACACGGATCCTGAACGATACCGGCACCCCCTTACTCACCGGACCCTACGGATCGCCTGGGTATGGTTAAATACGGGCCAGCTTCAATGGAACTGGCTGCGGAGCGTCTGTCCCGTTATGCCTGGGGAAGCCAAGATGGCGGCGCACACGAGGCGGTGGAACAAGGCCCCTGCAGCACACAGCGGAGCAGACAGGCCATCCTCACAGCCTGGGAACGTAAGCCCGCTGCCACGCAGATCTCCGGGCAAAAAAAGAGGTTTATCCCTGGATAGACTCCCCTGTGATGATATAGCCACAGAATCAGCAGATAATGTAGAGGAACCCTCTTTAAAGCAAATTATGGAGGCCATTTACACATGCCAAACTACTTTGACTGAACATATTGATGGGATGAGAGCAGAAATGTCCTTTCTGAAGCAGGATGTGCAGACCATTAGAAAGAGGGCCTCTGAAGCTGAGCAAAGAATCAGTGACATGGAGGATGTGGTGCGGCCTATGGAGGGTAAAGTACAATACCTACATAAAGAAATAAACACGCACACAGATAAGCTGGGAGACATGGAAGACAGACAAAGAAGGAATAATGTCCGTTTTGTAGGTTTCCCCGAAAAAGCTGAGGGAAGATTTTCTGGAACTTTGGCTTAAAGATAATATGGCTGACACTACTTTTTCCAGATTATTTGCTATAGAAAGGGCACACAGGATTCCTTCCAAACCCCCTCCACCGGGAGCACATCCGCACCCTATGATTGCACGCATATTACACTTCAGAGACTGGGAAAGCATACTCAGAGCAGCACGCACTGGAGGTGAATTGCAATACAATGGGAACCGTATATCTATTTATCCCGACTTTTCTGCGGCAACGCAGAAGCAGAGAGCCAGCTTCATTCATGTTAAAAAGAGACTCCGAGACTTACAACTTCCCTACAGCATGTTGTACCCGGCGAAGCTAAGAGTAGTTGATGGGGGAAAGTCTCCTTCTTTAATAACCCCACGAAGGCCTCAAGATGGCTGGATTCCAGAGGACGTCGCAGCCCAATTGAACACCGGTAACTGTGTAAGGAGATACTTCGGAATACACATGATGACTATTGCAAGTCTTCCTATGCTAGAGTGAAGAGGTATCCATGTTTAGGATAATCTTTGGCACTACAATACCATGGCATAGTGTCCCACCAGATGTAGCATACAATTTATAACATCACTTTAGTGAACTGTTCTTCATATCAGAGTGAGAAGAAACAGGAACTATTGGAGGGAGAAGAAGAGGAAAGAGGAGAGCACAGAGGTTTTGACTCATATCTTGAGCAGTTATATTTTTTATCGATATAATTTTTTTTCCTTTCCTCTGTTCAATCATATCACCTTCCATTGCTGTCAACCATGGAAATACCCCCCTGGTCGTACTGTATCAGGTTCTTCTTTTTTTCTCTTTTTTTTTGTGTCTTTTGATGCTGTTTTTGTTTCCTTTCCTTCCCCACCTTTTTTTTTTCGTTTTCGGGGAGAGGGGAGAAGGGGAGGAAAAAGAGAAGAAAAGGATCTCTTTCTGTTGGTGAATATAAGGTGACTTTGTTCTTTTCAGAAACTGTGACCCCCTGAGGTCACTTTAATTCTTCTGCCTTTTTGTTATGGGAGTAAGGCACACAACAAGTTGGGTGTGTGTGCAGGGAGGGGGGGAAGGGGTTCATGTTACTGTTTAACCTTGGTTTGTGCTGTGTGCTGCTGATGTGTTTTGTTCTCGCCTCACAGGGGATCTGTCCAATAGGAATGAGTCTGGCTAACAGTTATTCCTTGTTACCCTGCAACTGTCCCTTTATACATGTAAATGGAGGGTAAGATAAAATTGCTGTCATGGAATGTGCGTGGTATAAACTCCAAGATTAAGAGATCTCTCATCTTTGACTTCATAAAACGATACAAACCTCATATCATAATGTTGCAGGAGACGCATTTGCAGGGATCTAAGGTTATGGCACTAAAAAAACCGAACGTGATGAGAGTTTTGCATGCTGAATACTCAACATATTCTAGGGGTGTAGCTATTCTAGTGACCAAAACTGCGGCTGCGCAAATCTTGCAAGTCAAACTAGATCCGAATGGCAGATATGCTTTCTTGGTATGTCGAATGTATAATGTATTTCTGACATTGGTATGTGTTTACATTCCACCCATATTCTCCTTACCAATACTAGACAAAATTATTAAAGAAGCTTTATTGATTGCTCAAGGCCCATTATTATTCTTAGGAGATTTTAATGCAGTGTCGGATGGAGCTCTAGACAGACATGGGAATGTTTCCGGGTCCAGACATAATTTATCCTCCTGGTTGGAGAGTTATGCACTCACTGATGTTTGGAGAGAGCGGAACCCTGGGGTCAGGGAGTTTTCGTGTCACTCTGAGACCCATAAGACACTCTCTAGAATAGATTTGGCGCTATCGTCTGTAGATGGCCTTCCTTACATAACCTCCGTCAGATATCTCCCTAGAGCTATAACAGACCATTCCCCTTTGGAGGTCACTCTAGATCTGAGGGCTCCACGGGGAAGGAGACAATGGCGGATGAATACAAAATGGCTCCAGGAGGATTATGTTACCATAAAATGCAAGGAGAGTATTGGGCACCATTGGAAGGAGAATGGGAGGGAAACAACACCAGCTATTCAATGGGATGCCTTTAAGGCAACTATGAGGGGGTATTTGCATCGGAAATAAGAAGTTTCACCAAAGCACTTAACTCACATATGAAAGATGCAGAAATTAATGCCTCGGAAGCTGAAAAAGAATATATTCTTGACTCATCTCCAGGTAGATATCAAATTTGGCAGGAAAAAACACGACAATACACCTTGCTATTAACTGAACACACTAAAAAAACACAACTACGGCAGGCTAGATCATTTTTTGAGTTTGGCGATAAGAGTGGACGCTTATTGTCTTTTTTGGCAAGTCCACTTTACGCACCGGTCTCAATAGGCAAGATAAAGAAACTAAATGGTGAGGTAGTTGAGGAGGCCCAAGAGATTCTAAATGCTCTTCTAGACCTCTACGAGAATCTTTACCAGACGCAAACCCAGCATACTGACCAAGAACTGGAAAGGTATATTGACAATTTAACACTCCCATCTCTACACCAAGAAGATAGAGAACTTTTGGAACAGCCGATCTCCCTGGAGGAGATTGGTGGTGCAATCTCATCCTTCAAGCTGGGTAAATCACCTGGCTTGGATGGATTCCCAGCTGAATGGTACCAGTTGCATAAGGAACAGATAGTGCCATTGCAACAAAAAGTCTTTATGGCTGCAGAGAAAGAAGGCATATTACCAGAGTCTATGAGGGAAGCATTAATGATAGTGTTACCTAAACCAGGAAAGGATCCGCAGGAATGTGAGTCATACAGGCCAATTTCTTTGATAAATACCGATGTCAAGATACTGGCCAAGATTTTGTCCGGTAGGTTGAAGTCGGTGATCCTTAAACTAATTAACTCGGATCAAACGGGATTTATACCCGGACGTTCCACTCAAATGAACCTACGTAGACTATATGTCAACCTCCAGACGCCTCATGATAATAAAGGAAAAAGAGTTGTAGCATCTTTAGACACCAAAAAGGCGTTCGACTCTGTAGAGTGGAACTATTTATTTTTGCTTTTAGGTAAGCTGGGTTTCGGATCAAAATTTATTTCATGGATTAGACTTTTGTATAATGACCCCAGAGCAAGTATCAGAGTGAACGGTTCTATTTCTGCACCTTTCAAGATCTATAGGGCAGGGTTGCCTCCTGTCTCCTCTTCTGTTTGCTTTGGCCATAGAACCACTGGCAGCCACACTTAGAACTAATGTCACGCTACAGGGGTTGATGATAGGAGATCTGGAAGAGCGTGTGTCGTTATACGCTGATGATATGCTCCTATACTTGAGAGATCCAGAGCAGTCGTTGGCCACGGCAGTCTCATTGATCCGGGAGATCAGGAATTTCTCTGGCTTCAGGATCAACTGGACCAAATCAGTCCTCTTTCCACTAGACTCACAGCCGGACTTAATACTCCCAGCCCAGTGCCCCCTGGCTATTGTAGAGAAATTTAAATACCTGGGTGTAGTGGTCCAACTACCTGTAGATTCGTTTATCGAGGACAATTTATGGCCTATCATCAGAGCATTTAGTGACAGAATACAGAAATGGAAGGACCTTCCACTTACACTCTATGGCAGGGCTAGCATATTTAAAATGATCTCCCTTCCGAAATTTTTGTACATCCTCTCTAACGCCCCAATCTATATCCCAAAAAGAATTTTCAAATACATAAACTCCCTATTAACATCTTTTTTATGGGGTAATAAAGCGGCAAGGGTCTCTCTTGAGGTGTTGCAATTACCTGTTCACAGAGGTGGTCTGGCGATACCTGACCTGAGACTATACTATTTAGCATCCCAATTAGTATTTATTCATTGGAGAATGTTCCCACAATTACCGTATTTATCGGCGTATAACACGCACAGGCTTATAACACACACATTCATTTTAAGAGGGAAGTTTCAGGAACAAAACTTAAATTTTAAATAAGGAACTTTGAAGCAAAATTAGGGTCAGAGCCCATCTGCAGCCTCACCATTGCCATCAATGCAGCCTGATCAATGCCCATCTGCAGCCTCACAAGTGCCATCAATGCAGCAGCCTCACCATTGCCATCAATGCAGCAGCCTCCCCATTGCCATCAGTGCAGACTGATCGATGCCCATCTGCAGCCTAGAGGGTACAGGGAGGGGGCGGGACGAGCACCGACAGATTACATACAGTGAGAATCTCCTATGATAGACAGAACAGTAGTCCAATGGCGGCCCAGGAGACGGGACTTCTTATTACAGAGGCCGCCAAGTAAACAGAAGATTCTCACTGTTTGTAACCTGACGGCGCTCGTCCCACCCCCTCCCTGTCCCCTCCGAGGCAGCTAAAATTGAAATATTGGCGTATAACACGCACACGCTATTTGCACCCGATTTTCATAGTGAAAAAGTGAGTGTTATACGCCAATAAATACAGTAAATAACGCAGTTGCAGTTGAAGCAGCAACGGTGACATCATGTGAAACCTTACTGAATTTATTTTTCAGGGGAGAAGTCCCCACCATAGGGGGCAAGGAGATACTAAAATCTGCTAAAAAGATATTGGGGATTTGTATGAAACATATAAAAGATAACCCCCTTCATTTATCCCCTAATGCGCCGTTGTGGTTCAACCCCAACCTGAAAGAATTCTTTAATTTAGAAGACAGATTTAGATGGTCTAAATATGGGCTCACATATCTGCACCAATTGTATATCAATGGGGAACTAAAAACCTTTTCGCAGTTGCGAAGAGAACTGAATGTTCCGGAGACCTGGGAATACCAATTTACCAGATTGAGACATGCTGTTTATGCTCAATTTGAGGTTGGACTGGTGACACTGGAAAACTCTACGATAGAAAGACTACTTGCTACTCCGGATCATACTAAACGAATTTCTACATACTACAATACACTACTGGCAGAAGACAATCCTAGAGAAAGTAAACTTAAAGGAAAATGGGTAGAGATCATACCAGAAATTAGAGATGGTCAATGGGAAAATGTTCTGGCATCATACTTGCCCACAGTTATATCTGCTAGAGACAAATTAATACAACTAAGGTACTTACACCAGATGTACTATACCCCTTTGAGACTTTATAAAATGGGAAAGAAGGAGGACCCTATTTGTTATAAATGCTTGAGGGAAGAAGGCTCTTTTATACATATGGTATGGGAATGTGACAGAGTTAGGCCATTATGGTCTCAGGTGACTCAATTTATTGCTGATACTTTAGATATACCAAACATATGCAGTCCTTTGCTGGGCCTTCTGGGGATCATAGAAGATGAAGTTATGAGTAATAACACGAGAACACTACTAAGACTACTGTTTTACTATGTAAGGAAATTAATTGTACTTCATTGGGTCAGGAGAGAATATCTTACATTGAATGCCTGGAAAGGTTTGGTTAATGCCAATATCACCATGTATAAAATGACATATGAGTCTAGAGAATCAAATAAAAAATTTAGTAAAGTATGGGGAAGATGGATTAACTCTGAAAACACGCTACAATCCACCCAGTAATTCCATAGGACACTAGAGAATCAATGGATAGTATTTAAAGGATCTAGTGGGGAGTTGAATCACAGCAGCACGCAGCACAAAAAGTTTCTTTTTTTGTTTCTTTTCTCTCGTTATTGTTTTTTTTACTTTATGAGGGATAATTCCCTCTAGTTGCTTTTACTTGAATATTGTATAGCTTCTGTCCTATACAACTGTTTAGGCTAAGATTAGTTAGTCCTGAGTTTCAAGAAAACAGCTGATTGATTTAACGAGTAATGACAAACGCAACATAATACATGTAATATTTCTTTATTTGTATGCAGATTCTGCTTCTGAATGCATTCCGGACTGTAACATGTATACTTTTGTCTATTATATTGTGCAAATAAGATGTATAATTTTTTTGACAAATAAAAACCTTTTAAAAAAAAAAGTGCGATATTAGTACTGTAGGTTTTTAATGGGATAAAATAAACAGCCAAATGCAAACTCACAAGGATAAAAACAATGAGAGCTTATCTGCAACCATAATGGATGTGATGTAATGTAACCAGTCCGCCTGAATGTAGCAGCTAACGGCACATTGTTAGCTGCTACATCCAGGCGGACTGGCTACATCACATCCATTATGGTTGCAGATAAGCTTCTTTTTTTTAAGGTTCCCATGTTGGATGCCAGTCTGTCAGGCTAGAGGGTTGTCCTGTACACATGCCCTCTCGGTGCAAGATACTTGTTCATTGGAGGAAGCTTGCCTTCCCATTAACCTTCTGAGGCTATATGCTTAGCCTTTCTTGAAAACATTTATTTTATATTTCAGTCCTCCCTATCGCATTTGTAATTTGCAGAACAATCAAGTTTCCTTGTTTGATTTAAAAGGATTGATTAAAAACTTGTTTGACGTAATCTTTTATATAAAAGACAGGACTATTTGCTTGTCCCTTCAATGCTGGGCTGCTCTATTGTGAGGACACCAGATGAGAATACAGTCGGACAATGGCACAGCCATGGCCTACCTCAATCATCAAGGAGGCACCAGAAATCGCAAAGCTCAAATGGCAGCAGACTTGATCCTCTCTTGGGCGGAATTGCACGTTCTAGCCCTGTCCACCGTTCACATCCCAGGCATTCGAAATTGTTGAAAGTTCTCAGTCATCAGCATTTGGATTTGGGGGAGTGGACTCTTCATTTTTACGTGTTTCAAACCCTCTGCCATAGATGGGGGACACAGCATGTCAATCTTCTGGTGGCCAGGATCAACAACAAACTGGAAGGGTTTTTTAACTGACCCATAGCCATTTGCAGTGGATGCTTTGGTGACACATCATGGGTGTAAGGTGGGATTTCATGTTGCTATCACCAGTGCCTGGCGAGGCCTCTGACCTTATCCTGTAAGGGAGCTTTTCTTAGTGTTGCACGTTTCTCCATGCCTCATGTTCCACTATTGCTAGGTTGGTCGGACAAGTTATCGTTAGAGATACAGTCAGAAGAATAGGGTTCCTCCCTCCCTTTGTAAAGCACACTCTACCAGATCTGTAAGGCTTCATTTATACGTGTGGCTAGAGGCAATAAAAGCAGGAAGTTTTGCCACCCAACTGATCCTGGACATGCAGCCACTCAGCACTATACGCATGGCACAGGCGCTGTAAAAATATATCAGCGCATCACATGTGTCAGTCGTTTCTGCCACCGAGAGTGACCAACGCAAGCCTATGGGGCTGCCCCACAACCGCGTGCAATGCACGTGATTGCAGCGCAGTGGTGCACCATTTACAGGGTTAAATCAGGCGGTTAGGCCACATATTGCCTCATAGCTTTTTCAGCCATCTCTTGCAATGCTGTCATCTGTACTTTTCCTATGCCAGTTTAATGTGTAATGTGTTACAAGCTGCTCTTTGAATTTGTCAGACCTTCTTGACCTGTTGGTTTCTATGTGCCTTTTGGGGGGTTAATGGGAAGGGGATATATAGACATGTTCATGCAGCTTCTTTTTTTTACATATAATCACATCATAATAATTAAAGAGCCTGTACTGTATTCCAAACTGATTTTACTTGTAAGTCAAAAATTCTATTTTTTCAACATTTTCAATTATATCACAATGTGTAATAGTTTTAACTTTTGGTGGCTAACTATACAAATGGTATAGCACCTGGCCTAGATATGCTTAGTGCATACCTTTACTTTTAAATTATATTAAAATTTTTTCATTCTTTACTTTGATTTTTTTTAGAAGGCACAACTATGAATTCCTGAAACACAGAAACAATGTATTTTAGAGTGAAAAGGGGCAAATCAGTGTAACAGGTACACTAATGGAAAGAAAAATAAAATTTGTAATAGAATAGGGAAAGATTAGAAACTTTGTTTTATTGTTCTCTTTATTGTTCTCTTTTACAATGTTTTTCCTCACATCTTGTCAGTTGGTGGCTATTGTAATGAGGTATCCTTACAATGGTAAAACGCAGATGTACATGCTAACTTTCCCCCCTCTATTACAGTTTATTAAAAACATTTTTTTTACTGGAATGATACTTTAAATATGTGCAATCCCCTGTTCCCATGGCCTAATGCTTAATCCATAGTCTCTATTTTTTCAATATGTTCTTAGTTTTAAATCTCAATTTAATGTTTATCACGCACCTTCTTTATCTGGTTGAGGCAACATAATGTTGAGGGCTATATGTATTCCTATGTAGAAATAAAACTTACACCTGACTATGCTTTATATTTTGCTGACTGGTCAAAATAATTTAGCAGTTTCTAAAATGTTAGAAACATGGTCCATTTGCTGTACTTCATGGCTTGGTGGGATTATAACTATATGCTTAGCCTTTCTTGAAAACATTTATTTTATATTTCAGTCCTCCCTATCGCATTTGTAATTTGCAGAACAATCAAGTTTCCTTGTTTGATTTAAAAGGATTGATTAAAAACTTGTTTGACGTAATCTTTTATATAAAAGACTGCTTTGAAAAATGGTTCCTAACTATTGGCTGTATTATGGGGCTGCATAGCTAGTACCTTTCAAACACTAGCAAAATTCTATAACTTATCTATGTTGGGTAAAATATAATGAAAGATTTTGAGAAACTTCAAAAAGCAATTTTTTATAATTGGATAGCACCCACACATGGGTAGTTAATAATAAATCAATCTCCCTAATTAAAATGTTCCATTATATTTGGGGATGTTGGGCAGGAGGAGGACAACAGGGCCACCCACGTAGCAAATGGTTGACAGATCCATCAGGAACCAGATGAAATTTACATGGTGCATGGCCATTTTTAGGGTGGACAGAAATGGGGTAGCAACCCTTGACACCCTAGTTCTAAATTATCATTAATTTTTGATAGCTAACTAGTGAAGCAGTTAGTTAAATTATATATTTTCTATTTAATTTATTTGATATGTTTTATACATAGTTCATAACTAGTTATTAGATAAACAGTGTAAGTATATTTATAGTCATGTATATGTTTTTTTTACCTAAGACAAAAAGACTAAAACAATATTTCTGGGTTATGTAGATTATAGTCATTTGTATCACCCATTGGCTTCTAATGTTCTATAGTCCTGTTGCACCTAAATCTTAGCATATCTGTTCTTGCAGTTGTGGATTCTAAACACTGGTCTGAAAACACAGCCTAGCATTCTTTTTGGCTGTACATATCAGGGACAGCCATAACATGCCTTTTAGGGCCATTGCAGTGAAAAGGAATGGATGCTGATTTCTGTTTGGATCTTAGGAAAATCAGCTCATGTGTTAAACTGTGCACTGACTGACTTTTTGTTCTAATATTTTTAGGATTCACCTATATGAACCTGAAGATACCATCGTGTCAAGTATTTAACTGCCGGTGTTTCCAAAAAAGAAAATTAAAAGTTTTACTGACACTTTGTAGTTTGTTTATATTGTATTTGAAGTATATCTATGCTGTATAAGATCCAAGTGTATGTGTATCATTGTCTGTTAGAAAAGAGAGAAAATACTAGGGGTAAATGTAATGGATCTAGAAAATGTTTTTTCGCATGCAGTATTACTACATTATTGGTTATAGCAAGATGCCTTTCATTCTCTGCAGTTTTGTAGAACAGCAGCTGTAGTGAAGTTCAAAATGATAGTGCCTATGGCATCAGTTTGACATGCTTCTGAGATCATTCAGAATTCAATGACACCTGCAGTTGACTCTTGTATTTGATCTGCTTCAAACCACTTTTGCAAAAGTGAGGGCAATACTTTTTTTCATTTTGGATAGAGTAAGAGAGGATTTTTTTGCCATGTGTTCCATTCAAGAGATTTCCCTTCAACTGCTGTCCCATAGCCACAACAGGAAGTGTGAGAAAATCTATCCAGAGTGAAGGAAATCCCTGATAATCACCAGGGCCATCAAAGAGACAGACAGCAGTAACAATCAGAAAGGTGTTTTAATCCCTCTTAATTCTTGATTGTGTCTCATCGCTAGTTTTTAATATTTAGGTGTTGATCGCTGTTAAGCTTTTTTGAAACTGCTTTGCAGTGGTATTTATTTTGTTTTGTGTTAGTAATTGTGTGCATTTATGCTTGAAAGGTTACTGTAGGATTTGCTAAGATTAACAAACATATCTTATTTGAAAGAGAACTAAAGTATAACAAAAGATTTTTTTGTAGATTTGGATAGAGTGGTGAGACGTTACAACCACTGTAAGGATTTTGTTTTTGTCTTTGTCCTTGTTAGAAAGATTCACTCTTTCTAATTTTCCAGATTGCTAGTATCACCAGGAATGCAAGTGAGGATAAATCCAAAATTATGAGTTATCCCATCCCAGAACAGAGATAGTGAGGACATTTTTCAATGGGGATTTTTGCTTCTGTGACAACTGTCTAAAGGGGGACTTTCCTCATATTGAAATGATATCCTCTCCATTTCTGCTGAGCCTACAGGACAAGAAAGGAAGGAAAATCTCCCTAATGAAACACAGATGGCAAAAAAGCTGTGGTTTTACCCCTCCCCTACACTATCCTAGCTGACAAAATGTGTTGACTTTAGATATACTTTGAGTATTATTAAGGTGAAGAAATATTCATCTTTTATTTAAGGTGTTCTTTTCTCTGTTCTAAAAGTGTTTATTTATAACATTGCTTGTCTGACTTCTTTATGGGACATCGTGCAGTAAACTGTATATGGGAATATGATCAAAATAATAAAAAGAAAAAAACCGCAAAGAAATTATTGTTTTTATATTATTAGGAACCTTCATCTAACGTGGACTTATACGTTGGAAGCTGTGCCCCAAAAATCAAAGGCAAAGGACAAGGGTCTAGTTACCAGTATTGCCCATAGGCTCCTTAAAGATGATCTTTTCCCCATTGCTGTGGACCTGAACTATGAAAGCTTTGTCCAGAAATGGCCAGCAGAGGGAAAATGTCTAGTCACCAATATTGCCTATATTGACTCCATGAAGCTGACCTCTTCCCTGTTACTGACTGACCATGCCTTTGTTCCACACTGTGCTGAGATGGCCATCTTAGTAGAGGCAGGACTTTGTTTCCTCATTTAAGTGCTGCCCTGATGATCTTATGACTGGCAGGAGAATATAAAGCAGCAGGAAAGGTGCAGTTAGCACAGATCCACAAAAAAAGATGAAACTCATGGCACAGGAAGTGCACTGCTACTTTTTAGGAGGAATGCACGACAAAGGGTAAATCTTTTAGGGTACTGCTTGGGCATAATTAACCGCTTCAGCCCCGGAAGATTTTACCCCCTTCCTGACCAGAGCACTTTTTGCGATTCGTCACTGCGTCGCTTTAACTGACAATTGCGTGGTCGTGCGACGTGGCTCTCAAACAATATTGACGTCCTTTTTTTCCCACAAATAGAGCTTTCTTTTGGTGGTATTTCATCACCTCTGCGATTTTTATTTTTTGCGCTATAAACAAAATAAGAGCGACAATTTTGAAAAAAACGCATTATTTTTTACATTTTTCTATAATAAATATCCCCCAAAAATATATATAAAAAAAACATTTTTTTTCCTCAGTTTAGGCCGATCATATTCTTCTACATATTTTTGTTAAAAAAAAATCGCAATAAGCGTTTGATTGGTTTGCGCAAAAGTTGTAGCGTTTACAAAATAGGGGATAGTTTTATGGCATTTTTATTAATATTTTTTTTTTTTACTAGTAATGGCAGTGATCAGCGATTTTTATTGTGACTGCGGACATGTCGGACATTTTTGACATATTTTTGGGACCACTCTCATTTATACAGCGATCAGTGCGATAAAATACTGTGTAAATGACACTGGCAGTATAGGGGTTAACCACTAGGTGGCAGGGAGGGGTTAAGTGTGTCCTAGGGGAGTGATTCTAACTGTAGGGGGGATGGGCTAGCAGTGTCACTACGCTGATCACTGCTCCCGATGACAGGGAGCTGTGATCAGTGACACTTGTCACTAGGCAGAACGGGGAGATGCTGTTTACATCAGCATCTCCCCGTTCGTCCTCTCCATGAGGCGATCGTGGGTATCCCCGCGGCGATCGAGTCTGCGGGACCCGCGACCCGACTCACAGAGCTCCCGGCCGGCGCGCACGCAATGGCATGGCGGGGAATTCAAATGGGCGTACCTGTAAGTCCATTTGCCCAGCCGTGCCATTCTGCCGAAGTACATCGGCGTGCGCCGGTCGGGAAGTGGTTAACATTTCTGGAGGTTCCCTATAATATGGCATATTTTCACTTTTGAGTTTAGGCACAATTGCGTAGGCAGTTATCTTTCTCATGGCTTGCAGTGAATAATCATTATTTGCTAGTAGCTAATTTTAAACATCCTAAATTTGAATTTAAGATTAACCATTCGCTGACCATATCTCTTACATGTATGGCATTAAGGTGGCTCTGCTGTGCCGGATCACGTACTAGTTATATGATCCGGCACCTTTGGGTAGGGTTCAACCCAACTGCTCTGTGATTATACACAGCAGATGCCAAACAGTGAGTGCTGGCCAATGGATGACCACCGGAACCCGCTGATCATCGGAAAGACACACAGGCCAGAGCTATGCCTATGTATACAAGGCACAGCTCTGTCCTGTCAGCGGGGAACTAATGGGTTTTCTTTCCCCACAAAGCAGGGAATAAAATTATCACTTCCCTTAGTAAAAGCACCACACACAGAACACTGGTTAGGCACACATTTAACTCTTTGATTGCCCTAGATCTTTAACCCCTTAACAGACAGTGTCATTAGTATAGTGACTGTGCGTATTTTTAGCACTGATCATTGTATTAGTGTCCTGGTTCCCACAAAGTGTCAAAAGTGTCAGTGTCTGATTGGCTGATGCAATATCGCAGTCCAGCTTTAAATTGCTGATTGCCACCATTGCTAGTAAAAAAAAAAAAATAATTCTTCTAGTAAATGTGCTATAGTTTGTAAACACTATAAATTTTGCACAAACCAATTAATATACGCTTATTGGGATTTTCTTAACCAAAAATATGTAGCAGAATTCATATTGGACTAAATTTATGAAGAAAATAGGTTTTATAAATGTTTTTTTTAACGCAGTTGTGATCAAATACCACCAAAAGAAGGTTTAATTTATGAGAAAAAAGGACATAGATGACATAGATTTCATTTATGTACAGCGGTGCATGACCGCACAATTGTCCGTTAAAGTAACACAGTGCCATATCACAGAAATGGCCTGGTCATAAAGGGGGTAAATCTAACAGAAGTCGAGTAAAAATAATTATGCCTGTGCCCCAAATTTTGAACAATGGTTAATCATTTAAAGTATGTAATGCTCATTAGTAGAGAAGGGCCGAACACCCCCCCCCCCCCGGTATGGTTTGCGCCATAACTCTCGAACATCGTAAAAGTTTGGACCCGAACCGCGAACCCTATTAACCGCTTGCCGACCAGCCACCGTCATTATACAGCGGCAGGTCGGCACGATCCCGCGAACCGCCGCAGCTAAACGTCGGCTCGCAGGATCGGGATAGCAGGCGCGTGCCCGCTGCATAGCAGGGGTGCCGAAGCTCATGGCCGACGGTGGCGATGACCACCGGCCGCGAGCACGAGGGACAGAACACGGAAGTGTGTGTAAACGCACAAATCTGTGTTTTGTTCTGAGAGGAATGACAGATTGTGTTCCTATTAGCTAGGAACCACGATCTGTCACTTCCTCTAGTCAGTCCACTCCCCCTTCAGTTAAAATCACCTCCCAGGAAACACAGTTAACCCCTTGATCGTCCCCTAGTGTTAACCCCTTCACTGCCAGTGACATTTTTACAGTAATCAGCACTGATCGCTGTATAAATGCCAGTGGTCCCAAAAATGTGTCAAAATTTTCCGATGTGTCCACTATAATGTCGCAGTCACAATAAAAATCGCAGATCGCTGCCATTACTAGTAAAAAAAAAAAAAAATAGTAATAAAAATGCTATGAATCTATCTGTATACGCTTATTGCGGGTTTTTTTTACCAAAAAAATGTGGAAGAATACATATCGGCCTAAACTGAGAAAAAATTGGCTTTTTTAAAAAAAAATGGGGATATTTATTAAAGCAAAAAGTACAAAATATTGTTTGTTTTTTTCAAAATTGTCGCTCTTTTTTTGTTTATAGCACAAAAAATAAAAACCGCAGAGGCAATCAAATACCGCCAAAAGAAAGCTCTATTTGTGGGAAAAAAGGACATCAATTTTGTTTGGGTGCAACTTTGCACGACCACGCAATTGTCAGTTTCCGAATCACAAAAAATGACCAGGTCATTTTGCAGCCAAATCTTCCGGAGCTAAAGTGGTTAAAGTCTAAGGGACCCGAACGTGAAAAATTAAAAGTCCCCATTTTGAAGGCTTATATGCAAGTTATTGGCCATGAAAAGGGTATTGGGGCCCGGGTACTACCAACATTTTTTATAGGAGCAGTGATTTTATTGATTCTTAAAGTGAAACAATAAAAATGAAAAATTCCTTTAACTATTTAAGGACCAGGCCTATTTTTAAAACGTGTTGTTTTAAGTTGATATCAGGTTTTGTTGATAGAAAATTACTTGGAACCCCCAAACATTATATATATTTTTTTTCAGACACCCTAGAGAATAAACTGTACACTGTATTTACGCAGCGGTCTTACAAGCGCAATTTAAAAAAAAAATATATACATTTTTTAATTTAAAAATAAGACAACAGTAAAGTTAGCCCAATTTTTTCTATATTGTGAAAGATAATGTTACGCCGAGTAAATTAATAACCAACATGTCATGCTTCAAAATTGTGCCTGCTCGTGGAATGACAACAAACTTTAACCCTTAAAAATTTCCATATGCGACGTTTAAAAATTTCTGCAGGTTACCAGTTTTGAGTTAAAGAGGAGATCTTGGGCTAAAGTTATTGCTCTAACAATCGCGGCGATACCTCACATGTGTGGTTTGAACATGCAGGCATGACTTGTGTATGCGCTCGCTTCTGCGCACAAGCTCAGCGGAATGGGGTGCTTTAAATAATAAATAAATGTCTTTTTTTTCAGTAATAAATTTCCCTTCTAAGACCATTGGGTGGAAGTGACGTTTGTCGCTTCCGTCATCCAATGGAATGAAGCCGAGTGGGGGCCATCTTTCCCTCACTCGACTCCATGCCTCAGAGTGGAAAGGACCCGATCGTCTCTGCCGCTACTGATTGCTCCTGGGAGGGGCACCTCTCCTGCCCCTGATAAAAGTGATCTTGCGGTAAATTTGAAAGTGGACCGCCCGCTGTTTAAAAGATAGCAGGGTTATGGCAGCTATCTGCTGCCCTAACCCGGGTATTCAATATCAAACAGTGGTCCGTAAGTGGTTAAATATAGTGCCTGGGGGTCCCCTTAGTCTGCCCGTAAAGTGGCGCATCTGTACTGTGTATAGAACTTGCTGCAGCAAAACTGACATTTATAAAGAAAAAAATGACATTTAAATTGATTTTCCCAACAAGCTTTCTTTACTTGTACAAGCTGCAATTTAGATGCTGGGCATGTGGGTGGCAGGAAGTGTGTCTTCTGTCTCGATGCAGCAGCTGGGGCAGAGTAACTTGCCTGCTTTACTCTACAGCTGGTGGTGTGCTGCTGGCAGACATGTTGCAAGGACCTGTGACACACTTTGCTATACCATCATCCCTGTCAGTGGAGGCTGCTGAGAGGTCATGAAATATAGCAGGGGTAGACAGGAGAAGAATGGGGAGGAGAAGAATTGTCCCTTGTGTGTGGCTTTCAGGTTCAAGCATGTGGTACCCAAATGGCCGGTGTTGCCATTCTTGATCTGCTTCTGGCAGAGATTGCAAATTGCAACAGTGGGATTGGCTGCACATCTGCTAAAAAGGTCCACACAGCTGAGATGTGGGAAGTGGGCTGGGAGATAACAGCTCCACATTCTGATGGAATAAGGTGGCTGCTCTCTACTCTTCCAAGATGGCTGCCTCTGGAGGACATCTTGCCTCATTGGGATTGTGCCTCCTCACTTTCCTCCTCTGCTCTATTCGGCACCCAAAACGCATCAGTGACCTCATCATCCCCTCTATCCTCCTCATTACTGGAGCCAACTTGGCAATATGCTGGGGGAACATGACTGACAACTTTGTTGTTTATCAGTGTTCTCCTCTCTCTGTAGGCTCATGTTACTCCCTTCCTCTACCTCAGAACCAACCTCAGAATCAAGTAATGTCTGTGCATCCTCAAGAAGCAAGTGGCTGACGCTGTGTTCAAATAATTCAGCTGCCTCCTCCATGCATAATGCTGGGGCTATAGCAGTAGTAGCTATGGACAAGGAGACAGAATAAGACGCTCTGGCAGCTGAGGTGGACTGTGCACTAGTGTCAGCTTGGGTCATAGAGGATGAGGAGGATGATTTAGTGAGCCAGTCCACCACCTCCTCGGCATCCTGTGGCTGGATAGCATGGGCAACATCACTAAACAGAGACAAATGTGACCTGCCTGAGGACAGACTATGTCCACCTTTGCCTGTGGACGCAGATGCTGCTGGCCCCCTTGTAGTGGCAAGGGAATGTCTGCCTCCCCTTGTTGGCCTCCCAGACATGGGGGGGGGGGGTTATTACCCAAATTTGATAGAAACTGGGAAATGTGTGATTGAATGCACTTTATTGAATTAAAAGTGTTGTTTGGTGCACTTTAAATTGAGGACTGATGCTGACAGAAATGTAAAAATTATCAAAAATATAATAGGGGGAACACCAGCATTGCAGTCAGAAAAACTGCGCCTGACAATTAAAAAAAAAAAAAAGGGGGGGCAGGCAGGGGACACAAAAAAGAAAAAAAACATGCAGCAACCCAAAAAAAGCAATGTATACAGCACTAAATGTTATGTAATGCTGTGTTAAACACTGCACTACACTAGCACACTACACTGATACTACACTCCCACTATAGTGACACACTACACTGTATTCACACTTTACTGACACACTACCCTATACTCACACTATACTATACTGACACACTATACTAACACTCTACACTCAGTCACAATAAGTGAACACACTAACTCACTAGTAGCACACTGAGCCCTGCTCTATCTCCACTCCACAACACTGCAAAAGCTACCCGTGGAAAGGAACCTTTTATAGTGTGGGGTGGGACTATGAGCACTGAGCTGTGATTGGACAAAGTCATCATCGCTTTGTCCAATCAGGGCTCTGACAGTGCTCTGTGCCCTAATTGGCAAAGCCTTGCACCTGACCAGCGGTCAGGCTTCATCCAATTATGGCCCTAGAATGCACTGTGCAGCGCACAGTGCATTGTGGGGCATTCGGTGGGCGAAAATCCTGCCTAGCACCCCGCAAATTTGGGTGTTCGGGTGAAATATGAGCATAGATGGGTGTGCATACCCTACTGGGGAAGGTGTATTAGTGTATTTTTCACAAAGAAATGAAAGTGGTGTTAAACCCCCAAAAAAATTAAAAAATTGCAGCTTAACAATTCTTACATGTGGCGGCTGCATTAGTTTTTTTTTAGGCTTTTTTGCCTTTGTTTCACCTGGTGATCCTGCCAGTAGCACACTTCATGTTTTCGGGTGTCTGCATTCTGGATGAAATAGTAAAGCGGACACTTTTGGACAGCAGTATTGTCCATTTGGGGAGAGGGTGGTGTTATATGTACTAGCAGATTTTTTACACTCCAACACTCTACAAAAACTACCTTTGGGAGAGAACCTTTTATAGTGTGGGGTGGGACTATAAGCACTGAGCCCTGATTGGTAAAGCATTGCACCTGACCAGCAGTCAAGTGCAAGACTTCATCCAATTAGGGCCCTAGAATGCAGTGTGCAGTGCATTGTGGGGCGCTCAGCGGGTGAACATCCCACCGGGCTCACCGCAAATTTGGGTGTTCGCCGAATGGGCAAGCAGGTGATGTTCGGGCTGAACTTTTCTTCGGCCCAAACCGATCGCCCAACTCTACTCATCAGTACTTGGAACAGATGCAAACTGTGAGGACTAAACATATACAGAAAGCCCAATTCACAAGTTTATATTGCACAAACTGCCCATTGGTGTAACCATTTGTTGCAAATAATAAACAGCTCCAACAGTTTACTTCCACCAAATAGTGACTGTATAACTTCGTAGACGTTTAGCACAGCTAAAAAGTACAAAAGACTTTATGCTTCAGCTGGGTTCACATATATGCGATGCGAGAACCAGCGTGATTCCTGTGCGGGTTCCCACATCGGCTGTCTCTCACAGACAGTTCACACTGCCCTGTGCGAACCCCTGCAGGTGTGAAACGGTGCAGGAATTGAATCGCATAGGTGTAAACACCCATGCAATCCGATTCCAGTGCAGACCAAAAAAATGGTCCTGCACCATTTTGATCTGAATGCGATGCGAATTCAGCCATACAAACTGTATGGCTGAATTTGCATCGCACAGACATTGCATGTGATGTGTACAGCAATGTGGTGCAGATCACATGCGATGGCTGACATTGCAATAGTGTGAACCCAACCTTAGGCCCCTGGGATGCAAAGATCTCAGTATATAAATCCAACAGGACCCTGGGGTTTATTTATTTACTAAAGGCAAATAGGTTGTTCTATTTGCAGGGAAATATTCCCTTATTTTTCTGAATGTGGTGAATGTTCACTTTGCAAAAAAACGGCTTTACCTCATACCTGAGCTTAGGGAAAATTGCTTTGCAAAGTGAAAAGTGCCTTGCAAAGTAAACAGCCTATTTGCCTCATTATGTAACAAAATTCTTTGCCCATGTTGGTCAGCACATATTTGCCTGGCCTTCGCTCTATTAATGCTCTGTTCAACATGAGTTGGGCACCTGTGCAGTTAGAGGTGGCTTACACTTGTGGTTTTGGGGCAATAAAAACATGCGACTGAGATGCATTTTTAGCACCCACCCTCCACCACCATCACTGCTCCCCCTTACGCTGCAAAAGCAGTGGCAAGGGGTTTATACACTGCAGAAGTTAAACCCTCTGTCATGTTCGTTGGCATTACCGCCTGCCAAACAACGCCCATTGAAGTGAATGGACAGTGCTGCAACTGCCCTGGTTGCAGTGCAGTAGTTCAGCATTTAGGGGGTTAAAATAGGTGATGAATAGGCAACATGGTGGCTCCTTACCACCGCCTCTGAAAAACAATCCAAAGAGGATCTCCTTTCAGAGTCCTTACAGCCAATGTAAATGAGGCCTTAAGGAGAGATCACACTATGTCAAATTATTTCACAATGGTCCGACTAAAATAAAAGTTATAATTATTATTATTAATCTTAAGTCTTGTATGTGTTTCAGCTCTTTAACAGAAGTTGACTTTTCATACCAAGGTCAGCTTTGTAACCAATCAAATAAGCTAATATTCATTTTAGTAAATACACTCTACAAAGGCTGGCATTGCTGATTGCTCCTTCTAGATATGTTAGTGGTATATCATCTTGATCCAGAGACTTCAATAATTTCTGAATTTCTTACTTGAAAAAGGTTGTTCTGGCTTCACTCTAACATTCCACGCTGTACACTAGTTCTTGGCAAGTGAAAAAAATGTATTAAACTTATGGATCAGCATAACAGCTAGCTGTGTAGCATTTCAGTCGAATGCCTATTGGGCCATAAAGCTATTGCAACCTGAGCAAAAAGCTGATCAATAGTAGTAGATTGCAGTAGGTTTCTGGGAAGCAAAGAGGGTTATAATGGATCAGCCTTTTTCAACCAGGGTGCCTTCAGGTTTCTTCAGGGATGCTTTGGCAAAATGCCTAAAAATTGCCCAAAAATTGTATACTTGCCAGTGTTAGGTACCTGGTAGTTGAGCCCGACTGGTAGAAGGAGGCCTCTCTTAAACGCTGGTTCAGGAGCCACTGGAGTGGGAACAGAGGTCTCCTGAGCACAGTGGGTAGGAGTGCCTGATGCAGGTCCTTGCGATGGCCAACACCGGAGCTGAGGAGACTTCCTCTGGGGTAGCTGTACTGTGGATGCAGGTAAGCTGAAGCGGATCCGTAAGCAGGCAGGTGGAGGATATTGCAGCAGCAGAACCTGGAGCTGGAAGAGCAGGTGGTGAGCAGCGTCACAGGACACAAGCAAAGCAGAGTCAAAACAGTCCGTATTGGCAGGAGATCAGGCAGGTATATGACAGAAGGGATGATCACAGAATAGTCAGGCAGGCAGGTGTTCGGCAACAGGTCACAAGATATCAGCAAGGTCAGGCAGGCCGGGTAGGATAGGAGATAGTAGAATGGTCAGACGTAGCCGGGTCAATAGCAAATAGTAACAACAGGCAGGATACAGGAACTCAGGTGCAGAGCTGCAGACGAACAGCACCTGATGGAAGTAACTGACACCCTTTTAAAGGGTCTTTGGCGCCAAACAGCTCTAGCGCGAACAGGTGCGCGCGCATGCGCGAACCAGCGCGTGCGGGACCGCGCCAGCGCCCCCCCCCAGTGGGGAATTCGGCTGAACTGCTCTGGAAAAGCTTCTCGTGCACCTACGTGCATGCATGTTAGCCTGACGGTCACCGACATGTCCCTGACAGCCAGTGGGTGGATCAAGCCTGCCTTTCAGTTACACAAAGCCACAGGTTTTCATTGTGCAGCATTACAGCCTTCAAGTCATCAGTGTCCTAACAACCAATAACATCATTGGTTGTTATGACCCAGGGCCATAATTCAGTGACTGGAGTCTGCAGGCCTTTGGTGCTTAAAGCAGAACTTTACCATTAACAACTTTACCATTAACAAAATTAATGTTCTTTAGCAAGGAACATACATTCCACATTAATCATTATGCTACCAAAATTTGTGTGTGCTGTAAATTGCCTCCATTTCTTCATGCTGGAGGCCACCATTTTTCTGAAGCCCAGAGCCCCTGAACAGCAGTAAATCATAAAGCAGAACCAAGCCTGCTGATTTAATGGTTTTTAAAAAATCGTTACATTCCTGGCACGCTAGCAATGATGTAACATTTGCATGTGTCCTCAACCAAACTGTCAAACCATCAAATGGATGGTGTCATAAATGATCACATGTGCAGCACCATGGCAGTTGCAGATCAAACAGAAGCAGCTCCCTTGGCTGTAAAGGATAGGAGGATTTAATTCTGCTTTAGGGCTGTCATCAGATTGGCCTCTACAAACTCGGCAGTGCCTAAGATGCCTAAAAATGGAGAGCAACTGAGCATGTGCAGAGCAGGGTGAAACAGTGTATTACTGGATTTTAAACAGTATAGACACTTCTTTTTAACCACTTGCTTACTGGGCACTTATACCACCTTCCTGCCCAGGCCAATTTTCAGCTTTCAGCGCTGTTGCACTTTGAATGACAATTGCGTGGTCCTGCAACACTGAAACTTTTATCATTATTTTTCTCACAAATAGAGCTTTCTTGTGGTATTTAATCACCACTGGGTTTTAAATTTTTTGCTAAACATAAAAAGACAGAAAATGTTTTTTTCATAGTTTTAACATTTTGCAAACAGGTAATTTTTCTCTTTCACTGATGTGCGCTGATGAGGCTGCACTGATGGGCACTGATAGGCTGCACTGATGAGCATTGATAGGTGGCACTGATGAAGCTACACTGATGGACACTGATAAGGCGGCACTGATGGGCGAGACACTGATGAGGCATTGGTGGGCACTGATTGGTGGCACTGACAGGTGGCACTGATTAGCAGCACTGGTGGGCACAGATTGGGGCTGATGTCCCTAATACAAAAGCCGGTTACCGGCTTTTTTCTCTTCTTCTCGCGCTGTTCGTGAGGAGAAAAAAAATTAGATAATCGGCTTCTGTTTTCTTCCGTGATCAGCTGTCATTTGCTTACAGCTGATCATGTGGTAAAGGGCCACTGTGATTGGCCCTTTACCCTGTTCTGTGATCATCCGAGTCTGCCGATGATCACAGAGTGTGCCACGCGATCACTAGACATCCTCTCTGCACTTGAAGCCTGCTCCTTTAGCCGTTTTTCGGCTACAGGGCGGGCGGAAAGTGGTTAATGTTTTACATAGATATACTTACAAAAGGGACCAGCCTGAAGTGATCTAGCAGGACTTTATTTTCTGACTAAAGTTCCACTTTCAGCGCTCTCTAGGCTCATTTCTTTTACACAACAGGGCCTAACCTCGCATAGAATATTGTGACAATGAGGTTAAAGGAAAATAGACTGTTCACTTAGCAAGAGCATTTTCCCTCATCTTAGTAATCTAGTTGAAGCTCTGCTGACTTTCCGTACAGGTTTAGGAGATATTCATTTTACCTACCAATAAGCCTTATTATAGGCTTACCTGTAGGTAAAAATTAGAGTGGCTATACAACCACTTTAACTATAAATGCAAATCCTGTGTCACATTTCCCAATATTCTTACAGTGACAGAGCCTCCCTCTGTCACACCACCTATAGGTACAAGCCTACTGTGCCTGATAGCAAATCCAGCACTGGCTAACCATCAGCAGGACATAACATATAGCAACCTCCGCTGTTGCAAGGGAGACCCAGCCACAAGTTTTAATGTGTGTATGCTTACACAGCAGATCTGGACCTTGCTTGGTCCCACTACAGCAAATCTATATAACACAGCAAGTTGTGTTACATGCATCATCAGAACATATTGTTATAGATTGCTAAGGCAGAATTGGTAAGATAAACAATAGGGAAAGTTGAACAATGGATTGTTTGAAACTTCAAGGGGACTGTGTGCAAAAAAAGCCCTACCAAATATAGTATTTACAGGAGCATCACTTCATAGTGAGATCAAGAACTTATTGAGCAGCTCTTGTTCTAGCCAATCAAGACCAATCTCACATGTAGCTGAGCACTCATGTTTCTCAGTTAGTAAACAAGCACTTCTAAGGGTTAAGGCACAACAAAAGCAAGGAATGGTCATCTGTATACTTACAACTGTTTACTAGTGAGAATGCACTGCTGATTTAGAGAGTACCAGGAAAGAGAATGATTTATGTTCAATGTAGTATACTGACTGGTGATCAATACAGGGATGCTGTTTCCAGCACAGCATATGTTATTTTCCTAGAATTAAGAATCTGCATAAATATAAAGCAGACTTGTCAAAACACATGCCTTCAAACAAGAGGGAAGGTTTGAACGATGAATAATATTTATATTGCATAAGCCAAATCTTTATACCTGATTTTTAATTAGGACCAGTTAATGCAAATTGCACTGTAACCTGAAAATAGTGGGGCCAATTATGATGAAATTGTAAAATGAATTAGGTTTTCAACTTCTAGGTTTGCTGTTTTTTTAGTTTACTTCTACTTGTTTCTAGGTATTTACTGTTTAAAAAGGAAGTATAAAGTTTGGAAAACTAGAAGTACAGTGATGTAACTTAAAATTTGTTCATAAGTTTTTGGATTTGGAGAAACAGACAAAACTGGTGAACTGGCAAAAAACACATTATATTAAGTAGGAGAAAAGGGCTAGTAATACAAGTAAATAAGTATACCGCTGTTCTAGTGCTGTACTTATCCTGCAAATTCTGTATCTCAACTTGTTATCTTAAATGTCACAGCATTATAAATGTGGTAAATTTGAATGAAACACAGAAAGGGGCAAAAAACTGAATCTTAAAGTGCTAAATGAATTGATAAATATTCTGAAAGTGTCCTTTGAAAATGGAATCAGTTTGAACTATTAAACAAGCAAAACGGGGGGGGTTTGGGAACCGAGTTTAGTATTGTGAACCTTTATAAATAGGCTTCAATGTGTTTTTGTGGGCTATTTATTTGGTAAAATACTTTTTAAAGTCTTCCTGTAATCATTTGAACTAACCTGCAACATGGCATGAATATTGTTAAAGGGCATGTATGAAAGATAATGTAATCAAGGTTGTCATGGTGGCAAACAATTGCATGTATACATTTAAATATATCTTCACATTCAGTAAAGCATGTTGGCAAAAGTCAGTGCAATTGCCAAAAGATGGTGCTGTAAGAATGTATAGAAAGAAAGTATAGACAATAAACCTTGATTAATGTAGTGGAAAAAAATCAAGTGTCAAACTAGAGCATCCTAATAGGAAATATGTCTATGTACTGGGCCCCTAATGCTTTAAGAGAGCCACCTCAATACAAAATTTTCTCTTTCAAAAAAATGTCTTATTACAATTAATGTATAAAAAAGAGCTCTAGACTAAGCACAACATTTTTACTCTTGCAAATAACAGACAGGTTCACTTTAGGCCAATCTACCTAAATTATATTGTGCTATGAGTCTGTCTTGTTTAAGGATAATTAGGATTTGTTGGAAGGCATGTTATGTGTAATATTGCTTAAAACGTTTATTCAACTAAAAACATCCCAACAACCCCCCATATGAATATGCATACCAGAGAGTGAAAAAACAGAGCAATTGTAAAGTGCACTGTGCCTGTGAAGTCTCACGGTTCCCGGAAAGTCGTCAGGTGCGTTGGCTGTGTACAGCTACAGCGATATGCTTCCTGGTTCCTCCCTGTTCGTGGAGCGCACACGTCATTTCCGGTAGATCACGTCACTGACGCGTTTTGTTACTTCCGGACTTCGTCTGAGGGTGTGATCTACCATGCAAGTGACCGGTATTTATATAGGTGACAGGTGCAGCGGCCAATCTGAAGGAACATGACGCTATGTGGCCATTTGACTCGCGTCTGTGTTCTGCTCACTGTCAGCAGTGAGTGAACGGTCACAAACAAGCATCTGATCCTGCAGAGAATACTAAATCGGCCCTGAACAATAGGAGTAGGAAGCATCTTCAATCTTACTCAGACAAAATTGACACACAAAGAAATTAATATTTTGAATTTGGGCTTAAAATGCGGTTTAAAAAAACGATTAACAAGTTTAACGTTTTTATTGATATCCATAAATATATTAGGAAGTTGAACATCAAAAAATATTTCCTAGGATGTAACCCTCACACTACAGGCACAGTTGAGAAGGCTGGGGGGATTGTTAACAGTGGTCTCAAAAATAAATCTCTTTTTAATCCCCTCAACAACCACAATCATCAAGTTGAGGTATTTAAAGGATTGATTTTGCGTGACTTAGAACACCTCAAACCCAAAAAAAGAGTTAAATATGAGGCATATTAATGAGGGCATTTCTATGCTGGAAAAACGAAAAGACATTGTCATAAGGCCGGCCGACAAGGGAGGAGGAGTGGTGATACTCCCAAAAGAGTTTTATCATGGCCAGATTATGGACATGTTATCTGACGGAGTAACATACAAACCACTAGATAATGACCCTACTCAATCCTACAGGGATCAGTTGGAAATCCTAGTGGGTTTGGGATCCAGCAGTGGCGTTTTAACAGACAAAGAGGAGATTTTTGTTACCCTCCAGTAGTCGAATCCCTACATTATACACTCTGCCTAAAGTCCATAAAGACCCCACTAACCCTCCAGCAAGACCTATTGTCAATAGTATTGATTCCGTCTCTTCTAGAATGGGCCAGTATTTGGATCAGTTTTTACAGAAAAGCGTCATGAGCACCTGCTCTTATCTAAGGGACACCAAAAACTTTTTAAACTATTTGCAAAACGTGAATTTGATAGGAAAACAGCAGGTGCTCTTAGTCACAGCGGATGTGTCGTCATTATATTCCATTATACAACATGATGATGCCCTTTTAGCACTCAATTGGGCCTTGTGCCAAAGAGATGACCTCCCCACAATCAAAAGATCTTTCTCAGGAATGCTCTGGACTTTTTCCTCAGTCATAATTACTTTTGGTATAATGGCATATTTTATTCACAACAAAGAGGTGTTGCGATGGGCGTGAAATTCACGCCTAGCATCGCAAATTTGTTCATGGCGGAGTGGGAGGATAAGGTGATTTTGAAAGAGCAGCGTTCTGAACTGATCTTCTATAAACATTTCATAGATTATCTTTTTTTCATCTGGGCTGGCCCGTCAGATTCTTTAGAAGAATTTTTACAGACATTGAATAATAATAATAACATAAGATTAACTTCAAATTGGCATAAGGGTGAAATCAATTTTCTTGGTGTTAATGTGTATCGGCTGAATGACAAATTAGAAACGAAAGTTTACTTAAAAAAAACTGATAGGAACAGTTATTTGCCTATCTCTAGTGGTCATCATCCCCTATGGCTCAGAAATATCCCAAAAGGGCAGATCATGAGGGTAATTGTTCTGAAGATGCCAATTTCCTCGCCCAATCCAAGATCCTCACGGAAAGATTTGAAGCCAGAGGATATAATCCGGAAACATTGAAAAAAGTAGTTGAAGAAGTAGCATCTTTACCTAGAGCCTCATGCTTACAAGAAGTAAATCCAGCAAGCTCTGATATGGTGTTGATCGATAAAAATCGCAATAAAGAATGGGGTTTCATCCCCGAATTCCACACCCAATTTAAGGAAGTAGAGGATATTTTCAAACGACACTGGCATATTCTTCTGATGGACAAGAAACTAACCACTGTACTACCTTCCACACCTCAATTTATTTATAGAAAAACTACGAGTTTTGGTGATAAAATAATAAAAAAAAGTGATTGATCCCCCTAAACGCCCTCAGATGTTTTGGGATCGCAACGGTTTTTTTGCATGCAGGAAGTGTAAGGCATGCAAGGAGGTTTCTAGACCCCTTAGGGGCATAGACAGTTTTACCTCTCCTGCCAATAATCGAGTTTTCGATATCAAACAGTTCATTACATGCAATAGCGCCTACATAGTTTATGCTTTAAAATGTCCTTACGGCCTGATTTATATAGGCCGCACTAAAAGGTTGTTGCGAGTCAGAATCACTGAGCATATTTACAATATTAAAGTAGGATACAAGGACCATAATGTTTCGCTACACTTCAAGCTTAAACGTGATATGGATCCTACTGGATTGGAGTTTTGGGTTGAACATCTCCAACCACATTGGAGGGGTATAAATCGTATTCGCGAATTGTCCAAACGTGAAACTCAGTGGATTTGTTCCGTCGATGTTCTTTCTCCCAAAGGCCTAAACATAGAGTTAGATATTAATTGTTTCATCAGTGACACTTAGCCATCTCTTCCCTTTTAAGATTGAGTCTATGAATATACATCATTATATTTTGGTCAATTTTCTCTACCATAATTTTAACATAATATAATACAGTACATTTTAGTATGCTGGGTGTGCTCTCATTTTTTCCTTTTTTGGCCATATTATATTTTGATATATTTTGGGGTATTTAGGTCATTGACTATACATATGATTTTATATTTTAATCCATGAGTCTCATATTTTTAATCCATTTGTTTTATAATTATGTAACAATTCTAGATATATACGTCATGTGGTAACATTCTACATGCATTTTTCCATCCTTCTTACACGCAATTTTTCGTACCTATGTCTAGCGGTTAATGCACACTTTTATTCATCCTATTTTGTATATGCCGCACTAGACAACAATTTTCAATATCCCATCTTTGAGATTTTACCACAGTGGATTTGTTTCCGTGTATTGGGATGGATGAATTAGCATGTAGGTTCTAATTTGAATTCATCTCATTAATAGTTTGCATATCCCATTGCCGGTTTTATATTGAAATTAATCGGCAGTGTTTTATCTTTAATATTGTTTATGCATAGTATTTTATGTATTTTGCATATTGATTATAGGTCATCTTTCTATGTAGTCCGGTATGGTGCGTGTTCAGGGCCGATTTAGTATTCTCTGCAGGATCAGATGCTTATTTGTGACCGTTTACTCACTGCTTACAGTGATCAGAACACAGACGCGAGTCTAATGGCCACATAGCGTCATGTTCCTTCGGATTGGCCGCTGCACCTGTTACTTATATAAATACCGGTCACTTGCATGGTAGATCACGCCCTCAGACGAAGTCCGGAAGTGACGAAACACGTCAGTGACGTGATCTACCGGAGGTGACGTGTGCGCTCCATGGACCAGGGAGGAATCAGGAAGCATATCCCTGAAGCTGTATACAGTGAACGCACCTGACGACTTTCCGGGAACCGTGAGACTTCACAGACACAGTGCACTTTACAACGGCTCTATTTTTTCACTCTCTGGTATGCATATTCATATGGGGGGTTGTTGGGATGTTTTTAGTTGAATAAACGTTTTAAGCAATATTACACTGTGTGGACATTCTATTCCTCCCATATGTTTGATTGGAGCTACCGAGAGGGTTACTGACATCTGGTGGCCGTTTAGAAGTGGTGGAGAATTACTACTCTTATCCAAGGCTCCTGTTTGCTGTATCTCTGGTGAGTGTATTCCCATTGAGGAGGTTCCCCTCACGTGGTGAAGTGTTTGGTGGAAGACCCCCCTTTACAGAACACAGCTGAAGCTATTATAGATGCTGCAATATTTCTCATATAAGAACTATATATGAAAGCGTGTCCTTGAGTCTTGGATACGAAGCGCTGCTGCAATATTTAAAGAAACTATTTATTTAAGACTTTTTTTATTGCCTCTATCTATATTCAACCATTTAAGTAGCTGCTTTTCTTGTTTTGACTACACCAATACCGTTTTAGTCCAGGGTGCGGAGTGAGGTTTGGTAGGCGGGCATATTAACATTAACAAAATCTTGAATTCTATAAGGAATACCCATTATGTACCTATGTGTGCAAACATCATTATATACCCATCTCTGTGAATCAAGCTTCACTTTTAATTTGTCATGTGTCAGCTTAGCATGGCCTTCTTGGGCTCCATTTCTATACCAATTGTATTGTGTACCTTGCGATTATGAAACGTTTCAACTTGTAAAATAAATATTTTTATTCATGTACCCTTTTACGTTATTTAGATTGTGACTTTTTGATTCATAACACGCCTCATTTAAAGTCCCACGACCATTTTTTTCTGCATTACATGTGATCAGGGATGGAGGCTTGCCACGGTGGTTATGTCAGGCCACACTCTGTTTTTATTTCTTACTTAGTTTGTCTTCAAGCATTAGACAAATCTGGATTGGTTATTCTAATACAGTATAACCTGTAAATGTACAATATTTTCTTGCTTTGTTGTAAGTGGAAGTAACCTGAGAAACTGTCCTTAAATTGCTGTTTAACTTTTTTAAAAAAAAAACACTTTTTGCTTAGTAAAACTTCAGTTCCTATTTAAAACATATTTCTGATGGCTTCATAATATTAAAACATGTTTTACTAAAACAAAAAAGCAACCAGAGAAAAGATACATGGGAAATTATGCGGAAGAGATCTCATCACAATAATGAGATCATAAGTAGATCATGCAGAAAGAGTTTATGGAGGGAAGAGGAATTTGTGAATGACAGTAATAAATGAAGAGGAACAGGGGCAGAAGGAGAAGAAAATGAATCTGTAACAAGCTGGTGATCAGCGGGATGAGCTTGATCATGAGACAAGTGTCTGTGGAAAGAGTGAATAAAAGACATAGGAGAGAACATAGAATAGGGTTATTAGGCAAACTGGATAAGGAAAAAATTTAAAATTTTCTTAGTGACAGAGTAGGGATCCTTCACCATAAACTCCCCTCAAAGGGATTTGGATGCCATGCTTGACACTCCCGTGTTTTGACTCCTAGGTTCATTTCACTGGTTGCAAAAAGAGGGAATGGAGGGAGAGCAGGGATATTTATAGATGCCGACAAGGTTCACAGAGATCAGGAAAAAGTCTGCACTGGCAACATGAAGACATAAACATGAGCTCATGGTGAATCAGAAGGTAGGAGTCCAAATCAGAACAATGGTCAGACAAAGCATGGCCCCTGTAGCCAGCTAGGACAGGTGTTCCTGGCAGATTTCTGGGCTCTTGATCATGCTACAATGCAGAGGTTTTCAGTTTAATGCCTATGTGAGACACAACCATGCCATCAGTATGTCTTTGTGCTTTTTCCCTCTCCTAGTGGAGTTTGACCTACAGCCTAATACTGAAGTCCACAGAAGGGAAATAGATGTATGATTGCTGCAGAGGTTGAAGGGATGGGGGGGTCACCCTGTCAGTGCTCAGACCATACGCCGCACACTGCATCAAATTGGTCTGCATGGCTGTCATCCCAGAAGGAAGACTCTTCTAAAGAGGATGCACAAGAAAGCCCACAAATAATTTGCTGAAGACGAGCAGACTAAGGACATGGATTTCTGGAACCATGTCCTGTGGTCTGATGAGACCAAGATAAACTTATTTGGTTCAGATGGTGTCAAGCATGTGTGGTGGCAATCAGGTGAGGTGTACAAAGACAAGTTGCCTACAGCCAAGCATGGTGGTGGGAGTGTCATAGTCTGGGGCTGCATGAGTGCTGCCGGCACTGGGGAGCTACAGTTCATTGAGGGAGCCATGAATGCCAACATGTATTAGGACATACTGAAGCAGAGCATGATCCCCTCCTTTCCGACTGGGCCACAGGGCAGTATTCCAACATAACAACCCCAAACACACCTCCAAGATGACCACTGCCTTGCTAAAGAAGCTGAGAGTAAAGGTGATGGACTGGCCAAGCATGTCTCCAGACCTAAACCCTATTGAGCATCTGTGGGGCATCCTCAAATGGAAGATGGAGGAGTGCAAGGTCTCTAACATCCACCAGCTCCGTGATGTCATCATGAGGAGTGGAAGAGGACTCCAGTGGCAACCTGTGAAGCTCTGGTGAACTCCATGCCCAAGAGGGTTAAGGCAGTGCTGGAAAATAATGGTGGCCACTGGCCATACAAAATATTGACACTATGGGTGCAATTTGGACATTTTCACTTAGGGGTGTACTCACTTTTGTTGCCAGCGGTTTAGACATTAATGGCTGTGTGTTGAGTTATTTTGAGGGGACTGCAAATTTACACTGTTATACAAGCTGTACACTCACTACTTTACATTGTAGCAAAGTATCATTTCTTCAGTGTTGTCACATGAAAAGATATAATTAACCACTTGCCGACTGGCTCACGCTGATATACATCGGCAGGAGGGCACGTACAGGCATATTAACATACCTGTACGTTACCCTTTAAGACGCAGCTTGTGGGCATGCGTGCGTGCCCGACGCGAGCTCTGTGAGTGTGATCGCGGGGACACACTTTTTTTTTTTGAAAAGTTTTATTTATTGCTTTTTTAACATAACATAACAGGTACATACAAGACCCATTGGGCCACACACAAAATAAACTATTTACATTTCTTCAGCATTGGCTCTCTCCTCCTTCCTCCAGACCTTCCCTCAGTGAAAAGAAAAAAAAAACTAAGATAATAATAATTAGGCCACCTTTTCACAATATCAATCAAAGAAAAATTTAAAATATGTCAGATACTTACATACATGTTAAAACCCACTGTAAGCATATTCCATTAGGTACCACTCAATCCGCTACCGTAGTTTCACTATTCATCCAACTGCCCCACACTTTATCAAATTTTTGTGTTATGCCCCTGCTAATGTATGTAGCCTTATACAAAGGTGCAGCCCTATTCACCACACCCTTCCACGTTGACACAGATGGAGGATTAGGCTTTTTCCATGACAACACTATCATTTTTCTAGCGTAATAGATCAGGATCGTTAGCAAAGTACGAGTTACTCTCTTTGGGGCTAGATTGTCCACCAGCCCCAAAAGGCACACCTCTATTGTGGGCTGTATAGGAATGGCTGTTAATTCTGCTATACGTTCTGTAACTCCCTTCCAAAATGCTTGAATGTTCGAGCAATTCCAGAAGATATGCATGAAATCAGCAGTAAGGGGAACTGCACCACCAGCAACCAGGTGACCGGGTAGGGAACATCCTAGCTAATCTAGCTGGAGTAAGATATATGCGATGAAGGAATTTAAATTGAATGAGTTGGTCTCTAGCAGAAACCAATCTAGTAAAATCAATATCCTATACATCGTCCCAGTCATTCCCCTCCATCTGGGGGAACACCTCACCCCACATCGCCCTACACTTTGCAAGGAGATCTCCCTCATCACCGAACAGTTGTTTGTATATTGTAGACAAGGCCTTGTCCAAAGTGTCCTCCCTCAGTAAAGACTCAATATCACTCATTTTCGGGGTAATTCCATTATTTCCAAATTGGGCATTGTATGCATGTCTTAGCTGAAGATAATGGAACAGGTGAGTGTTGGGAAGATTAAACTTAGTTTTAAGGGCGTCAAACTGTAGAAGTTCCCCACCACCTACTATGTCTTTCAGTGTCTTAATACCAAATTTAGTCCAGATGATCGGATCTGGGTGCTCATAGAAGTGTGTTAATTTAGGATTCTTCCAAAGTGGTGTGTGAGGAGAAATCTCAGAAGCATTGCCCATCTTGGTCACTGCCACCCACGCCCTACTGGACGCACGCATGAATATCGTGAGTCTATATGGAGCCCTGAAACGGGAGATGTTTCAGTGCCTCATAAGAACCAACAACCGCTGCCTCTAGAGTGTTAGCAGTGTCATCCTCAGGCATAACAAACCACCTATGTACGACTACTAGCTGACCCGCTAAGAAATATCTATGAAAGTCTGGGACCGCCAATTCCCCTTGCTTCCACGGCAGTTGTAGCACCCGAAGTTTAATGCGGGGGTGTCGTCCCTGCCACAGGAAAGTCGTTATGAGCTAAACTATTATTTTGAATATATAACTCGGAATCCAAACAGGGGAATTCCGAAATATATACAGAAACAGAGGCAAAAATGTCATTTTCACTAAGTTCACCCTACCTATGGGTGTCAAGGGTAAATTCTGCCATGCCTGTAGCCTGGACTTTAGTTTAGTCAGAAGTGGATCGACATTCAAAGCAATAAAGTCTGATACGGAGTTGGATATGTGTAACCCCAGATATTTAATCACTTCTACCCTCTGCAAAGGACAATCTGTGGGAATCTCACACCTGGGGGATGGCGTCTTGAGTGATAGAATCTGGGATTTCCCCCAGTTGACCCTCAGACCCGAAAAGCGAGGAAAGGAATTTAGGATGTCTAAAGCTGCCGACAGGGAATTCTTGGAGTCTCGCAAAAAAAGAATCATATCATCTGCATACAGTGCCGTTTTTTCAGTCAGGCTACCCACCGTTATCCCTTGTACCTACTCAGAGGCTCGCAAGGCCGCTACCAAGGGCTCGATCATGATAGAGAAAAGACTCAGGGATAAAAGGCATCCTTGGCTAGTGCCTCTATATATTGGAAAAAATTTGGATAACATATTGTTCAACTTTATGGCTGCTGTAGGGCAATGATATAGAATGTCGATCCACTTCCAGAACCTAGGACCGAATCCAAGTACCTCCAATACCACCCTCATGTAATTCCAATCCACAGAATCAAAGGCCTTTTCCAGATCTAGAAAGACCAGTATTGCACCGCTGGAAATATCTGGGCCCAGCTGAGTGTGGGTGAAAACCCTGCGCAAGTTAATATCCGTGGCCTTTTTGGGCATAAACCCTGTTTGGTCTGGGAAGATAACCTGATGTAGGACCAACATCAATCTAGTGCCCTAGGCCACAAAAGTAAAAAAATAATTTTTTTTTTTCAAAATTGTCAATTTTTTTGTTTATAGCGCAAAAAATAGAAACCGCAGAGGTGATCAAATACCACCAAAAAAAAGGACTATTTGTGGGAAAAAAGGACATCAATTTTGTTTGGGAGCCACGTCGCATGATCGCGTAATTGTCAGTTAAAGGGATGCAGTGACGAATTTCAAAAATTTCTCTGGTCTTTTGCCAGCCAAATTGTCCGGGGCTTAGGTGGTTAAATATTTACAAAAATGTGAGGGGTGTACTCACTTTTGTGAGATACTGTATCATTTGTTTGATAATTGTTTATTTTTTATTTACACAAGAGCTAATTTACCTAGGAGCAATAAGCTTTTTATCCAAGGATGAGGGGTCTCATTAGAAGGCACCGCATAGTAGAAACATTAGTAGCAAAGTGCCAAAATGGGGGTTTTAAGGTGCCAAATTAATCAATTGAAACAATAAACAAAATTTGCTAAATTTTATAAATCAACGTTTAAAAATGTTAAAATCAACATATGAAAATTCATTCGATTGTGGTACATGGTATTTTCAGCTCTACATGTTTCACCATAAGCATGGCTTCCTCAGGAGCTTATTATAAACCTTGTGTACAATATCACTATAAATAGACAAAGAAAAAAGCATTAAGTATATTCAGTCAACATAAAATACCATAATTGTTTACAAGGACCATAAAGGTCTATTAAAGATATACAGAAGACATTATATATATATATATATATATATATATATTTAATTATAGGTCATCCGATGAATGAGCTTTCACCCAAACTGCAAGCACTGTTCAAAAGGACCACCAGAACCCCCAAGTGAACAGTCTTTCGCAAAGTATAAGTATGTCACAGAGAAGATATATAGCCCTTAATTGGACCCTGCGTTTGTAAAGAACTTAGGGAAGCAGAAAATGACCTCACTTAAGCAAAAACCATGTCAGAGAAGCCACATCAAAAGACATGTATGGCTTAAGGGAACTTTATAACCTGGACACAATTATTATTATTATTATTATTATACAGTATTTATATAGCGCCAACAGTTTACGTAGCGCTTTACAACTTGAGGGTAGACAGTACAAATACAATACAATTTGATACAGTAGGAATCAGAGGGCCCTGCTCCTTAGAGCTTACAATCTAAGAGGGGAGGTCAAGAGATACAAGAGGTAGTAACTGTGGGTGATGTGCTGATTGAGAAGATAAATGTACAGTTGTTAGGTGGGGGCCAGATAGGCTTCTCTGAAGAGATGAGTTTTCAGGGATCGTCTGAAAGTGGATAAAGTAGGAGAAAAACGGACGGATTGGGGTAGAGCATTCCAGAGGATGGGGGAGGCTCTGGAGAAGTCCTGAAGGCGAGCATGGGATGAGGTGACAAGGGAGTTTGAGAGCAGGAGGTCTTGGGAGGAGCGAAGAGAACGATTAGGTTGGTATTTTGTGACTAGGTTAGAGATGTAGCTAGGGGCCAAGTTGTGGATGGCTTTGTAAGTTATAGTTAGTATCTTGAATTTAATTCGGTGACTGAGTGGCAGCCAATGGAGGGATTGGCAGAGGGGTGTAGCAGACGCTGAGCAGTTTGTGTGGTGGATGAGCCTGGCCGCAGCGTTCATGATGGACTGAAGTGGGGATAGCCTATTTCGAGGTAAACCAATGAGGAGGGAGTTACAGTAGTCAAGGCGGGAGATGACTAGGGAGTGGATTAGAAGCTTTGTGGTGTCGATGGTTAGGAAGGGGCGTATCTTGGAGATGTTGCGAAGACAGAGGCGGCAAGCTTTGGATAGTGATAGAATGTGGGGTCGAAAGGTTAGTTCAGAGTCCAGGATTACACCTAGGACCTTGGCGTGGGGAGATGGGTTGATAGTTGAGCCGTTGATCTTGACAGGGAGATCAGGGGAAGTGGCACCTGAGGGAGGAAATATCATGAGCTCGGTTTTGGATAGGTTGAGTTTGAGAAAGTGATGTGACATCCAGGCTGATATGTCTGCTAATAAGTTGGTAATGCGTGAGGAGACAGGTGGAGAGAGCTGGGGGGTGGAGAGATAAATTTGGGTGTCATCAGCGTAGAGATGATATTTAAAGCCGTGGGAGGCAATCAACTGACCCAAGGAGGTGGTGTAGATTGAGAAAAGGAGAGGTCCGAGAACAGAACCTTGGGGGACCCCAACGGAAAAAGGAAGAGGAGAGGAGGAAGTAGAGTTGTAAGTGACACTGAAGGAGCGGTGGGATAGGTAGGATGAGAACCAGCGAAGAGTACAGTCACGGAGACCAAAGGAGTGGAGTTTTTCGAGGAGGAGGGGGTGGTCCACTGTGTCAAAGGCAGCAGAGAGATCTTCCACAATAATCTTTAAGTGCCACAAAGACGAGATCTCTTGGTCTATGGCATTAACATACCAGTAAGACAGGAGACACTTATATGATCATAATGTTTACTCAGCTAGACATTCATATGGTCACGAACTGCATTTTCTTTTTATGAGAATCACTTTTTTACTGTTTTTCTACATATGGTTTTCACACCATCACGCTGCATGCCTGATCGTTACACATTTATGTGTTATCCAATATTGATATTTATGTTTAGCGCTGCATTTTTATTTTAACATTTCTCACATTGTCACTACATTGTTGATGCTGGCTGCTATATTTGTCATCCTATTTCCTTTTGATAGTAGCGCAACAATATCTTAATTTTATTTCCATAGGTAGTTCATTGATCTTTTATGAAAAGGATTGGCTGCACACCGACATGATTGAATTCCATTTATTGTATGTTCCATATAAATAACATGACATACACCAAAAGTGCAAAAGCCAGAACAGAGGTGGACGCGTTTCACACAGCTACACTTTGCTTACTTATCACCTTGAGGTGTACCACTGTCATTCCTTAAATAAACCCACACCCATGTCCACAGGTGTGGGTGGGTATCAGTAGGCACCCCACCTGTCCCAATTATCTTGAAGAGCTGTGTACTGAGAAACAGACAAGGGGGAAAAGACAAGAAAAAGACACATATTGTCTCGTTTAGTTACATAGTAGATAAATATTGAGTATGAAGTACAAATCAATAAAGGCCGATCACCCCCTGCCATTCAGAAACAGCCCAAAAGCAATTGAATACCAACAGACTATTGACCATAACAAATATATAAAATAAAACGAAAAACGAAATAATAATAAAACGAAACGAAAATATTTATAAGTATATATATATATATGAAATAAAGTGTGTATGTATATATATATATATATATATATATATATAACTCTGAAATATGATAAACAATCATAAATGCACACATGAACATCATATACAAAATAAACCTGAGTTGTGTGCATCTATCTTATGGTTATATAATGACCAATAGAGGAACTAATTTGTAAATAACAAATTCTAAAAATGACTATGCTACCCCGACCTGGACATAGCAGTAAAAACAATACCATGTATGGGACTGTGTATACTGTACATGTGTACTCCCAACCTCCAGATTATTAAACCAAAAAGAATATGTAAATTTATAATTATGTAGAAAATCTCCATCAAAATATATCATGATACAAAACATGATGAACAACATTGCTATACCAGAGGAGATGGGAAGAGAGAACTAATGAGCAAACATGGAGTAGAGAATGAGGTGAAGTAGATAATAAGTAATTAATATGATTTAATATAATATGGTATAAGCTGTATACTAATTAATTTCACTAGTTCATTGATCTTCCTGTCAATCAGTAACTGTATGCCCGTATCGGAGGTATAAGCAGACAGCTACACAGTCTGCAGGAGCCTGGCATTACACTTGCAATCTGCTAATCGCGGGTGCAATGCTTTACAGGCTCCTGAAAAAAAAATGCACATTTCTTTACCTGCAAACAATGTGCATTTTTTTTGTAAAGGTGAACTTCTCCTTTAACAGCCCAGCAGCCTAGCTGCTTGGCGTCTGAAGCCTGAAAGCCCGATATCTGAGGCTCAGCGCTGGATGTTTATGCCCTTTGTGTTTGTGTCAATACAGCAGTAAGTCTGTCCACAGAAAACTGGCAGGATAATCACAGAACGACAATGCCCATTCACATTGCATGGCAGACATCCCCTTCCCCAATTCTTTATATTAAAGCAACCCTGTCCTTTCAGAACTATATTTTTTTTAAGATTCCATTCTACGGTGACCAGATGGCTTACTGATAACCAAACAGAGCAGCTATCCAGAAATGTCTGATATGGATATGGAAAATGTTGCACAATCCCAACAACATTTTTATAACAAAATAAATGTTCAAGAGACATATCCCTTTCCTTTATCATTCATTTTGTTATCAAAGTGTTGATATATTTGTATGCTGCGGGCCAAATATGACTCTTTAAATATGGATATAGTTCTTTTGTTTTTTGGTATACTTGTCAAGTGGCTTAAACAATATTGGTTGTACTTCTTAAGAGATTTTTCATGGCTTCACCTCTCTCTTGTCTTAAAAGGTTTATATACCTGGATATTTGCACCCAAATATTGACATGGGAATAAAATAATACTCAGTGGGGATTTTTTCCCCACAAACTAATATTTCTATTTAGGAATATAAAATAAATGTTACTTTCATGAAACGTATGATGAATACATTTAGGCTGAATGTACATACACTATTTTAAAATGATTGTAAATTACTTGGTTTACACTCCCTGGCAGATCCTCCCTATCTAGCAAAATTGGAAAGAGATCAAAATACCCCTTTCTCTGAATGCCAAAATGGACCGTATGCTCTTTTTTGCACACAAATTGTCGCTCTGTCATTAATATTATAAAACCTCATATAACATATTGACCCATTGGTATGGGACCACTTCAGCTCTGCCCAAACTGCTTTCACAACCAGGCTGGAGGTGTGGGGCCCAATGCGGGCACACTCCTACCTATTTTTTAGGATTGTATACATCCTTTCTGGCAGCAAGTCCTCCAGCTTAATCACAAACAGATTTCCACATGTTTGTCAACCCGGCAGTAGTCTTTTTAAATATAATGGCTTTATCCAGAAAAAAATATCACAAATCCCTGCTTAAACATTTACTGAATGCAGCAAGAGCCTGTGCCCCTTATGTGTGGAAACAACAGTCCCCACCAACTGTAGGCAAATGGCTTGCCAAAGGGAACGATATTCAATGCTTAGAACAATTGGCCTCTGCTCTTCAAGACAAATCTGAAGAACACAAAGCCAGGTGCTTCTGCTGACACTTATTGCAAGTCTCAGATAAATACCTTCAGTATGTGTGAAGTTATACCCAGATATTTTCTGCAAGCTTGACTGGTTGAGCCCCCAACCCATTCACTCCCTCTGTGCCCCCTTCCTTCCCCTAGCACCCCCTTTTTTTTCTATCTTTTTCCTTTCACTCTCCCTTTTTTAACCTACCCCTTCTCTTACCTTTCCCTCCCATAATTAGAAAAATGTGGTGTGCATCAGGGATGTTTGTGTGACTGATGAAAGATTTCTGTTTACTGATGCAGTCTCTCCAGATCTGGTTCAAGCGTCGTACTTGCACACTTTTGAAGTTGTGCCCTCACGTAAATTAGTATATTATTGCTGTTTACGGGCCAATTGCTCTCCTTTTTATATGTTGTGGTATTGATAGTTTGTGAATTCTGTTTTTCCAAGTAACTTAGTAGTAACCCTTCTGTGTTTTTTTAGCATACACATTATGAATCACTATTATTTGATCAACATACTTTTTGCTGTCAAACTGTTTCTTTCTGATGCAAACCTTTAAATAAAGAATTCCAAAAAATATTGTAAATGCTTCCTGTATAATCATTGATTTTTGAGATCCACAATCTTTCAAGATGTTTCCCACATCCCAAATTCTAAAACCTATAAAACGTTGTGATTGGTGGTGCAGAAAGAAGATCAGAATGTACTGTGAAATCGATCAGAATAGTGCTGATGGGAGTCATTGACAGACTCTATTGGTTGGATTTACTAAAGGCAAACACAGTCAGGTCCATAAATATTGGGACATCGGCACAATTCGAATCTTTTTAGCTCTATACACCACCACAATGGATTTGAAATGAAACGAACAAGATGTCCTATAACTGCAGACTTTCAGTTTTAATTTGAGGATATTTACATCCAAATCAAGTGAACGGTGTAGGAATTACAACAGTTTGTATATGTGCCTCCCACTTTTTAAGGGACCAAAAGTAATGGTACAGATTAACAATCATCCATCAAACTTTCACTTTTTAATACTCTTTAATCCTTTGCAGTCAATTACAGCCTGAAGTCTGGAATGCATAGACATCACCAGACACTGGGTTTCATCCCTGGTGATGCTCTGCCAGGCCTCTACTGCAACTGTCTTCAGTTCCTACTTGTTCTTGGGGCATTTTCCCTTCACTTTTGTCTTTAGCAAGTGAAATGCATGCTCAATCAGATTCAGGTCCGGTGATTGACTTGACCATTGCATAACATTCCACTTCTTTCCCTTAAAAAACTCTTTGGTTGCTTTCGCAGTATGCTTCAGGTCATTGTCCATCTGCACTGTGTAGCGCCGTCCAATGAGTTCTGAAGCAATTTGCTGAATATGAGCAGCTAATGTTGCCCGAAACACTTCATCCTGCTGCTTTTGTCAGCAGTCACATCATCAATAAATACAAGAGAACCAGTTCCATTGGCAGCCATACATGCCCACGCCATGACACTACCACCACCATGCTTCACTGATGAGGTGGTATGCTTTGGATCATGAGCAGTTCCTTACCTTCTCCATACTCTTCTCTTCCCATCACTCTGGTACAAGTTGATCTTGGTCTCATCTGTCCATAGGATGTTGTTGCAGAACTGTGAAGGCTCTTTTAGATGTTGTTTGGCAAACTCTAATCTGGCCTTCCTGTTTTTGAGGCTCACCAATGGTTTACATCTTGTGGTGAACCCTCTGTATTCACTCTGGTGAAGTTTTCTCTTGATTGTTGACTTTGACACACATACACCTAGCTCCTGGAGAGTGTTCTTGATCTGGCCAACTGTTGTGAAGGGTGTTTTCTTCACCAGGGAAAGAATTCTTTAGTCATCCACCACAGTTGTTTTCCATGGTCTTCCGGGTCTTTTGGTGTTGCTGAGGTTACCGGTGCATTCTTTCTTTTTAAGGATGTTCCAAACAGTTGATTTGGCCACACCTAATGTTTTTGCTAGCTCTCTGATGGGTTTGTTTTGTTTTTTTCAGCCTAATGATGGCTTGCTACACTGATAGTGACAGCTCTTTGGATCTCATATTGAGGGTTGACAGCAACAGATTCCAAATGCAAATAGCACACTTGAAATTAACTCTGGACCTTTTATCTGCTCCTTGTAAATGGGATAATGAGGACATAACACACACCTGGTCATGGAACAGCTGAGCAGCCAATTGTCTCATTACTTTTGGTCCCTTAAAAAGTGGGAGGCACATATACAAACTGTTGTAACTCCTACACCGTTCACCTGATTTGGATGTAAATATCCTCAAATTAAAGCTGAAAGTCTGCAGTTAAAGCACATCTTGTTCGTTTCATTTCAAATCCATTGTGGTGGTGTATAGAGCCAAAAAGATTAGAATTGTGTCAATGTCCCAATATTTATGGACCTGGCTGTATACTGCTCAGTTTGCAAGGGATCTTTTTCTTTACTTAGTGAATGTGGTTAAAATACAAGTTACAAATAAAACTCAATTATGTCCAAGGAAACAAAAACACTCTGGCTTGCGCATAATCAGATGATGAAAGTCAGCAGAGGTTCACCTCTTCACTAAGCTAAGGAAAATGTCCTTGCAAGGTGAAAATTGCCTTGCAAAGTGAACAGCCTATTTACTTTTAGTAGATCAACCCCAGTGTCTGAACTCAAAGGCTGTTTTAAAGTGACGCTTTGCCCATTTAAGTGACAAAGTCTCTTGCTAGCCCACCCCTACCCACTTTACTTATGCAGTGTTCCTATTTGTTGCTTCCCCCACAAAACCCCTTTGCTTCTGGCTATATAGGAGCATGGGACTAGTTCTGTACTAGGGCCTGACTGGTCAATACACTGGCCTGCACACTGCCACATGATGGAGGGAGTGACATAATCAACCCTATGTATGTTCCAGCACCATCTGACACAGAGCTTACATTGGGTATTTTTTACCAGCTGTGACAGAGGAGATTCAGGAGAGAGCTGTGAAGATGCTTATAAGAGGCTCTGGCACACCCAAAATGGGGAAATTTATTGTGTTTCTTTTGAAAGTTATTTCAATAAAAATACCCATTCTAAATCTCTGCTAGGAAGCTTTTTGCACTTTAACTTGCCAGTTGATTGCAACAGTTTTAGTCTAAATATTTTCAGCACTTCTTTTTTCTTTTTTATGTTGTATGTTTACAGTCTGCAGATGAATGGCTCTTATCAAAGAGCCAAAAATCTAACAGGAAAGTCTTGGAGATCATGTGTTCAGAATTCTTGACTGTTTTATTTATCCAGGTTACAAGAAGCTGCCTTAAATTCAATATTTCCATCTACTTCTGAAGAATGAAGGAGATTATGGTTTATCATTGTAAGCACCATATACTGTAGTTCAGACTTGACAATTTTTTAAATTTTTTTCTAATGCTCTAACATTAAAGCTGTCCTACATTTCTAGCATATCAATCTGCAAAAGTACACTATTTATTGCCAACTTCTCTTGTTATTTGTTCTCACATAATCTAAGTACAGTTGGCACCTACTTGTTCTTTCTAAGATCTAAATGTGTCCCAGATTTAAACACTTAAAATACAAACTGATCCAAGAGTAATAAATGAAACAGTTCAAAATACATATAGTAAAAAACCTGACTCAAAGTAGTGCCCAGAATTCTCTATGTGAATCTAGAAGCATAGATATTGAATATATGACAAGACCCTACTATAAAATATTCATAAACTACTCCCAAGCTCATACATATTGGTAAACCCATTAGTAAGCCTTAGGCAGCCTTGTAACAATCAATTGTATACAAATATCTAACATTTTAAATGGCTGTAAAGGTTATTGTCCAGAACTGGAAAGAAGCCAGACAGAATCACCGGGGTCGCAAAGCTTTGCCAGCCAATACATTTGTTGAAACTGGCACCTGCTTTGTCCAAGAAGCAACCCAGAAGGCTCTAAGATGACAGAAACATTGCTTAACTGAGTATTGATCGGCACTATGAAAATCACCAACATACCATTTAGGGCTGGGTTAAAAAATATGTAACAGAAAATTCATATATTATAGAATTGCTACTCTTCTGCTTGTTCACTTTCACTGGTTACCAAACTTTTCTAGGGGACGGTAATAGTGATGGTTTCTGTGCTGCAACAAATAGCACAGTAAAAATGTAAGCAATGCCTTTCATGTGGCTAGAATATATATTTTTGTACAAGCTTTCAAAGACAGTTTTTTCCTTCTTCATGCATGGTTTCCACTGTTGCAGCAAATGATAGTCTTACAGCTCTGCACAAACACCTGGGAAAAATCCACTGTTCTTTATTGAAGTGTGGAGGGGGTGATAATGCAACAGCCTTACCGGTTAGGAACACTACAGAAGAAGAGCTTTCACAGTTCACTGCTCTAAATTCCACTCCTTATAAGAGAGGATCATCCAAAGTCTGGTTCGCACACCACTGCCCAGCACTTTCAGCAACATGCTTATCAAAGCACTCTTTTAAGCCACTGGCCTGACAGTTTCTTTAAAAGGAACTTGAACTAGCCATAAACATTTCTAAGGCAACAGCAGTACCACATTGTAGGAAGAAGCTATATAAACATTCAAAACAATCCCTGCATCATTGTTGAATCCCTTGGATCATATTTCCAGACTGTACGTGTGGCCTTTGGGGAAGGTTTGTGGCCAGGTCAGGTTCAGTTTAAATGACTTCACCTGCTTTATAATCTCATTCAGTTTGAGCATAGGGTCACGCCAACCATGAAGAGAACTGTCCTCATAATGTCTAACTTTAGAGGAATTCTCAACACATTTGCATAATTAGTAGATTTACTCTTTAGTTTTTTCAGAAATTATGCTTTAGAATACTTTGCAGAAACTTCACTTTTCTGGAGCAATTGTTTCATTTCCCTCAGAGGAATGATTTCAGTTTTTTTTTTTTATTAGGACATGTTTATGGTCCTGAAGCCCACTGAGGGTGTCTCCCCTCCTAGATCTGAAGGTTCTCAACACCTTCTTGTGGTCCAGAAGTTCCTGATGGAATTGGCCCAGTCTGTAAATGCATTCCTGCAACAAGGGGAATTCTACCATCAATAGACATCAAAATACATGTATTTACATTTGAATTACATTCCCATTTTAGATCTGCATCAGTGGGTCCTGCAATTTGCAGGAAATGAGCAGCACTTGCCTTGTCCTGCTCCTTTGTGATTGATGTGATCATACGTGACTATTTGGATTTTACTGACCTCAATAAAGGTGTCTCAATGGACTTTTGCCGTTCAGCCATTTCTGATTCTTTCTATACTTCCAGATTGTTGCTCTTTACTTTGACCTCTCGGGCTTCACCAATACATTCTCTGATCCTTGTGCTGCTTCAAGGAATCCTCATTATTTGATCTTTTCCTGAAGGAGCACTCAACTCAGGCCCTGTCCAGTAGAAGATATAGATGCTTCAGAGCTTAAGGTGGATATGAAATCTCCAGACGTCTTCATTGGATCTAATCCACTACTTAAAGTACCGGAGCCTAGTCTTGGACACAGTATAGGTCTGGTTGTTTCTTCCTCAGGGCAATAGGTGTGAACCCTTCACACCCATGTCTGCACCCTTCGCTCCAGGCAGCTTCCATCAGTCCAATTTTGCATAAGGGTAAGGAGCCCCATGGTGGGCTCCTTTGAGGAGGTGATGTTTCCCAGTTTCGGTCCAGGCCTCTGCAGCTTAGTGTGCCTACTGCGTGGAACCAACTTTCTCAGTCTCTGAACCGGCTCACCTGCCTGTGTCCCAAGGTCGGGATATCTCTGACCAGATGGCTGACCAGCCCAGCGCTGGAATTGGGGGAAGTATTTACTTCCATTACCCTGAACTGTTTGATTACCAGCTTGTCAGTCTTAACAGGTGTCCTAGGAACGGAAATGGTCCGATTGATGTGTTCATGGAGGAAGTCCAGACTTCCCATTAACATTCTCAAACTAAGGGTCATTTGCGTATCCCTGCTGAGGTGGAGCTTAAGGGATGACAGACAATAGTTCAGTCGAAACGTGCCACAGCTGTGGCTGTTATCAATCATCAGGGTTGCACCAAATGCCGCATGGCCCTTCAAGAAGTGAACCTATTATGGTTTGAACCAAAAGGCATGTTCCAGACCTATCTGTAGTCCACATTCCTGGAGTGCCAGGTGCTGGCTTCCTCAATCACCAGCACCTCGCAGAAGGCTCTGTCATCACACTTGGAAGGCTTATAGCTCATAGTGTGAGGCATGAAGGTTTCACCCCAGACAATACTTGTGGCACATATTCTGTCCTTTTCTCAGTCTGGGCTGGAGCAGCACTTGGCCCTGAGCACCTGATGAGTCAAGTTTTGGCCTTGGCTATTCTCTTTCTGAGACCTTTGGCTGCTCATTCACTGGTAAAAGCTTTTGTCCAGGGGATGGCTAATTTCACACCTCCTGTTCATTACTGAAATTTGCCTTGGGATCTAAACTTGGTCCTGCCAGCTCTACAGACACCTGCTTTTGAGTCAATTAGGGACAATGTGTAAAGTGATAAGAATAGCGCTAACCCACACACAAAAAATTTACAATCTGAACTTTCAGAATTAGAACATGTGTGTGTGTGTGTGTGTGTATATGTTTAAACCAATTGTTAAACATTTGCATGTGTACGTGTATACAGTGGGGACGGAAAGTATTCAGACCCCTTACATTTTTCACTCTTTGTTATATTGCAGCCTTTTGCTAAAATCATTTCAGTTCATTTTTTTCCTCATTAATGTACACACAGCACCCCATATTGACAGAAAAACACAGAATTGTTGACATTTTTGCAGATTTATTAAAAAAGAAAAGCTGAAGTATCACATGGTCCTAAGTATTCAGACTCTTTGCTGTGACACTCATGTATTTAACTCAGGTGCTGTCCATTCCTTCTGATCATCCTTGAGATGGTTCTACACCTTCATTTGAGTCCAGCTGTGTTTCATTATACTGATTGGACTTGATTAGGAAAGCCACACACCTGTCTATATAAGACCTTACAGCTCACAGTGCATGTCAGAGCAAATGAGAATCATGAGGTCAAAGGAATTGCCTGAAGAGCTCAGAGACCGATTGTGACAAGGCACAGATCTGGCCAAGGTTACAAAAAATTTCTGCTGCACTTAAGGTTCCTAAGAGCACAGTGGCCTCCATAATCCTTAAATGGAAGACGTTTGAGATGACCAGAACCCTTCCTTGAGCTGGCCGTCCGGCCAAACTGAGCAATCCGGGGAGAAGAGCCTTGGTGAGAGAGGTAAAAAAGAACCCAAAGATCACTGTAGCTGAGCTCCAGAGATGCAGTCGGGAGATGGGAGAAAGTTGTAGAAAGTCAACCATCACTGCAGCCCTCCACCAGTTGGGGCTTTATGGCAGAGTGGCCTGACGGAAGCCTCTCCTCAGCGCAAGACACATGAAAGCCTGCATGGAGTTTGCTAAAAAACACCTGAAGGACTCCAAGATGGTGAGAAATAAGATTCTTTGGTCTGATGAGACCAAGATAGAACTTTTTGGCCCTAATTCTAAGCGGTATGTGTGCAGAAAACCAGGCACTGCTCATCACCTGTCCAATACAGTCCCAACAGTGAAGCATGGTGGTGGCAGCATCATGCTGTGGGGGTGTTTTTCAACTGCAGGGACAGGACGACTGGTTGCAATCGAGGGAAAGATGAATGCGGCCAAGTACAGGGATATCCTGGATGAAAACCTTCTCCAGAGTGCTCAGGACCTCAGACTCAGACAGGTTTACCTTCCAACAAGACAATGACCCTAAGCACACAGCTAAAATAACGAAGGAGTGGCTTCACAACAACTCCGTGACTGTTCTTGAATGGCCCAGCCTGACTTAAACCCAATTGAGCATCTCTGGAGAGACCTAAAAATGGCTGTCCACCAACGTTTACCACCCAACCTGACAGAACTGGAGAGAATCTGCAAGGAGGAATGGCAGAGGATCCCCAAATCCAGGTGTGAAAAACTTGTTGCATCTTGCCCAAAAAGACTCATGGCTGTATTAGATCAAAAGGGTGCTTCTACTAAATACTGAGCAAAGGGTCTGAATACTTAGGACAATGTGATATTTCAGTTTTTCTTTTTTAATAAATCTGCAAAAATGTTATCAATTCTGTGTTTTTCTGTTAATATGGGGTGCTGTGTGTACATTAATGAGGAAAAAAATGAACTTAACCACTTCGCGCCTGAGCTATAGCCGAAAGACAGCTACAGCGCGGACATCAATTGCCGGGAGGGCGTCCCTGGACATCCTCCTGTTAACTTCCGCGATGCGCGGTCCCACGGGTGCGCATCGGGGAAGTTCTGTGCTGGCCGTGTCCCTTGGACACAGCCAGTCACAGATCGCTGTAAACGGCCAATCACAACGGCCGTTTACAGCGCGATCGGTGGTGCCAATGAGAGATGATCTCATATGTAAACATATGAGATCATCTCTCATCACCGGCTCTCCCTCCTCACACAGAGACAGCATGTGAAGTGGGAGAGCTAACCACTGCAGCGTGAGTAAAAAAAAAAAAGTGATGTCAGTGCCATCTGTCCCCAGTGCCACGTATAAGTGCCATCTGTCATCAGTGCCATGTGTCAGTGTCATGTGCCATCTGTTATCAGTGTCACGTGTCATCAGTGCCACGTATCAGTGGCATCTGTCATCAGTGTCGTGTGTCATCAGTGCCACGTATCAGTGCCATTTGTCATCAGTGCCACGTATTAGTGCCATCTGTCATCAGTGCCATCTGTCATCCATGCCACATATTAGTGCCATCTGTCATCAGTGTCACGTGTCATCAGTGCCACGTATTAGTGCCATCTGTCAGTGCCACGTATTAGTGCCATCTGTCATCAGTGCCACATATTAGTGCCATCTGTCATCAGTTCCACATCAATGTCATCAGTGCCACGTATCAGTGCCATCTGTCATCAGTGCCACATCAGTGTAATCAGTGCCAGGAGTCATTGTCCTGGTGCTCCAGGGCCTTCAAAAGTGTAATAGGTAGTCAACAAGTTAGATGTGTAATTTATGCTCCTAGAACACCTGATGGTGCTCCCTGCATGTTGGGCCTCTCTATGTGGCCAGGCTGTGAAAAATTCCCACACATGTGGTATCGTAATACTCAGGAGGAGTGGCAATATATATTTTGGGGTGTTATTTGTGGTATATACATGCCATGTGAGAGAAATAACCTATTACAATGACAATTTTGTGGGGAAAAAAAATCTTCATTGTGCAAAGAATTGTGGAAAAAAATGACAACATCAAAAAGCTCACCATGCATCCTACTAAACATCTTAGAATGTCTACTTTCAAAAAAGGGGTCATTTGGGAGGTATTTGTACTTTCCTGGCTTGTTCGGGTCGCAAGAAATTAGATAGGCCATCAGTACATCAGGTGTGATCAATTTTTTATGATTTGCACCATAGCTTGTAGACTCTCTAACTTTCACAAAGACCAGAAAATTTCCACTAATTTGGGTTATTTTTACCAAAGATATGTAGCAGTATAAATTGTGGCCAAAATTTATGAAGAAAAATTAATAATTTGCAAAATTTTATCACAGAAACTAAGAAAAATGCGTTTTTTTTCAAAATTTTTGGTCTTTTTTCATTTATAGTGCAAAAAATAAAAAACCCAGAGGTGATCAAATACCACCAAAAGAAAGCTCTATTTGTATGAAAAAAAGGACAAAAAATTCATTTGGGTAAGTATTACATGACTGAGTAATTGTCATTCAAAGTGTGAGAGCGCTGAAAGCTGAAAATTGGTCTGGGCAGGAGGGGGGTTTAAGTGCCCAGTAGGCAAGTGGTTAAATGATTTTAGCAAATGGGTGCAATATAACAAAGAGTGAAAAATTTAAGGGGGTCTGAATACTTTCCGTCCCCACTTTATGTGTTAAACCAATTCAATATGCAATATCTATAAAGTGCTAGTGCATAATATAAACTCTATGCAACATACTATAAAGTTGCTGAGATAAGGTGCAGAAAAGATCAAAAAATGTGTAACGGTGAATATCCATATTAAAATAATAAACAAAAAATACCAAATATGCCAAATGAGTGAACAGTCTTTCCTTATGTGATTATCACAAAAAATGCAAAAAAGCAAACTTCACCAACATGTGAATTCTTCACCGCTTTGTCTCAATTGGACCCACCAGATGAATAATTGGATATATTAACTGGAGGAACACGCTCTCCACAAATGGTCATCAATCACAGTTTTTCTCTTGATTACAGCATATCATGGGAAAGACAAGAAAAAGGAAGGAGGCTTCCATAGTGTAAAAAATATTTCACAAGCTTGTTAAGAACTATTTGCATTCCACTAACATTTGAAGAGTGCCTGCCGACACTAGGGAGTAAACACGCTCAGCTATGTATAGCCGTTCACCTCCAGACCTGTCGTGGACTGCAAGTGTGAACTGGCAATCGCAATGTCCTCAGCGTCCTGGCCCTGCTCTACATCTGTTTTGTCGTGTGACGTCTTCAAGAAGCTGCTGATTTTTCTTGTGACTCACATGAGCAAGATGGGCCTTGAAAAGTATGGCCTTATCCACTAACGAAACCTTGTTTTTTATTAAAATATAAAGGTGATTTTGAGGCCTCAAGCCTCTTTGGCCCTTATCCTGGCCATACATTACACAGTGTTTTTCGTTCAGCCAGCGGGCTGAACAAAAAACTGAACCGTTTTCCCCAGGCACACATTTGAGGTGGATAGGGAAATCCTCTCCGCTGTGTCATTGTATTCTGACAGCAAGACTCCTCTGCTGTCAAAATACACTGATCAGTGCTGCATCTGATCACGCAAAAATACTTTATACTGGCAAACTCGTTCATGAAAAGTAATTTGATGACTGAGAAAAATTTGGCCAGTTCGTGCTAATCATAACATCAGCCTAAAATCTCTTTGTACAGCTTCCAAAGATTGCAAAGTGTATCTTGCCTGTAAGTTCTCTCAAGGGCAGTTCTGCATCTCTTTTCACCATTTCTAGATTAATTAAAATGTTATTTCTAGGCTTATGTCTTGAAGGATAGTAATTCTTAAATCCCAGTTAGGGCTCACTCAACTCATTCAGCTGTTACCCCTTGGGCTTTATAACATCAGGCTTCTGATTCTCAGATTTGCAAGACCGCCACCTGGTTTTCTGTTCACATGTTTGTTAGGTTTGCAATAAGGTCATTCAGAGAGCTCTGGTGATGCCAGCTTCGGCCATAATATGATTCAAGCTGCTATTTAAAGGAGCTCCAGTCTCCTTGGCAGCTTTTTCCAAAAAGCACCCTCGTGATTCTCTTTATTTGAACAATATAAATAGGATACTGTTATATGTGCATTTCTTCTTCTTACTTGTAAATATGACATTGATCACAGAATTACGGCTGACGGGCAGCTGCTAGTGTGGGCAACCGAAGCCTGCTCCTACTTGCTTCCAGGATTCAGTGCAGCTGGCCAGCATGCACCTCCCAATGTCGCGCCTGAGCATTAAGGACACAGCGCAGCACACTGTGTTGTTTACAGGTTGTGATAACAATGGCGGTGTCGGCAGATGTTCCTGCCCCATTGTTGTTATGGAAACCTGTCAATTAACAAAGACTCCTGGGATAGATGATATAGATATGCCAGGAGTCCTAGCGAATTGCCTCATGACGAAATCACCTAGGTGGCTGGGACCGGAAGTGCAGACTATATATATATATATATATATATATATATATATATATATATACTACCATTCAAAAGTTTGGGGTCACCCAAACAATTTTGTGTTTTCCATGAAAAGTCACACTTATTCACCACCATACGTTGTGAAATGAATAGAAAATAGAGTCAAGACATTGACAAGGTTAGAAATAATGATTTGTATTTGAAATAACATTGTTTTTACATCAAACTTTGCTTTCATCAAAGAATCCTCCTTTTGCAGCAATTACAGCATTGCACACCTTTGGCATTCTAGCTGTTAATTTATTGAGGTAAGCTGGAGAAATTGCACCCCACGCTTCTAGAAGCAGCTCCCACAAGTTGGATTGGTTGGATGGGCACTTCTGGCGTACCATACGGTCAAGCTGCTCCCACAACAGCTCAATGGGGTTCAGATCTGGTGACTGTGCTGGCCACTCCATTACCAATAGAATACCAGCTGCCTGCTTCTGCTGTAAATAGTTCTTGCACAATTTGGAGGTGTGTTTAGGGTCATTGTCCTGTTGTAGGATGAAATTGGCTCCAATCAAGCGCTGTCCACTGGGTATGGCATGGCGTTGCAAAATGGAGTGATAGCCTTCCTTATTCAGAATCCCTTTTACCCTGTACAAAGCTCCCACCTTACCAGCACCAAAGCAACCCCAGACCATCACATTACCTCCACCATGCTTAACAGATGGCGTCAGGCATTCTTCCAGCATCTTTTCATTTGTTCTGCGTCTCACAAACGTTCTTCTTTGTGATCCAAACACCTCAAACTTGGATTCATCCGTCCACAACACTTTTTTCCAGTCTTCCTCTGTCCAATGTCTGTGTTCTTTTGCCCATCTTAATCTTTTTCTTTTATTGGCCAGTCTCAGATATGGCTTTTTCTTTGCCAATCTTCCCTGAAGCCCAAAATCCCGCAGCCGCCTCTTCACTGTAGATGTTGACACTGGTGTTTTGCGGGTATTATTTAATGAAGATGCCAGTTGGGGACCTGTGAGGCGTCTGTTTCTCAAACTAGAGACTCTAATGTGCTTATCTTCTTGCTTAGTTGTGCAACGCGGCCTCCCACTTCTTTTTCTACTCTGGTTAGAGCCTGTTTGTGCTGTCCTCTGAAGGGAGTAGTACACACCGTTGTAGGAAATCTTCAATTTCTTTGCAATTTCTCGCATGGAATAGCCTTCATTTCTAAGAACAAGAATAGACTGTCGAGTTTCAGATGAAAGTTCTCTTTTTCTGGCCATTTTGAGCGTTTAATTGACCCCACAAATGTGATGCTCCAGAAACTCAATCTGCTCACAGGAAGGTCAGTTTTGTAGCTTCTGGAAGGAGCTAGACTGTTTTTAGATGTGTGAACATGATTGCACAAGGGTTTGCTAATCATCAATTAGCCTTCTGAGCCAATGAGCAAACACATTGTACCATTAGAACACTGGAGTGATAGTTGCTAGAAATGGGCCTCTATAAACCTATGTAGATATTGCACCAAAAACTAGACATTTGCAGTTAGAATAGTCATTTACCACATTAGCAATGTATAGAGTATATTTGTTTAAAGTTAGGACTAGTTTAAAGTTAGCTTCATTTAAAAGTACAGTGTTTTTCCTTCAAAAATAAGGACATTTCAATGTGACCCCAAACTTTTGAACGGTAGTGTATATATATATATATATATAAATTAGGTATTTTGTTGCCCAACCCTCAGTTGTATTACTTGGGGACTTCCCATAGTCCAGATTAACTACTTCAGCTCCGGAAGGTTTTACCCTCTTCATGACCAGGCTGTTTTTTGCTATTCAGTGCTGCGTTATTTTAACTGACAATTGCATGGTCATGCAGTGCTGTACCTAAAATTTGTATAGTTTGTTTTCACACAAACAGAGCTTTCTTTTGGTAGTATTTTTTATTAAATAAACAAGAATAAAACATAAATTTTAAATAGAAAAATAGATATTTTTTACTCCCTGCTATAAAACATATCCCATAAAAAAAATTACCCGTATTTATCGGCGTATAACACGCGCCGGCGTATAACACGCACCCAAGTTTAGGAGGGAATTTTAAGGAAAAAAATGCAGCCTTATCAGTGTCCATCTGCAGCCGTGTCAGTGTCATTTGCAGCCTTGTTGTGTCATTTGCAGCCTTGTTGTGTCATTTGCAGCCTTGTTGTGTCATCTGTAGCCTTTCAGTGTCATCTGCAGCCTTGTATTGTCATTTGCAGCCTTTCAGTGTCATTTGCAGCCTTGTTGTGTCATCTGCAGCCTTGTGTCATCTGCAGCCTTGTTGTGTCATTTGCAGCCTTGCCCAGTGACACTGCAGACTTGTCAGTGTCACTGCAGTTTTTAAATATGGCACCGCCAAGAGACACAGAGCTGGTCCTGTGTCTCTCGGCGGCTCTCGGCTGCTTTCGGCTCCTCTCATAGTCCTGTGGGCGGAGCCGAGCGCCGCCGACATTCATAGATAGCCGAGTGTACTTGGCTAGGTTCGGCTAGCTCCGCTCACAGTCACGCCCAGTCCCTGTGTTATGTCCATCTTAGGGCGGGACTGGGCGTGACTGTGAGCGGAGCTAGCCGAACCTAGCCGAGTACACTCGGCTATGTATGAATGTCGGCGGCACTTGCTAATCCACTCACAGTCAGCGGGGGATCGGCGTATAACACGCACCCGAGATTTTCCCCTGATTTTAAGGGGAAAAAAGTGCGTGTTATACGCCAATAAGTACGGTAAATCTCTTAATACTTTTTATAATATAAATATAATTTATAACTTAAAATATAATTTTCTACATGTCTTTGGTAAAAAAAAATCACAATAAGTTTACAGTGCCTTGCAAAAGTCCCCCCCCCTCGACCTTGGCTTTTTACCTATTTTGTTACATTACAGCCATTAGTTCAATGTTTTTCTAATCTTAATTTTATGTGATGAATCAGAACACAATAGTCTAAGTTGGTGAAGTAAATTTGGAAAAATATATACATAAAACTATTTTTCAGAAATAAAAAACTGATAATTGGCATGTGTGTATGTATTCACCCCCTTTTGGTATGAAGCCCATAAAAAGCTCTGGTGCAACCAATTAACTTCAGAAGTCACATAATTTGTGAAATGATGTCCACCTGTGTGCAATCTAAGTGTCACATGATCTGTCATTACATATACACACTTTTTTGAAAGGCCCCAGAGGCTGCAACACCTAATCAAGAGGCACCACTAACCAAACACTGCCATGAAGACCAAGGAACTCTCCAAACAAGTAAGGGACAATGTTGAGAAGTACATGTCAGGGTTAGGTTATAAAAAAAAATTCAAATCTTTGACGATCCCTAGGAGCACCATCAAATCTATCATAACCAAATGGAAAGAACATGTAAGAAAGAACAGCAAACCTGTCAAGAGACGGCCACACATCAAAACTCACGGACCGGGCAAGGAGGGCATTAATCAGAGAGGCAACACAGAGACCCAAGGTAACCCTGGAGGAGCTGCAGAGTTCCACAGCAGAGACTGGAGTATCTGTACATAGGACGACAATAGGCCGTACGCTCCATAGAGTTGAGCTTTATGGCAGAGTGTCCAGAAGAAAGCCATTACTTTTAGCAAAAAAGAAAATGGCACGTTTTGAGTTTGCGAAAAGGCATGTGGGAGACTCCCAAAATGTATGGAGGAAGGTGCTCTGGTCTAATAAAAGAGAATAAAATTTAACTTTTTGACAATCAAAGAAAGCGCTTTGTCTGGTGCAAACCCAACACATCACATCGCCCAAAGAACACCATCCCCACAGTGAAATATGTTGGTCACAGCATCATGCTGTTGGGATGTTTTTCAGCAGTCGGGACAGGGAAACTGGTCAGAGTTGAGGGAAAGATGGATGGTGCTAAATATAGGGATATTCTTGAGCAAAACCTGTACCACTCTGTGTGTGATTTGAGGCTAGGACGTAGGTTCACCTTCTAGCAGGACAATGACCCCAAACACACTGCTAAAGCAACACTTGAGTGGTTTAACACTTGAGGGTGGCTCTACAAAGTATTGACTTTAGGGGGTGAACAGTTATGCACACTGACTTTCTTTATCATACATCACGGGACACAGAGCCACAGTAATTACTGTATGGATTATATGGCCCCTTCAGGTGATGGACACTGGCACACCCTAGACAGGAAGCTCAATTCCCCATATAACTCCTCCCCTTACCGGGAGTACCTCAGTTTTTTTGCCAGTGTCTTAGGTGTTGGTCATGAGTAAAGATGTGCTGTGCTGATCTCCACTGGGAAAATCCTTGCTGGGGCAAGCCATGCAACTGGATCCATTCAAAGTGTCTTTTCAAAGGCCGAATTGAATGGTACCCGGGCCTCGTGGCAGAAGAGAGGAGGTCTTGCCTGTAACGCTTCTCTTTTTAGAGAGCTGGACCTCGGGATCCAGTGCTTGGTTTTTTCAGCCATATTTCCTGGCGGGGTGCTTTACAGGTCCGGGGTGTGGATCCCCCGATAAAAAGGAGCCCCGGTCCCTGAAGGTTTTTTAATGGAGTCCACCGTGAGTGGTGAAGATTGGGTCTGTCTGGTTTTACCACAGAACCCTGCAGCTGGATAAGGTAAGGGAGATTCCTAAGGAATTTTTCTAGTTCTTGTGGGCTTTCTCCTTTAAATAAATGTTGTCATGCCTAAAGTCACCACCGGGGGGCTGTCAAGAGCACATACCTGATTCCATGCTTGTCAGTCCGCTCTGTGTCCATACAAGCTGCACGCTTCCTCCAGCCCAAGCCACAGGTAAGACGTTTCAAATGTCCCAAGAAAAAAAATAAAAATAAAACTGCGCTAAGAAATAAATAATAAAAATATAGCATAAACTGTGACTGTAGAAGCAGCAATTCAAAATATATGACACACATACACCAAAAAAATAGAAAAACTTGAATCGCGCTAAAAATGCCCTAAAATTGATAAATATCTAATGAAACCTCGTAAGGTAATGGGGTACACAGAGTCCCATCAGTATCTCAGATCATCATAGGGGCCATGATGGTCTGAGATACAGCCGGAGCCTAGCGGTTCAACGCGGGATTTCCACTTACCAACACAGCTGATATGCCTTCTATGATCCTCTGTAATGGGGGATCATATGTGTCTGGTAAGAAGTAACCCCTTCTATACTGGTGGTAGATCACGAATATTTCTTTGCTATCCAGCAGCTGAAGATTCTTTATGTGGACTTTGACACTGTTCCTGTTGTTTTGCACGGGTGGACTTTTTTCACATAATTTTGAGAGACTTTTTGTACTGAATTTGGTTTTAATTATTGACCATTGCGATTTCATTCACATACTTTCTACATTCATATGCTTGGAATTTTGTTTACATTACACTACCGGTATTCTTGCAGCACTTGATTTACATCACTTGTGCACTAATGGGACTCTGTGTATCCCATTAACCTTACGAGGTTTCATTAGATATTTATCAATTTTTAGGGCATTTTTAGCGCGATTCAAGTTTTTCTATTTTCTGTTTCAAATGTCCCCCCACCTGGACAGAGGTACCTCTTCTCTCCAGGAGGCAGAAGGAGCATGGGCCAGTCTGTGGTATGCCACGCCGCTCCTGCCGCCATTACAGCGGTTCTCCGTCTTTCAGCTCTCCTCCTCTCCTCCACCCCAGCCCCCCTCCACATGCGATCCGGTCGGATTGGAGCCTGCTCGCGCGGGAAAACAATCTTTTTTGAAAAAAGTGGGGGGGGTGGGGCTTAGCGCTGCGTTGACGTGCCTCAGACGTTCACAAACGCGGGGCTGTGTCTGCTATAGTGTGCACCTTTTTTCAGATGCATTCAGCTGACGGAGGGACACAGAGCAGACGGGGGTATGTGAGTGTTGGTGACACAGGCATTCCCAGGGCACATTTATTTATTTTGCATCAGGCTGAGCATTAATATAGCAGCAGTTGCTGGACTATTTGCTCAGCAGTGGGTGCATTTTTTTGGCAGTACCTCTGCATTTGTGCTTGGCAGTATGACCAGAGGGAGAGGTACAAATACCTTAAAAAAGCACAAAGGGGTCGCCCTCAGGCTCTAAGGACCCTCCCTCTGCAACACCATCCCCCCCTGAAAGGCCTAGGGAGGCTGGTCAGAGTGAGCCATCGGGGCCATCAGGGGTTGCAATTGCTTCCGACAGTTCAGCCCCTGTCTATATTACTGAGGAGGTTTTTTCCTCAGCCATGATTGGATTGGAGGAAAGATTAACTGCTTTAATCGCATCTTCAAAGAGTGGAAGAAAACGCATTAGGTCCCATTCTACTACCCAGGATCCTCAAACAGAGGAACAGTGGGAGAGGGAAGATGAATCCCCCTCAGGGGACCGTGAAGAGACTGATGACTCCTCTTCCGAGGGATCAAGTGGGTAAGGACCTTCTTCAGCTTCACAAGCTGAGAAATTGCTGGTGCATTCTCTTACTGAAATGGTCCGCTCCTCATTTAAGCTACCCTTGAGTCAGTTGAAAAGCCCACTTCTTGTTTGGGCTCACTAAAACCTCCTCAGGCTTTGCGTGCCTTTCCTGTCCATTAATTGCTGGAAAAGCTTATGTATTCTGAGTGGGATCACCCAGATAAGCATTTTTCCCCCCTAAGAAGTTTTCAACACTTTATCCTATGGAGGAAAAATTTACTAAGATGCGGAGTATACCAGCGATTGACGATATATCCTCTGTGAATAAAAGTTTGACTTGTCTGGTTGACAATGCGCAAATGCTTAGGGATCCAACTGATAAAAAATTTGAATTCCTGTTAAAAAACATTTCTCCTTGGCAGGTTCAGTGGCTCAACCTGCAGTGGTGGCAATTGGGGTATGTCAGTCCTTGAGAGACCATTTGGAACAGATGCTCAAGGTTTTCCCCGAACAGCAGCCAAGGGTTTAGCAGAGCTGCCAGCAGCTTTGTATTTTGCAATTTACGCAATCAGAGATTCTATTCTTCAAACCTCTCACCTTACGCTTGGGTTGGTACATATGTATAGAATCCTATGGTTGAAAAGTTGGTCAGCTGAAGCGGCATGCAAAAAGCTCCTGGCTGGTTTTTCTTTCCGCGGTGAAAAGCTGTTTGGGGATGATTTTGACAAATATATCCAAAAGATATCAAGTAGGAAAAGTACCCTTTTGCCAGTTAAGAAAATAAGTAAACGTCCCTCATTTAAAGACAGTGACATTTTGAGGCAGATGGGTGGTCTCCACAATAGCTCTAGGTTACAAACTAGTGTTCAGAGAATTTCCAGCTCCTCGTTTCCTCAGGTCAAATGTCCTCAAAGAGCCAGAGAAAAAGAAGTCTCTCTTTCAAGCTGACCGACCGACAAAAAGTGATCATGGTGGTCCCCACGGAAGAGCAGGGGTTGGGGTTTTATTCTTTTATTCAAACCTTTTCACGGTGCCAAAGCCAAATGGAGATGTCAGACCCATTCTAGATCTCAAATATCTAAACCGGTGTCTGAATATCCGCTCTTTTCGCATGGATCCGTAGTCTCCATCCTACAAGGAGGAGAACTTTGACATCAAGGATGCATACCTGCATGTACCTATTTTCCCCGCTCACCAGAAATATCTGCGTTTCGAAGTAGAAAAACGTAATTTTCAGTTTGTAGCCCTGCCTTTCGGTCTAGCTACTGCACCTCGGGTGTTTACAAAACTTCTGGCCCTTCCTCTGGCCAGATTAAGGACTTAAGGTATAATGATAATAGCATACCTAGATGACCTGCTCTTGATAGACCGGTCAGTAGCTCACTTGAACCTAAGCATGGTCACCACAGTCAACTACCTGGAATACCTAGGTTGGGTCCTCTACCTAGAGAAATCTTCTTTAAAGCCAGTAAGAAGATTAGAGTACTTGGGTCTGGGTAAAGATACAGCCCAGAAGAGGGTATTTTTACCCCAGGCAAAGATCAGCGCTATAAAGGAGATGGTTCAGGTGGTCAGGGAGAAGAAGGGTCCTTCTATTCGCCTTTGTATGAGGTTGTTGGGGAAGATGGTGGCTTCATTCAAAGCAGTTCCATATGCTCAGTTTCATTTGAGACTGCTGAAAAGCAGTATCCTGTCTCCCTGGAACAAGAAGGTCCAAGCACTAGATTTTCCAATGCGCTTGTCACCAAAAGTGCGCCAGAGCCTCAGTTGGTGAAGGATATCCGAGAATCTGCAGAAGGGGAAATCCTTCTTACCAGTTACCTGGAAGGTGGTAACAACAGATGCCAGCCTTTCAGGTTGGGGAGCAGTCCTGGAAGAGGCATCTGTCCAAGGGAAATGGTCCAAAACCGAAAGGACCTTGCCCATCAACATTCTAGAGATTCAGGCAGCGTACCTAGTCCTAAAGGCTTGGACATTCAGGTTGCGGAATTCTCCCGTCAGGATTCAATCTGACAATGCCACAGCAGTGGCTTATATCAATCATCAAGGGGGCACCAGAAGTCAGGCAGCCCAGGTAGAGGTAAACCATATCCTAACCTGGGCAGAAAAGCATGTGCCGTGCATATCGGCAATCTTCATTCCAGCGGTAGAGAACTGGCAGGCGGACTACTTAAGTCGCCAGCAGTTGTTCCCGGGGAAATGGTCCCTTCACCCCAACATCTTCCTGGCTATATGCCAAAGATGGGGGATTCCGGACGTAGATCTGTTTGCATCCAGGTTCAACAACATAGTTGACAACTTTGTGTCAAGAACAAGGGATCCACTCGCATGCAGAACAGATGCATTGTTGACCCCGTGGGATCAGTTCTCACTGATTTATGCATTCCCTCCTATTCTGCTGCTACCTCGACTTCTTCGCAGGATCAAGTGGGAAAGGAAGTCGGTAGTTCTTGTGGCCCAGAAGATCTTGGTATGCAGAAATAGTAAAGATGGCAGTAGGGGCCCCATGGACCCTACCACCACGTCCAGACCTGCTATCGAAGGGACCAGTGTTCCATCCTACTTTACAAATGCTAAATGTAATGGTTTGGCTATTGAAACCCACATTCTGAAGAATCGTGGGCTTTCAGGCTCAGTGATATCTACCTTAATTAATGCAAGGAAGCCAGCTTCCAGAGTCATTTATTATAGAGTCTGGAAGGTTTCCTGTGAATCTAGGGGTTGGCATCCCAGAAAGTATGTCATAGGTAGAATTCTTGCCTTTCTGCAAATGTGGTTAGAGATGAAGCTGGGCTTGAGTACCATCAAGGGCCAGGTCTCAGCCTTATCGGTATTGTTTCAACGTCCGCTTGCTTCGCATTCGTTGGTCCGAAGCTTTATACAGGGGGTAATGTGGCTTAATCCACCGGTTAGAGCACCCCTGAACCCCGTGGGACTTGAATTTAGTTCTGTGGGCATTACAGAAACAGCCTTTTGACCCGATACAACATATTCCGTTGGTCCTTTTGACAAGGAAGCTAGTTTTTCTGGTAGCCATTTCTTCTGCAAGAAGGGTATCAGAATTGGCGGCTCTTTCTTGTAAAGAGCCATATTTAATCATTCACAAGGATAGAGTAGTATTGCGTCCTCATCCTAGCTTTCTGCCAAAGGTGGTTTCAGGTTTTCATCTAAACCAGGATATTGTTCTACCTTCATTTTTTCCAGAACCCTGTTCTACGGAAGAAAAGTCACTACATTGTTTGGATGTAGTGAGAGCAGTCAAAATCTATTTGAAGGCGACTGCTCAGATTCTGAAAACAGATGTTTTGTTTGTGTTGCCTGAAGGTCCTAGAAAAGGACAGGCAGCGTCAAAATCTACTATTGCCTAATGGATTTGGCAAGTAATTATTCAAGCTTATGGTTTGTAGACATGTGCATTCGTTTTTGTCCGAATGCATTTTCGTCCGAACTTCAGGTATTTTCGTTATCGTTTTAACAAACGATAACGAAAGCGCAGAATACGAAAACCGAAAGATCCGACATAAACAAATGCTTTATTTTCGTTTTCGTTGCGACAACAGTTCGATATAGATAGGAGATTCGACATGACACTGACAATAACAATCTGTGTCTATCGAACCTGTGGTCGAATGTGCCTAACCTTAAATCTATAAGTCCAAGATTATTCTACATAGAGAGAAAAGATTTGACATAGAGAGAAAAGAGTCGACATAGAGAGAAAAGATCACTGCTGGAATTGGGTGGGGGAAGTAAAATAAAAATAAATGATGATGATGAATGTTAATGGCCGATCGTAACCAAAGAGGAGGGGCAGTAAAATAGCTAGAACTAATTACACACGTACAGCCAACTTACTTTCACTTACGATTTGCTAGCAGAGAGAGACACACACACTGAATCATTTCAGAAGACAGTCAATTTTATCTGGTCCGTTTGTCAGAGAACCTGAATTTTTTAGCAATTAAGCATAAGCACAGCAGCAGAACAATAGTGAAGCAAGCTACAGTTCAACTTAACTTTTACATAATAATCTGGTGCTATTGTGTTAGTGTTGTGAACTTGATAGTGATACTAGTGTTGCTAGTGTTGTGATAGCCTCAGAGGCTGCCCATGTTGTGGGGGGGGATTTATTATTATAGATTCTATATTATAATGTCATATCAATATCTGACACAACGTCGGATGCTGCGCCTGCCATTGCACTTGGGGATTGAGAAACGAATGTGAAAGTTGGCTGACTGTTGGGGTAGAGTAGAACATTCAACATGGACGAAGATTCAACAAAGCTATGAAAAACATACAAACGTTGAATATTTGGCTTATGGTGTCTGTCGAAAGTTCTAAGAAGATTCGACGGAGCAGCTAAACTGTACGACGCTGCAATCGTACATTTCCGGTCAAATGCATCCACCCATAGGCTATAGAAAAATTCTAATGTTGGTTGACTAGTAAAATAATTAATAAATATAATTATTACTAGTCATGCAACATTAGAATTCTACTACAGCTAGCTTGTAGGCGGAAAATTCGACCGGAAATGTACGATTGCGGCGTCGTACAGTTTAGCTACTCCGTCGAATCTTCTTTGAACATTCGACAGATACCATAAGCCCTCAATGACAGATTCGACCTTAATTAATTTGGATTTTCGGACGAATGCAATTTTTAACGGAAAACAAAATAAATAAAAATGAATTTCGGGAGTAACTAAATAAATTTATTTTTCGGACGAAAGCAAAATTCTGAAACAAAATATTTCAGTGTGCACATGTCTAATGGTTTTAAGAGGAAAGTTCCACCTTTTCAAATCAAAGCACACTCCACCAGGGCTGTTAGTGCTTTATGGGCAATGCATCACCAAGCCTTCTTGGCTCAAATCTGCAAGGCCGCAACCTGGTCTTCAGTCCATACATTCACCAGATTCTATCAGGTGTACGTAAGAAGGCATGAGGATATCGCTTTTGGGCGCAGTGTGCTGCAGGCAGCAGTATAAGTCCTCAGTTCTGATTGCACCCTACTTTTTTTGTTTGTGTCTCCCTCCCCTCAGATAGCATTGCTCTGGGACATCCCATACAGTAATTACTGTGGCTGTCCTGTAATGTATGATAAAGAAAATAGGATTTTTTATAACAGCTTACCTGTAAAATCCTTTTCTTGGAGTACATCAAGGGACACAGAGGTCCCTCCCCTCTTTCTGGTTACTCGTGTATTGCTTTGCTACAAAACTGAGGTACTCCCGGGAAGGGGAGGGGTTATATGGGGAATTGAACTTCCTGTCTAGGGTGTGCCAGTGTTCATCACCTGAAGGTGCCATATAACCCATACAGTAATTACTGTGGCTCTGTGTCCCGTGATGCACTCCAAGAAAAGGATTTTACAGGTAAGCTGTTAAAAAAATCCTATTTTTTCTGTTATTTTGTCCTATTTGTTGTTTGCTTCACAATAAAAAAAAAACATCTTCAAAGTTGTGGGCATGTTCTGTAAATTAAATGATGCAAATCCTCAAACATTCCATGTTAATTCCAGGTTGTGAGGCAACAAAACACGAAAAATGCCAAGGGTGGGTTGAATACTTTTGCAAGGCACTGTATATGGATTGGTTTGCGTGAAAGTTATAGTGCCCAAAAATGGGCTATATACTGGAGTTTTTTATACTAGTAATGGCGGCAATCAACAGCTTATAATGGGACTGTGATAGTGCGGCGGAAAATCTGACACTAAATGATGCTGGGGGAACTAACTAACTGCCACTGACATCACCATTGCCATTATTACAGTGATCAGTGCTAATAATATGTACTGTCACTGTACTAATGACACTGGACACGAAGGGGTTAACATCTAGAGCGATCAAGGGGTTAAATATATGCCTAACAAGTGTTTGTGTGTGTACTGTCTGCTGATTTTACTGGGGATCTATCTAAAAAAAGCAACCAGATCCCCTGTCACTGAACACAGCTCTGTGCTGTTTAGACTCACAGAGCTGTGTTTGGGGACGATTGGAGCCGATACCCAGTGATCGGCATGTGCTGTGACGAACCACAGCACAGCCGGGCCGGCTGGCGCACGCCACCTACTTAGAAAGCAGGATCACGTATATATACCTGATTTTGCGCAGCTGGCCCACACTGTAGTACTGAAGCTAGGTTGTTAAAGCTAAGGGAAGTGGTTAACGGAAGTTTGTGGCCTGTACTTTACGAATAAGAAATATGGATTTTTGACATACTGTACTTGTAAAATCTTTTTCTTGGTGTAGCGTACAAGACACAGGCCACTCTCCTCTCTGTCCTGGAATTTTCCTTTTATTACTTCCTAAAAGCTGTGGATTGCTGGGAGTGGGAGTTTTTTATGTGTCAGGGCCTGTACTTGAATCTGGGACCTCTGCTGTGTCTGGTAATCGCTTTTTTCGCTGAGCTACCTGAGATGCTTGACAACATCCTATCTGATGAATTGGACAACCCTGCCTTGTGCCTTGACCTTTGCTGAACCTTGAACTCTTTGCTCTTCCATAAACTTCCTGATTTAAAGGGGTTGTAAACCCTTGTGTTTCTTCACCTTGATGCATCCTATGCTTTAAGGTGAAAAAACATCTTCTAGTGACGCGCCCCCGAGTCCCCCCCCCGTTTTACTCACCTGAGCCCTGGAATTTCCCATGGCAGAGACGCGTTCTTTCTCTGCCCGGGGTTCTCAGCTCTTGCTTGGATAGATTGATAGCAGTACAGCCATTGGCTCCCGCTGCTGTCAATCAAATCCATTCAAAATCCAAATGACGCAGCGTCGGGGGAGTGAGTCTGGCATTTTGTGTGTATTGACGCAAATGCTGGACTCGGGGGTGCGCCCACAAGTTAACCCCCCAGGAGAGCGATTCTCCCAGGGAGTTATACAATGTGGGGAGGAGCTACCAGCGCCGCCAGGGGACCCCAGAAGAGGATGATCCGGGCCACACTGCAAAACGAACTGCACAGTGGAGGTAAGTATAACATGTTTGTTATTTAAAAAAAAAAAACGTGAAGTTTTACAATAATTTTAAGCCATGTCTCTGCACTTCCTGTTTGCCAGAATATTGTGCTCTCTCCAGCCCATATCTTGCTCTTGTCTTCCCTGCTGCCATCCATATTTTTGCTACAACTAGTTACGGACCTTTGGCTTGTTTCTCGACTACACTTCTGCCTGATCCCAACCTGCAACCACTTGTTACCAATCCTTGGCTTGTTTATTGACTACACTTCTGTTTGAGCCCTACCTGCTATATCTGCTACTGGACCCCAGTTTGCTCACCTCCTGGTGGGGCGATCCTGAGGATCTCAACCTGGTACTAACACACAGCAAAACCCATCTCCACCATCACAAGCTCTGGTGAACACCGGTTAGTACTTATACTGCGTACACACAATCGGAATTTCCATCTGAAAAAACTTGGATGGTTTTTCCGACGGAATTCCGGTCAGGCTTGCCTACACATGGTCACACCAAATTCCGACCGTCAAGAACGAGGTGACATACAAGATGTACGATGGGACTAGAAAACGGAAGATCAATAGCCAGTGCGCCACCCTTTGGGCTCCTTCTGCTAATCTCGTGTTAGTAGAAGTTTGGTGAGAGATGATTCACGCTTTTCAGCTTTCGTGCTTTTCAGTCCGTTACTGCTTTTCAGTTTGTCCTCGTGGGTTTGTATCTGGTTTTCAGTGCGTGTAGTCAGTTCGTATCTGTTTTTCAGTGTGTTCTTGTATGCTCGTTTTTGCAGCTTTTCACAGGCACAGGATTGTTTTTCAGCTCACTCTTTACAGGCCTTTCTGTTCTACAGTGCGTTCTGTTAGTTCGTTCTGACCAGCCGAACGTTTTGAAGCCATGTTGCGGGTACGTGCTTGTCGTATGGGGGCTTGGTGTTGGGGTTCTTGCTTTGACCCAAGCCCAGTCCATGAACAGGGTGGGGAGGAGTTCATGGACCAAGAACCCAAGCCCAGTCCATGAACAGGGTGGGGAGGAGTTCATGAACCAAGAATTGGTTGCTCCAGCATGACCAATTCTCTAATATGCCTTTGCTCTGTGAGATCCAGGAGATTAACCCTGATGATTTCAGGAATTTTCTCCGGATGAGGGACCCCATTTTTCACCGTCTGTTGGCTTTGCTGTCCCTTTATATTATGAAGCAGGACACCTGCATGCGGCAAGCCATCACTCCAGGGCAGAGGCTAGTTTCCACGTTGCAGTACTTGGCGACAGGGAGAAGTCTACAGGACCTCAAGTTCTCTACTGGCATCTCCCCCCTGGCTCTGGGCATCATAAATCCAGAGACCTGTTCTGCCATCATTCAGGTCCTGCAGAAGGCAGGGCTGGACTGGGACAAAAATTTGACCCTGGACTTCATCCAGACCGGCCCACTTTAATTTTGCAAACACACACAAAAACAGTATATAAACTATACGCAATTGCGCAAAAAAATAAGTAAAAACATTCCACTGTATATATAAACAGCTTTTTTTTATTATTTAGAGAAAAAAATGCATTCCAACATTACAGATGCCTTTAGAATGAAATGTGTAAGTTACACATTTATACATTTCAATGGCAGTCCGTTCAATGGCAGGTGTCATAAATAAGGAATACAGTTATAAATGACAACTTATGTTTGAATATAATATTAACAAGAAACAGTTCAAACAATAACTTGTGGGAATCACAAACATAAAAAGACAGGGAAAAATCCACTCTAACATACAATGCAAATTACCAAGGCAGTATAAACGGCTAACCATATAAAAAGGTCCAAAATCACTGTTAGGGCCTATAGAAGAAGCTTAGAAAACAATTCACTTTTCTCTGCAACTTTGTCAATGATCACTTCAGAGTCAAGAGAGCAGAGGATGTCCTTTTCTGCTGACATCAACATAAAAGCTTCCAGATGCTCTTGTGACAGCTTGGTTCTGAGTCTGCTTTTGATGAACTTGAGTGTTGAAAATGTACGTTCACAAGCAACCTGAGTGATGGACAGGGTGAGTAGGAACTGGTTTGCAAGAGGTGGTAGGCATTTGACATTAGATTAAACCTCCTTGAATCTGGTAGCAACACAGCGGGCATTCTTTACATGAGGAACACTTCTTACACTGGATTTCAACCTGCTCATCTTCACTCTCATTCTCCAATGTTTTTACCTTGTATTCGTCTAGTGGAGACATTTTTAATCTTTCCCACTGAAGAGCAAAACTGCTTAATTCACACTGTAGATTCTCAGCACTTGCTTCACTGTCAAACTTCGACAGACATTTGCTAAGTTCTTGGAACATCAGTGGTGAAAGAGACGAGGACTTTAACCGAGTGAAGTTTCTTGGGTCCAGAAATGCAAGGTCAGCATAGAGTGTGCCATGACTAAGGAACCTTCTGTGCAATGTCTCTGTAGCTGTGTGCATTATTTGATTGTGTACTGTGACTTCATAAGCCTTTTCTGGACTTGTGATTGTTTCAGCATGAGCAATCTCTCCAGGCATGCTTTTCTTCTTCCTTTTTCTTTGTGATGGCAATGTGGACTGAACTTCCAGTTCTATCTCTTTGTCCTGCTCCTGCAATTTTTCATTTGCCCACAGAACAAATTTCTCTGTAGCTGCCCTAACTGAGGCAAAATCTCTTGACATATTTTTAAGACTTTCATGTGTTGCCATAACCATTCTATGAGCAGACAGTATATCCATCCCCTGTGTTTGAAGGTATTTGGACAGTGGTGAAGTCTTCTCAAATATTCTGAGTAAGGTTTGTGCCGTCAGTATCATCTCATACTTCAGCAGAGCTTCAACAAATTCTCGTGCTTGAATGCCAGCAGTTGTTTTTAAGGTAATATCTTCTTGTATTTCTGTCAATGCAAGAATGACATCCACATAGAGACAATTGTCTGGATTTGCAAATGATCCAAACACTTTCCTGAGAGCGTTATCCTTGGCCCACCACCGTGTCTCTCCAATTAGTGAGAGTCATCTCTGGTGCTTGTCTTGGCTCTCACTTTCCCACACATTCATCCTATTATATGACTCATGAAAGAACACTGCGATGTCATTAAGAACTGCAAAAAGTCATCCATATTGAATTACTGTTTGGGTTGTGTCAGCCAAAACTAGGTTAAGAACATGGGCATAGCACAAAACATGCACTTGATTTGGTGAAAATTTGGACATGTGAGTAGAAAAGCCTTTGTAGCAGCCTTGCATGTTAGAGGCACCATCTGTAGCATGTCCAATGCACTTGCTCAAGTCCAAATTGATCTTTTCCGCAAGCTCAGAAACAATATCCACAAAATATTGTGTCTGTAACATATCGCAAAACAATAGAACACTGGTCTTGTGAGGTGATGTCTTGTGTGGTGTCAATCTGCACAGAGATCATTACGGCATTCTTTATGTCTCTAACAATGGTCTCCTGAATAAGGTGCTGAATGGTGTCAATGACAGAATTGATGGTTCTTGCAGACAGTAACGTAACCAGGTAACCTCTGCCTTTTGCCCCAGTCTGATGTAGCTTCTTAGATTTTTCAATACATTCTTTTAAATTCTCTTTCAGACAGACATCATACTTGCTTAATAGGAGTATAGTCTCTAAGAAGTTACCATGATCAATATTGCTGTCATCAAGCATGTATGCAGCCTCATTCTCTGACCTATAGCTAAGTCCTCTTTTGCCAATCAATTTTACAACATCAACTACACGCTCCAGTATTTGTCTCCTCTTTCTGATTTGTTCTCTGTGTGAGGACAGCTGACTTCCACTAAGTAAATGTTATACGTCAGATTTAGAGGCATTTAAGAAGTATGCTTCTGCACAGGTTTTGTGTGCCATGCTCTTTTCATGTTCCTCTATGCGCTGATGCACATGTTTCCAGTCTGTCATACCACTTATGAATGGAGATTTGTCAGCTAACTTGGCAAATGCTATGCAGACAGAGCAATGTAATGCATGGCGTTCTTGGCAGTAAGTAAGCCACCGTCTATTAGTGCTATTCTTGCACCAGAACACTCTCTGTACCAATGGATTTCTTGATGTTTGTTGCGGATGATAATTAAAAAATATTTTCAAGTTTTCCTGGTGGGGATGAATTTAATAATCAATGTTTTCCTCTGTGAATTCACTTTCCTCTGTGAATTCCCTTTGTGTATGCTGCCATTTCTACACTCTCTGCTTGGTTTACATCTCCTCTGTCATCTACTCTCTCGTGCGTTATGTCTTCTCCTCTCTCTAATCCTCTGTCTTTTTTCACACCTTCTCTATCTTGTCTACACCCATGTTCCTGCTCATCTCCTCTATCGTCTTCACATTCATCGCCTGCCTCATGCTCTCTCTCCTCTCCATTCTCCTCTATTGTGGACCCAGCCTGAGAATGGACATATAGTAAGTCACAACTGTAGGCATAATATGTTCCAAAAAGTCCACAAATCTTTATGTTTAAAAAGGAATAAAAAATTAATGTCTGACTTACCACAGCAGTCAGGCCTGCGCTGCTCTCAGCTTTTGCTGGCGTTCCAGCAAATAATACATCTAGTTTTACACATTTAGTGGCATCTGCCTCAAGTGCTTGCTTTTTTTTTCCTCTTAACTTCTCAGCTCCTCCTTTACGTTTAGTCTTGTGTTTTAACATGTTTGTTGTTGCACGTCACACCTAATGGGTTTAGTTAAAGTGTAATACATTATTTAAACATTTCTCTAGAATTTCAAAACTGCTTATATACTTCTGGAGTAAACTTCTATTAATCTTATGTTATTATCTATGGTATTAAGGTTTGAACATGCAATACAGACACATAAATACCTGTCATGAATTGGCAAAAGAATTGCAAAATCTAGGACAGGGCAACTGATCTGGAATAGATTGTTGCATTGCAGATTTTTGCATCTGCATTTTCCAAATACAGCAATATGCCATTTGTAAAGTTTTCTTGGAAAAGTTTAATAGTGATTTTAACTTTGTGTATTTTATTATTTTGCAGTTTGGGAATGGAAATAGTGATGGATATCAGTGCACATTGGGAAGAGATAGATAGGAATTAGGATGGATATAGATGGGATTAGGGGCTCCTCTGCTAAACAGTGAGTTTAATGATTATTTTTCTGCCAAGAATGTCAATGGCTGTCTCAGTGTAAGGAGCTATAGAGCCGAAGACACTAGTGCGACTAATAAGTCTTGGAATTGGGATCGCAGAGCTGGTGAAGGACTAGAGAAATGACTGTTGGATGTGAACATTGTTCCATGGGAGATAGACCATAACAAGTGTTCCTGGATGTCATAGGTCTCAGCACAGAAGATCTGTTGTTACACAGAGTCATTCTACATTTGTGGCTGATGGGACAGGGTCAGGGTCAGCGACTGTCTAATTCCACTCAGTACATACTGCACATCTCTCTGTTACACTCCTGATCTGCTTAAAGGAGAAGTCCAGCCTGAGCTCGTTTGGCTGGGCTTCTCCTGTGGATCACAGGAGTGCAATTCGTTTTACACTCCTGTGACCCATTTTCAGCAGAGAGTGGGCTGAAGTCTGCTCTCTACTGATGTCACAGAAATCAGTCCAGGCACCGTGTCATCATGACAATAAAGTCTGGACCTGCCAGGTGCTTGGATTGATAGCTGCCTCAGCCTCTCAGAGAGCCACTGAGAGCCTGAGACAGCCACTCCCCGCTCCTCCACAGCTCAGCACTCCAGTGAGCATGGGGGGGCAGAGCAGAGAGCTGCTAATTGACAGGCAGCAGCTCTCTGCTGTGGGAGCTAAGAGAACCGAGCCATCAGCGGTGTTTGATGGCTCGTTTCTTAGTGCAGAGGCACCGGGGGACAGATGCAGCATCCATCTAGGTAAGTATAAAACAGCAAAAATAAAAAAAATAAAACATACTTCTCTTTTAATGAATTAAAAACTTGGCTGATGGTTGTTGTCAGTTTATATTACACAGAAACTAGCCTTTTACTCCATGATGCAGGAAGCTCCAAAGAGTGGCAGCAACAGCAATGGTAGCAGTGCCAGCTCCTTCTCCAGCCAATATTAAAGAAGAGGACTGCAGCCCAGAGAAGGAGAGGCCTCCAGAAGTGTCCTGTTCACCTATTTCCAGGGAGATATCAGCTCAGTGGTGGGTGAGCACTTCAGCAGAGCTCTCAGCCAACCCAGCAATGATTCCCCAAGCAGTGCTGCTGCCAAGAATGCCAGTACTGCCACTGGTCACTGATGAATGAATGTACTGCCACTTGTCACTGATGAATGAATGTACTGCCACTGGTCACTGATGAATTAATGGCTGACCAGTGGTCAGCCATTAATTCATCAGTGACCAGTGGCAGTACATTCATTCATCATCAGTGATCATGACCAGCAGTGACAGTACATTAATTCATCGGTGACCATCACTACCAGTGGCAGTACATTCATTCATCAGTGTCCATGACCAGTGGCCGCAAATTCATTCATCAGTGACCATGACCAGCAGTGGCACTAGTAAATTCATTCATCAGTGACCATGACCAGCAGTTGCACTAATAAATTCATTTATCAGTTACCGTGACCAGTGCCAGTAAATTAATTCACCAGTGGCATTAAATTATTCATCAGTTACCATGACCAGTGGCATTAAATTATTTATCAGTTACCGTGACCAGTGGCATTAAATTATTTATCAGTTACTGTGACCAGTGGCATTAAATTATTCATCAGTTACCGTGACCAGTGGCATTAAATTAATCATTTACCATGACCAGTGACATTAAATTATTCATCAGTTACCATGACCAGTGACATTAAATTACTAATCAGTTACCGTGACCAGTGACATTAAATTATTCATCAGTTACCATGACCAGTGACATTAAATTATTCATCAGTTACCATGACCAGTGACATTAAATTACTAATCAGTTACCGTAACCAGTGGCATTAAATTATTCATCAATTACCGTGACCAGTGACATTAAATTACTAGTCAGTTACTGTGACCAGTGACTTTAAATTATTCATCAATTACCGTGACCAGTGACATTAAATTACATTAAATTACTAATCAGTTACCGTGACCAGTGGCAATAATTTATTCATCAATTACCGTGACCAGTGACATTAAATTACTAATCAGTTACCGTGACCAGTGGCATTAAATTATTCATCAGTTACTGTGGTCAGTGGCATTAAATTAATAATTGACCAGTGGCATTAAATTAATATTAATGCCACTGGTCACGGTAACTGACTAATAATTGAATGCCACTGGTCAATTATTAATTTAATGCCACTGGTCAATTATTAATTTAATGCCACTGGTCATGGTAACTGATGAATAATTTAATGCCACTGATCACGGACCAGTGGCAGTACATTGACAGTACATTTACCCCTCCCCCCGCCATGCTGCATATTACAGTTACTATTACATATTACTCAGTTACTTTAGTATTAATCATGCCATGCAGCCTGCATCCTGTATAGCATCTGATTAGCTTATTTAGTGCTTACTTGAATCACACTATCGATTTGGTCCCTGTCTGTACTTGCTGCAACTTGGTTCTGGTTTCAAATCGTCATCCTCAGCGGCGCTGGCTCGGCCTCGGCTCCTCTTGGTTGCAGTCTTGCAGGCTTGCTACGCTACGCTCCTGGCTCCGCCTCCTCCTATGTCCCCGGGCCGCCTCCGCCCTCCGGCCGTGAGTGACGTTGCGGCGTCGGGACAAAGAGGCTGGAATGTTAGGGGGAGTGACGAGTGAGTGGCAGCGTCATGATGATGGTGCTTGTGTGACGCCGCCCGCCAGGTGCAGGAGCAGAGCCGCCCCGCGTTATTCTAACACAATGACAATGGAGAATCGGAGAGAGAAGTGTAGTGGCCCACTGCCAATCGGCCCACTGGGAAACTCCCGGTAGTCCTGATGGCCAGCACAGGCCTGCTTCACACCTCAGATGAGCCCCCATTTTTGTCAACCATCCTGGACTTCAAACATGTCTTCCTCTCTACATCTCCATTATATGGGGGTTGGAAGAATTATACGTTTACAGAAGGAAGATATAATGTTTGTGCTTTCAGTTCGGCTCACAGGAAGGGAAGGACAATGCATTTCTGGTAAAGATCAACAGGTATTTTCTGTACTTGCTGAAAACATTTGTAGCATTGGTTGAGATCCTTTAATGCCTTACGTTGTACTGTATATTAACTATCACAATTTAAAAATTAGAATTACTGTATGATTTGTCAATATAAAAAAAAAACACAGCAATATTTTTTATGATATTTAAACATCTGCCTATATACTATATAAACAAACAGAACCTCATCTGCAAGAACTTGAGGAAAGTGAGATTTGATCCTAGGAATAATTTGGAAATTGCAGAAGAAGTAAAGCTTGGTAGATTTGGACATTGAGCACCTCACATGCTATAGGCCTGAATGATGAATATAATCATACTTGCTTTATGGGTCAGTGATCTAACTTCCAATTTGTTTTTCCAGACTCCGAATATGATTGAATATCCCTTCTTGTCTGGAAGACAGCTAGAATTACTGTGTTAGAATGACAGGCGTAACTGATTTGTTTTTATGTTACATGTCCCTCTATACTGGCTTCTCACAGTGTTGTTTCCGGTCTTTGAATACCTGTGGTATTTTTGGGATAAAATAATTAGTTTGGTTTGGTGATGTTCGACAGATACAGTATATGCTAACTTTGAAAGATATAATATTTTATTGGGATTTATGGCAGATCTTAATAATATGCCACATATGACTTCCAATTTGTATTAAAACATATGTATTTGATTTGTATTTTACAAAGTTAGTTGCAAAATTAAAAAAAAAAAATTCACAGATTTGTCCTTGGCAATGCCTTATTATGGACCATCCTCTTTTTACAAAGTAGCCTGTGTATATGTATTGAATTGTATATAAATATTGGCAGTTGGGATGCATTTTCTGATCTAACCATCTGCGTTTGCTTACAGTTGACAAATGTCCACCAGGGATCAGTGCTAACATTATTAATCTTCATTGTAACCATGGCTGCAGTACACAATGTGGCTGATTTACCAAGGAAGTAAAGCATATTCACTTTGTAAATTAAAGTTTCATTTTCTATTACTTTAGCAAACATGAACATGCTATACATGATTTTTGTCCTTTTTTTTCTCCTCTTTTTTCTCCTCTATTTATTCTACACACAGAGGTGCACTGTGAAGGTTCAAACAACCCCTAATCCCTATAAATTTTTCATTTTTACAGCATTTGACGTCCTCCCAGGATTGCGGCCCACGAGCTGCGATCCAGCACAATCTATCCCACGCTGTATCCACCGGACATGGCCGATGACAGATCACTGTACCAGGCGTTTGCCCGTACACTGTGATGGCAGTGGCCAATCACAGCAGGTCACATGACAGTTGTACACAATGAAAGGCTTTGATTTATTCCTTTCATTGTGTACTTTTGTGATGAGCTCTGTGATTGGTCACAGTCATCACATGGTACAGTCAGGGCCAATCACAGCTCATCTGTAGTAGTTTTCATTTATGGTTGCTTATACCTGTAAAATTCTGTTATAAACAATAATAGTGTGTAAAAAAAAAAATCCTGATCACCTCCCCAGAGTAGTATAGTGTTACTGTGGTAACACTATTGCTCTGGTCATTGTATGTAAAAAAAACATGTAATAAAAACATTAAAAATGAAAAAAATAGTGGACTCTATAACTTTACTACAGACTAAATAGTATACACTGATTTGGGTTATTTTCACCAATGAAATGTAACAGTATACATTTTGGCCTAAGATTATGATGAAGAAAAGAAAGAGATTAAAAAAAAAAACAGTGGTGATTATATACCACCAAAAGAAAGCTCTATTTGTGTGAAAATAATTATAAAAATTTCACATGGGTACAGTGCTGTATGACCGCGCAATTGTCATTCAAAGTGTGACAGCGCTGAAAGCTAAAAACTGGCATGGGCAGGAAGTACTTTCAAATGACATTCGTCCAGTTATGAAACACACAAAAGATTTTCAGACAAATGTTTGCTCAAATATTTGTAAAACCTTTGTTTAAAAATAAGGATAAAGTAATAGTGAGGTGAGCAAGGGTGCAAACACAGGTGTGCCCAGCTTATGGCATTAGGGTGTACACCCCAAAGTTCAAATACATATGCATGTATATACACTGACGGTGTCAGCAGGGCAGTGGACGGTGTCAGTTGTTTTTATTATTTTATTTTTTTATCTCTTACAATTTTATTTTTTCTATTTTTTTTTACAATTTAGGAGCCCCATTAGGGGGCTTTGGTAAAATATCAGGGGACTAAACAGGCTAAATCTGTGCCACATAGGGTGATTACTGTGTGCCCAGGCAAGATGTCAGTAGAATGAAGCTGCTGTTTACATATTAAAGCCATAGGTTTCAGGGCTTCTTTGGTACTGTAGAAGAACTAATGCAGGCAGACACCCGTACTTGCTTAATATAATGTGTGTTGTTTATGTAACTGCACTGGAATCATATGATGTTTTGTTGTTAAAAGAGAAGTATGTTTTTTTTTTTTTGATTCATACTTACCCTGGTGGATGGAGCATCAGACTGATGCTGCAGCTGTCCCCTGCCATCTCTGCATTGAGAACCGAGCCACCGAACATCGCAGATGGCTCGGTTCTCACAGATCCCGGAGAGGAAAGCTGTTGCCTGTGAGTCAGCGTCTCTCCTCTCAGCTCCTCCATGCTCACTGGAGCACTGAGCTGTGAAGGGGTGGGGAGAGGCTGACTCAGCGTCTCAGTGGCTCGCTGTGATGCTGGGACAACCATCATTCAAGGCAGCTGGCGGATCCAGACTTGGAAGTCGGGGGGGGGGGGGGGTGCGCTGCCTTGACTGATGGCAGTGACGTCAGCGGAGAGCAGACTTCAGACCGGTCACAGGAGTACAAAACGGATTGCACTCCTGTGACCCTTAGGAGAAGCCCAGCCTAAAAAGCTCAGGCTGGACTTCTCCTTTAACAAAAAAGCATACAGCGGGGGAATAATTTGGAACATAGTTAAAACATCTCAGAATGACATGAGATTCAGTGTAAGTAGTGATACAGCACTGCTAAAAAAATCTTGGGTTTATAAGCAGACAAGGTTTATGTTCTGTGATCATGAAAGGTGAATCAATGTTCTTCATTCTCAGGAAATTGAGTACTTTAAATTAATCTGCCCAAATTTTAAATTAAATAGCAGTTCCAGGGGTAAGAATTAATTTGTGACTCAAAAAAATGATGTCTACCAAGAACTGACCACATACTCTTAAATGTGCCTCATACACCCACTACATAGCTTTTATTTATTGCTGACAATGATTAGTTGCATAAGTGGTGAAGAAGAGTTAGTAATATGTTTAACTATTCATTTAATTCATTTTATGTTCATTTTCAGAACTGTAAGATGTTAATTTGGACTTGTAAATCTATATTAGAACTGTTTAGTGCTGGCAAAGACAGCAGCCTTTTAGTAACTAAATTGTTGGACGGTACCCAGTGGAGTAAGACTGTTAATTATGACCAGCTTCTAAGGACTCATATGCTAAGAAGCTGTTCTGATGCACATGATCTGATAGTATATTTAATGTGTATTGATTTTAAATAAACTAAATGTTAAAACCATACATTAAATGCTTCTGCGTTTTTGTTTGAAGCCACAAAGAACAATTTATGGACCAGAATTTCCTTGATTGGAATGTAAAATTGTATTGGGCTGACTTTCAAGAGACACATGTTGGATATCTCATGAAAAATGCATTACATTATCTATCAAATGTAGGAGTAGTTTCACATTTTGGAGAGATGTTTTTTTTCTTTTTTTTAAATATATATATTCTACTACATGCTCTATTCTTCTACTGTTCTTCAAAAGAATCCCAAATACATCAAATATAGTAATATTATGGATTTTCAACAAATGTGGAATTGTTTTCAAAATAATTAGAGACACCATGTCATGTACCTGGTGGAGGAGCCTGACATGATGAGGAAGACCTCTCTTACACTTCTAACTTGGGGCCCCTGATAGAGCAGACAAGTAGCGCAGGAATACAGAGTGGCATGAGTGTCTATTAGTCTTGCTAGCAGCAGGGCTGAACGGACTCTCAAGATCAACCAGGGGAAGACCGCCTGTAGACGGCAGGAGTGCCAGATAGACACCAATGAGCAGAAGACAGGAGCAAGTGGACAGGCACAAGCTGGTAGCAGACAGGTGGTGAGCATGCGCCAGTGGAATATAGGCAGAGTCTCGCAGCAGGCAGTCCAGCAGCAATGGGGACAGAAGCAGAGTAGACAAACCAGGTCATACACAGGCAGATGGATCAGGTGCAGATGCGTAGGCAGGAGCAACGTCAGGATGCAGGCCAAGTCGGCAAAAGATCAGTGGAGCAGCAAGTAGAACAGGCAGAAGCATGGTCAGAAGCAAGCCGGGGTCTGCTGCAGGTGGAGTTCAGGAGTAATTAGGACAAGCCGGTTGGTAACAGTAGTTAGATGCAGAGTAATAGGTTGCAGATACTGTATGCAGGTACTCTGTAGACAAGACAGCACTGAAGTTTAGCACAGGCTTAATTTAGCCCGCTTGGTGCCAATGTGAGCAACAGATACACGTGCGTGAACAACAGATGACATGCACAATTTCTATTAGCATGAACGGAACCCAAATTAGCCTGTGCCTATGCACATGACACTGTCTAGAAGAGCCATCCTGCAATGTCCTTCCTGGCAAACCGTTCAATAAATTGGGTGCTAAAATCAACTGCTTGAAATTAGCAAGAGAAAAGGAGATGTTATGTTAACTTACCTTATTCAGGAGAACATAAGGCACTGTTCACAGGCAAAGGAAATATTTTCTTTAACCACTTGAGCCCCGGACCATTATGCTGCCTAAGGACCAGAGGTCTTTTTCCAATTTGGCACTGCGTCGCTTTAACTGCTAATTGCGCGGTCATGCAATGCTGTACCCAAACGAAATTTGCGTCCTTTTCTTCCCACAAATAGAGCTTTCTTTTGATGGTATTTGATCACCTCTGCGGTTTTTATTTTTTGCGCTATAAACGGAAAAAGACCGAAAATTTTGAAAAAAAATGATATTTTCTACTTTTTGTTATAAAAAAAATCCAATAAACTAAATTTTAGTCATACATTTAGGCCAAAATGTATTCGGCCACATGTCTTTGGTAAAAAAAATGTCAATAAGCGTATATTTATTGGTTTGCGCAAAAGTTATAGCGTCTACAAACTAGGGTACATTTTCTGGAATTTACACAGCTTTTAGTTTATGACTGCCTATGTCATTTCTTGAGGTGCTAAAATGGCAGGGCAGTACAAAACCCCCCCAAATGACCCCATTTTGGAAAGTAGACACCCCAAGGAAATTGCTGAGAGGCATGTTGAACCCATTGAATATTTATTTTTTTTGTCCCAAGTGATTGAAAAATGACAAAAAAAAAAAAAAAAAAAAATATTTACAAAAAGTCGTCACTAAATGATATATTGCTCACACAGGCCATGGGCCTATGTGGAATTGCACCCCAAAATACATTTAGCTGCTTCTCCTGAGTACGGGGATACCACATGTGTGGGACTTTTTGGGAGCCTAGCCGCGTACGGGGCCCCGAAAACCAAGCACCGCCTTCAGGATTTCTAAGGGTGTAAATTTTTGCTTTCACTCTTCACTGCCTATCACAGTTTCGGAGGCCATGGAATGCCCAGGTGGCACAAAACCCCCCAAAATGACCCCATTTTGGAAAGTAGACACCCCAAGCTATTTGCTGAGAGGCATATTGAGTCCATGGAATATTTTATATTTTGACACAAGTTGCGGGAAAGTGACACTTTTTATTTTTTTATTTTTTTTTTTTCATAAAGTTGTCACTAAATGATATATTGCTCACACAGGCCATGGGCATATGTGGAATTGCACCCCAAAATACATTTAGCTGCTTCTCCTGAGTATGGGGATACCACATGTGTGGGACTTTTTGGGAGCCTAGCTGCGTACGGGACCCCGAAAACCAATCACTGCCTTCAGGATTTCTAAGGGTGAAAATTTTTGATTTCACTCTTTACTGCCTATCACAGTTTCGGAGGCCATGGAATGCCCAGGTGGCACAAAACCCCCCCAAATGACCCCATTTTGGAAAGTAGACACCCCAAGCTATTTGCTGAGAGGCATGGTGAGTATTTTGCAGCTCTCATTTGTTTTTGAAAATGAAGAAAGACAAGAAAAAAAATTTTTTTTTTTCTTTTTTCAATTTTCAAAACTTTGTGACAAAAAGTGAGGTCTGCAAAATACTCACTATACCTCTCAGCAAATAGCTTGGGGTGTCTACTTTCCAAAATGGGGTCATTTGGGGGGGTTTTGTGCCACCTGGGCATTCCATGGCCTCCGAAACTGTGATAGGCAGTGAAGAGTGAAATCAAAAATTCACGCCCTTAGAAAGCCTGAAGGCGGTGCTTGGTTTTCGGGGTCCCGTACGCGGCTAGGCTCCCAAAAAGTCCTACACATGTGGTATCCCCGTACTCAGGAGAAGCAGCAGAATGTATTTTGGGGTGTAATTTCACATATTTCCATGGCATGTTTGAGCAATATATCATTTAGTGACAACTTTGTGCAAAAAAAAAAAAAAAAAAAAAAAAATTTGTCTCTTTCCCGCAACTTGTGTCGCAATATAAAATATTCCATGGACTCGACATGCCTCTCAGCAAATAGCTTGGGGTGTCTACTTTCCAAAATGGGGTCATTTGGGGGGGTTTTGAACTGTCCTGGCATTTTATGCACAACATTTAGAAGCTTATGTCACACATCACCCACTCTTCTAACCACTTGAAGACAAAGCCCTTTCTGACACTTATTGTTTACATGAAAAAGTTTTTTTTTTTTTGCAAAAAAATTACTTTGAACCCCCAAACATTATATATTTTTTTAAAGCAAATGCCCTACAGATTAAAATGGTGGGTGTTTCATTTTTTTTTTTCACACAGTAATTGCGCAGCGATTTTTCAAACGCATTTTTTGGGGAAAAAACACACTTTTTTTAATTTTAATGCACTAAAACACGCTATATTGCCCAAATGTTTGATGAAATAAAAAAGATGATCTTAGGCCGAGTACATGGATACCAAACATGACATGCTTTAAAATTGCGCACAAACGTGCAGTGGCAACAAAATAAATACATGTTTAAAAGCCTTCAAAAGCCTTTACAGGTTACCACTTTAGATTTACAGAGGAGGTCTACTGGAAAAATTACTGCACTCGATCTGGCCTTCGCGGTGATACCTCACATGCATGGTGCAATTGCTGTTTACGTTTGACGACAGACCGCCGCTTGCGTTCGCCTTAGCGCGAGAGCAGGGGGCGACAGGGGTGTTTTTTTTTTTTTTTTTTTTTTTCTTTATTATTTTTTTGCTTTTTTAATCTTACTTTTAAACTGTTCCTTTCATATTTTTTTTTTTAATCATTTTTATTGTTATCTCGGGGAATGTAAATATCCCCTATGATAGCAATAGGTAGTGACAGGTACTCTTTTTTGAAAAAATTGTGGTCTATTAGACCCTAGATCTCTCCTCTGCCCTCAAAGCATCTGACCACACCAAGATCGGTGTGATAAAATGCTTCCCCAATTTCCCAATGGCGCTATTTACATCCGGCGAAATCTAAGTCATGAAATACTCGTAGCTTCCGGTTTCTTAGGCCATAGAGATGTTTGGAGCCACTCTGGTCTCTGATCAGCTCTATGGTCAGCTGGCTGAATCACCGGCTGCATTCTCAGGTTCCCTGTTGAGACAGGAGATCCAGAGAAAAACACGGAAGACGGTGGGGGGGGGGGGGGGCATTCCCTCCCACGGCTTGTAAAAGCAGTCTAGAGGCTAATTAGCCGCTAGGATTGCTTTTACATGAAAGCCGACCGCTGGCTGAAAAGAATGATACCAAGATGATACCTAAACCTGCAGGCATCATTCTGGTATAACCACTCAAAGTCGTGAATGGCGTACCTGAAGACAAAAAAATGGTTAACAATGGTTAACAATAAAGCACAGTAAAGTGTAAATAATTACACACCTGAAAAACAAACATGATAAAACATAATAACAATAACAATAACAATAACAATAACAATAACAATCAATAACAATAACAATAACAATAAAACATTGCAGAATAGAATACAGTAAAAAAGAGCAGAACAATAGAGAGAGAGAATAGAGAGAGAGAGAACAATAAAACAACAACTATTTTTTTTATTTCATATTTTTTTTTTTTTTTTACACTTTTTTTGTAACTAACTTTTATAACGGTAACCGGTTCCAGGTTCGGGTCTCTCAAAATGCGATGGCATCTTGGGAGACCCTGTGAAAGTGTGCCTAGTCTGTGCAATGCTGTACCCTACGCTAATACTCAACTAGTGAATGGTAGCGTTCAAAACATTCACCAATGCAAAGACCAGGATTGTCAGGACAGGAGGGACAATAATAGCGGGTGTCACGCCTATATCTGCGCTTGCTGCAGACACGACATCTTTTTTGGGGGGTTCGCTGGGTAGGGGTACTAGGGAGGACATAAAAATGCCTCTCATGCAGCCGACTGCATTTGGTTGGGGATGTGAATGGGGGAAGTACGGGCGCTGCAGAAGCGGTGGGTTCCCAATTAGGATTGGCGAATGCAGCAGGAAGGGCACTATGGGCACGACGGGCCTGTGTTTGTCTTTTTGGTGGCAGCGGGACACTACTTGTGCTTGCCACCTCACCAGCTTGAACTGCACTTATGGGACTCGCCACGTCACCACGTGTTACTGCAGTGCTGGTTTGACTACGACCGGGGTGTACTAGGACGCTGGTGCTTGCCAGTTCACCAAAACGCTACAAAAAAACTGTTAGCGATCGTAGGGATCAGGCCTGACTCTGCGAACGCTGCAGTTATGCGTTTAGTGCCTTGTAAGTGACAGTGATCGATCGATACTGCACTTGGGTGGGCTGGGCCGGGCCGGGCGGAGGGGCAAAACGCAGGTGCTAGCAGGTATCTGGGCTGATCCCGCTAACACTGCGTTTTTGGGAACCCTAAACTGCTGGTGACGCCAGTATAGATCTGATCGGATCAGATATTGATCCGTTCAGATACTATACCACTAAGGGAGGTGTATGCTGCGTGCGTGGGTGTTAGCGGTACTGGCGCTAATCTGACGCTGCCTGGGGCTGGTGCTTACCAGTTCACCAAAATGCTACAAAAAAAACTGTTAGCGATCGCAGGGATCAGGCCTGACTCTGCGAACGCTGCAGTTATGCGTTTAGTGTTTTGTAAGTGTCAGTGATCGATCGATACTGCACTTGGGTGGGCTGGGCTGGGCCGGGCGGAGGGGCAAAACGCAGGTGCTAGCAGGTATCTGGGCTGATTCCGCTAACACTGCGTTTTTGGGAACCCTAAACTGCTGGTGACGCTAGTATAGATCTGATCGGATCAGATATTGATCCGTACAGATACTATACCACTAAGGGAGGCGTATGGTGCGTGCGTGGGTGTTAGCGGTACTGGCGCTAACCTGACGCCTGGGGCTGGTGCTTGCCAGTTCACCAAAATGCTACCAAAAAAACTGTTAGCAATCGCAGGGATCAGGCCTGACTCTGCGAACGCTGCAGTTATGCGTTTAGTGCCTTGTAAGTGACAGTGATCGATCGATACTGCACTTGGGTGGGCTGGGCTGGGCCGGGCGGAGGGGCAAAACGCAGGTGCTAGCAGGTATCTGGGCTGATCCCGCTAATACTGCGTTTTTGGGAACCCTAAACTGCTGGGGACGCTAGTATAGATCTGATCGGATCAGATATTGATCCGTTCAGATACTATACCACTAAGGGAGGCGTATGCTGCGTGCGTGGGTGTTCGCGGTACTGGCGCTAATCTGACGCTGCCTGGGGCGACGCATATCACCGCCGGGCGATCGGGGGGCTAAACCTTTATTCGGTAATAAACGGCGGGTGCCCTGACACTATAAAAAATAAACGAACTAACCAGCGTCACCCGTAACGGTTATACGGTGATCAGTGGTGAAAGGGTTAACTAGGGGGCAATCAAGGGGTTAAAACATTTATTAGGTAGTATATGGGGGTCCCTGTCGCTATAAAACGCTGACGGCGAACCTAAATATTTACCTCACTAACTAGCGTCACCAGCGACACTAATACAGCGATCAGAAAAATGATCGCTTAGCGACACTGGTGACAGGGGGTGATCAAGGGGTTAAAACTTTATTAGGGGGGGTTAGGGGGGTACCCTAGACCTAAAGGGGGGTAACAGTAACTGTGCCAACACAGTAACTGTCACAAACTGACAGCAGCAGTAATCAGGAAAAAAAAAAAAAAAAAACTGCTGGTGTCAGTTTGTGACAGGGGGGGGGGGGGTGATTGGGGGGGGATCGGGGGGCGATCGGGGGGGGGGATCGGGGTGATTTGTGTGCCTGGCATGTTCTACTGTGTGTGTGTAGTGTTGTGCACTCACATACTTGTCGTCTCTCCTCGGGCCGGAACGGAAAATACCGACCCGAGGGGAGATGACATCACTTCCTTTGCTGCTGTTTAGCATACAGCAGCAAAGGAGCGTTTTCATTGGCCGGCGGCGATCGCGAGGGGGGGGCCACGAACGGATGGTCTCCCCCTCATCACCGATCGCCGCTGGACATAGGACGACCGCCTCGGGCACCGGGGGGGGGTCCGATCGGACCCCCCACCCGCGGAAGGCAAATCACGTACCCTGTACGTGATTTTGCCTGTCCGTGCCACTTTGCCGACGTACATCGGCGTGAGGCGGTCGTCAAGTGGTTAACAGGAAATCCAACTTTTGGAGAAAATAAAAGGATACATTTTTCTCCTGGTAAATTACTTTTTTGTGATCAATACACTTGGGGCCCATTCACACTGATCTGATGAGCTGCTGTAATGGATGTGATTAAGGGAATCATGAAACGTCTATTCCAATGTATATGTAAGTACATGTTTTATATATCTGTCATATATCAGCTTCTACGCTTATAGGTCTTAAAAACAATATTCAGTAGATATCAAAGCTTGCCCCTCTCCTACTGTGGCTGGACAGCAAGAGTTAACAGAGAAGTTTGCGCCTGCTTCCCAGAATACATTCAGAATATAGCAACATAACACCAGGAGCAAGAAATGCTGCAGAAATGCTGCAAGAACAAAATTTACTTCCTTTAATGTGCACCAGCTAAAAGCCAAAACTTTGTCACGTTCCTTGCACTATATGTATTTTTGTACTTGTGGTTTGCATGTGCTAGTCTATCTGACGTATCTCAGAACTTTAATGGAATTGTATAAAAGTCTTATGAAGCGGAAATATTAAACAGAAAGTAATTTGACTCTGAACTAGTCTCAGTGTGAGCTTACTTGAAACATGCATGTTTTATAATCAATCTGATCAGGGGTAGATATAATAATATCAGACTTTTGTTCTGAATCCAAAACATTTTGGCGCCCAACGTGGGGCTCGAGGATAGGGTCCCAAGGGATAGTTGATCGAGAAGCGACCGGGACAAGCCAACACGGAGACAGGATGGAGACTGATCACCTCTGAAAATGGTAAGACACTCGTATATCTCGTATATCTAGTCTACTGTTTATCCTGTACCCGTGGATGGTCAATAGGGATGAGCCGAACACCCCCCAGTTCGGTTTGCACCAGAACCTGCGAACGGACCGAAAATTTGCACGAACGTTAGAACCCCATTGACGTCTATGGGACTCGAACGTTCAAGATCAAAAGTGTTAATTTTCAAGGCTAATTTGCATGGTATTGTCCTAAAAAGGGTTTGGGGTCCTGCCCCAGGGGACATGTATCAATGCAAAAAAACTTTCAAAAACAGCCGTTTTTTCAGGAGCAGTGATTTTAATGATGCTTAAAGTAAAAAAAAAAAAGTGAAATATTCCTTTAAATATTGTACCTGGGGGTGTCTATAGTATGCCTGTAAAGTGGCGCGTCTTTCCCGTGCTTAGAACAGTCCCTGCACAAAATGACATTTTTAAAAGGAAAAAAGTAATTTAAAACTGCTTGTCGCTTTAATGTAATGTCGGGTCCTGGCAATGGATGAAAATCAGTGAGACAAATGGCATGGATACCCTCCAGTCCATTACCAGGCCCTTTGGATCCTGTATGGATATTAAGGAAAACCCTGCACCCAAATTAAAAAAAGGGAAAGGCCCTTTATACTCTGAACAGCAGTATACAGGCGGTGCAAACAAGACAGGGACTGTAGGTTTGTTGTTAAGGAGAATTTGTTTGTAATTTTGAACTGGTACATTTTGAACGTGTTTAGCTCCAGCCAAAAAATCTATTTTAAGCTTTTTGGAAAACATAGGAAAGGGTTATCACCCCTGTGACATTTGTTTTGCTGCCTGTGCTCCTCTTCAGAAGATTTCACCTCACTTTTTGTCCCAATGACAAATGTTTTTTGAAAATTTGGGTTTTTTTGTGAAACAAGGATTGGTGATAAAGCATCAGTGGAAAGGAGAAATGTTTTTCCCATATTAACTCTTACAGGAGAGAATTTCCCTTCCTTGGGGTAGATTTCATCTCAATCCCTGTTGTCGCCTTCTGTTTTCAAGTAGGAGTCGTTTGTAAGTTGGATGTTTGAAAGTAGGGGCCTGCTCAGCAGAAATTTGGGCCTTAGGTGTTGTTGTGGCCACAACACTGTAAGCCCTCACAGGGCCCTGCTGTGAAATATTAGATCAAGAATTGTAATTACATGCCCTGTTGAACAGGGGCAGAAAAATTGGGCCTTTGGTGGTGGTGGTGGTGCTGGTGCCACAACACTGTAAGTTTTCACTCGCTCTTGGTGGGCGCAGAAACGGGCCCTGCTGTGAAATATTAGATCAAGAATTGTAATTACATGCCCCTGTTGAACAGGGGCTGAAAAATTGGGCCTTAGGCACTGATGCTGGTGCCACAACACTGCAACTCCTCACAGATACTCTAGTTGGAACGCAGGAACGAGCCCTGCTGCAAAGTATTGCATAAAAAATTGTAATTACACGCCCCTGTTAAACAGGGGCTGAAAAATTGGGCCTTAGGCGCTGGTGCCACACCACTGCATCCCCTCACAGATACTCTAGTTGGAACGTAGGAACGAGCCCTGCTGCAAAGTATTGCATCAAAAATTGTAATTACACACCCCTGTCAAACAGGGCCTGAAAAATTGGGCCTTAGGCACTGGTGCTGGTGCCACAACACTGCAAACCCTCACAGATACTCTAGTTGGAACGCAGGAACGAACCCTGCTGCAAAGTATTGCATCAAAAATTGTAATTACACGCACCTGTTAAACAGGGGCTGAAAAATTGGGCCTTAGGCATTGGTGGCGGCGCCCAGAACCAAAAATGTTCTTACAAGCTATCAGCGTGATCATTGAGGAGGAAGAGGATAATTACTTAGGATAGTCACTCAGCATCAGCATAGGCAGTCTTTGAAGGGATCTGAGATTTCAAAAAAAAATTTGGTTACATCAGCATCAGGTGCTTGGTAGCTGGTGGTGATCCAAGACTGATTCATTTTTATGAAGGTCAGTCGATCGACCGAGTCGGTGGACAGACACACCCTGTGATCGGTTACAAAGCCTCCAGCAGCGCTGAATGTGCATTCCGAAGGAACGCTGGATGCAGGACAGGCCAGTAGCTCAATTGCATACTGTGCAAGCTCTGGCCAGTGATCCATCCTCAAGACCCAGTAACCCAGAGGATTTTCGGTGGGAAAGGTGTCCAAGACAGATCTTCCCCTAGGTATTCCTGCACCATGTAAAACAGACGCTGGCGATGGTTGCTGGAACTGATCATACCTTGGGGCTGTGGACTAAAAAATTGTCTGAACGCATTGGTCAGACGGCCACCTTCTCCACCGCTCCTTCTTTGACTGACCGAAGCCTCAGCAACACATTGTCCAGAAACAGGAGTTTGTAACCTCCCAGTCTCTGGGAACTCATTGCACAGACCTTTCTGCAAGGCCCCCCGAAGATGTTTCATCCTCTGCTCCCTCTGAGATGGCAAGATAAGGTCCGCAACCTTACCCTTGTAACGTGGATCAAGGAGGGTTGCCAGCCAGTATTGGTCCTTCTCCTTGATACCACGAATATGAGGATCCTTACGCAGGCTTTGCAGGATTAGAGAGGCCATGCAGCGTAGGTTTGCTGAGGCATTCGGTCCCGAGTCCTCTGGGTCACTAAGGACGACATGGTCCGCAGCCACCTCCTCCCAGCCACGTACAAGTCCATGTGTTTCTTAGGACTAATCCTTTAAAGACTGCTGTTGATGCAGAGTGCCAGGCTCCACCTCCATACTGACACAATCCTCCTCCTCCTCCTCGTCCTCTTCCTGTGTGATCGGCGGGCACACAGGAACACTGTCTGGATAAAGGGGGCCTTGAGAGCTAAGGAAGTCCTCCTCTTCCTGCCTCTGTACTGCCTCAAGTGCCAGACAAAGTACCCTGAGCATGGGTGAGAGAGGATGAGGAGGATGAAGACGGCTTGGTCATCCACTCAACCAAGTCTTCCGCATGTTGCAGCTCAACACGGCCAGCTGCTGAAAAAAAGGCCAAGCGTGTCCCACGGCCACGTTGGTGATGTGCAACTCCTCCTCCTCCTCTCTCCTATCAGGCACCCATGTTGAGTCAGTGACCTCATCATCCCCTCCCTCCTCATCACTGGAGCAAACCTGGCAGTATGCTGCAGCAGGGGGAGCATGACTGCCAGATTGCTGTCCTTCTTGGGCACCACCTCTGTCCGTGCTCACGTTACTGCCTTCATCTAGCTCAGTATCATCATCAGAGCCTTCTAAACACTGGGCATCCTCCTGGAGCATGTACCCAACACTGTGGTCAAACAGTTCAAGGGACTCCTCAGGAGGACATGGTGGGGCTAGGGAAGGAGTCACTGATGCCATTGAGCCAAGGGAAGAGGCCGCGTTGGCAGCTGCTTTGCCAGACAAAGTACCCTGAGCATGGGTGAGAGAGGATGAGGAGGATGAGGACGGCTTGGTCATCCACTCAACCAAGTCTTCCGCATGTTGCGGCTCAACACGGCCAGCTGCTGAAAAAAAGGCCAAGCGTGTCCCACGGCCACGTGCTGATGAGGATGCACCGTCTCCACGACCAGCACTGTTGCCTCTAGACACAGAGCCTGCTTGCCCTCTTTTATTGGCTTGTGACTGTCTGCCTCTCCTTGTTGGCCTTCCAGACATACTAATGACCTGTAGCTGCACTAAGTTGGGATATATATATATATATATATATATATATATATATATATATATATATATTGATACTGCAGCTAGCAAAATCACCTGCCTGCCTGTAGTATGAGAACACCACCAACCTTTAGCTGCCTGCGGTAGTGATAGGATCAGGAAAACACCACCAACCTTCTACAGGTAGCTTTAGGTGAACACTGTGCAGAGCTCGCAAAAAAAAAAACTGTAGCTTATTTAGCTGCCTGCGGTAGTGATAGGATCAGGAAAACACCACCAACCTTCTACAGGTAGCTTTAGGTGAACACTGTGCAGAGCTCACAAAAAACTAACTTGTAGCTTATTTAGCTGCCTGCGGTAGTGATAGGATCAGGAAAACCCCACCAACCTTCTACAGGTAGCTTTAGGTGAACACTGTGCAGAGCTCACAAAAAACTAACTTGTAGCTTATTTAGCTGCCTGCGGTAGTGATAGGATCAGGAAAACACCACCACCCTTCTACAGGTAACTTTAGCTGAACACTGTGCAGAGCTCGCACTACACTAACTTGTAGTTTTAGCTGAACACTGTGCAGAGCTCGCAAAAAACTAACTTGTAGCTTATTCAGCAGCCTGCGGTAGTGATAGGATCAGGAAAACACCACCAACCTTCTACCGGTAGCTTTAGCTGAACACTGTGCAGAGCTTGCAAAAAAATAACTTGCAGCCTATTTAGCTGCCTGCGGTAGTGATAGGATCAGGAAAACACCACCAACCTTCTACAGGTAGCCTTAGCTGAACACTGTGCAGAGCTCGCACTACACTAACTTGTAGTTTTAGCTGAACAATGTGCAGAGCTTGCAAAAAACTAACTTGTAGCTTATTTAGCTGCCTGCGGTGATAGATTTAGGAAAACACCACCAACCTTCTACCGGTAGCTTTAGCTGAACACTGTGCAGAGCTTTCAAAAAACTAACTTGTAGCTTATTTAGCAGAGAGGTGATAAGGGCGCTCTGGTGGAGGTGGGTAGCTGGTCAGAGGGATGATAGTGATGAGATGGCACTTCTGGCAGCACTTTGGTTAGAGGAGAAGCAACTCTGAAGATATAAAAAAGGAAAAGAAAGGCGCCTCTAAGTGCGGTATGTCAAATTTAATAAAGTGCACAAAGAGTTAAAAGCACTTAAGCACTTTAACACTCAACAATCTTGTAAGTGCTTTTAACCCTTTGTGCACTTTATTAAATTTGACATACTGCACTTAGAGGCGCCTTTCTTTTCCTTTTTTATAGCTTATTTAGCAGCCTGCGGTAGTGATAGGATCAGGAAAACACCACCAAACTTCTACAGGTAGCTTTAGCTAAACACTGTGCAGAGCTTGCGCTACACCAACTTATAGTTTTAGCTGAACACTGTGCAGAGCTCGCAAAAAACTGCAGTAGTGATAGGATCAGGAAAACACCAATAACCTTCTACCGGTAGCTTTAGCTGAACACTGTGCAGAGCTTGCAAAAAAATAACTTGCAGCTTATTTAGCTGCCTGCGGTAGTGATAGGATCAGGAAAAAACCACCAAACTTCTACAGGTAGCTTTAGCTGAACACTGTGCAGAGCTTGCACTACACTAACTTGTAGTTTTAGCTGAACACTGTGCAGAGCTCGCAAAAAACTAACTTGTAGCTTATTTAGCTGCCTGCGGTAGTGATAGGATCAGGAAAACACCACCAACCTTCTGCAGGTAGCTTTAGCTGAACACTGTGCAGAGCTCGCACTACACTAACTTGTAGTTTTAGCTGAACACTGTGCAGAGCTCACAAAAAACTGCAGTAGTGATAGGATCAGGAAAACACCAATAACCTTCTACCGGTAGCTTTAGCTGAACACTGTGCAGAGCTTGCAAAAAAATAACTTGCAGCTTATTTAGCTGCCTGCGGTAGTGATAGGATCAGGAAAAAACCACCAAACTTCTACAGGTAGCTTTAGCTGAACACTGTGCAGAGCTTGCACTACACTAACTTGTAGTTTTAGCTGAACACTGTGCAGAGCTCGCAAAAAACTAACTTGTAGCTTATTTAGCTGCCTGCGGTAGTGATAGGATCAGGAAAACACCACCAACCTTCTGCAGGTAACTTTAGCTGAACACTGTGCAGAGCTTGCACTACACTAACTTGTAGTTTTACCTGAACACTGTGCAGAGCTCGCAAAAAACTAACTTGTAGCTTATTTAGCTGCCTGCGGCAGTGATAAAATCAAGAAAACACCACCAACCTTCTACAGGTAGCTTTAGGTGAACACTGTGCAGAGCTTGCAAAAAACTAACTTGTAACTTATTTAGCTGCCTGCGGTAGTGATAGGATCAGGAAAACCCCACCAACCTTCTACAGGTAGCTTTAGGTGAACACTGTGCAGAGCTCGCAAAAAACTAACTTGTAGCTTATTTAGCTGCCTGCGGTAGTGATAGGATCAGGAAAACACCACCAACCTTCTACAGGTAGCTTTAGCTGAACACTGTGCAGAGCTTGCAAAAAACTAACTTGTAGCTTATTTAGCTGCCTGCGGTAGTGATAGGATCAGGAAAACACCACCAACCTTCTACAGGTAGCTTTAGCTGAACACTGTGCAGAGCTCGCACTACACTAACTTGTAGTTTTAGCTGAACACTGTGCAGAGCTCGCAAAAAACTAACTTGTAGCTTATTTAGCTGCCTGCGGTAGTGATAGGATCAGGAAAACACCACCAACCTTCTACCGGTAGCTTTAGCTGAACACTGTGCAGAGCTCGCAAAAAACTAACTTGTAGCTTATTTAGCTGCCTGCGGTAGTGATAGGATCAGTAAAACACCACCAACCTTCTACAGGTAGCTTTAGGTGAACACTGTGCAGAGCTCGCACTGCACTAACTTGTAATTTTAGCTGAACACTGTGCAGAGCTCGCAAAAAACTAACTTGTAGCTTATTTAGCTGCCTGCGGTAGTGATAGGATCAGGAAAACACCACCAACCTTCTACAGGTAGCTTTAGCTGAACACTGTGCAGAGCTCGCAAGAAACTAACTTGTAGCTTATTTAGCTGCCTGCGGTAGTGATAGGATCAGGAAAACACCACCAACCTTCTACAGGTAGCTTTAGCTGAACACTGTGCAGAGCTCACAAAAAACTAACTTGTAGCTTATTTAGCTGCCTGCGGTAGTGATGGAATCAGGAAAACACCACCAACCTTCTACAGGTAGCTTTAGCTGAACACTGTGCAGAGCTTGCAAAAAACTAACTTGTAGCTTATTTAGCTGCCTGCGGTAGTGATAGGATCAGGAAAACACCACCAACCTTCTACAGGTAGCTTTAGCTGAACACTGTGCAGAGCTCGCACTACACTAACTTGTAGTTTTAGCTGAACACTGTGCAGAGCTCTCAAAAAACTAACTTGTAGCTTATTTAGCTGCCTGCGGTAGTGATAGGATCAGGAAAACACCACCAACCTTCTACCGGTAGCTTTAGCTGAACACTGTGCAGAGCTCGCAAAAAACTAACTTGTAGCTTATTTAGCTGCCTGCGGTAGTGATAGGATCAGGAAAACACCACCAACCTTCTACAGGTAGCTTTAGGGGAACACTGTGCAGAGCTCGCACTGCACTAACTTGTAGTTTTAGCTGAACACTGTGCAGAGCTCGCAAAAAACTAACTTGTAGCTTATTTAGCTGCCTGCGGTAGTGATAGGATCAGGAAAACACCACCAACCTTCTACAGGTAGCTTTAGCTGAACACTGTGCAGAGCTCGCAAAAAACTAACTTGTAGCTTATTTAGCTGCCTGCGGTAGTGATAGGATCAGGAAAACACCACCAACCTTCTACCGGTAGCTTTAGCTGAACACTGTGCAGAGCTCACAAAAAACTAACTTGTAGCTTATTTAGCTGCCTGCGGTAGTGATAGGATCAGGAAAACACCACCACCCTTCTACAGGTAACTTTAGCTGAACACTGTGCAGAGCTCGCACTACACTAACTTGTAGTTTTAGCTGAACACTGTGCAGAGCTCGCAAAAAACTAACTTGTAGCTTATTCAGCAGCCTGCGGTAGTGATAGGATCAGGAAAACACCACCAACCTTCTACCGGTAGCTTTAGCTGAACACTGTGCAGAGCTTGCAAAAAAATAACTTGCAGCCTATTTAGCTGCCTGCGGTAGTGATAGGATCAGGAAAACACCACCAACCTTCTACAGGTAGCCTTAGCTGAACACTGTGCAGAGCTCGCACTACACTAACTTGTAGTTTTAGCTGAACAATGTGCAGAGCTTGCAAAAAACTAACTTGTAGCTTATTTAGCTGCCTGCGGTGATAGATTTAGGAAAACACCACCAACCTTCTACCGGTAGCTTTAGCTGAACACTGTGCAGAGCTTTCAAAAAACTAACTTGTAGCTTATTTAGCAGAGAGGTGATAAGGGCGCTCTGGTGGAGGTGGGTAGCTGGTCAGAGGGATGATAGTGATGAGATGGCACTTCTGGCAGCACTTTGGTTAGAGGAGAAGCAACTCTGAAGATATAAAAAAGGAAAAGAAAGGCGCCTCTAAGTGCAGTATGTCAAATTTAATAAAGTGCACAAAGGGTTAAAAGCACTTAAGCACTTTAACACTCAACAATCTTGTAAGTGCTTTTAACCCTTTGTGCACTTTATTAAATTTGACATACTGCACTTAGAGGCGCCTTTCTTTTCCTTTTTTATAGCTTATTTAGCAGCCTGCGGTAGTGATAGGATCAGGAAAACACCACCAAACTTCTACAGGTAGCTTTAGCTAAACACTGTGCAGAGCTTGCGCTACACCAACTTATAGTTTTAGCTGAACACTGTGCAGAGCTCGCAAAAAACTGCGGTAGTGATAGGATCAGGAAAACACCAATAACCTTCTACCGGTAGCTTTAGCTGAACACTGTGCAGAGCTTGCAAAAAAATAACTTGCAGCTTATTTAGCTGCCTGCGGTAGTGATAGGATCAGGAAAAAACCACCAAACTTCTACAGGTAGCTTTAGCTGAACACTGTGCAGAGCTTGCACTACACTAACTTGTAGTTTTAGCTGAACACTGTGCAGAGCTCGCAAAAAACTAACTTGTAGCTTATTTAGCTGCCTGCGGTAGTGATAGGATCAGGAAAACACCACCAACCTTCTGCAGGTAGCTTTAGCTGAACACTGTGCAGAGCTCGCACTACACTAACTTGTAGTTTTAGCTGAACACTGTGCAGAGCTCACAAAAAACTGCAGTAGTGATAGGATCAGGAAAACACCAATAACCTTCTACCGGTAGCTTTAGCTGAACACTGTGCAGGGCTTGCAAAAAAATAACTTGCAGCTTATTTAGCTGCCTGCGGTAGTGATAGGATCAGGAAAAAACCACCAAACTTCTACAGGTAGCTTTAGCTGAACACTGTGCAGAGCTTGCACTACACTAACTTGTAGTTTTAGCTGAACACTGTGCAGAGCTCGCAAAAAACTAACTTGTAGCTTATTTAGCTGCCTGCGGTAGTGATAGGATCAGGAAAACACCACCAACCTTCTGCAGGTAACTTTAGCTGAACACTGTGCAGAGCTTGCACTACACTAACTTGTAGTTTTAGCTGAACACTGTGCAGAGCTCGCAAAAAACTAACTTGTAGCTTATTTAGCTGCCTGCGGCAGTGATAAAATCAAGAAAACACCACCAACCTTCTACAGGTAGCTTTAGGTGAACACTGTGCAGAGCTTGCAAAAAACTAACTTGTAACTTATTTAGCTGCCTGCGGTAGTGATAGGATCAGGAAAACCCCACCAACCTTCTACAGGTAGCTTTAGGTGAACACTGTGCAGAGCTCGCAAAAAACTAACTTGTAGCTTATTTAGCTGCCTGCGGTAGTGATAGGATCAGGAAAACACCACCAACCTTCTACAGGTAGCTTTAGCTGAACACTGTGCAGAGCTTGCAAAAAACTAACTTGTAGCTTATTTAGCTGCCTGCGGTAGTGATAGGATCAGGAAAACACCACCAACCTTCTACAGGTAGCTTTAGCTGAACACTGTGCAGAGCTCGCACTACACTAACTTGTAGTTTTAGCTGAACACTGTGCAGAGCTCGCAAAAAACTAACTTGTAGCTTATTTAGCTGCCTGCGGTAGTGATAGGATCAGGAAAACACCACCAACCTTCTACCGGTAGCTTTAGCTGAACACTGTGCAGAGCTCGCAAAAAACTAACTTGTAGCTTATTTAGCTGCCTGCGGTAGTGATAGGATCAGTAAAACACCACCAACCTTCTACAGGTAGCTTTAGGTGAACACTGTGCAGAGCTCGCACTGCACTAACTTGTAATTTTAGCTGAACACTGTGCAGAGCTCGCAAAAAACTAACTTGTAGCTTATTTAGCTGCCTGCGGTAGTGATAGGATCAGGAAAACACCACCAACCTTCTACAGGTAGCTTTAGCTGAACACTGTGCAGAGCTCGCAAGAAACTAACTTGTAGCTTATTTAGCTGCCTGCGGTAGTGATAGGATCAGGAAAACACCACCAACCTTCTACAGGTAGCTTTAGCTGAACACTGTGCAGAGCTCACAAAAAACTAACTTGTAGCTTATTTAGCTGCCTGCGGTAGTGATGGAATCAGGAAAACACCACCAACCTTCTACAGGTAGCTTTAGCTGAACACTGTGCAGAGCTTGCAAAAAACTAACTTGTAGCTTATTTAGCTGCCTGCGGTAGTGATAGGATCAGGAAAACACCACCAACCTTCTACAGGTAGCTTTAGCTGAACACTGTGCAGAGCTCGCACTACACTAACTTGTAGTTTTAGCTGAACACTGTGCAGAGCTCGCAAAAAACTAACTTGTAGCTTATTTAGCTGCCTGCGGTAGTGATAGGATCAGGAAAACACCACCAACCTTCTACCGGTAGCTTTAGCTGAACACTGTGCAGAGCTCGCAAAAAACTAACTTGTAGCTTATTTAGCTGCCTGCGGTAGTGATAGGATCAGGAAAACACCACCAACCTTCTACAGGTAGCTTTAGGGGAACACTGTGCAGAGCTCGCACTGCACTAACTTGTAGTTTTAGCTGAACACTGTGCAGAGCTCGCAAAAAACTAACTTGTAGCTTATTTAGCTGCCTGCGGTAGTGATAGGATCAGGAAAACACCACCAACCTTCTACAGGTAGCTTTAGCTGAACACTGTGCAGAGCTCGCAAAAAACTAACTTGTAGCTTATTTAGCTGCCTGCGGTAGTGATAGGATCAGGAAAACACCACCAACCTTCTACAGGTAGCTTTAGGGGAACACTGTGCAGAGCTCGCACTGCACTAACTTGTAGTTTTAGCTGAACACTGTGCAGAGCTCGCAAAAAACTAACTTGTAGCTTATTTAGCTGCCTGCGGTAGTGATAGGATCAGGAAAACACCACCAACCTTCTACAGGTAGCTTTAGCTGAACACTGTGCAGAGCTCGCAAAAAACTAACTTGTAGCTTATTTAGCTGCCTGCGGTAGTGATAGGATCAGGAAAACACCACCAACCTTCTACAGGTAGCTTTAGCTGAACACTGTGCAGAGCTCACAAAAAACTAACTTGTAGCTTATTTAGCTACCTGCGGTAGTGATGGAATCAGGAAAACACCACCAACCTTCTACAGGTAGCTTTAGCTGAACACTGTGCAGAGCTCACAAAAAACTGACTTGTAGTTTTAGCTGAACACTGTGAGGAGGACGCACTACACTAACTTGTAGCTTTAGCTGAACACTGTGAGGAGGACGCACTACACTAACTTGTAGCTTTAGCTGAACACTGTGAGGAGGACGCACTACCCTAACTTGTAGCTTTAGCTGAACACTGTGCAGAGGTCACACTTCACTAACTTGTAGCTTTAACTGAACACTGTGCAGAGCTCGCAAAAAACTAACTTGTAGCTTATTTAACTTCCTGCGGTAGTGATAGGATCAGGAAAACACCACCAACCTTCTACAGGTAGCTTTAGCTGAACACTGTGCAGAGCTCACAAAAAACTAACTTGTAGTTTTAGCTGAACACTGTGAGGAGGACGCACTACCCTAACTTGTAGCTTTAGCTGAACACTGTGCAGAGGTCACACTACACTAATTTGTAGCTTTAGCTGAACACTGTGCAGAGCTCGCAAAAAACTAACTTGTAGCTTATTTAGCTGCCTGCGGTACTGATAGGATCAGGAAAACACCACCAACCTTCTACAGGTAGCTTTAGCTGAACACTGTGCAGAGCTCGCAAAAAAATAACTTGTAGCTTATTTAGCTGCCTGCGGTAGTGATAGGATCAGGAAAACACCACCAACCTTCTACAGGTAGCTTTAGGTGAACACTGTGCAGAGGTAGCAAAAAACTAACTTGTAGCTTATTTAGCTGCCTGCGGTAGTGACAGGATCAGGAAAACACCACCAACCTTCTACAGGTAGCTTTAGGTGAACACTGTGCAGAGCTCGCAAAAAAATAACTTGTAGCTTATTTAGCTTATTTAGTGATTTGATCAGGAAAACACCACCAACCTTCTACAGGTAGCTTTAGCTAAACACTGTGCAGAGCCCACAAAAAACTAACTTGTAGTTTTAGCTGAACACTGTGAGGAGGACGCACTACACTAACTTGTAGCTTTAGCTGAACACTGTGCAGAGGTCGCACTACACTAACTTGTAGTTTTAGCTGAACACTGTGAGGAGGACGCACTACACTAACTTGTAGCTTTAGCTGAACACTATGCAGAGGTCACATTACACTAACTTGTAGCTTTAGCTGAACACTGTGAGGAGGACGCACTACCCTAACTTGTAGCTTTAGCTGAACACTGTGCAGAGGTCACACTAAACTAACTTGTAGCTTTAGCTGAACACTGTGAGGAGGACGCACTACACTAACTTGTAGTTTTAGCTGAACACTGTGCAGAGGTCGCACTACACCAACTTCTAGCTATAGCTTAACACTGTGAGGAGGACGCACTACCCTCACTTGTAGCTTTAGCTGAACACTGTGCAGAGGTCACACTAAACTAACTTGTAGCTTTAGCTGAACACTGTGAGGAGGACGCACTACACTAACTTGTAGTTTTTGCTGAACACTGTGCAGAGGTCACACTAAATTAACTTGTAGCTTTAACTGAATACTGTGAGGAGGATGCACTACACTAACTGTAAATAGTCTAGCTGCCTGACTGTGGTACTAATAGGATCAAAAGAACACCAGCAATTTTCTTCAGGTAGCTGTAAATACTTTAACAAAACAAGCCTGCCTGTCAGTAGGAAGATAACAGGAATGGATCTAGCTAAACTGAATACAGTGTATATATATATATATATGTATATATATACATATTTATATATATATATATACAACACCTGGGATGCATATATATACACAATGCACTGTAAGTGCAGCTAACTCACTGACTGTCCTGCCTAATCTATCTAACTCAAATGAAATGACACTGTCTCTCTCTCTCTCTAAGCATGCCGGAACACACTACACAGGGCCGCTGTGTAGGCGGCCTTATATAGTGTGGGGCATGTTCTAAACCCCCTGAGCCATAATTGGCCAAAGCCACCCTGGCTTTGGCCAATTACAGCTCTCTCTACTGACGGCGCTGTGATTGGCCAAGCATGCGGGTCATAGCGCATGCTTGGCCAATCATCAGCCAGCAATGCACTGTGATGCCGCAGTGAATTATGGGCCGTGACGCGCCACACGAATTTGGCGAACTATCGAACAGACGATGTTCGCGTCGAACATGGGTTCGACTCGAACGCGAAGCTCATCCCTAATGGTCAACCTCTGTGCCTATATCGGCTTCCTGCGGCCCTCAAAGAGAGGTATATATCTTGCCTCAAGTCTGTCGATATAATAATATCGGACTTTTGTTCTGAATCCAAAACACTGCAGTACATTACTGCAAGTGCATTAAAGTGATTTTAAAACTTTACATATACCCAGTAAAGGAATAGCCTCAGATGATACACATAGATTAAACAAATCATTCTACATCAGTTGTACCTGTTTGCAGTCTTCTCTTCTCTACAGCCGCTCAAAGTCTAGAACTCATAAAGCTTATCCGAGCTATCAGAAAACAGGGGGCGGAGAGATGAAATTACACATTGCAGAGCTCAGTGAGGAGAGTTCTGATAGCTGATTGAAGGGTAGAGACACCCCCCTCCTTCACACAGGAACAGAGCTGTGCTGGAGATCCCTCCCGTCACCTTTTTTCTCTTGGTATCAGGAAAAGTCGCCAAAAGAACTTGCAGATAGATGAGAAATGGGACAGCAGACAGAAATGACACTTAGTGCTCTGTATTGAGACAAGTACACACTATAGAGGGATATGTTTTGTTCATATTTCATGTCTGAGGTTTACAACCACTTTAAGATATGTTGCCTTTAGGCAGCTCATTCATTTTGAATTGGCTGCCAAAACAGTGCAATGCATATTTTAATGGCCATGCACTGTTTTGTTCATTGAAGCGCATTGTGGTACACAGATACACAGATGGTTCACAATTATGTGACAAAGCACTGAATAACAGGTGCGAAGTGGTGCACTGGCTAGGTACCATTTAAAATGAATGGCAGTGCACTATGAGGTTGATTTACTAAAGACAAATAGATTGTGCACTTTGAAAAGTGCAGTTGCTCCAGAGCAGGGATCTTCAAAATACGGCCCTCCAGCTGTTGCAGAACTACACATCCCATGAGGCATTGTAAAACTCTGACATTCACAGACATGACTAGGCATGATGGGAATTGTAGTTCCTGAACAACTGGAGGGCCATAGTTTGAAGACCCATGCTCCAGAGCTTAGTGAGTGAAGTAAAGCTTTACCTTGTGAAGAATATCCAGTCATGTGGAAGGAAAACTTAAAAAAAAAACAGCATTTTTGCTTTCACCTCATTGGATGATGGAATTCAGCAGAGCGTCTACTCATTTACTAAGCTCTGGAGCAACTGCTCATGCATTTACAAAGTGCTCAGTCTATTTGCCTTTAATAAATCAACCCCTATGTGTCATGTGTCACTGTGCACTGCAGTAAGGTGCATTACTGACCAGACCCAGGCTCTTCTGTCTTCACTGGTTAAGAGCCCTGTCCCTTTTAAAGTGTTTGGAAATGATCACCTTGTGAAACAGCCCATTCAGTTTAAAATAGAAATTAAAGGCAAAAAATTTGAGTCTAGATATAAAAAAATAAAAATAAATTATAAATGCTTTTTTCCCTTTTTATAAGTAATCTCATTCCCTCTGTTCTCAGCTGCTTAAGAGCTTGGGGAGGAGAAAGAGCAGTGCACTGATCTTCCCAGTGAAAGTCTGTGTGTCTGTGTGTGTGTGTGTGTGTGGGGGGGTGGGGTGGGCTGGCTTCTTCTAGTTCTCGGATATCGGTAGGGCAAAAACCGCTGCCCCTCGTCTCAGCAAACAGTGCACTGGAAAGAGAGGTCGAGGACACACCACCAGCCAGCCACAGCAGGGCCAGGGATCAGGGTGTCAGCCAGCCAGACACCCAGAGTGACCCACCCACAGCAGGACCAGGGTGGCAGCCACCCACAGCAGGGCCAGGGAGCCAGCCACCCACGGTGAGTAGGTGACCCAGCCACCCACAGTGACCCACCCACAGCATTGCCAGGGTGCAAGCCAGCCATTCACTGTGATCCACCCACAGCAGGGCCAGGGTGCCAGCCAGTCACCCATGGTGACCCACCCACAGCAGGGACCAGGGTGCCAGCCAGCCACCCACAGTGACCCACCCACAGCAGGGCCAGGGACCAGCGTGCCAGCCAGCTAGCCTCCCACAGTGACCCACCCACAGCAGGGCCAGGGTGTCTGCCAGCCACCCACGGTGAGTCGGTGACCCACCAACAACAAAGCCAGAGTGCCAGCCAGCCACCCACAGTGACCCACCCACAGCAGGGCAGGGTGCCAGTCAGCCACCCATGGTGACCCACCCACAGAAGGGCCAGGGTGCCAGCCAGCCACCCATGGGGACCCACCCACAGCAGGGCCAGGGTGCCAGCCAGCCACCCACAGGAGCCAGCCACAGAGGACACAGGAGCCAGCCAGCCACAGAGGATGCGGGAGCCAGCCAGCAATAGAGGACGTACGAGCCAGCCACCCACGGTGAGTCATGACCCACCCACAGCAGGGCCAGGGTGACAGCCAGCCACCCATGGTGACCCATCCACAGCAGGGCCAGGATGTCAGCAAACCACCCATGGTGACCCACCCACAGCAGAGCCAGGTTGCTAGCCAGCCACCCACAGCAGGGCCAGGGTGCCAGCCAGCCAACCACCCACAGTGAGTCAGTGACCCACCCACAGCAGAGCCAGGGTGCCAGCCACCCATGGTGACCCACCCACAGCAGGGCCAGGGTGCCAGCCAGCCACCCATGGTGAGTCAGTGACCCACCCATAGCCCGCCAGCCAGCCACCCATGGTGACCCACCCACAGCAGGGCCAGGGTGCCAGCCACCCACAGTGAGTCAGTGACCCACCCGCAGAAGAGCCAGGGTGCCAGCCACCCATGGTGACCCACCCACAGCAGGGCCAGGGTGCCAGCCAGCCACCCACGGTGAGTCAGTGACCCACCCATAGCCCGCCAGACAGCCACCCACAGTGACCCACCCACAGCAGGGCCAGGGTGCCAGCCAGCCACAGAGGACGTGGGAGCCAGCCACAGCTACAGTACCTATAGTTAAGGTAAGAGGAGTGCTACACGGTGCCAATTGTATGTACACTTTGTGAGAGGTCCCATGAGGGCCAGAGTGAATGAAGGTGTTTACTGTGCACTCTATTAGAAAGAGGCCCAGCTCTAGATCCCATTATTCTTCTTTGTAGTCTTTAATGGGGCCTGGAGTGGATGCTTTCTAACAGAATGTCTAATGGACACTGTTAGAGAGAGACCCCCTCCAGGTCCCATTATACTACTTTGTAGTCTCTAATGGGGACTGGAGGGGATGCTTTCTAATAGACTCTTTGTTGTACTTTGTGCAAAATGTTGGGGCAGGGCCAGGGGCCAGTCATGTGCGGGGCCTGACAGGGGGCCCTTGCTTTATTTGGTCCGGTGGCCCTGAATATTGTCAAGTCTGCCCCTTTTCACAGCATATTATCTTTCTCTGTCGTTCATTGTGCAAAATTCTGGTTACCATTGCTTACCACATTTTTAACATAGCTGCTCTTTGCTTTCTTCTGCACTTGGTTTCATGACTATAGTATTTATTATTTCTGTATCAACTGAAGCACAAGCTGTATAGCACTAACTATTTATAATACAAGTGTCCAAGATTGTAACATCACAATGAGCACAATCAGGGCAATAGGACCCAAACAGATTGTTGCATTTGTAAAATTGTTCCTTAAAATGTGCACATAATTTTATGTTAAATTATAAAAGGCCAACATAATTCAAAATATGTTAGTTTTCAGACACTATGCTGATGCCCACAATACATAGACATTTTTAGTGTTTTTTGACTTATCAACTATATTGCTCTTTGCCAGAGCCACTTTCAAATAGTGGGACAATCCCCAAACAAAAATAGCAAGCTTAGTGATAATCAAGCAAAGCATCTGTGCTAATGGACTATGAAATTGGACTCTAGGACATGAACCTATTTATTGTGGTGCAATATCACATAAAATTGTGCCCCAATATTTTCTTGCTTAGTAGCTATGATGCTGTGGTTGTGTTTTTTGACCAGTCAGTGAATGGAGCCTCGTTTATACCTGAACTGCAAGGTATCTAAAGTTGTAAAGTGTAAATACTCAGATCCTATTTAGCGTAGTGAAACAGACATGTCTCAACCCATGTATTGTTTAAACATTATTTTTTAAATCTTAACTACAGACATAAAAAACACCAATTAATCCAGTCATTTATGAGTTTATTATTAGGTGTGCTGCAGGCATATTTTCTGATATGAATCATGCTGACATCAAGAGAGCAAAAAGATTACTTCATTAGTCGTTTCTGACTCTTCACTGTCCAGTCACAGGCTATGGGCAGGGAGAGAACCAGGCTCTGTTGCTTAACAATTTTAGAGAAAAAAATTGAAAAGTTTCGGGACTGCAAATTAATACAATACCCATAAAATTAAATCATTATTTGTTTTATGTCAATTAAAATCATTTTACATAAAACCCAAAGTCATAAATAGACTTTTTTCTTCAACAGACGTAGTTCACAAGTTTCATAATACAATAGATGCATCAATCTGGACATGTTTCGCCAAAAAAATATTGGCTTCTTCAGGAAGTTATGCATCAATATGAACTGAATGATATATTATCTATAAAGAAAAAAATAAGTAAATACATGTATAGTTGTCCACAAATTTCCATTTCAACAATTCTATATATCAAAAAATCACCATAAACATTTTAGGATCATATACAATTATTGATGTGTTCACTTCTGTTACATAATCAATACAATACTGGCTGTTTTATGATTATTGTCACACACTTGTAATGGTAACTGGAGCCCATAGAGCAACGGCCAAGGAAGCTGGGTAGACGACCACAGGGAGGGAAAATACCCCAGACTAATATGAAAAAACATATTTGTATTACAAATTTGGATATATTGTACAACTATATTTATCAATATCTTGCTAATAAAAATTGATGCCTTTACTTACAAAGGGCCTAGGTTCCAACAAATCAATTGGGAGCAATATTCTGACACAGTTTGTTAATGAGATGTCCAAAAAGAGATTATAGAGAAAAGTCAGGTCACCAACCTAGCTTTGTGTGCTGCCTGACAGGGCTGTGTGTATCACAGTACTAGAATGACAAAAATACAATTCCTTTGGTTGGTTGGGCGATCAGGCTGCTAAGTTGAAGATATCAAGTGCTTTCAACCTAAGAACTTCACTTAAATTCCTTTGAAAGCTACATAAGCAACAGGTGTGTTGAATAAGTGACACATGGCCAGTTAAATCATGTTTTACCTTTTTTCTATAGAAAAGGAAATGAGTATTTAACATCATGTGTGCACTTTCACCTGTTTGTCAAGTGCTCTTTTTATAAAAATGTAAGATTCTTCAGATGTCCATGAAAATTAGAGGCATAAACTGAATGAATGAATGAATGATTTGTAAAGCGCTGCAAATGTGAACTGAATCGTCTCAAGGCACTAGATCTGTTCTGTGTTGTCAGCTTCTTAGAAGAGATAAGTCTTGAGTTTTTTCCTGAAGACCTGATGGTTTTCTTCCATGCGGATGTAAGTCCGAAGAGCGTTCCATAGCCGGTCCTTGGACTGCGAATGTTCGTTCTCCCTTTGATTTGTAGCGGTATTTGGGAATGAGGAGGAGGTTTTGGTTAGATGATCGAAGACTGCAATTGGGTGTGTAGTGTTTTATTTTCTCTTGAAGGTATTGAGGAGCGTTTCCTGGTATGCATTTGTGGGTGAGACAGAGGGTCTTGAATGTGATCCGATTCTTTACGGTTAGCCAATGCAGGCTCCTCAGGGATGGGGAGATGAATTCCCAGGGTTTTTTTCCTGTTAGCAGTTTTGCCGCCGTGTTTTGGATGAGTTGTAAGCGCTCAAGCTGATATTGGGGTAATCCTATGTAGAGGGAATTTGCGTAGTCGAGTCGGGAATTGATGATAGTTCCAGCTACTGCTGCTTTGTCCTCTTCTGGGATGAAGGGGATGAGTCTATGTAGTAGGCGGAGGAGATGGTGAGATCCGCTAACTAATGATCCTATTTGTGCATCCATTGACATTTCTGAGTCAAAGATGACTCCGAGACTCTTGGCTTTGGTGCTTGGAGAGATAGTCTGTCCAAAGATGGTGGGAGGTGTCCACGGGATCTTTGTTTTGGAATTTTGGTTAGCGTGTAGGAGAAGAAGTTCTGTTTTTGAACCGTTGAGTTTGAGGGAGCTAGTGGTCATCCAGTCGTGTATCAGAGTGAGGCATTTCTCTAGTTGCTGATGATGGTCTTTTTGTCCAGTGATGCGAAAGTAGAGTTAAAAGTCATCAGCGTATGAGTGGATTTTCTGATGATTTTAAGGAGTGGGCGGGTGTAGATGTTAAAGAGCACTGGTGACAAGGGTGAACCTTGAGGGACTCCACAGGAGATTGTGGGGGTTTCCGAGGTGAATGCTCCTAGTTTCACTGTCTGAGAACGATTCTCTAAGAAGGATGCGAACCATTGTAGACCAGAAACTGTGGCTCCTGCTACTTCTGTGAGGCGGACGAGTAGAGTATTGTGGTCCACTGTATCAAATGCTGCACTGAGGTCTAACAGTACCAGGAGACATGATTCTTCATCATCTGCTGCTTCGAGGGCGTCGTCCCATATTTTGAGAAGTGCCATTTCCGTGCCATGGCCTGGGCTGAAGCCTGATTGTAGAGGGTCCAGGAGTTTGTGTGTGTTCAGGTGGCGTTGTAGCTGTTGTACTACTGCTTTCTCCATAATCTTGGAGATGGTGTTGAGGCTGGTTATCGGTCTGCGGTAGTTAGGGTCCTTAGGGTCGAGGTTGGGTTTCTTTAGCAGGGGTTTGACGATGCCTTGCTTGAGGGTGGTCGGAACAATCCCTTCTTTGAATGACTGATTTATGAGGTGTGTTATCGTAGGAGCCAAGATGTCGGAACATTCTTTCAGGAGTTTTGTGGGAATGATGTCATTTGGTGATGTGCTGTCTCGAAGGCTTCTGATGATGTTTTTGGTGGTGTCAGTGGTGATTGGGGTCAGAGAGAAATTCGGTGATTGTGTGATGTTTGTGTCAATATCCTCTTTTTGCTTTGGTTGAGTGAGGTTGGTTGTTTTTTTGTGTTGAATTTTTTCCCGAATGCTGTCAATTTTGTTGATGAAAAAATGTGATAACTCATTGCAAAATTCTTGAGTTTCGTTACCTAAGCAAGTTGGGTTCATCGACTGGGCGACTATTTTGAAAAGTTCCTGCGGCCGGTTTAAGGCAATTGAGATGGTGTTCGAGAAATGTTCTTTTTTGGCTTTGAAGATTGCTTTGTAGTATTTCACCGTGAGTGCTTTGTAGTTTGTATGGTTTTCCTTGGTAGGATTTCTTCTCTATGCTCTTTCAGCTCTTCTGCGTTCTTGCTTGAGTAGGGTGAGAGTGCCATTGAACCATCTCAAGTTTTTTTTGCGGATGAGTGTTCTACGTTTTGGCGCCACTGAGTCTGCTGTTTGTAGTAATGCCTTGTTTAGGGACTTGAGTGTTTGTTCCGGTGAGAGGTTAAAATTTATCAATGGTATTTTGTTTGATAATGTGGTTTTGAAGAGTTCAGAGTGTAGTTTCTTCTGAGATCTGTTCCAGTGTGTTGCTGTTACGTGTTTCAGTTTTTGGAGGGTGGTGTTAGTGGTGATTTTAAATTTGATAGCGTGGTGGTACGTCCATGGTAGTGGTATGTTGTCGGATATGTTGATGTCCATAATTTGTTTGAAGATGAGGTCCAGAGTGTGTCCTGAACCGTGCGTGGGAGCATTTATCAGCTGCTGAAGACATAATTCTTCCAGTTGGCTAATGCAGGCGGTAGCGATAGGGTCCTGGGTAGAGTTTGCCCAGAGATTAAAGTCCCCAAGTGCCAGAAAGTTTTTGGTTTTCAAGGTGTGTATTGAAATGAATTCAGTGAGTGGTGTAAGGAGATTGGTCTTCGGTCCTGGTGGTCTGTAGCATAGTAGTATGTGGATGGTGTCTTGGGGTGTTGTTTGAAGATGGAGGGAGAGTGTCTCCATGAAAGGCGCTGAGTTCTGTAAAGTTGGTTTGGTGAACACAAGGTGTGATTTGAAGATCACTGCTAGGCCTCCTCCTTTTTTTCCTATTCTATGCTCAGTTAGGATACTGTAGTTCTCAGGCACCGATTCAGTTAGGAAGGTGTTGCAGTCGGGTGTAAGCCAGCTTTCCGTGATAAAGAGGATGATGAAGTCGTGGATTTCCAGTCTGTGCTTGACTGCAGATCTGGTGTTGATCAGGGCGCATGCTAGTTGTTGTGGTTGGATTGGTGTCTCCCTATATTTGATGGTTGATTGTAGGTTGGTCCTTCATAATTGTTCTTTTTTTAATGGCGGTCGGTAAAGTTGAGGTGGTGTTTTTTAGCCTGTGGAGGGCGTCTGCTGAGTATTTGAAGTTGCACATTGTAAGAATGACAAAGTTGCTGAAGGAAGGGTGATCTGATGATGGTATTGATGTAGCGATGATGAGCTTGCTGGGGGATGGAGGGATCAGATGCCAGTGCTACGAGGTGGTGTTGTTGACGGTCCGGATGATAGTGCGGAAAGTTCTGGAGGAGGAAATGAAGGGGCGCCTGCTGACCTACTGCCCTCCTGTTAATCCAGAGGAAGGCGAAAAACCTCTAGCTGAGCTTGCCAATTGCTGCAGCGGAGGAAAAAATTCCTTCCTGACCCCCCGAGGGGTGGTCGGACTCGAGGACCCTGGATCAACTGCTGGGGTACCCTGGTGGGCTTACCTGATCCAGGACGGTCCAGAAGAAAAGGACGGGGGGAGGAGAGATGGGGGTGGGGGCTGTAGAAGGGGTGAAGGGGGGCACTACTTACTGGTTCTGGTACTGGTGCTGCAGCTGTGTCTGAGAGGATCTAAAGATGGACGCCGGTCAGGGCCAGAGCCGTGGATATCCTGGCCTTCGGTGTCAACCTGTGCCCCTGCAGTGAGGTCCAGTAGCGAGGACGGGGTGTTCCAGGTGTAGGGGGCACAGGGGCCCGCTGAAACAAGGTGTGGGAGGGATAAGAGGTGGCCGGCTGGCCGGAGCTAGGCCACAGCCACGGTCTGCCCCCCGAGTCTAGCGGCTAGAGATGGGGCGATGAAACGGCAGCTGTGGTGGGTGCCCTGGTGGAGGCTGTAGTGGGTGGTTCTGGGACTGTGAACAGTGAGGGGGGTCCGTAGGATGATGGGTCCTGCCTGCAGGTGATGGAATGCTCTCCGAGGGCTGGTGGAGTGCTGTGGCCTCAGGAGGGAGGACCAAGATGGCCGCTGGCTAGGCCCAAGCCGAGGGCTGTACGAATACTAGGGAGGACCAAGATGGCTGCTGGCTAGGCCCGAGCCGCGGGCTGTCTGGGTGCTATGTTCCCGGTGCTATGTTCCTGGTCCGGCTGATGATGGATGGTGATGAAGGATGGATCCGGCCGGACGGGTCCGGCTGCCGATCGGCTGTGGGAGGTGAGGTGGCGGTTCGGTCCTGGCCGGAGCCATGGAGTGTCCTGCGGGATGGGCCTGTGCAGCCGGCGGGCTGGAACCCGCCATCTGGATGGTGTGGACTGCGCGATGGATAGGTAGGGGTAGGTAGGGGGGGTCCCGAGTCCCGGTACAGTTCTGCTGGGGGAGTCCGGGATGAGTCCTAGGTGGCCGGATGGCTGGATGGATGGAGCTGCTGCACAGAGGTCTGTTCTCTGCAGCATTAGCACTCAGACAGACTGATAAACTGAAAAAAAACCCTCCACAAAAATGCAGTTTAAAGTTACTAGACAGTTAAATAGCAAGGTTAGGAAACGGTCAGTGATGATCAAAACTGGTTTATATTGGCATGAGCAGGAGTAATGACTACAGAAAAAAAGTGATCAGGCCACCAAGCAAAATTGTTGCTGACAGGATGACTCCAGTACCAAAGATAGCTAAGTAAAACAACACAAGAAAATATTGACTGGCTCCAAATGCGCTGTGTGTGTCTTGTGTATTTAGCATAGCATGCCTTAGATTTTCTGTTAGTGTTTTATGTTTTAAGGCCTTCATGGCTTGATTTATTTGAAAGACTAAGTTCCATTAGCCATAGGCAATACTGATAATGGTGGAAAACAATATAAGATATATACTCGAGTATAGGCTGACCCAAATATAAGCCGAGGCACCTAATTTAACCACAAAAAACTGGGAAAACATATTGACTCAAGTATAAGCCTAGGGTGGGAAAATGCAGCAGCTACTGGGTAAACAATGCCCATCTGCAGCCTCACTATGCCCATTTGCAGTCTAATTGTGCCCATTTGCAGTCTAAAGCCCCATATACACTATCATATTTTCTCCTGATTTTTGTCTTCAGATTTACCAAAACCATGTAGTGCAAGGGCCTGATTGCATACAAATTGAAACTCCTAAGTTTTGACCTCATATTATATGGTTTTGGTAAATCTGAAGACAAATATTAGCAGAAAATCTGATGTGTATGGGGCTTAATTGTGTATGGGGCTTAATTGTGCCCATTTGCAGTCTCACTGTGACCATTTGCAGCCTAATTGTGCCCATCTGTAGTGTAGAGGAACACTGATACAATGCTGGGAAACTGTATCAGTGTTCCGTCTATCACAGACCAGGAGAAGGCGGGGCTTTGTTACAATAAATGGCCAAACAGACTGCATAACACAGCGGGAGGCACATGCTGTTTTAGTAATGAAAGGTATGGCTCACTCGAGTATAAGTCAAGGGGGAGGTTTTCAGCCTAAAAAATGGGCTGAAAAACTTCCCTTGCCACCCCCCCGCCACAAGAGTCAATCTTAGGTAAATCAGGCGCTGGATGGTGTCCAAGTGCTCTGTCATATGGGAAAGGTTGCATGCTTCACCATTCCCAGGAAGTGCTGTTACTTTTATATATATATACAGTATCACACAAAAGCGAGTACACCCCTCACATTTTTGTAAATATTTTATTCTATCTTTTCATGTGACAACACTGAAGAAATGACACTTTGCTACAATGTAAAGTAGTGAGTGTACAGCTTGTATAGCAGTGTAAATTTGCTGTCCCCTCAAAATAACTCAACACACAGCCATTAATGTCTAAACTGCTGGCAAGTAAAGTAAGTACACTCCTAAGTGAAAATTTTTAAATTGGGCCCAAAGTGTTAATATTATGTGTGGCGACCAATTATTTTCCAGCACTCCTTTAACCCTTCTGGGCATGAAATTCACCAGAGCTTCACAGGTTGCCACTGGAGTCCTCTTCCACTCCTCCATGACGACATAACGGAGCTGGTGGATGTTGGAGACCTTGCGCTTCTCCACCTTCTGTTTGAGAATGCCCCACAGATGCTCAATAGGGTTTAGGTCTGGAAACATGCTTGACCAGTCCATCACCTTTACAGCTTCTTTAGCAAGGCAGTGGTCATCTTGGAGGTGTGTTTAAGGTTGTTATCATGTTGGAATACTGCCCTGCGGCCCAGTCTTCGATGGGAGGGGATCATGCTCTGCATCAGTATGTCACAGTACATGGCATTCATGGTTCCTTCAATGAACTGTAGTTCCACAGTGGCGGCAGCCACCATGCTTGACTGTAGGCAAGACACACTTGTCTTTGTACTCTTCACCTGGTTGCTGCCACAGACGCTTGACACCATCTGAACCAAATAAGTTTATGAGTTGAGTTGAGAGGAATCTTAATATATAATATCCCGGCGCGCTATCTTGGTCTCATCAGACCACAGGACATGGTTCCAGTAATCCATGTCCTTAGTCTGCTTGTCTTCAGCAAACTGTTTGCGGGCTTTCTTGTGCATCATCTTTAGAAGAGGCTTCCTTCTGGGACGACAGCCATGCAGACCAATTTGATGCAGTGTGCGGCGTATGGTCTGAGCACTGACAGGCTGACCCCCCAACCCTTCAAGCTCTGCAGCAATGCTGGCAGCACTCATCTGTCTATTTCCCAAAGACAACTTCTAGATATGATGCAGAGCACATGCATTCATCTTTGGTCGACCATGACAAGGCCTGTTCTGCGTGGAAACTGTTCTGTTAAACCGCTGTATGGTCTTGGCCACCATTCTGCAGCTCAGATTCAGGGTCTTAGCACTCTTCTTATAGCCTAGCCCATCTTTATGTGGAGCAACAATTCATTTTTTCAGATCCTCAGAGAATTCTTTGCCATGAGGTGCCATGTTGACCTTCCAGTGACAAGTATGAGAGAGTGATAGCGATAACACCAAATTTAACACACCTGCTCCCCATTCACACCTGAGACCTTGTAACACTAATGAGTCACATGACATTGGGGAGGGAAAATGGCTAATTGGGCCCAATTTAGACATTTTCACCTAGGAGTGTACTCAAATTTGTTGCCAGCGGTTTAGAGATTAATGGTTGCGTGTTGAGTTATTTTGAGGGGATAGCAAATTTACACTGTTATACAAGCTGTACACTCACTACTTTACATTGTAGCAAAGTGTCATTTCTTCAGTGTTGTCACATGAAAAGATATAATAAAATAGTTACAAAAATGTTAAAGGCGTACTCACTTTTTGTGAGATACTATATTTATAATTTGGATGATTTCACTAGCACTGTAGAACTTTGATATTTGATTTTTTTTTGCACTTTATGGTACACCACATTATTGATGGGGATTTTATTCTCAATATGAATTAATTTGCACGTTTAGTTCATGAAATACTTTTTACATGATTTTTGACATTTAAAGGGACAAACACACTTTTAAGTAAATAGTTTATATTTATTGACCCAGGAGTTGTGGAGTCACTTTATTATTTCCTCAGACACTTTTCCACCTATTTGATCATTAATTCAACAACCCATCTTTGAAAAGTGCTTTAGGTGGAGGCAGCAGCATTTGTTGTCAAACGTCACATGAAAAGATATAATAAAATATTTATTATATCTAGTTATGATACTATATATATATTTGCCTAATACCTTCCATTAAATTAAAGCCGCTGGGGGACCAAAAACATCGGAAAAAATATCAATTAAGGCAGAAGATCAATTGGATCACTGTTACATATATTAACATACATATATTAGCGAACAAAACAATAAGCATCTAGAGAAGTCTGCCCCCCAAAACTCAGTGAGTAGGTGCAGGTGGCATTGGTCATTGAGCACTGTAAGCAATGGGCTTCTTACCAGAGGAAGTAAATATAAACTAAACCTAAAGTTTAACCTGCTGGAGGGAAGCATTTAAATTAAAATGTTATTTTTTAATCCTGTCCTAAATAAAAAAAATACAAACACACTCTACATTCCCTTTAAAAAGGCTATCAGTAATGCTCATAAAACAAACAATCCGCAGTAAGGAACCAGAATAAATCTTTCACTGATCTGTCTATAAAAAAAAACTGAAGAAATTATGCTTTTGATTACTGGTAGTTGCATTTGGTCACTGAACATAATTGGTTGACTTCCCTATTAAATAGACCTTTTCACTTATTTTTCAGTTGGAAAAAGTAGATACCCAAGAGGAAATGTTAGCTGATCATTAAGCAGGGAAGAGACTGAGGAATGGAGAAAGGCAAGCCTGGTTCTCAGACATGTTTATGTACGTTCTGTATACCCAGAGATGACAAACCTGTGATAAACCATTCGTGTAATGAAAATTGATCAAAGCATTAGAAGATATACCTCCGGCATTTTGATTAAAATTGATAATGTACTACTTTGCCAGCATTATAGAATGTTGCGTAATGTTTCTAACAATTTGGAATGATCAATCCTACCTGCGTGTATTGTTGCATTTGTACCAATAAAACATTCTAATGAAAAGTGGTATAAATTGCATATTACAGTGTGGGATAGTATGACACTATAGCAAATAAATGTAATTCAATAATGCATGCATTTTTTTTACAATACAAACTGTATACAGCCTAATCCTTGTTAATCATTTCCAAGATAAATTCAGGAAAGCCATTTTTTCCCTTTCCCCTGCCTTTACTGTTGATTTACAACCTTTGCTATCCTTAGAGATTACAAAGCTTAAATAAATTAGATTTCAGAACTCTAGCCATTTGCTTCACCTTGACATGCTATCCCAGTCAAGTCATGATAAAGCACCATTGCAGCTCTGGAAAAAGAAATACTGAACAAATAGATCTTTTTTTTTTCACAGCAGACCTGTCTTTGAAGCAATCAGAGAAAAATATGACTGTGGATGTTGAGGTCGTAATATCTGCCCTTCAGTTAAAAAAAAAATATATATATATTGGATCTTCTGTATTTGAATTTGTTAATTGATGAATATCGCCCGCATATACCACTGCATATACATACGGCCTGGCTTTGTGTAGAATCCTGCCTATGATCCTGTCAGCCTATAGAATTTCCTCCCTCAGAACACTGCATGCCTGATAGGATCATAGAGTTTCCCACTGCGGTAATCATCAGCTCAGAGAAGAATTTTCACTTAAATAAAACCTCTGCCACATAACAGTATTCTGTGACCTTGTCTTAAAGAGACAAGAAAAAAAAGGGGGAAAAGCAAATTTTAATCGAACTATATTTGCTTATGCATGCAATTTTTTGTTATTATATTCTAGCTGGTGTATTTATAATGCAGATCTAGGCATGTGATAAAAGCTCAGGGCTCTGTCACACGTGGTTTTTTTTTTTTTTTTTTTTTCATCAGAATCTTGTTTTTTAGCTGCTGCAGCAACATTTAAATAAAGCCACCTTTTTTTTCAAAGCAGCAAGTGAGATTAGTTGCCTGTCACTAAGGGAAAGACAGCTGATAAGCTGACAAAGTAAACCGCTGCACTTCATAGTGACACCACATTCTGTATACACGATATGTGCAGGAGGCTAAGCCAGTAGCTTCTGCACCTTCTTCTCTACATACTCTGCCCCTGTAATGGCTCTAAAGGTATCCACGTCTCTAGATTAAATTAGGTTTAATTCACAAAGCTAACATAACAAGATAAGAATCTTTAATTGAAAAAACAATGACAGTTATTTTCAACTAAGTCTAATGAGATTTGAAAATGACAGTCACATGGCTAAAATAAAGATGCCTATCCATATGTTAAACCCTAGAATTTTTTGTTAAATTCCCTTGCAGTTGGGCCCTCTGCACTTCAAGGATTAATCGCTTGTTAAAGCTGAACTTTACCCATAACAACGTGATAAAAAATAATGTTCTTTAGCAAGGAACATACATTATATTACCAAAAGTACTGAGACGCCTGCCTTTACATGCACGTGAGCTTTATTGGCATCCCAGTCTAATACCCTGTACACATGACCGGTTTTCCAGTCGGAATAAACTCTGAAGGTTTTTCGGACGGAATTCCGCTCAAGCGGTCTTGCATACACACGGTCACACCAAATTCCGACTGTCCAGAACGCGGTGACGTACAACACGTATAACGGGACTAGAAAACGGAAGTTCAATAGCCAGTAGCCAATAGCTTCCGTCTTGTACTTGCTTCAGAGCATGCGTCGTTTTTGGTACATTGGAACAGCATACATACGAGTGGTTTTCCTGATAGGAATTGGTTCCATCGAAAAAATTTAGATTTGTTCTCTTTCTAGGTCCGTCAGAATTTTCGACGTAAAAAGTCCATTGGGGCATACACATGATCGGAATATACGATGAAAAGCTCCCATTGGACTTTTTCTGTCGGACATTCCACTCGTGTGTACGTGGCTTTAGTCCGTAGGGTCCAATATTGAGTTGGCACACCCTTTGCAGCTATAACAGCTTTAACTCTTCCGGGAAGGCTGTCCACAAGGTTTAGGAGTCTGTGACTCGCTCACCCATGTCTTTATGGACCTTGCTTTGTGCACTGATGCACAGTCATGTTGGAACAGGAAGGGATCATCCCCAAACTGTTCCCACAAAATTGGGAGCATGAAATTGCCCAAAATGTCTTGGTATGCTGACGCCTTAAGACTTCACTTCACTGGAACTAAGGGGCCAAGCCTAACCCCTGAAAAACAGCCCCACACCATAATCCCCCTCCACCAAATGGTTTGGACCAGTGCACAAAGTAAGATACATAAAGACATGGATGAGCGAGTTTGGGGTGGAGGAACTTGACTGGCCTGCACAGAGCCCTGATCTCAACCCAATCACCTTTGGGATGAATTAGAGCAGAGACCATGAGCCAGGGCTTCTTGTCCACATCAGTGCCTGACCTCACAAATGCACTTCTGGAAGAATGGTCAAACATTCTCATAGACACACTCCTAAACCTTGTGGACAGCCTTTCCAGAAGATTTGAAGCTGTTATAGCTGTAAAGGGTGGGCCAACTCAATATTTACCCTACGGACTAAGATTGGGATGCCAGTTAATTTGCACATAAAGGCAGGCGTCACAATACTTTTGGTAATATAGTGTACATTCCACATTAATAATTCTGATGCCAAAATTAGTGTGTGCTGTAAAATTACCTCCAGTATTACAAACCACATTAACAGAGTGAAAAACTTTTGTGAAATTTTATTATTTATTTTGGTGTCATAACTGATCACATGTGCAGCACAATGGCAGTTGCAGCTCAAACAGAAGCAGCTTCCTTGACTGTAAATGATAGGAGGGTTTCATTCCTCTTTAAGGCTGTCAGCAGATCAGCCTCTACAAATTCGGTAGTGCCAAAAATAGACAGCACCTAAACATATGCAGAGCAGGGGGAGACAGTGTATTATTGGATTTTAAACAGTATAGACACTTATTTTTAATGTTTTTACCTAGTGATACCTGCAAAAGGGGCCAGCATGAAGTGATCTAGCAGGACTTAATTTTCTAAATAAAGTTCCATTTTATGTGTAAGGTTAGGGTAGAGGAATAAACTGTAATATTTACCTTATTCTTGGCTCCAGCAGATACAGGTCCCTGTGTACAATGCAGGGCTGCTGGTCCTGCTTTGTGTGTAATGACATCAACAGCAGTGCCGAAGAGAAGGGGCTTTGGGTGACTGGTTTTACAGCAAAGTGGTAGCCTGCCAGGGCCATTAATAGTGTATGTATTACCGCTTATTGCTCTACCCCTAGACCTATGGCCTCATGCACACAGGATGTTTTCCAACTCTCCTAGAAGCCTTTCATCCTGGGAGTGACGTTTTTGGCAGAAAAAACACCTCATGCTTGTAAAGTGTATATTGGGTTTAGGCACGTTTAGGACCTAGGAGCTTGGGCATTAATTAATTTAATTGTCCAAAATAATAATTTAATCTGGCCATTGAAATGAATTAACGCTCAACTGCTAAACATGCCTAGCATTAACGTGCGTTTAGATGCATTAACACGCATTTAAAAGCGTAAAGCATTTTTTCTACCAAAACTCTGCTGCTCTTGGTAGTGGGGTTTTTTTTTTTCCCCTGCCTCTAAAATCTAAAAGCCTATGGGAGTTGATTTACTAAAGGCAAATTATCTGTGCACTGCAAGTGCAGTTGCTCTAGATCTGATGGGAACATGCAAGGAAAATAAAAAATAAAAAAATGCATTTTTGCTTGCACATGATTGGATGATAGTAATCAGCAGAATTTTCCCTCATTTCAGAGCTTCCCCTCAGATCTAGCGCAACTGCACTTGAAGTTCACTTGGAGTGCACAGAATATTTGCCTTTAGCAAATCAACCTCCCAGTGTTCATCGACACATAGGCTAACATGCAGGGGCGTTTGGAGACAGGGAAAAAAAACGCCAGATCCCCCTAGGAGAAGCTGAAAAAACGTCCAATGTACAAGAGGCCTAATGAGCAATTACAATGAAACTTAAAATTTACAAAAAAAAAAAAGATTAAAAAAAGATAAAATTTACAAAAAAAAAATGGAGTTTAGGTTTAAGGCTTTGTGAACTGAGCCTATTGTCCTAAGCCGGTCATAGACAGAGTGATTTTCTTTTCTGCAACCACGGGAATCCCGCTCGTGGATCTATTGTGTTCTCCTGGGGAAGAGGTCCCTGCCGAGAGAACACAGTGATTACTACTAACGGCTATAATAGCTGCTAGCAATAATCCCATATAAAATCTGACAGGCTAGTCATACCCAAGTTGATCGATCTATCAACTTGGGTACAATCAGCCTGTGTATACATTTTTCGAAACTCAGCCGATCCCTGCTGAACTGGCCAAGATTTGAACCATCTATGACCGGCTTTACACGGACACAGAAGGGCTGCAACCTAAGGTGTTCTTGCAATGCAAGAGATGGAGCAGTAAAGACTAAACCAGTCCACATGAAGTAGATTACATATGCAAATATAAAACATTGTTCTGGAAATAACATTTGACCTAACTTAAATAGAGATACAAACTATAATTAGTGCTACCTTGTTATGCTAAATTTGAAATGACAATTGTGTTGCTTTGAAGCAGTGCAGGGCAATTAAGATGTGTTAGGCTTAGCTATTTAGTATTTAGTGAAATCAGGTTTTTCTTTGCTGTATTTATACCACTTGAAGTGTAACTAAAGTAATGAGTTAAAAAAATGCTAGAAGGTTGTGTTTTCTGGTAGAAGAGACATGCAAAGTTTCTTCTTCCAAAAAAAAAGATTCACAATTTTCCTAGCATTTTTTTTGTATGATGCCTGAAATGCAAACAGCGCAGTGTACACCCATTGCTTTCCCAGCATCTATAAGATGCCTGAGAATGAAGCCAAGTGCTAAGACTGTGCAGCACCCTCTAGCGTGTGCTAGATGTAAGATAGATGTAGTATAGGTTTGTTAGTGTATTAAAATTTAGTTCAGCTCAGGACTAAGCCTGAGCTGTAAATCTGGGTCAGGGTTCAGTGAGTCAGGGCTGGATGACTCATCCTGACAGCTCCTCTGGTGCCCCCCGGTCTAGAAACTTCTAGAGCTAGTGGGTGGAGGTTAGGAGCTACATGGAATATTTATGAGGGCCTCAGCCAATCCCCAGTAAAAGGGCTGGCAGGTGGTGGGTTCACCTCATAAAGAGACATGGACCATGCCAACAAGAGCAGTGTTGTGGAGGCTGTAGGCACTACATGGAGATGTAGTGCTGTGGAGGCTGTCGGTGGCCCTCTGGGGTGCCCCCTAGTCTGGGGGGGGTGGCCTTGGGCTGGGATTCCAGTGCTGGAAGGATTTTGCCATAACACACGGAGGGAGCCCTTCCTGGAGTCACAGGAGCAAGACAAAGGACAGTGTAGAGCAGAGCAGCACTACTGGGGACTTACAAGAGGGGAGATGGCCACATGTATCCAGTCCAGCCCAGCCGTTCCCGCTGGGAGAACACAGTAATTATCACTAGTGGCCATAGCAGCCACTAGCAAAAATGGCAAGAGAATCCGGCAGGCTGGTTGTACCCAGATCAACTCGGTACATTCAGCCTGTTCATTTGGCCGAGTTTCGAACCATGTATGGTGACCTTAGAGACACAGTTTACACCAAAGGGGGGAGGTTAAGTACCTGTCAGGCTTTTATTGCCGTGTTTTCCTGTTCTACACTCCCTCATTTTTTGTTCCGGAGTCACCTTGTCAGAAAGTGAGAGGAGATCTCCTTAGTAAGGACACAGACAGCAATAAAACTTTACCAGATGTCCTGACTAATAGCCACTCTATTTAAAAAAAAGTTTTGGTTTGGAGTTATTCTTTCTTTTTTTCCCATGTGTATGGCTGTTGATACCCCAAAAAGCAAATGTTTATTTTTGTTTTGTAACTCTTTTATTGGTTTTCTGTACAAAAAACATAAAAATAATAAAACACAAAAATGAATTTTACAATGTAAATAGTGACAGCACAAAATAGGAAAACTTAAAGATAAAGCAGACGTGTGAAGGTGAATAGAGACACAAGTAGCCATTTCAACACACAGCCCACTATTGTCTCCATCAGAAAACCAACGCTGAGAAATGCCATGTAGCCATTGCTGGAGAAGGTGCATGAATGTAGACATAAAGAGCCTGCAAAGAGGTGGCTGGAATTGAGCAGCACCCGAAGAAAGGAACAAAATAAAAAGAAAACGAGCATAAAAAAAAAAAAATGGCAATGGTTTACATCTGCATTTGGTGGCAGCTTACCATTATAGCTCCCATTTTATTTTATTATGGTGCTTGTTATTCTCTGTTTCATATTGCTTGTAATGTCTCTCTTTTGAAGGGCTGTTTTCCTAAAGCTGCACTGGGGTTATATTCTGTGCTCAGTTGCAAACAGTGCTTAGAGGACTTGAAATCTGGTAACTATTGGTCACTGCACTTTGCGCTTTTTTATTACTTGTTGCAGCACTAGTACAAATTCCTCCTAGATTGCCTGAAAGTCATTCTTTAGTAGGGCAGGACATCATTTTCTAAATATTTCAACTCTGTTATGTGATGCAATTGTACATTTATATTGGGACTTGAATTGTAGTTACATCTTGACTTACAGAATAATGGAAAAGATGAAAGATTGAGCTAAGGAAATCCCTTGACGTCTATTCATTTTTAAATTGTAATATTATGGTTTGTCAATCAAATGATCCCTTCAAGAAAGTAGAGATACCGAAGATGAACCATATCTCCACAGCTGTCCGGCGTAGAGAGATAATATAAAATATCACACAGAGGAGGCTGCTGCCACATATTTATTTCTCAGTCATTATAGTTTTATCTAGTCTGTTTAGCAGCAGTCATTTTCCAGTTGTAGCAATAATGACAGTTGTGGGATGGAACATAATAATATAGGAGTCCTTGTTGAGAAGCTTAAACTGACTCTAAGTTACCATTTCCTAAGATTATAGGATGGTTCCTGCAGAGTTTTGTTGAATGCGTGAGTTTTATCTGCAGGTGTTATTCTAGCTTGTCCTATCTGACTGTGTAACGAGACTGACACTGCTTTTGCTTAATTTCGTTTATGAGATTGTATTGGTATCTGAGAAACACAACAGCTTTTCCTTTTACCCTGACACATTCACAATTAGTTACAATAAACATCATTAAAATGCCATCTGCAGTAAGGCTTAACATTTGTTATACGCTTTAGAGCAAATTGTTAACACAATTCCAAATATGAAATTGATGGAATTGAGATGACTGTGTATCTTTTATTTTTTTATTTTTTTACGTTTTGCCAGCCATTGCGAACGAGATGACTTGACGTGGTTGACCACAGAATGCTTCAGGTGATGATGAATTATCGGCAGATAACACAGCAGGCTCCATATGTGTCTTGTCATTTTAACCACTTGGGAATAGTCAAGTCATTTAAAATCTAATGGCTGTGCCAAGTCCCCATCAACACTGACAATCTACTTTTTCTTAATTTTATAACCAGGACATTCAGAATTTAATTAACTGGCAGATAAAAGGGTAAGAATGTTTTTTTTTTTATAAGTATACATAGCTAAAATATAAATATCAATGTAGCAATCTGAAATTTCTGCAGAAACCGTATCTTTCCCCCCCGGTTATAAATAATCCACAAGAACAGAGAATGAGATAGATTAGCATTTCAATAGTGTTCTGGAGTTTCAGTTCCTCTGTTTGTTGATGTTTCTTGGCAAAGTATCTGACATTCTGTAGTGCTTGGGTAAGGTAATTCACTATAAAATACTCAGCCTTGTATATGTCATACTAGATAAACTACAGTAAATTTTTGTGACAATGCAATTTTTCTTTAAGTGCTTTTACAAGGGGGTATTATGATGGCCCATGAGGTCATTTAAAAAAATACAATGATGCTGATTAAAGTCCATCTGATATTAAATACTAAACAGCTATATATTCTTTGTCCTGGTGGCAGCTGTCTACATGTGTCACCGTGACATTATTTTCATTTTTACTAATGTGATCCAACAATTTTAGGTCATAGCTGAACATTTTGGCTAGGTTCATTGCTCCTCTGGTGCTCCTCTGTAGCAAAAGCCACTGACATATCATGGGATGTAGCATTTACTATTAGACTAATGCTTGGGTTTCAGATATGTATGGAAGTTTGCTAAAGTAGAACTATAGGCAAAACTTTTTTTTTATTTTGGCTAAAGCAAAGAGTCCTATTGCGGAGAATACCCTTCACCTCCTGTCCTATAGCCAAACAGAAGGTGAGAAGAAATCCCTGCACATTAAGGGAAATCTTTGGGGACCCCCAGGTCACCAGAACTAGTGTTCCATTTGAAAATTCCCCCACTATGACTTTCTGGGGACAACCCAAAATTTGCGATTTTCTGGTAAATAGATGGTAAATAGGACAAATAAAGAGGGTGAATCTCCCTAACGGGCGCAGTCAGCAGTATAAGCTGACAAGCATTCTAATCGCTCTCCACTCTATCCAAAACTTAAAAAAAGTTTTGCCTTTAGTTGTGCTTTAAAGTATGAGATGCCTATGAATTTTGGCTCCTGCTTCTCTGTATCAGAGTGGAGACTGGGACTTCATATATTAAAGATTATGGGAGCCAGAAGACTTCCTGTTAGTATTTGCATAGGGCCAGGCAGGCTACCCTGCTCCCATGTGGCTATGTTAAGGACAGGGAATAGGTCACTCAGGCATATTTTGGTGAGTAATCAGTACTCAAAATTTGTAACATTGTCCAGTAATTTCAACATACAAAAATGCATACACATATACAAAATATTTCTGTTCAACCTGATAAAGAGATATTGGGGTTGATTTACTAAAGACAAAGAGGCTGTTAAATTTGAAAGGAAATTTTCGTTTTGCAAGGGAATGCTTGGTGAATGTGGTGAAAATTCTTTTTGCAAAGTATACCTAATCACATACAAGAAAAAAAAACTTGTAATTAATTTTGCTTGCATATAATTGGATGATGGAAATCAGCAGTGCTTCACCTTATTCCCTAAGTTAAAGAGAAAATTCCCTTGTAAAGTGAATAGCTTATTTGACTTTAGTAAATTGACCCCACTATCTCAGGAAAGCACACTATGAAGAATAAAACCATTAATCTAAATAAGTACACAGTTATAATGCTCAACATGGACAGTTGTAGGCCAAGATTCTGTGCAAATGAGCAAATGGGCGCATATGAAATTACTGTCCAAAACAAGCTGATGAACTATCAAAACAGCTGATAAGTAGGAGTAGCAGATGTCCCAGACTTGTCACTGGACCACAGTGAGTTTGTACATCTACAGATGGAGTATAAGATGGGTGGTATTGTGCTTCCCTTAAACTTTACAATAAATTAATATTGAAGGATATGAACAGATAGAACATACATTATACTGATATTTTAACTGGCCAAATATATTAAAAACATTTCTACCTTGTAGATTCTAAATATACGTTTTACATTATAAAAAACACAGGGTTAACTACAAAGCAAAGAGTATTGTGCTGTAAATTACTGCAACCCTTTAGGAAACACTATTTTGACTACTGTAAAATGATGAAAAGTGAAATGTCAGTCATTGCACTTTGTACATCATTTCCCTTTGCAAAACACATTACTGATTGTGAAAATTAATGAACTAAGCTGGTTTCAGACATTTAAAGAGACCTTCAGTCATGTTTAGAACTCTTTGGTAGTCTGGAAACACAGAGGAATCAATTATGCAATCCTACCATATCATGATTATAATGCTATGTATATATATATATATATATATATATATATATATATATATATATATATATATATAATATTTATGGTCAACCGGGATAGATATGAACCACATAGACACGCCACAAGACTTACAACATAAAGTAGACCTGAAGTGTGTCTTGGTCGGCTGGACGGTATACCAAAAAGGGGGCATACCCAAGATGAGTAAATAGATGGTTGTGTAGAGCAGTGGTCATCAACCCTGTCCTCAGGGCCCACTAACAGGCCAGGTTTTATGTATTACCTTGGGGAGATGCAGACTAGAACACTGCAATTACTGAGCAGCAAATGATATCACCTGTGATATATTTCAGTTATCTTGCAACCTGGCCTGTTAGTGGGCCCTGAGGACAGGGTTGATGACCACTGGTGTAGAGGATGTATTTGAGAAGTGTCCTGAAAATGGGATGGGTGGGAGGGTACCGTGCACTGGAACCGACAAAGATAGAAGGTGGGCGGTCAGCTTAAGTATCCCCTGGACCCCTCCCATAAATTCAGGCCACCATACTGGCCTTCTTATTTATGGTCGAAGCCCTTCAACCGGGATAGATAGGAACCACATAAACATGCCACAAGACTTACAACATTAAGTAGAACTGAAATGTGCCCTGGTCGGCTGGACAGTATGCCAAAAAGAGGGCAAAAATACTTGTGTAGGAAAGAAATTCCTTTATTGGTGTGGTAAGGTTCATTGGGCAAGTTTGCTGAAAGCTTGCAACATCTCTATGTGAAGGTTAGGGATATACCAAGGAGCAAAACAGGTCAATTTCCTCCTGCCTAACTTCTTGATGAGATGATCCGGAACCCCGTGTTGTGATGCGGTTGAGGCAGCTCAGATCTGAAAGGAGTGTCCCGAAAAGTGGCTGGGGTCAAGGCCTAGGTTCACCAAAAGGATCCTGATATGTCTGATGAACTGGCTTCCACTCAGAGGGCTGGTGAGGAAAGGTGGCAGCGGGCTGGATACTGACTGGTTGGGCAGCTGGGGCAACAACTGGTCGAGGATTGCTACCAGGCACTAGGTGTTGTGTGTCTGGAAAAGCTTGATATTGACCCCGAGGCTAGACTGTTGGGTTTTGGACACTGCGAGATGTAGAACCAAGTGATCTTGGAAGCGTGTCAGGTCGCCTTTGCGCAGTATCTGGCAACTGGGGCTGTTAATGGTGAACTCGCCAGGCCGTAGAAAGTTGTAGAAGGCCAGATAGATGGCTGCTTGGATAACCAGAACCCAAACGTAGAATGTGACAGGGCGGTGGACATGTCCCTGAAGATGGCACTTGTGATAGGTAAGTGCTTGCTGTTGGCAACGGCTGCTGTCTTTGGATGCCACGTAGGATGGACCTGACTGTGTGAGCTGCGAACAGGGACAGCTTACCGGGGTCCTGTAAAGACAACAAATGCTGGATGCCAGCTAAGTAGAGCCTAACGGTTTTATGGGATAGAGCCAGCTGCGTGTGGCAATGATATAAAAGCCAGAACGTGCTTGATGTCATCTGCTGCCGCTCCAGGATGTAAGGCTAGAAACCTGGCATAGGTGATCCAAGCGGTGTAATAGGCCTTCAGGGTGTTGCCAGACAATGACTGGTTAATGAAACGGGTTGCGTCACGCACGTGTTCTTTCAACCCAGCGTGAGCTGTGACCAAGGAGGCATGAGAGAAGTGGTCGGGTCGACTCCAGGTTCTTGCAAAATGAATGATGTATAGTTAAAGCGGGACAATGTGTTGCACTTGCCCGGGATATAAATGAAGTGTACTATGAAGTGATGCTGTAAGGACAACTGCACCAGCCTACGCAGGAAGGAAATGATGGACTTGCCTTTGACCTGCCTTTGTTTATGATCTTGGCCGTATCCTGATTGTCTGTGGCAAAGACCACCGTTTGCTCCATCCAGGTGTGACCCCAGACCTGCGCCGCTGCCATGATGGGGTAGAGTTCAAACAATGAGGATGACTGACTAAACCCGGGAATCAGGAGGATTTCTGGAGGCCATGGTTCAGTGAACCAGTGATGGCCAAAAATTGCAGCGAAGCCTGTAGAGGCCGCGGCGTCCGTGACTATCCGAGGTGATGAAGCTGATGCCAAGGGAATGAACATTGATATTGATCAATGAACATTGATATGCCATTCCAGTCTGTAAGAAACTCGTCCCATAATGACAGATCCACTATTGCTGCTGGGTCCAGCCTGAGAATTTGGTCGGGGTCTTGCACTTATGAGAGGAAGATCAAGAGGCGTGAAATGAAGGACCGCCCCTGAGGGATAATCCTCATGGCAAAATTTATCATTCCTAGCAGTCCCTTGGTTCACCCTTGCGAGAGGGTAAAGGTGTGAATAACAGTCCTGAGACGGGTCAATTTATCAGGAGGTAGGCTAGCCTGCATGGAGCGTGTGTCGAGCGTGATGCCCAGGAAGGTGATGGACTGTGGCGGGCCTTCCACTTTGTGTTCTGCTATTAACACATTGAGATTGCCAAATAACACTCTTAGTCTATCCAAGTCACCTGGAACTCAGCAGGTTTCTCGATGAGCAGGAAGTCGTAGAGGTAGTAAATGACTTTCTGGCACTGTGCTTGATGTGACAAGATCCAGGAAAGGGACTGGGCGAATGTATCAAAGAGCCACGGGCTGCTTTTAGAGCTGAAGGTTAACTTGGTGGCAAAGTAATGCAAACCTTTTCATCTGAAGCCATGCCACCGCCAAAGGGATGGCTCGATGGGTAGTAACTTAAATGCGTCCGAGATGTCCGCTTTGGACAGCCAGGTGCCTGTGCCTATGCTAATGATGGCTTGGATAGCTAGGTCGACCAACGCATATTTAAAGGAGAACTCCTTGGAGGGAATTAAGGAGTTCACACTTGAGATGTGAGAACAATGAGGTGCGGATAAGTCGTACACCAACCGAATTTTATTAGAGAACTTGCCCTTGAAAGGTTCAATAGGGCTGACTCTCCAGACAGTAAAAGGTGGCTCAGTGAAGGGGCCGATGATGTATCCTTGGTCCAGTTCGGACTGTAGCAAGGAATCAATGGCCAGCTCGTCGGTGGCCGCTGAAAGCAGGTTTCTGCATTCGTGGGTCGAGAGAGGCAGCGTTATGAGGCCGGTGTGGAACACTGACGTGAATCCGCATATGAGGAAGGCGGCCAGTGAGAGAGTTGGGTGTGAGGAAAGGTAATACTCGAGCCACGCGACATTCACTCGGCCTAGTCAGGATGTACCTTGCTGCTTGATGTTGCACGTCTGTTTGGGGTGCGCTCTGTGACATGAGACGCAAACATGAAGCAGCTGGCACTGATAATAGTTGCAAGTCCCATAATTGTAGTTGTTGCAGATTGACGTGCCTCCCACTGACCGGATAGGCCATCCCAACTTATCCACCTGGCGTGGTTGTGTGAGGGCCGGCAAGCTTTGTCCTGAACCAGAGGTGGAGGAAACGTTGGGGAGGCATCTAGCGCCTGCATCGGAGCACCAGTTTGACGTATGGGCGGTCTTCAGAATATGCTTTGATCTAAACCATTCCATTCTAGCTCTGGCTGTATATTTAGGGGCGTTGTCCTGCTGGAAGGGGAACCCCCACCCCAGTCTCAAGTCTTTTTCAGACTCTAACGGGTTTTCTTCTAAGATTCCCTGTATTTAGCTCTATCCATCTTCCCATCAACTCTGACCAGCTTCCCTGTCCCTGCTGAAGAAAAGCATCCCCACAACATGATGCTGCCACCACCATGTTTCATGGTAGGGATAGTGTGTTAAGGGTGATGCGCAGTGTTAGTTTTCCATCAATTTTCAAAAGTTCAATTTTGGTCTCATCTGACCAGAGCACACCTTTCCACATGTTTGCTGTGTCCCCCACATGGCTTCTCGCACACTGCAAATGGGATTTCTTATGGCTTTCTTCCTGCCACTGTTCCATAAAGGCCAGATTTGTGGAGTGCACGACTAATAGTTGTCATGTGGACAGATTCTCCCACCTGAGCTGTGGATCTCTGCAGCTCCTCCAGCGTTACCATGGGCCTCTTGGCTGCTTCTCTGATTAATGCTTGCCTGGCCTGTCAGTTTAGGTGGACAGCCATGTCTTGGTAGGTTTGCAGTTGTGCCTTTTGGATGATGGATTGAACAGCGCTCCATGAGATGTTCAAAGCTTGGATTTTTTTTATAACCTAACCTTGCTTTAAACATGTCTGGTGTGTTCCTTGGCCTTCATGATGCTGTTTGTTCACTAAGGTCCTCTAACAAACCTCTGAGAGCTTCTCATGACAGCTGTATTTATACTGAGATTAAATTACACATGGGTGGACTCTGTTTACTAATTAGGTGACTTTTGAAGGCAATTGGTTCCACTAGATTTTAGTTAGGGGTATCAGAGTAAGGTGACTAAATAGAAAATGCACGCCACTTTCCACATATTTATTTGTAAAACATTTGGAAAACCATTTATCATTTTCCTTCCACTTCACAATTAACACTATGGGGTTTATTTACGAAAGGCAAATCCACTTTGCACTGCAAGTGCACTTGAAAGTGCACCAAAAGTGCACTTGGAAGTGCAGTCGTGCTAAATCTAAGGGGTAGATCTGAAATGAGTGGAAGCTCTGCTGATTTTATCATCCAAGCATGTGCAAGCTAAATTGCTGTTTTTTTTTTTATTTTCCTTGCATGTCCCCCTCGGATGTACAGCGACTTTACTTCCAAGTGCACTTTCAGTGCACTTTCAAGTGCACTTGCAGTGCAAAGTGGATTTTGCTTTAGTAAATAACCCCCTTTGTTTTGGTCTATCACATAAAATTCCAATAAAAAACATTTACATTTCTGGTTGTGACATGACAAAATGTGAAAAATTTCAAGGGATATGAATGCTATTTTAAGGCACTGTATAAGATATTTGGAAATATTTTCATTTAGTTTAGAAGTACAATACAGGAAGTCCCCGAGTTACGAACATCCGACTTGCGAACGACTCCTACTTACGAAAGGAACGGCGGGCACATTCAAAAGAACCTTTTCGAAGGTGGGCACATTCGACGGACCCTTTTTCGACGGCGGGCACATTTGACTGACCCTTTTTGACGGCGGGCACATTCGACGGAACATCGGAAAACGTCATATCTGCCATTCTGCCCATGCTGTTCTGACTTACGAACATATTCGACTTAAGAACAAACCTACAGTTCCTAGCCCGTTCGTAACTCGGGGACTGCCTGTATTAAGTAGATATTGTACAAGAGTACAATACTGAAAGAGATGAGGAAATTGATGTTAAAGATACGGCACTATGGAGATATGTTTCTCTTTGTAACATGTACTCTGAGCTAAAGGATTAAGGAGAAGTAGAGTGGAGTGACAAACTGGTATAGGATCCATTTGGGTTGGAAGGAAAAGGTGTACATCACATTGAGCAATGGGCATACCTACCCCTTTGGGAAAAAGCGCTTTACAACTACTCGAAATGAAGTGGTCAAAATATTACAGTGAGCCTCCAAGTTGTTGGGAACTCATTGAACAAGTGGTAGAATAGTTGGGACTTTATTTTACTGATTTTTGTTTCACTGATTGCACGTTAATATTTTAATTTACACGCATTTGACTATTATCACCATTTTATAAGAATTTAATTACATCACATTTATTGTACCATTTTTGCTTTTTATTTTCTTGGTTGCATGAAATGTAAATGCAAATGAACTAATTTAAAAAATTTTGTAGAAAATGGCCACACTACTGACTGATAATTCAAAGCCATTAATTCTTCATTATTTGTTCCTCTGTAGGACTTTTTTGATTGATGAGATAATAATGAAAGATTATTTTCTTATTTCCCAGAGTAGAAAGGGAATTCCAAGAATTATTCACTGTCAATACATGCAGAAAATACCCACTGAAGTGGCAAAATGTCATAGGCTTAATATGCTTGCAGATGGAAATGTTTCATTAACTGAAACATTACAATTCATAGGTTGATGTTAGGCGGCAGTTTTTGTTAAACTAGAGATTAAAGTCTTTTCTAACATTGTGTTTATCCATTCTACATCAGCACAGCATACGTCTGAATGGGATATGCTCTCTCAGCCACATGAGCAAAGGGGAAAAGAAATCTTTCTCAGCAAATGCTGCAAACGCAATGCTCAAAAGTCACCTCTATCAACTCAGCATGGGGAAACACCTGCTGTGATTTTTCATTTAAATAATAGCAGATTCTGCTCTAAATGCAGCTTAATTACCCTAAAAAAAAGTAAATAATACTCCCAAAATGTACTGTATAAGTAACATTTTTATAGTTTCAGATAAGTGAGGATGTTTTAGGTAGGAACAAAACCATGTAATGTGCTGGTATACATTTTCTGGACAAAATATGGAAAGGTCATCCTTCATTTTGATTTGGTCTGCACTAGTGTTCAACCAATTAATGGCTAAGATTTTTACCTGATTTATTGTGAAGACAAAAACTTTGCTATCCCTTTAAGCGTGTCTCTATTAATAGAAAGTACTCCAGTGCAACCAATTCATGATAAACTAAATTCAGACACTTAATTACACAAAGTGCTTAAATACAAAAAATCACGATACATCAAATTCATATATAATAAGCTCTAATGTGCATCTATGCAGAGGAAAGTGCACTTGTGCATCACAAAATAAATGTAATTATTATAAATGAGTCCATCAAAATTCATATGTCATAATGGGCAGGTGCTGTGAACAATCCACTCCTCTCCAATGTATCACCACCACCTCCAGAACTGGCCTCTTATCAGAAAAGCAACCTTCAGGTAGTCACAAGCATTAGTCGATAACACCATTAAAAACAGCAATTCCGTCCAGCCAGCGGCATGCGTGATATTGTCATAAACTAGCTCCCCCATCACATACACCTCTATCTGAGCTGCGTTGCTGTTCTTAATGCTGGTATCAACCAATGCTTGTGACTACCTTATAAGTAGGAATGGCCTTAGGCGTGTTCAGGATCCCACCTGCCCGATCCCGCCAGGAAGCCGACATTGTACACGACTAATCACAGGCAGTGAGACATTCTCGATCTGTGCAGCTGCAGATCGAGAAATGTCTCACTGCCTGTGATTAGCGGTGTGCAGTGTTGGCTTCCTGGTGGGATTGGGCAGGTGAGATCATGAACACGCCTAAGGCCATTACTACTTATAAATATAATAAGCTTTTTGCATTTGAGATATTGAGCCATGGTTTTGTGATGTGTTCTCTCTGAGTGACTGGAGCCAGATCTCAGTGAGGACATGCTGGATACCTGAGGCACTGGAGAGAGTTGTTGAGTGGGGAGTTAGACCATTGCTGAGGATTCCATAAGGAGTGATATTCTGCTGGGTAACCTCTTATAATCTGGAGGTTGCTTATTTGGTAAGAGGTCAGTTCTGGCGGTGGTAGTGATACACAATGGTGTAATTGGAGTGGATTGTTCACAGCAACTGCCTATTATGACCTTTGAATTTTGATGGACTCATTTTTAATCATTTAATTTATTTTGTGATACACAAGGACACTTTCTTCTGTATAGATGCACTTTTTATCTATGAATTTGATATATATGGATTTTTGCACTAAATCACTTTGTGTAATACTTGAAAAAGATTGTTCTGTGTATGAAATTAGTTTATCATGAATGCACTGGAGCACTTTCTATCAATAGTGACACATTTAAAGGGACAGCACAATTTTGTTTTCCACACAGTGTTTATATATATTTTGTGTTATGATATTTTAAGTTGCAGAAGTCCTCCAATTGTATTAAGGTATGACACAAAGCACAGGTTTATTTACCACATTAGCTTATTGTGCTTATTGCAAATATATGTATACACATACGTGTTTATGTTCCATAAAGCCCCTTTCACACGGCTGTCCAATCAGGTCCGCCTGTCAGTTTTTCATGCAGACCTGATCGGACCCTCTAGTCTCCCCTATTGAGCGGCAGATGTCGGCGGACACATGTCTGCCGACATCCACCACCATCCAATCTGATCCTGCCTGCAAAAAACAGATGGATGGTGGTTCTATTTTCTATCCGTCTGGCGGATCGGATGGAAACTGACAGGTGGTCTGTTTCCATCCGATTTTCCCATAGAGGAGAGCTGGACTGTGTCCGTGTCCTCTCTGCACAGCAGAGCAGACATGGACCTGTCATCCGCCTGCTCAGCGGGGACCAGAGGAGAGATCCCCTGCTGAGCAAGCGGAATCCGCTTAGGCCCGTGTGAACTGTGCACTTCTACAAAACCTTCATGCTATATTGGTACCCCTTTGTTATAAAATAATTTAAAAAGCCTTTGCCATTTTATTTAAAGTGGTATTACCCCCCCCCCAAAAAAAAATTAATATATTGCAGCTTCTCAATCCTTAACCACTTGCCTACTGGGCACTTTTACCCCCTTCCTACCCAGGGCAATTTCAGCTTTCAGCTCTTTCACACTTTGAATGGCAATTGCGCGGTCATGCAACACTGTACTCACATAACATTTTTGCATTTTTTTTCACACAAATAGAGATTTCATTTGGTGGTATTTAATCACCTCTGGGTTTTTTTTTGCTAAACAAACTAAAAAAGGCAGAACATTTTTGAAAAAGTTTGTTATAAAATTTTGCAAAAAGGTACGATTTTTCCTTCACTGATTTGTGCTGATGAGCCTGCACTAATGGGCACTAATGAGGCCGCACTGATAAGTGGTACTGATGGGCACTGATAGGTGACACTGATGAGGTGGCACTGATGAGGAAGCACTGATGAGGCTGCACTAATGGGCACTGATAGTCAGCACTAATAGGTGGCAATGATGGGTAGCTGCTTAAAAAGTGTTAGCTGGTGTTTAACTTTAATTTGTTAGTGTATCTAAATCTGCTAATCCATCCAACACTTCCCATCTTCCAGATTAGCAATGCTGTCCAAAGGTGTCTCTGTTGCTCCTTCATCCAGTGTATAGGCACTCTAATACAGAAAGTCTGTGACTGGCCAGATCGTTAGGTGAAAAGAAAGGGGAAAAGCCTTGAACACATAAAACAAATGCAGCCACCACACCTAAGAACTAGTTAGCTGCAATATATGAAATGTTTGGTTTTGGGTTTATTACCTCTTTAAAGTTGAACTCAAGATAACACTAATGCCCCGTACACACGGTCGGACTTTGTTCGGACATTCCGACAACAAAATCCTAGGATTTTTTCCGACGGATGTTGGCTCAAACTTGTCTTGCATACACACGGTCACACAAAGTTGTCGGAAAATCCGATTGTTCTAAGCGCGGTGACGTAAAACACGTACCTCGGGACTTTAAACGGGGCAGTGGCCAATAGCTTTCATCTCTTTATTTATTCTGAGCATGCGTGGCACTTTGTCCGTCGGATTTGTGTACACACGATCGGAATTACCGACAACGGATTTTGTTGTCGGAAAATTTTATAGCCTGCTCTCAAACTTTGTGTGTTGGAAAATCCGTTGGAAAATGTGTGATGGAGCCTACACATGGTCGGAATTTCCGACAACAAGGTCCTATCACACATTTTCCATAGGAAAATCCGACCGTGTGCACGGGGCATTACACTTTCAAAGCAGTTACAGAAACAAAGTCCTCTAGTCTGGATGCTGGCTTTTGAGAGCTCATCCCGCTCAGCATGAATAGCAAAAATGATGGACAAAGCCGCACTTCCATAAAGTCTCACCATGAAGTTTAAATAAAGCAGTTGGCTTCCGACATAGTCCCTGTCTTGAGCTCCTTTGATATATTTCACTCCAATCAGGCTTATTTGTAGAGACAAAATTCTTGATGAGACTTTATACAAGTGCGGCTTTTCCCTTCATATTTGCCAGTTACAGAGACAGTTAATGCTTCATCTCAGACCTCTAATTGTCACTTTTGCTGGATGGCCTGGTCTGTTAAAGGAAGTTGGAAAAATGACTTATGCCCTGTACACATGTCCGGTTTTCCCGTCGGAATAAACTCTGAAGGTTTTTCTGACGGAGTTCCGACGGAATTCCGCTCAAATCAAGTTATAAAACGCTGCGCTATCAAAATGATAAATATAAATATATAATTAATAAAATGGTATTGTGCTCTCTCGTGACATGTATAAAATGTCCAAAATACTATACATTAATGTGCAATAAACTTCAATAAATAAATGAATTAATAAGAGTGCTTCAATAAGCCTGTGAAAAATATATATAAATATTCCATAATATTTGTGCAATATTCAAACAAATAATGAATAAATATTTCAAGAAAAAAATCATCCATGCGATTCAGTGTTGCATCCATGCAATGCAGTGCTGTATCTCTGTAATTCAGTGATAGTGCAATGTTCAAACAATATTAGATAAAAAATTCCAAAGAAATATCATCCATGCGATTCAGTGCTACATCCATGTAATTCAATGTTGCATCTGTGCGATTCGGTGCTGTGTAGCTTAGTGCTATGATCAAATTAACAGTCCATAAACATTCCAAAATCCATCCATGTGTTTCAGTGAACATAAACTAAAGTGCTGTGTGCTCATATAAGTGTACCTCCAGGTGATAGCCCCTCAGCTTAGGGCATGTGACGTTGCGATTAAGCTTGGTCAAAATGTGCCTTAGAACCTCTATGGGTTCGGTATTGTATGGTGGATCCTGGATAGGTTACTCTTGTGCCTCTGTTCCTCACAGCAGTCCAGTTTATACCTCGGTATATCAATATAAAGAGAACTTCATGGTGCAGTATGTATTACCTTTATTTTAAAAACCCACAATGTGTACTCACAATGTCAAGGCGCTTACAGTGCGCCACTCTAAAACAGCGGTAACGATCGGGTGACGGCGACCGGTAATGGGGTGACATATTAATCGTTCCCAACAGATGGTGTGTGTAGCGTTCCGTTCTGTCCCCTTCCCCTACGCGTGTCGATACAAGGGGTATTTCATATCTTTATCAAGGGGTGAAGATGATGAATGAAGATACAAAATACCCCTTGTATCGACATGCGTAGGGGAAGGGGACAGGACGGAATGCTACACACACCATCTGTTGGGAACGATTAGTACGCCACCCCATTACCGGCCGCTGTCACCCGATCGTTACCGCTGTTTTAGAGTGGCGCACTGTAAGCGCCTTCACATTGTGAGTACCCATTGTGGGTTTTTGTTGTGATAAGCTACACAGCACCGAATCGCACAGATGCAACACTGAATTACATGGATGTAGCACTGAATCGCATGGATGATATTTCTTTGGAATTTTTTATCTAATATTGTTTGAACATTGCACTATCACTGAATTATAGAGATACAGCACTGCATTGCATGTATACAACACTGAATCGCATGGATGATTTTTTTCTTGTAATATTTATTTATTATTTGTTTGAATATTGCACAAATATTTTGGAATATTTATATATATTTTTCACAGGCTTATTGAAGCACTCTTATTAATTAATTTATTTATTGAAGTTTATTGCACATTAATGTATAGTATTTTGGACATTTTATACATGTCACGAGAGAGCACAATACCACTTTATTAATTATATATTTATATTTATCATTTTGATAGCGCAGCCTTTTATAACTTGATTTGATTATCTTGCATGGTATATGAGACATGCGTAACGTTAGCAGCTGATCATTTGTAAGATACACTACTTTGGAGACCTGATTTGGTCAACCACCTGGAGGGTCACAAGACAATTAATTAGCATCTCGAGTGGAATTCCGCTCAAGCTGTCTTGCATACACACGGTCACACCTAATTCCGACCATCCAGAACGCAGTGAGGTGCAACACATACGACGGGACTAGAAAACGGAAGTTCAATAGCCAGTAACCAATAGCTTCCGTCTCGTACTTGCTTCAGAGCATGCGTTGATTTAGGTACGTTGGAACAGCATACAGACGATCGGTTTTCCCGATAGGAATTGGTTCCATCTGAAAAATTTAGAACATGTTCTCTTTCTAGGTCCGTCAGAATTTTCGACATAAAAAGTCCGATGGGGCATCCACATGATCGGAATATTCGAGGAAAAGCTCCCGTCGGACTTTTCCTGTCGGACATTCTGCTCGTGTGTACATGGCATTACTGGCAGAATCACCATGTGAAAATAAAGGAAAAAAAGATTAAAAAACACAAAAAAACTAATACAGCCACCATATCTAAGGATTGGTAAGCCACACTATAGTATATTTTTGTTTTTGGGTTTAACACAGATTTATAGTACCCATGAAATCTGCGTGATTATTGCTAAAGCCTTTTTTGCATCCAGCAGCGATCCCCCAGGTAATTCCTGGCTGTGTGGATAACCATGGATAGTGTCAGCCATTGCTGACCTGTCATTGAAGTGTACAGGGCTCTGCGGCTGCTGCTAGCCACTCACAGATGGCAAAAACAGCTGTGGGAATCAGCAGATTACAGCTGCTGTCAATCGCACCAGGCTTTTTCCCCCGTGTGTATATAGCCCTACTGACTGCACACATTACAATCTAATTGTACAGTCTCAGCAAATCTACTTTCAGGCTGGGTTCACACTGGTGCGACACGACAGCCGTCCTACTTTGGATCCGACTTTGCCCTGCGACATGAAGCCGGCATGTGTCCGACTTTCAATGAACGGGGATCCGACTTGGATCCCCGCCAATGCCCGGCATTGTTTGGTATTAGGGGGAACTCCGCGCCAAATTTTAAATAAAAAACCGGCATGGGTTCCCCCTCCAAGAGCATACCAGGCCCTTGGGTCTGGTATGGACCTTGAGGGGAACCCCCTACGCCGAAAAAACGGCATGGGGGGTCACCCCCAATCCATACCAGACCCTTATCCGAGCACGCAGCCCGGCCGGACAGGAATGGGGGTGGGGACGAGCGAGCGCCCCCCCCCCCTCCTGAACCGTACCAGGCCGCATGCCCTCAACATGGGGGGTGGTGCCTTGGGGGAGGGGGCGCGCTGCGGCCCCCCCCACCCCAAAGCACCTTGTCCCCATGTTGATGAGGACAAGGGCCTCTTCCCGACAACCCTGGCCATTGGTTGTCGGGGTCTGCGGGCGGGGGCTTATCGGAATCCGGGAGCCCCCTTTAATAAGGGGGCCCCCAGATCCCGGCCCCCCACCCTATGTGAATGAGTATGGGGTACATCGTACCCCTACCCATTCACCTAGGGAAAAAGTGTCAATAAAAAAAAACACTACACAGATTTTTAAAGTAATTTATTAGACAGCTCCGGGGGTCTTCTTCCGACTTCGGGGGTCTCTCCGGTTCTTCTCCGCGCTCTCCGGACCTTCTGCCGGGCTCCTCCGCTCTCTTCTGCTCTTTTGCCGCTCTTTTGCTATAGCGAAGGAGCCCTGTCTTCTGCCTTCTGCCTTCTGCCTTCTGCCCTCTTCTCTCTTCTCTCTTCTCCTGATGTTGACACGACGCTCTCTGGGGCTGGAATGCACTCTGAGCGCTCCGCTCTGACTTATATAGGTGGTGACCACGCCCCCTTATGCCGTCACAGTCCCTGGGCATGCTGGGACTGTGACGTTTTAGGGGGCGTGGTCATCACCCGATGACCACGCCCCCTAAAACGTCACAGTCCCAGCATGCCCAGGGACTGTGACGGCATTAGGGGGCGTGGTCACCACCTATATAAGTCAGAGCGGAGCGCTCAGAGTGCATTCCAGCCCCAGAGAGCGTCGTGTCAACATCAGGAGAAGAGAGAAGAGAGAAGAGAGAAGAGAGAAGAGGGCAGAAGGCAGAAGGCAGAAGGCAGAAGACCGGGCTCCTTCGCTATAGCAAAAGAGCGGCAAAAGAGCAGAAGAGAGCGGAGGAGCCCGGCAGAAGGTCCGGAGAGCGCGGAGAAGAACCGGAGAGACCCCCGAAGTCGGAAGAAGACCCCCGGAGCTGTCTAATAAATTACTTTAAAAATCTGTGTAGTGTTTTTTTTTATTGACACTTTTTCCCTAGGTGAATGGGTAGGGGTACGATGTACCCCATACTCATTCACATAGGGTGGGGGGCCGGGATCTGGGGGCCCCCTTATTAAAGGGGGCTCCCGGATTCCGATAAGCCCCCGCCCGCAGACCCCGACAACCAACGGCCAGGGTTGTCGGGAAGAGGCCCTTGTCCTCAACAACATGGGGACAAGGTGCTTTGGGGTGGGGGGGCCGCAGCGCGCCCCCTCCCCCAAGGCACCACCCCCCATGTTGAGATCATGCGGCCTGGTACGGTTCAGGAGGGGGGGGGGGCGCTCGCTCGTCCCCACCCCCATTCCTGTCCGGCCGGGCTGCGTGCTCGGATAAGGGTCTGGTATGGATTGGGGGCGACCCCCCACGCCGTTTTTTCGGCGTAGGGGGTTCCCCTCAAGGTCCATACCAGACCCAAGGGCCCGGTATGCTCTTGGAGGGGGAACCCATGCCGGTTTTTTATTTAAAATTTGGCGCGGAGTTTCCCCACAAGAACATCTGAGCACAAGTCGCATGCCGAAGTCGGATCATGCAAGACGGCAATCCGACTTTGATCCGACTTCAATGATAGTCAATAGGCTGAAGTAGGATCAAAGTCGGACCAAAGTAGTACAGGGAGCATTTCTAAAGTCGGAACGACTTGTGTCGGACCAGTTAGGACGGCTCCCATAGGGAAACATTAAATTTCACACGTCATGCGACATGAGCTCCCAATGTCGGAGCGTTTGTCGGACCAGTGTGAACCCAGCCAAAAAGTCAATAAACAACAATGTAGTATAAGATTCTACTAAGCAATTAACTCAATATATACAATGCCAGGAAGGTCCTGTCCTTATGTACTTTTTGTAAAATTTTGGGAAGATTACAAGAACAGATTGTGGTAGTCACCGCTGTCTGCTCTGCCCCCCCTCCACACGCTAGGCTGTGAAGGGGGCGGGAGCGTCTGGCCCAGGCTCTCAGTAGGTCACTAAGAGGCTGAGCCAGGTGCCGGTCCAGGGTTCTGAGCGTTTCCCAACCATATGGTCACAATTTTTCCCCAGCCTGTACCAGCTCTGTGGCGTCAGGTGATCCATAGGAGAAATGCAGCCAAACAAGCTTTGGCTGCACTTGTCTTTTAAAATGGAACTAAACCCTGCTATCCCTTACAGCCAAGAAAGCTACCATCTTAGCCTCTGTTTGATTTGCCAATGCCATGGTGCTGCATATGGGATCATTTATGACACCAGCCAATTCATGACTTGCCAGTTTGGTTAACAGCACAATGAACTGTGAAAATTATCATTCAAGGCATGCCTTGAATGGAACTGTTTTGGGAAATTGTTAAATAGATGTTTTTAGTTGTGTTTAAAAGGCAACTTAAAGTGGAACTTTAGTCAGAAAATTAAGTCCTGCTAGATCACTTCAGGCTGGTCCCTTTTGCAGGTATAGCTCTGTAAAACATTAAGGGCACTTTTACACTGGGGTGTCGGGGGGAGTCGGCGGTAAAGCGCTGCTATTTTTAGCGGCGATATACCGTCATTTTAGTGGCGCTTTTCGGCCGCTGCTGGAGTGCTTTTAGCCCTCGCTAGCGGCCGAAAAAGGGATAAAAACGCCCACAAAGCGCTGCTGCTTTGCAGGCGATTTGGCAGCACTGTCCATTGATTTCAATCGGCAGGGCAGCCTTAGGAGCGGTGTATACCGCTCTTAACCACTTACCGACCGCTGCATGACGATGTACGTCCAAACTTTGAACGGGGATATCGTTGTTATGGCAGCAGCTAGCTGCCATAACCCTGGTATACCCATTTTCGTGCGGCGGCCAGCTTTCAGATAAAAGTGGTCCCTGCAGCGGATTCGCCGCAAGATCACTTTTATCGGTGGCGGGAGAGGGGCACCCCCCCTCCCACCGCGATCTGGTGCCCTCCGCCGATTACCGGAGCGGAGGCAATCGCATCTGTCTCCGTCCTGTGCCTGGAGACGAGTGAGGCTAAGATGGTGCCCACTCGTCTCCATGACACTGCTGGGCGGAAGCGACGTCAAAACTTCACTTCCGTCCATGCCTCTTAAAGGTACATTTTTTCTAATGTCATTTTTTAAATGACTTTTTTTTTTATTGCATTTTAGTGTAAATATGAGATCTGAGGTCTTTTTGATCCCAGATCTCATCTTTAGGAAGTCCTGTCATGCTTTTTTCTATTACAAGGGATGTTTACATTCCTTGTAATAGGAATAAAACTGACACAATTTTTTTTTTAAAAACAGTGTAAAAATAAATAAAATATTGTAAAATAAATAATAAAAATCATTTTTTTTTAAAAAAACCCCCGTCCCAATGAGCTTGCGCGCAGAAGAAAACGCATACGCGAGTAGCGCCCGCATATGAAAACGGTGGTTAAACCACACATGTGAGGTATCGCCGCGACCGGTAGAGCGAGAGCAATAATTTTAGCCCTAGACCGCCTCTGTACTGCAAAATATGCAACCTGTAGAATTTTGATGCCATTCCACGAGCTGGCTTTCACACTGGATTGACAGGAGAGGCGATTTATAGGCGCTTTGCAGGCGTCGTTTTTAGCGCTATAGCGCCTGTAAAGCGCCTCAGTGTGAAAGTGCTCTTAGAATAAGTGTCTATACTGTTTAAAATCCGGTGATACACTGGATAACCTTGCTCTGCATATGCTCATTTGCTCTCCATTTTCAGATATTTTTAGGCACTGCCGAGTTTGTAGAGGCTGATCTACTGACTGCCTAAAGCAGAAGTAAACCCTCTTATCCTTTACAGCCAAGGAAGCTGCTTCTGCTTGATCTGCAACTGTCATGGTGCTGCACATGATCAGTTGTGACCCCAGCCATTTGATGGTTTGACAGTTTGGTTGAGTACACAAGCAAATGTGACAGTTAGCAATCTCGGCATTTCAGAGATGGAACTATTTTTTGAAACCATTAAATTGATGGGTTTAATTTTGCTTTATGATTTACTGCTGGGGATCTGGGCTTCAGCAAAATGGCAGCCTCCAGCAAGAAGAAAAGGAGCAATGCTGGAGGCAATTTACAGAGCACACTAATTTTGGTAGCATGATTATTAATGTGGAATGTATATTACTTGCTAATCAAGTTGTTATGGGTAAAGTCCTGCTTTAGGCCCGGTTCACACTGATGCGCTGTGATTTTGTTCCGTTTTTTGTCCTTTGTGAGGTGCAAATTTACAGTGATTTTACCGCGAATTTACTGCGATTTTACCGCGAATTTCCGGAGTTGGACATAGCTGCGATTTATATTCTAGCCAATGGAATCATAATGTAAAAAAAAAAAGGTGTTAACTTCCTGTGTACTTCCTGGTTTTTGTGGAGAGTAGTGTGGTGGAATTCGCACATATGTGAACCATCAATGCGATTCAAGAACGATTTACATTGATGTCTATGGAGACTAAATTCGCAACGCAGTAAACTCGCACAAGACCCTTTTTTTAATCGCATCGCATTCGTGGAGGAATCGCAACGCATGTATGTGAACGACCGTCATTGAAAACAAAGACTTTAAGGATGACATGCGAATTTAAAGTGTTTTTGACGCATCAAATTCGTCATGAACTCGCATCAGTGTGAACCGGGCCTCAAAATACTAGTTCGCTTACAAAAAAAGCAAACCAAACTAATCTAATTTAAGATCCATTTATCTTATACTTAGGTCTTTACTTATCTCCCCATGATAGTGGTTTTTGTATATACCTGCACAGTAACTCTACATAGAATTATATAGGGCCTTACACCTAGCATCTCAAGTGTAGTAGTATTGCCCCATTCAAGTCTCTAGGGGGTTACAGTGGGGAGGTTGGGGTTCTAGCTTATACTAGAGCGAGCTGTTGTTTTTATGTGAACTAGTTTTTGTGGACTGCATTTGATACTGTTCCTGGTTGTTCAAAAGAAAATGGTCAACTTTTCCCAATTGTCACTTTCTTTATCTTTCATATAGCACCAGCTTTGCATGTCTACAACCCAATTTTTAATCAAAAACTTCATGGCAGATAGAATATGTAGGCATTTCTGATCATCTTCAAGAGTTTAAGGTCAGTTTGAGAAAGATGGCTGTATTCTCTCATTTATCCAAGGTAATGGGACAATAGGAGCACACTTCATAGTATAGCTCAATTTTAATGCCCTATTACGGAAACTCTCCAGCTGTTGTACTGAACAGATGGGAGCTCACAGGACATTTACAAAGACATGAAATGGCATAAAAGGTGTGTTAGGAAATGGAGCAGACAATATAACTTCCAATGTAGTACTTAACCCTATGACCTGGTAATGAATCTACATTTGCACTCTTATATCTACTGGTCCATTCTTTTTCCAATATTTTGAATGTAGAAACACTTTTTGGTCTTTTATGTTGTCATAAAATAAAAATAAAACATTTGTTACAACAATATGTATTCCTATAATAAAAATATGCTATCTCTGTTCTCTATTTCTCTTTCTATTCACATCATATGATTGTCTATATTAATATTACTAATAACTGACTCCTAATGTAAGGACACTCTGGTGGTTACACCATTTGTAAAATAATATAGTGCAGCGCTAAACCTACATGCATAAATATAATATAGTGTACTCGTATGAAACAAAGTGACATATAATGACAAGCATCAAAAATATATATAAGCAGTGACCTGCTACAAATGGACACAATAATGTCTATGCAAGATGTGACAAACACAAAAGTCCATAAATAGTGAGGTAGGTGGAAGTCTTCTCCAAAAAGGATGAGGGTACCATGTATCCTGGGGGGACTATGGACACTCGAATGGGAAGGCGGCCACAAATACCAAAGCACACAAAACTTCAAGAAGAAAGGATGGGTACCCTTACCGGATCAGTAGGACGCATCTACCGTATGGCAGTGCGTCTATCAGGCATAAGGGGGTGTTTTGTACCATTTGTAGCAGGTCACTGCTTATATATATTTTTGATGCTTGTCATTATATGTCACTATGTTTCATATGAGTACACTATATTATATTTATGTATGTAGGTTTAGCGCTGCACTACATTACTTTACATTTTGGGAACTTGGTTTGTTGTGTGCTAGCAGCTATTGTTTTTTAGTTTATTTTGTCTCACTGGATAGCGCAGCATTTCCTTTTTAGTTTGTTCATTAGTTCTGACCTTTTATTTGCTGCAGCCACCTTATCGTCTCACTTTATTCCGTTATGGATGCGTTTGAATATAGGACCACTAGGTCCATTAACACAAGTGGTGTTTTTGTTGTAAACAATATGGACACTGAAATGAGTGGATTATTCCTTAGGCTCAAAAACCTAATGATTACTGAATTGCACATACAATGGGATATTGCCTTTTTGGAACAGTATACCAAAGAAAACATGGTACCGAGAGGTTTACGGTGGGATGTTTCCCCCCAACAGGGGGACACCGATCTCGAGCCCTGGTTTTGCTATTTCAATGAGGTGGGTATTAAGCTGTTTGGCTTTCTTGTTGAGAGAAAGCAGAGCAGACTTACCGCACTTGATTTGGAAATCAGAGACCTTAAGGATAAATTGTCACCATCTAATGGATTGCCTGAATACATTTCCCACTCTACTAACCTCAGGACTGTCTTAGAAAAAGAAGAGAGGGACCAACGGAACAAAAAACAAAAAAAGTACAACCGTGATGTCACCGACTATAAAAACAGTTTGGTGTTTGGCTGGCAAAAGAAGATAGCCCAGAGTGTAGACCCAGGGCCCACTAGCCTACCTGTTGAAAATACGGAACAGGCTGTCCCTAATCTCGATAGGAGATTAACATATGATCCCCCTCGGCCCCGCCCAGAAAGGGGAGACCAATGGAATATGGGACTAATACTTCTGCCACTAGGAATTTACCCCAGTCTAACTCTACCCAGACAGCAGAGCCGAGGGAGATACTCCTCTGCCCCTAGGGGTCGCAATGCTGAGGGATACCACGGCGACACTCTTCGGGACAGAGGGGCAGACAATCCAATGGTAGGGGTAGAGGTAATATGAATGACAGAGGTAGAGGGCCCTATCAGGGACCCAGGCATGATGCCAGAATGGGTTACCCTAGCGAGAGTTATAGGTACGACACCCCCACCTACAGTAACAATCGATATGCTGTGCTTCGCGACGAGCGTTCTCGTGATGCACAGTATGATCAGTCTTACTATGGGGATGGAGTAGAAGATGATTATACTGGAACATCATATTCATATAAACACTCTGGCCCTCCTCAGGCCTCGGGTTTTCACAAACCCATTTACAACCCCCCCCCGAAGTCCAAAAACAAAAGAGGATGTAGAGGGGGGTGACGATTACAATAGAGGAAAAAGAGAAAGGTCACAATAGGTGCTGGTATTTTGAATTTGAGTAAGGTTAGTCTTTCTGACCACGAGAAATATGTCCTTGATAAAGGACTCAAATTTGTCCCCCCCAGGAACCTCAATAAATTCTCTACTTTTGTGGATGTACACAAATACATCCGCAAACTTAATATACAGAGGCACTTTTTATCTATGCCCACCTCCAATCCTAGAGGTAGCACACAGAGTGATATCACACACTCTGGCCTTTCAAACCCATCACTTTTTAACCCCCCGAATAACACTTCCCATTCCATTAATGTTTTTAAAGATTTGGTTTTACACAATCTCGAGAATATTTCTGTCAAGCGAATGCATCAGGATCCAACTATCACAGCTGGTATCAATGCTCTCTGTGACAGAAATAATCTTGTCATTCGCCCAGCCGATAAAGGCGGCGGTATAGTCGTCCTGGATAAGGATGACTACACCGCAGAAATGAATAGATTACTCAGTGATCGAACTACATACAATATCCTTCCCAATGACCCTACGAGGGAATACAAACAAGCTCTCTTGGCCCTTATTGATGAGGGCTTTTCTCTTAAAATTCTTAATCAGAAAGAGAGAGAGTTTCTTGTACCTGTAGCCCACCGAATACCGGTGATATATTACCTCCCAAAGGTCAACAAGAACCCCACTAGACCTCCAGGCCGTCCGATCGTGAGTGGGATCGATTCAGTCACCTCACGCATCGGAAGGTATATTGATTTCTACCTACAGGCCTTGGTTAAGCTAATGCCCTCCTACTTGAAAGACACCAGAGCCGCAATCAATTTACTAGAAGGAGTAGAGTACCAAGACAGCCTCTTGCTTGTTACTGCAGACGTATCTGCCCTTTATACTTCTATCCCATTGGATCAAGGTCTAGCTGTGGTTGAATTGTTTCTTTCTAGAGAACCAGGTTTACCTCTTATTCATCATGGAACGCAAGCCGTATTGTGGACTTGGGACGCAAGTCGAGTGGAGGCGCTGATGCTTGTGGTTCTCCGAAAGTTACCCTATAAGTTGCCCTATTAGTCCTGTTACAATTTAGGTCTTGTTCACATTTAGGGTATTATCGCATATTAAATATGTACTAACTTAGATAGTTGGGTTCCTATTGAACATCCACTTCCGGTCCCGCCATGACGGGGGCGGAGTTTGGCTAAATTGAAAGTTGTGTACAATCTATATATCAGTGCAATGTGGGGAGGCTGTTTTATCTGTTTTATGCCCCTGTTGATGACTGTGTAGTTGAAACGCATAGGGCCAGCTCTCTCAGCTTCCCACATTGCCACTTTTTATACTTTTTATCTGTTCGTGATCACCTGTATTTTGTATGTTTTTTTGGACATTAAAAACCCCATTTGATCTACACTATGTGGAGTTCCCCTTTTTCTTCCTCCATGGGCCCACTGAGAATTATTCTCTCCTGACCTACTTGTTCCGGAACCGGAGATCGGGTGCACCGGAGGTCTAACGTTTGCCCAAGACAACCACCCCTCATTGGTGATTGAGACCCAGAGGACGCCATCCGGCTGGATATCCTGGACAAAACACCCCCCTTATGCCTGATAGACGCACTGCCATACGGTAGATGCGTCCTACTGATCCGGTAAGGGTACCTATCTTTTCTTCTTGAAGTTTTGTGTGCTTTGGTATTTGTGGCCGCCTTCCCATTCGAGTGTCTATAGTCCCCCCAGGATACATGGTACCCTCATCCTTTTTGGAGAAGACTTTCACCTACCTCACTATTTATGGACTCTTTTGTTTGTCATATCTTGCATAGACATTATTTTGTCCATTTGTAGCAGGTCACTGCTTATATATATTTTTGATACCTGTCATTATATGTCACTTTGTTTCATACGAGTACACTATATTATATTTATGCATGTAGGTTTAGCGCTGCACTATATTATTTTACATTTTGGGAACTTGGTTTGTTGTGTGCTAGCAGCTATTGTTTTTTAGTTTAGTTTGTCTCACTGGATAGTGCAGCATTTCCTTTTTAGTTTGTTCATTGGTTACACCATTTGCATGGCATCGCTGGTATTCTGTACTGAATGTCCACCAGGAACGCTAACTACTTGGCATTCTCACTGTGTTTCAATAGGTTTTATTTGCGCACTCTTGTTCCCTCTCACAACCCTTTTGCTGCAACTGAAATAAGAGTTTGATCATCAGCAACAGGATGTAGACAAACTTCTGGTAGCACATGTATTACTCCTGGCTCCAGATTTCTATACACTTGCAAGTGAGACGTCTACCAACTCACCCTTGTGTGTTTTGGGCTTTCCTTTATTTCCTGGGTACCCAGATTCATCATGGTGGGTAATAGATGTTTTCTGATCTCCCCTCAGAGCTGTTCATCCCAACTGCTCTGGCCAGGGAACAAGCTGATCAAGCACAAACTGCCCAATCAGCTTCAGTGGAGTGTAGAGATTAGATTAGGGGTCAACTGACCTCTCTTTAAAGTGATAGTTTTTTTCCTAATAATAAACCAATCTCAGGCTCAGGAAAGTATTTAGGTTGGGGCTGGGGGTAGGAGGGCAAAACATTGATTTTTACCTTGATGCTGAGAATGCATTATGGTAAAAAAAAAACTTTAGCCTTTACAACCACTTTAAACAAAACCTTGTCACTTGTAGTATACTGTCACATAAGTTCCTTTTCATACTGGCTGTCCGATCAGGTCCACCTGTCAGTTTTTCAGGTGGACCTGATTGGACCCCCCAGTCTCCCCTATGGAGCAGCGGATGTCAGCGGATAAATGTGCGCTGACACACGCTGCCCTCCAATCTGATCCTGTCCACCAAAAACAGACAGATGGTGGTCCTATTTTCTATCTGTCCGTTGGATCAGATGAAAACGAACAGGCGATCTGTTTCCATTCAATTGCCTCATAGAGGAGAGCGGGACTCTGTCCATGTGCGCTCTGCACAGTGGAGCGTTCATGGACCTGTCATTTTCCTGCACAGCAGGGATCAGCGGAGAGATCTCCCAAGCAGATTGCGCTTAGAGGAGACATCCGTGTGAAAGGGGCCTTAAAAGGGGTTGTAAAGGTAAGTGTGCATTAAGGTGAAAAAACACCTGGCTGTCACCGGCCCAAGGGCTCCCAGATCTTCATTGGATAGATTCATTGGATAGATTGATAGGTGCAAATGCTGGACTTGGGAGCGCGCCCGCACGGTAACCCCCTCGGGGAAGCGCTTCTCCGAGGGGGTTATCAGATGTGGGGAGGAGCCACGAGAGCCGCCGGGGGACCCCAGAAGACCAGGTTTGGGGCCACTCTGTGCAAAACGAGCTGCACAGTGGAGGTAAGTAGGACATGTTTGTTATTTAAAAAAAAATAATAATTACCCTTACAATCACTTTAAGAAAAAAAATGTAAAAGCCCATGCCCTTATGTGCTCACATATACAAATGCAGTCACGCATATTAACTGTGTACCCAGATGAAAACAAGTGCACCACGTATATTAGGTATCACTGTGTATGCCGGAGTGCAAATATTCTAGGGCCATCATTCACCATAAGAGCCCTTTCACACTGGGGCAGTTTGCAGGCGCCATTGCGCTAATAATAGCGCCTGCAAACCGACCCGAAAGTGCCGCTGCTTTCATTCCAGTGTGAAAGCCCCGAGGGCTTTCACACTGGAGCGATGCGCTGGCAGGATGGTAAAAAAAGTCCTGCTAGCAGCATCTTCGGATCGGTGAAGGAGCGGAGTGTATACCGCTCCTTCACCGCTCCTGCCCATTGAAATCAATGGGACAGCGCGGCTATACCGCCGGCAAAGCGCCTCTGCAGAGGTGCTTCGCGGTGGTATTTAACCCTTTCTCGGCCGCTAGCGGGGGGTAAAACCGCCCCGCTAGCGGCCGAATACAGACGGTAAAACGCCGCTAATAATAGCGGCGTTTTACTGCCGACGCCGACGCCGCCCCCGCCCCAGTGTGAAAGGGCTCTTAATGCTAAACTGGTAGCCTGTAAACCCTTGTAAAGTGCTGCCTATAGACAATTTTGGGGACTGTAGTGTTTGCCATTTCAGAGGTGCATGCAATATTTGGTATGTATTTTACTTATCGCAACCTCAGCTTTTATATTTTAGAAAAAATTGGTACTATATTGTGTTTATTGGCACTATAATTCATTTCAATGTATTTTATTTACCTAAAGTAAAGCTAGCACAAACGGCATGTGAACATTGCAACCTTTAACTATTTTATTCTATAGGGTATCTGCTTTCAGAAAATATATAACGTTTTGGGATTTTACGCAATCTTAATGATTTTAACATGTGTGCACAAAAATGAAAAATAAATAAAGAGCTCTGGCAGCGAAAGGGTTTAGTGGGATGTAAACCCTAATTAACATTTTTTATTTGATCTGTTAAATATACAAAGTGTTTTGTTATAGGAATCCTTTCAGAAATCTTGTTGGCTAATAGCTTCCTGTGCTCTCTGCCTATGATGCAATCTTATCGGTTACATTGTTCTTAGCTAGCTCCAAGGACTGCAGAACCCCTCCCCCTATTTTTTAGAGTCAAAAAAGCTACCACATCTAAGGATTGGTAAGCTGCAATATCTACATTTTTGTTCTTGGGTTTAGATATGCATTAATGAGATCACTTTGTGATAAGAATATGGGAATTGATATTGCTGGTATGGCTTTTAAAAGGCATCCTGATCCTGGTGTCATTACCTATTAAGTGAAGAAACATGATATTATATTTAAAATATGTGCCTTGTCATATACATCCTGAATAGGACACTAAACGATATTGCACTAGTTGTTAACTACTACTGTTATTTTGCTTAGTTCACTGCAGTAGATTCATTAAAGAATATAACATTCAGCAGAGTGGAGGATAATGCAAAGAAACTCAATCCTTAAAAACAGCTGAATCAACAATGTTTTTATTAATTAAGAACGTCAATACAGCATATTTCTTGATTCAAGGTCATTTCCCCATGCAGGGTGCAGGAATCTAACTTGAATCATAAAAGTCAGATTTAAATGGGACACCTACACAGTTCATTGGATACCCATTCAATCAATTACAGCTTATATAAATAAGCTGTAAATCATTAACTGAAAAATAAATAATAAATTAGATAATGTATGTCCTTCTGTATGCCCTTTATTTACTTATTTATGCTATTTTGTTTCTATTAGCTGTAACCATAAAGATGTATGTCCATTATTGTCATTGTAAATGATCCAACAGCCACAGTAATGCATTTTTTCTAACTCTAATTTGTTTTAATCAGTTCTCTTTTTGTAGTTTACTTTTGTCAATAGCTATTTGGATTTATTTTATTTATAGTATTTTACTTATGGCCTTATTTAATAAACATTATATACCCCTCTGTGCATATTTCTTAAGTGATCCTGCACTTACTGTTGCTGAGCATAGTCATAGGTTCACTTACAGTAAATGCCCTTGTCCTGTTCATACCCTTCCTCGCATGATGCAGTGCCCAGTCTTTGGTTCACTAGATGCTGGGCATGAGCTTTGAAACATGGTGTAAAAACCTTTGGGCCTGACTAAAGCTGGTCATACATTGATCAAAACTTGGCTGGTTCCACAGGGACCGATCAAATTTTGATCAGTTTGTAACCATCTATGCTTGACAGAAGTTGGTCCTTTGATCAACTTCTGTTGAAGGGACTTGCTGGAAAACTTTTGGAATTCAGTGGCTGCAGTCAATCGGTTACTTTTAACCCACAGTTTCACATTTTGATGTAACAATTTTATCCAATAAAATAACTTCTAAAAGCATATTACAGATTCCCATAATGTCAGTTTGAGATAATCAAGTAGTTGACAGATTTTTTTTTGTGTTAGGTTTTTTATCTCTTTCTTTTTTCTTCCCTCCCCTTTTCTCTTCTCTTCTCTTCCCTTCAATTCCTTACCTCTACCTCTACTTGGTTGCTTCTTAGAACTGCATAGAGAACATCCTAAGAATTTAAGGCAAATGTAAATATTAGGAAATAGGTATGTAATGTAACTGTTAGCTTACTTACAGATTTGCTATCTGTGCTTGTTTAGGACAAAGAGAGTCTTCTACTGTTATGTTTTAGAGCCCCCTAGCAGCTGAAGGGCATTGGGGCCAAAACTCATAGTTAAGGGCCTATACTAATGGTGCGATCAGAGGAGTACACTATTAACATCAGGGCTGGGTTGCTGAGCTCAACCCAGGTGCACTCATCCTTATGTATTTTAGGAGGGCAATAGTGGCATCTCAAGCCCTCCTACCAGTACAACTGAAGGGTCTTATCATCCTTGCACCCTTATGCAAGGGCAGGTGCCACTACATGAGCAAAACCTTGCTTCTTATGCGGTCTCAGGCCTGGTCCCTAGGTGTGGTCCTGTACTGTGACTAAGCACATTGCAGCAGCCTGGTCATCCATATGAGTGCTTCAAGGAACTGCTTACTCCACCAGCAGGACCCCATCACTGCCTCCTGTCCTGAACTGGTTGCTTGCCATTTTCCCACCCCCATAAAAAAATAATAAATTCACCTTCCATCATGTTGCAACAAAAGAACAAGGCAACTTTTGCAGGATGCTTCTTAAGTTACAAACAACAGTAATAGTAGTTCCACACACTGGCATTTATAAACCTTTTCACATAACACAGTTTAGCCCTATGCTGCTATTTGCTCACTTTACCGGCTACACAAAAATGTGTGTTGTTGTTTGATAAATTCCATCCCGTGTGAAACACTGCTCTAGGATAAAGTCTCTTTTGATGTTTCTAACCTATAGCAAGAAAAGCCTGAAAATCTACTAAAAGTATGCAGCATGGAAATTACCCACTCCCATCAAATGGAAGCCCACCCATGGTCTGCCCAAAATGGCAGGCTTCAAATGATGTTTCCCTTTCTCTGTCCCATGCAGGACTGGACTCACATGGCATTAGGCATGATATATATGTTATGGCCCTGCCAAAATGGCCACCGAAATCTCATGAGATTTCAGTGTCAACATTGGGCACTGGCTTCCTCAAGATGGCTACTCAAGCCCAGTGCAGAGGACAAATAAGTCCTCCACTGGGCTTCCCTAGTGCACAGAGCACAGCAATGGTCATGTGACTGCTCTGTGCTACATACAGTGACACCCTGTTCTAATGGCCAAACAAGGGACTGTGTCTCAGTCACAGTAATGGGGAGAAGTGGAAGATGAAAATCCCTGTGTCTTACCTGTCACCCCTACATATAGCTTCTGCCTTGTACTCTTCTATAATTTTTCTTCTCTCTATTCCTGGAAGACTATAAATCTGCTTGTAAAGAGAGCTTCAGTAGCTGTAAAAAGATGTTCTTGCTTGAGAGAGTTGTATTGTTTCCACACAATAGCACAGGATGATATAATAGAACCAGTACCTGTATAAGAGGTAGCAGTACTACAGTATTTTCTTCATTTATCATTAAATATTTTTATCATTATATAATATATTATTTAATATTTATATTCTACTAAGGCTTTACATTTCCCTAAGTACGTTATACAATATAAAATATTTTCTTGTGAGGATGCTGCAAGCATTCAAAATGTGAAGCTACAATTAGGTTAGGGTTGATCCAATGTCCATATTAATCTGATACATATGGCAGCCCTAAAATATAGAGATTTCATATGCCAAGTAAACAACATTGTAGAAAAGTGGACATAAGGATACAGCTAGATGAAGAAGCATGACAAAGGAGGAAGAATAACTATTATAAATAACTGAGAAATAGTTTTTATGTTCCTCCAGTTGGGGGGAGGTTATTAAAAAATTACTGAGTACTGAATTGTCTATTGTTGATGACAATGCTACTCTTATTCAATTTTAGCTCAGCATGAGCTAACAAAGATTTTGCCACTTTGCTTAAAGCTGAACTCCAGGCAAACAGTTAACATAGCAGTTGTAATACATATTTGGGAGATGTTTTACAAACCAAATGACTTCAATTTCCGTCCATCCAGTGAGATGTATGCAACCTTGCCAAACACCATAAGCCAAATTAGGACTTTTCTCTACTATAGTAAAAGTGATTGTAAGTGATTTTTTTTTTTTTTTAAATAACAAACATATTATACTTACCTGCTCTGTGCAATGGTTTTGCACAGAACAGCCCTGATTTTCCTCTTGTCAGGTCCCCCACTTGCACCCCTGTCTCCTACTCTTCCTGCTGTGCCATCATAGGAAGCTGCTTCCTATGGTGGCACACCTTTGGGCTCGACCCTGAGCCATGCAGCCAGTGTCCATTGACACAGACAGTGCGGCTCGGGCCCTGCCCCATGCTCCCTGGTCACAGGATTTGATTGAACCGTGGTTGCCTCTCTGTCCTTTGAGGAGGGAGAGAGCAGAGAGAGTTGCTGCTCTTGGGCACAGCTCTGGATCAAGAATGGGCTCTGGTAAGTATGGGGGGGTGGGGTTGGGGGAACTGCACACAGAAGGTTTTTTTTACCTTAATGCATAGATTTGCAACCACTTTAATAAGCATAATAGCTGGATCACTTCCCTAACTCCCCCAGCCTGTGAGTGGACTGCAAAGGAGGAGCAATAGATTGATGAATTAATTGTACTTTTTCCTCCTGTCAGCATACTCTTTATCAACACAAGTGCAAGCAGCACTGTTGTAGCCTACAGGGGATCACAAGATGCTGATGTAAAGTCATGTTCCTTTACTCATCTATTTGCATTTTAAAATGAATTGCATGTTTTTTAACCAATACATAGCTGCAATAATTTTTTTTGTATAAAGAATGCTAGAGTTAGGCATTAAGTCAGTTTTGTGTGCTTTGGATTACAAATGTTATTTAATATTTGGTGCATGTTCGTTCACGAGTCCTTAAGGTTCTAAGTTATTAGTCAGGAATTCTAAATTTGACGGTCATACTGCCCTGATATGTATTTGATATCTCTTATATTTTAAAGTAATCCTTACACAAACTTAGCATGTGATTAAAAAAAATGCTGATGTAGCAGTTATCTCCGTCATTATATATGCAAATTTAGACTTTTCCTAAGGTTAAGCCTGGCTTCCTCCTACCTCCACAGCCTTCCAAATGGTCAGTGAGATCATCCATCCCAATTCGTGACCATTAGGTGGGCTCAGATGCCAAGAGACGACTGGCCAAGCATAAGATATGCATGATATTTCAGCTGCATATATCTCTTCACCAAATTCATATTCAACATGCAGTTTTCATTGAAGATAATCCTTGCTTATACATTGTTTCTTTTATATTGTCAGCTAATTGCCCAGTTTTATAACGAGTTTACAGTTTAGGATGGTTACCTCTCAGCATAAATTTACAACACCAAAAACAAAGGAATGCAGACACTACCATATGACAATTGACATTAGAAACTTCAATCAAAAAATAAATAAATATTATGATCACAGATATTACCTAATTGCCAAGTATTGTAAGACTGATTGTGGTGATTGCAATGTCTTTTGTCCAGCTTATTCGTTATGTTAGGCTAGAAGCAATGGTTTCTGCTTGACTCATGGACATGTGTACTTTCCCAATATTAGCATGCATATTCACATAAATAGGGAAACCTTTATTTAGCAGTCGGATTGCAAAGACATGATCTAACTACTGTCTATGACCTGCCTAAAAGTTGACCTTGTCCACCTTTCGGTGATCCTTGAAAACTCACTTATTCAGGGAAACCCACCCCCCTCCACCTCCACCTAAGAACTGTACCTGAGTCACTTCCATCAGATCATCCCCTGGAGCTATTACCTTTTGTACCACCTTCACCTCCCTTTAGATTGTAAGCTCCATGAGCAGGGCCCTCCTATTACTTCTGTATTGAACTATATTGTAATCATACTGTCCCCCTTTACATTGTAAAACGCTGCGTAAACTGTTGGCGCTATATAAATTCTGTATAATAATAATATTGCAAAGAAGGTATTTTAGGTTGTGAATTGGAGGAACCAAAATACCCAAACATGGCTCAAAGTTTACTAATGGTCTGCAACCACCTGGTCTAAAAACAAGTAAGAAACCATTCTAACCTAAAAGCTATGTGAAGGCTCCAGAGACGTGAATGAATAAAACATTTTAATAAATAATTCTAAAAAAAAAATATTTAAGGGAAAACACTTTGCAATATACAAAAGGCTAATAGAAGGCTTTATCTTAACCAATAAAGTGTTCTGCATATTACTAAGCACAGCTTTCCCTCAGTTACATTTTGCAACCAAATATTCCAGTTTTTGATCATTACAAATTTTGTGCCCTTTGAATAGGGTTTGGGTTAGAGTGTTTTTTAAAATGTAGGAACACTACTTTTACAGCCTCTGTAATAGGCCCAAACTGCAGAAATGTTTTCATTTAATTACTTTGACTGCACAGTTGCATCTAAACATTTGCTTCATTAATTCCTACAGGTAAAAGTGAAAAATAAGCATCCATTAGTTAGCAGTAATTACATTTAATGGGGAAAACAAATGTATGTGTTATGACTAATGTGTGATTCATACCCACACTGTGTGAAACCGTTCAAGTCACTGAATCAGAGAAAAACAAACGCTTATTACTCATATTACTCAAGAAAACAAAATCCTACCAGCTGGTTAAACATGTTTAACATATTTTAAATGTTCAAATGAATTCTGCTTTATTAAATATACTACATGCAAGCTTTTTGTGAATCAAACATGAATAATTTGATCAAAACTATATTCATTCTGAAATTAACCACTTCAGCCCCGGAAGAATTTACCCCCTTCCTGACCAGGCCATTTTTTGTGATATGGCACTGCGGTGCTTTAACCGACAATTGCGCGATTATGCAACGTTGTACCCAAACAAAATTTATGTCTTTTTTCCCTCACAAATAGAGCTTTCTTTTGGTGTTACTTGATTACCACTGCGGTTTTTATTTTTTGCGCTATAAACAAAAAAAGAGATACAATTTTGAAAAAAAGACAATATTTTGTACTTTTTGCTATAGTAAATATCCCAAAAGTTTTAGGCCGATATGTATTCTTCTACATATTTTTGGTAAAAAAAATAGTGTCCACAAAATAGGAGATAGATTTATGGCATTTTTATTATCATTTTTTTTTTTTTTACTAGTAATGGCGGTGATCTGCGATTTTTATCGGGACTACGACATTATGGCGGACACATCGGACACTTTTGACACTTTTTTTGGGACCAGTGACATTTATACAGCAATCAGAGCTAAAAATAGCCACTGATTACTGTATAAATGTCACTGGCATGGAAGGGGTTAACACCAGGGGGCAATCAAGGGGTTAAATGTGTTCCCTAGATGTGTTCTAACTGTGGGGGGGAATGTGGCTGACTAGAGGAGGAGAGAGATCATTGTAGGAACACACAATCTCTCTCTCTCCTCTCCCCTGACTGAACCGGTATTTGTGTGTTTACACACATAGATCCCGGTTCTTGCTCTGTCACGAGCGATCGTGGGTGCCCGGTGGTCATCGCGTGCGCCGGCTCCGGGGACATGCTACGGACGTGCCTGCTACAGCATCTTAAAGAGCTGACTTACAGCTACGACGGCTCTCGCAGGGGAGCCATATAACTGCAGCGGCTGGTCGGGAAGGGGTTAAAGAACAAACAATGTTTATATTGTAAAATAACATTTTGCTCTTTTTTTTTTTTACATTGTTTATGCTGAGTATATTTTTCCAGAATGCCATTATTGGTTATCTCTAATTGCTGGCTTGCTCCTTTTACAGAGATTAGCTTATCTGAAGAGATGTAAGATTAGAAAGAAAAAAAGTAGGTCACTTGTAGTTTGTGAAACATTAATACGTTGGGGGAAGTAGGCTTTAGAAGATGTCTTTCATTTTTTGGGGGTCTGTCATCAAAATCTAGAATATAAACTTATTGGAGATTATTTACCAAACGTGGAGAGTGCAAAATCGGGTGCAACTCTGCATGGAAACCAATCAGCTTCCAGGTGTTATTGTCAAAGCTGGATATACAGAGGTTAAGTACAGCGCTGCGCTAAAGATGACAAACAGCAGCCAACACACCCGTAGACTCAGGATCAAAACTAACAGTAAAAATTCAAAAGTGTGGCGCTAGAATTTACGTGAAAAAATAAGTATGCAAATACAGTGACTACAAATCAGATATTTCAGTATGAGCCAAAAAAAATCCAGTGAATATACAAATTAATGAATAAAAAGATAACAATCAATATACATGTATTGAACCAAGTGTAAAAAAATTGTGAAATATAAAGTCCAAATAAGTGTGCAAACACAAGCGAAAAAGTCTGTGACAATGGTGAAAAAAATGATGGTAAACAGGTATCTCCTGAGCATGCAGGGGGATGGTTCCGAGCCAGGAACCTGGTAAGTAAATAAACCGTAGAGAAACCGGGAGTGCACAGAGGATTAAAATCGGTGCCAGGACCATCACCAGAAACCAAGGAGGCTTACCAGAAAATGTGGCCTGAAATGGCATATGCCATACAGGTCAAAAAGGCTTGATGACCAACAGGTCTAGGCAAATAATCTGGCCAGATGTCATCATAAATGATGATCATCATTTATCTATATATAGAGTGGTGGGATGAGGTGTCAGGACAAGTCTAATGATTGGAGGAGAGTACACTGAGTTCCCAGCATAGCTAGGGAACTGACCATGGCGTGCTCCCCTGCTTAGTGTAGTCAGTTTTTAATAGGGGACTAGCAAGGGGACTAGCAGGAACACCAGGGGTTTCACACAAAAGAAGCAATACAAAGAGAACAGAATACTTTCTCGTACATGGTACAGCACATATCAAGAATATGAAGTGTTGGGGGTAACAAACGCTTTAAAGTTTTAGTAAAGTTCATTCCACTATTGTTTATCCTAATTAAATATCAGAATCAAAGTTTACCTACTGTGTAGGCAATCCGCTAAATACACAGATGAAGTACATATATTTCATGTAAACTGTTTTACCTGTCCAAAAAAGTGTAGCTGTATTGAGCCAGTCTTGTGATCCAGGAAGTCCTATCATACTGCACAGCCAGGTAAGATCTGCCTTTTCTCATCTACAGTACAGAATTGTCAAAAAGTGTTTCAAAAGCATGTGGCAAAACATGCATTTTCTGTGCAGTTTGCTGTATGTTCAGAAACGACCAGATGTGAATAGATCCCCACTGTAAACCCATCATTTTCACATTCAGGCACCTTTCACACCTGGTGTAGTGGGAGCACATGTTTTTTGTGGGAGCCCATTTTTCCCATGATACACGGGCCCCCTATTGATTTAAATGGGCTGCCCTACATGTCGCAAAGTAGCTCATGGGAAATGTTGTAGTGTTGCAGTTTGCTTGTTTTTTAGTGTGCGTTTTACTGTGTTTGTCGCTAGTTTTTTCAATATTTGTAAAATCTCCTTTAGATTTATTAAACCTATACAATAGGAGGACACACCTACCTATCCAATCAATCTATATCCAATCAGACAGGCCTTTGCTCTACATAGTTAATGGTGGACGTAAAGGAGATTGTAAAATCAGATTGTATAGTGTATAGTGAGCTTAACTGCCTTCCAGGGATACACTTCTCCTGTTTTCAATACTACAGCTCTGCTCCACATAAGTTGTTATATGATGAGCTATGTAAGAAGATGGTAAGATACAAAATGAGGAATACCCTAAACGTTTATTTAGTGAGAACAGTGCTACCTGCTTTGGAAAAGCACATGAGAAGTGGGTGGGAGCAATGACCTGGTGCATGGTGCGTGTGTTAATCAGGTCATCTGTTGAACTACTTCCTTCTAATGGTTTTTCCATCCCAAATACCACATTTCAGAATTGGTAATGGAGCAGTTTTATACTTGGGACTGGAGGCTTAGGTAATGCCTGTCCTTAACTACTTGACCTCTGGAAGATTTACCCCCCTTCATGACTAGGCCACATTTTGCGATACTGCACTGCGTTAATTTAACTGACGATTGCGTGGTCATGCGACGCTGTACCCAAATAAAATGTTTGTTCTTTTTTCCCACAAATAGAGCTTTCTTTTGAAGGTATTTGATCACATCTGTGTTTTAAATTTTTTGTGCTATAAACAAAAAAATACCGACAATTAAAAAAAAAAAAAATCTTTACTTTCTGCTATAAAACATATCCAATAAAAAGAATGTAAAAAAGTCTAATTTCTTCATCAATTTAGGTCAATATGTATTCTGCTACATATTTTTGGTAAAATAGATTTATGGAATTTTTATTCATTTTTTTACTAGTAATGGCGATGATCAGCAACTTATAGCAGGACTGTGATATTGCGGCGGAAAAATCGGACACTAACTGACACTTTTGACACTTTTTGGAGACCAGTGACATTAATACAGTGATCAGTGCTAAAAAATAGGCACAGTCAATGTAATAATGACATTGGCTGGGAAGGCGTTAACATCAGGGGCGATCAAAGGGTTAATTGTGTACCTAGCCAGTGCTTGTGTACTGTGTGGGAAGTGCTTTTACTAGGGGAAGGCATTGATCCATGTTCCTGGTTTGCAGGAACAAAGGATCAATGCCTTCCCTACTGACAGAACGGCAATCTGTCTTGTTTACATAGGCAGATCACCGTTCTGCCTGTCTACTAAACAATCGGCGGGTGCCGGCGGACATGGAGCGCATGCGCGCCCCAGACCTGGAAGCGCAGGATCACATACTAGTTACATGATCCTGTGCAGCAGAGCCGTCTTCCCGCCGTATGTGTAAAGGCCCATACACAGGATAGGACTTTTTGACAACAAACATGCAAATTAGCTGTTTTAAGGCAACATCCGACCGTGTGTACGCCCAATCGGACACACTTTTTCGGTTTTCCTTCGGACAAATGTTGGCTGTGCAAACAGACAAACTTTCCGGCAACAAAAGTCCTATGGTGCAAAATCCTATCGTGTGTACATAAGTCCATAGGACTTTAGTCCAAAGTACAAACACGCATGCTCAGAACCAATGCAAAAGATCAGACAACAATACAGAAGTTGACCAAAGGGTGGCGGTAAAGAGCTGAAAAACCACGTGATTTGGTGAAAGTTGGCTGAAAAAGTCCTGCCGTGTGTATGCTTAATTAGTTTACAGCCAACGCCCTTTGTACAAAAATCCACAGGAAAGTTTGTACAAAGTCCGATCGTGTGTATGAGGCTTAAGTTATACGGTCGGCAAGCGGTTAAAGACAGGGAAAGCTTTATCTTTTCTGCAACAAAAGTACATTAATTGTATATTGGTACATAGGAAAGCTGGAATTTAGAAAAAAAAGGTGAACTTATTCTTTAATATGGTATATATTAAACAGACCAAAGAGAAATGCATTGTTATGTTTTGAAATTACCGCCCAACCTGAAAAATAGAATGCCTGGATCCTTCATTCTTGTTCAAATTAGTTGACCAAAACCTATTTATACTATGTCTCTGTAATATGGTAAAATGGAGATTCTCTGTGAAAATGTAATTACTCACAGAAATATGCATGAATGATAGTATGATTGAGGACTTTTATTTTACATTTAATCCACCAGTGGAAAAATCAATTGCTCCTTTATAGAAAATATTGTCTTCAGTTTAGCTACATTTATCAGCATTGCTGGTATTTTAATAGAACATACATTTCATGATTACACTGCAGTTATTTTGATACAAAAACGCTATTGTAGCATAAATTGGATCAGTGAAGTGTTGTTGTAATTTTAACCACAGTAGTGCTGTTTCAGTTATTTGTGGTCTTGAACTCTTTTCATATTTATAACATTGCCAATTAATTATTTAGGAAACTGTTGTCATAGTAAAGTGTTTTATCCTGGATATGCTATAAGTGTAACTTTCTTATTGGCTCTGGCAGTAATGATCTTATTTTTTGCTTCCCTGGGGCTTCAAATGCATATAGTGTTAGTGTAAGGATTGCTTTGTGGTTTTAGCTTGCCCTTCTCTACGTATAGTGGCACATCTGCAATACTAGTGTACAAATTGTTATTTTTTTTTTATATTTTAATTTAGTAGATTCGATTTTATTTTTGGTTTTAGGACTGTGATCATTAAAAAGGAATTTCAATAAAAAAGAGCACTTTTTCTTGAAATATACTTCCTTTCAGTAAAATCTTTTTTTTTTTTTGGGCTCTTTTGAGCTTTTTTGAGCATAAGCATTTTTTTCACAGATCCTCCTAGATAGTATAAACAAAACAAAATGCTGGAACAAACATTTTCACGCATTTTTGAGCTCTTTGGGGCACTAGATCCTCTCAAAACCGCGAGTTTGGTGAGGTTTTTTTTCTGCCTTTAGGAGCATATGCCTGAAAACATCTGAAAAAGTCCTGGTGTGCATGGACACATTAGCTAACATGGAGGGGAATTTCTAGGCAGAAAAAATAAGAGCTCAAAAGCCGGTAAGATCCGCTTCTTTGAGCTAATATGAGCTGCAGTGTGCATGAGCCCGGAGCGTGCTTACATACATGCTATCATTTGTAGGGATGAGCCAAACACCCCCCAGTACCAGAACATGCAAACAGGCAAAAAATTAGTTCAAACACGCGAACACCGTTAAAGTCTATGGGACATGAACATGAATAATCAAAAGTGCTAATTTTAAAGGCTTATGTGCAAGTTATTGTCATAAAAAGTGCTTGGGGACCTGGGTCCTGCACCAGGGGACATGTATCAATGCAAAAAAAAGTTTTAAAAACGGCAGTTTTTCAAAAGCAGTGTTTTTAATAATGCTTAAAGTGAAACAATAAAAGTGAAATATTCCTTTAAATTTCGTACCTGGGGGGTGTCTATAGTATGCCTGTAAAGTGACGCATGTTTCCCGTGTTTACAACAGTCCGAGAGCAAAATGACATTTCTAAAGGAAAAAAAGTAATTTAAAAGTACTCGCGGCTGTAATGAATTGTCGGTCCCGGCAATACACATAAAAGTAATTGAAAAAAACAGCATGGGATTCTCCCACAGTCCATTACCAGGCCCTTTGGGTCTGGTATGAATATTAAGGGGAACCCCGAACCAAAATTTAAAAAAAAGTTGCGTGGGGATCCCCCAAATTCCATACCAGGCCCTTCAGGTCTGGTATGGATATTAAGGGGAACCCCGCACCAATTTTTTTTAAAAAATGGTGTGGGGGTCCCCCTCAAAATCCATACCAGACCCTTCAGGTCTGATATGGATTTTAAGGGGAACCCTGCGCCAAAAATTTAAAAATGGCCTGGGGGTTCCCCCAAAAATTCATACCAGACCCTTATCTGGGCACGCAACCTGGCAGGCCGCAGGAAAAGAGGGGGGGACGAGAGAGCGTCCCCCCTCCTGAACCATACCAGGCCACATGCCCTCAACATGGGGAGGGTGCTTTGAGGTAGCCCCCCAAAGCACCTTGTCCCCATGTTGATGGGGACAAAGGCTTCATCCCCACAACCCTTGCCCGGTGGTTGTGGGGGTCTGCGGGTGGGGGGCTTATCGGAATCTGGAAGCCCCCTTTAACAAGGGAACCCCCAGATCCCGGCCTCCCCCCCTGTGTAAAATGGTAACGGGATACAAATGTACCCCTAACATTTCACAAAAAAAGTGTGAAAATGGTAAAAATGACATGACACAGCTTGGGACAATGCTTTATTAAAAAATAAAAAAATAAAAATGTCCCACAAAGTCTTCTTCTTCTCTTGCTCCGCCGACGAACCAAAAAAGCAAAAAAAAAAAAAACCTGCACTCCATCTCACACGCAGCGGGGGCTACTCACGTCTTTAATGCAGCATTTCACAACAGCCCAGGCAGATCTCGGGACACTAACACACGACAGGGTGATTAGGCTGTGCCCAGGCACACTCGGCACACCCGTGCGCACGCCTATGACTGTATGCAGTTGAGGCTACATACGGTTTATACAGCATGCCCAGCGGACACACATATTAGTCAGGGAAATCATTTGTTTGGACAAGCTTGATCCAAAAGAACTTTTTAAAGTGAGAGTAAAACTGGACATCAGCTTTAATGTCTCTTTGCCCTGGGTATTTCCCATGGCACTGGTGGAGCAACATAGTGTTGCAGCAGTGAAAGTGCAGGAAAGGAGTGTATTGGGGATCAGTGGACTAGTAAGAGACTTTGCAAGTTTGTTCTGTATGAACATTTATTTTCATTTTAATACTCAGCGGATGTGTAGAGGATAATTAACATACAAGAAAACATTTTGAGATGATCCACAGTAGATTATACCTCACATGCATCATATATATATATATATATATATATATATATATATATATATATATATATATATATATATATATTAAAAATACACGTTATGCTGTAGTCACAATTTAGCTGAAATGTATGTATAGAAGGCCCTGTTTAAATTTATGCAATAATTCACATAAACTGAGCCATCTGTGAACACGAAAATCGCTTTTTTAAATTAATTATTTTGAATTAAATCACAGCATGTCACAGGTGCTAAAATCTGTGTTTAAAATTGAACTTGTTAGAAATTTAGATTGTATATATTACATTTTCTGCAGACATATACTGCACACTGCCCAATATATTCTGTTTTGGCAAGAGTGCAAGGCTTATTACCCTTTCCAAGGTATTTTAAATGCTGTAACTACATGAAATAGTTCAAATGAAATGATCTTTAACATACATTTCTTTAATTTAATAGCAACAGTTAAAAGAGGACCAAATGTTTGATTGGAAATGCATAGGACAACAATCACCCAGGCACTGAGTTGCCAATCTATTTGGCTTCTGTTTAATTGCATGTAAATGATGTGGATCCATGACAGCCCTTTCAGCATATACAGCTTCTTTCATTGTGTTCATACTGTATCATGTAGATATATTTTGGACCACTTTAAATAGAACACTAAGCTTCTCATATCAATCAATATCTGACTGCAATATACTTTGTAGTTTACCTTAAACTGTCACCCAAATACAAATATTCTTAGCTTAATTTAAGCAAACACTTAAAGGGTAACTCCACTTTTGTGGGGGGAAAAAAATAGCAAATAAAGAAAAAATAATATAGCACATATAATTGTGACACTAATCATGTTGTGATTGATTTTTATTAAAAATGACCCTTCATTTTAAATCTGCAACCACTGTAATTTTCTGAGAATACATTGCAATATGGCTACCTGGAGTTGTTCCGTACACAGAGTGTGTACTGACCACCCCCCCAGAAACATAATTTCCTGCTTGTGTGATTGGCTCACCAATTTTCCCAGAAGTCTGCCTAAGATACAAGTCAGATTTCAGGCATCCCCTGCAACAAAAATGTCATTTTTGGAGAGATACTTTCAATAGGAGCATGTCTAAAGGGATGCATGACTAGCAGATTTCCTCATTAGTGCCCTGCAGCTGCACACCTGACAGTTAATTATGACACCACTCCCATTAGACCCACTCAGTACAGAGGCACAGACAAACACACATGGATTTCTTCAGAATAACAAAAGGTAGGAATCTGCAAAAAAGTTTGTTATAATCCTTGCAATGTACATAGATCACCCAGAGGGGAATGTTTGTTTCTCAACAAAAGTGGAGTTATGCCTTAACCACTTCCCACTCTGCCACTGCACATAAACGGCCGGGTGGGAGCTCCCTCCTTCTGACTGGATGTTCCCGAACGTCCTTCAGAAGGAGCGGGATCGCGCTCCCACGCAGCCGCGCGATCCCGATGTACGCGTGTCACCCGGACACGCCGTATCTCGGAACGGCAGGAGGGCAATGTGATTTGCCCTCCTGATCCGCATGATGGCTGTGTCTAATCACAGCCATCGTAAAGTAAACATGGGGGAGGGATGGCATTTGACAGGAGATTGCGACACCACGTGCCCGCGCAGTGGCGCGATCCCGATCTGCCTGTGCCCCCCAGAGACAGTGGAGTAGTGCAACACAGGAGAACCCTGTGATTGATCCCCCTGATCACATGACGACTGTGTCCAATCACAGTCATCATGTAATGTAAATAGAGAGCGGTTGTACCTGCTCTCATCTCTTCCTCTCCTCACACATAGCCTGTCAGTGAGGAGAGGAAGAGAGAACTGTGCTGCAGCCGGGAGATCAGTGAGTTTTATAGCTGTTTGCTGTTTACCCACTGATCACCCAGCTAGTGTCCCCAAAACACAGTGTCCCCAAAACACAAAACAGTGAAAACACCTGTCATACAGTGAACATCTGCCCGTCAACAACTGGCACATCTGTCCACCAACAGTGGACACATCTGTCCACCAACAGCAGGCAAATCTGCCCGTCAACAGCTGGCACATCAGCCCGTCAACAGCTGACACATCAGCCCGTCAACAGCTGGCACATCACCTGCCCACCATCATCAGGCACATCTGCCCGCCATCATCAGGCACATCTGCCCACCAATCATCAGGCACATCTGCCCGCCAATCATCAGGCTCATCTGCCGCCCACCATCAGACACATCTGCCGCCCACCATCTGGCACATCTGCCACATCTGCTGCCCGCCAACATCTGGCACATCTACCGCCTGCCATCAGGCACATCTGCCGCCCGCCATCTGGCACTTCTGCCACCCGCAATCTGCCCACGATCAGGCACATCAGCCCGTCAACAGCTGGCACATAAGCCCGTCAACAGCTGACACATCAGCCCGTCAACAGCTGGCACATCAGCCCGTCAACAGCTGACACATCAACCCGTCAACAGCTGACACATCAGCTGCCCACCATCATCAGGCACATCTGCCTGCCATCATCAGGCACATCTGCCCACCAATCATCAGGCACATCTGCCCGCCAACATCAGGCACATCTGTCGCCCACCATCAGGCACATCTGCCGCCCACCATCAGGCACATCTGCCGCCCGCCATCAGGCACATCTGCCGCCCGCCATCTGGCACATTTTCCGCCCGCCATCTAAAACATCTGCCGCCTGCCAACATCTGGCACATCTGCCACCTGCCAACATCTGGCACATCTGCCGCCCGCCATCTGGCACATCTGTCGCCCACCATCAGGCACATCTGCCGCCCGCTATCAGGCACATCTGCCGCCTGCCATCAGGCACATCTGCCGCCCGCCATCTGGCACATTTTCCGCCCGCCATCTGACACATCTGCCGCCCGCCAACATCTAGCACAACTGCCACCTGCCAACATCTGGCACATCTGCCGCCCGCTATCTGGCACATCTGCCACCCGCCATCTGCCCACGATCAGGCACATCTTCCTGCTAACATCAGGCATATCTGCCCGCCAACATCAGGCACATCTAGCCACCCACCATCTGGCACAGCCGCCCACCATCTGGCACATCTGCCGCCCGCCATCTGACACATCTGCCGCCTGCCATCTGACACATCTGCCTCTCACAATCTGGCACATCTGCCCGCCAACATGATGAAAAGATCTTACAGCGCAGAGGAGGCTCTCCAAATACTCCAGAGTATGTCGGACGAGAGTAGCGGTGAATTCTCTCCGTCAGACTTGGACTATGAGCGACTATGAGCCAGTGGAAAGCAGTGGCTCCGAGGTGGAAACAGAGGAAGATAGAATCCTAACAAGGAGAATCAGGAGAAATGAGCAGGAGGAGACATTCACCAGCAGTGCAGCACTCTAGGGCATCCACCAGCAGGCATCCACCAGCAGTGCAGCACTCCAGGATGATATGCAGGCATCCACCAGCAGCCCAGCTCTCCAGGTTGATATGCAGGCATCTACCAGTAGCGTAGCACTCCACCAGCAGGCATTCACCAGCAGCGCAGCACTCCGGGATAGGCAGGCATCCACCAGCAGTTCTGCAACCTTCCTAGGAGATAGGCCAGATGCATGCTAGCAACGGATCCCATCAATGAGGCAGTGCCCATACTAGCCTTCCAGATGTTCTACTGTATCCAACATGGCTGCCCGATACGTCAGTAGAACCTGTAATTCCCCCCTCCAAAAAAATGTAATTCTTGGTGTGTACATGCTATGTGTTAGATGCCTGGAGGTGCTACTTGCATGTTGGGTATCTGTATGTGGCCAGGTAGTGGAAAAGTCTCACACATGGGGTATCGCCATACTCAGGACGAGTAGCAGAATGTATTTTGGGGTGTCATTTTGGCTATGTACATGCTATGTGTAAGAAAGATCTTCTAAATTGACAACTTTGTGAGAAAAAAAAAATAGGTTTTCATTTTCTTTCCACATTTTCCAAAAACTTGTGGAAAGAAATGACATGTTCAAAAGACTCATTATGCCTCATAGAATATACATTGGGTTGTTTTCTTTCCAAAATGGGGTCATTTTGTGGGTAATTCCATTGTCCTGGTGCTCCAGGGCCTTAAAAAATGTGATAGGTACTCAGGAAATGAAATGTGTAATTTATGTGTAATCATCAAATTTTTTGTCAGGCTTGTTAGAAAACTCTTTTGCCGCGAGTAGTTTTAAATGACTTTTTTCCTTTAGTAATGTCATTTTGCTCTCGAACTGTTCTAAACACAGGAAACTTTACAGGCATACTATAGACACCCCCCAGGTAGGAAATTTAAAGGAATATTTCACTTTTATTGTTTCACTTTAAGCATTATTAAAATCACTGCTCCCGAAAAAACGGCCATTTTTAAAACGTTTTTTAAGCCTTTAAAATTAGCACTTTTGATTTCTCCCATAGACTTTTAATGGGTGTTCTGTGGCATTCGAATTTGCCGCAAACACCCCAAATTGTTCGCTATTCAGTGAACAGGTGAACAGCCGATGTTCGATTCGAACATCGGGCTCATCCTTACTTTTTAATAGAAACCATTATATTATTTAAGACCTGTGCCAACTCACCCTGACCACTAGATGCCGCTGTTGCATTAGCTTGACTAGGAGAACTCAGCAGCTGCTGCTCTCTTGAGCCTCCAGTGGTCACAGTAGGTATCACTTGCTCTTGTGTATGAGGTAATCTTGAATGACTGTCACTGTGTGTGGTAGCTGCTGTCTCCTCAGACTTCATGGTCAGTACAGCTGACACACAAAATATAATAGCTCCATTGAGCTGAGCTTGTTGCTGTAATCTGACCAGCTGTGAGGAGATTTCCACAGAGGACCCCTTTAAATAGCCCTGCCCGCTTTCAGAATGTTCCCACTGGTCATGTGACCCTTTTAAGCTTCCTGATTGGATCAATTACATTCCCTACCTATACCTCAGTGTTACCTGACCCTTATTTCCCCCGCCTGACCTACTGTACCTTTTTCTTAAAGTGACATGACTCTTTTTTTTTTATATATTTAAATAAAATTAAATATTCTATCTGTCCAGTGAGCAGCCACATGTCCATGCTGTTCAGGCCATATTCTTTAGCCCTCTCAGGACATTACAGCAGGAAGTTGAACTTTGGCTCAGTTGGGACAATTGCACATAGGAAATTGCTCAAGAATGTCTGGAGTGCTTAAAAGCATTGCCGTAAATGACGTCTCACACCTGAGAGATTTGTGATTTCCAGAACATGTGATTGATTGTGCAATGTTGCTGTTCAGTCACACCAGAGAAACTATATGAGATTAATTGCTTGCATTGCACTGAATGGATGAGATGATTGATCGTTGCCCAATCTTTGTTTATTATTTTAAGTATCAAGATTAATCTCCTGAGAGTAATTTGGGTGAATCATGCAAATTTCTTTCCTGCACCATTTAAATGACCATATCCTTGCAACATGCCATGATACTGTGTTCTATCAACTAAAAATTAAACACAATTTAAATTAAAAACACACAATACTTTCTAACCAAATGACAAAACTGTTTACAAATGTAAAACTGCCCAAATGCCATGGGGGGTATTTATCTATAGATAAATATATTAAAGATTAGATTTTATTGTGTTCCTTCCTTGAGGCTAAACATATTTTATCCCAAAGGCATAAAAAACTCTATTGTTATGAAATTATGCAAGCAATTATAGTCTTTCTATCCAGTAAATTCATAAAGCATGACTGCAGTCTTCATATTTACATGATCACACAATCTTAGTCACCAGCAGAAAAGCCAACCATTGTAAACTTGAATTGCTTTTTTATACAATAAAGAGACCTTAGAAACACAGACAAACACAAGCAAGAAAAAGAAAATAGAAGCAAGGAATATGAAAGAAAAAAAATATAAATTCAAGTAGCACAATGCACAGAAAGTGTTTGTGGAAGTATCAACGCTTCCATAAAAGACTACTCAAGTGTTCAAAAGAATTCAAAAACTGCATTGGGGGGGAAGTGGGCAGAGCCGAGCGGAGCAGACATGCCTGCCTGAAGCTCCTTTCTCAGAGGAAGGTAAAAGCCTTAAATTAGCGGCTGTTGGCGAGACACCCACACACAAATAGTACCTACCTGTGCCCATTGAGTTCAGGGAGCCGGCGGTATAGCTACAAGTTATCCTCTGTGGGATATGAGGAAGAGGTACAGCAAAAAAGCACTGGTCCATTCTATAGCTAAAATGGTGCTGCTGACATTCTCCTCAGCTACCTCATGCAGCGCTGTGACAGCCTTAAAGTCAAACACACAGGTACTAAATAATTCAGAAGAAGAGGAACAGGATTCTATGTGTGGGGAGCTGGGCCATCGCTTGTCAGAGCTTGAAACACGTGTTGATGACATGGAAAACTATACTGTGAACTATATAGCAGAGACTGAAAATCTCAAAGATGAAAATTTAATTCTGCAGACCCGTTTGTAGAATTATGAAACCGAGCAAGACTCTTGAATGTATGCATAAGATGTATTACTGAATCTGAGATAGATTTACAGGCCGCGATGTAAGCACTATTCCAGGAATTACAACCGGACATTCAAGTCGAACGCCTTGAAATGGACAGAGTCCATAGAGCTTCGACCCCAAAAAAACCTGAAGACCCCCCTCGGGATATCATTGCTAAATTTTATTTTTATTGCACAAAGCTTCTGTCTGCAGGAAGAGGAAAAGAGTCTATAATCTTCCAAGGTCACAATTATCAACTCTTTGCTGACCTGTTGCAGTTAACAATCAATAAAAGATGGGCCTTGAAACCTCTGCTTCAAGTACTACAACAAAACCAATGGGGCTTTCCCTATTTCAGTCCGGTTCTCATGTCGTGGTTCCAAATATACTTGTCATTCTGCATTTGAATTACAAAACACACTTCAAGACATACATCTGATGGCTCCATTACAGAATCCAGAAACTTCATGTCCTAGACCTGTTTCATCTTCTGCACACCAGTCGCCTACCTTGGCAGGGAAGAATCAACGACAAAGTTCAAATAAAAGAGGTTGTTTCAGATCCACAGATACAGATCCTGTTGACTCAATGGATTAATAGCCTCAATAGGCTGTGGTCTTTTTGCTTCCCAATGCTTGGTAGAATATGCCAACCTATACTGGTTATCCATCCTATGGCCTTATGATGCCCCTTATCTCTCCTACAATTATTTCTTCATTTTTTCCTAATATTTTTTTTTCTCTCGATAAATTAATATTGGGTTTTTGATTTAATTTACATATATATATATTTTTTTTGGGGGGGGGGGTTCTTTTTCATTTTACATATGAATGAGGTACTGAAAATGGTGAAAATGAAAAATGAGGATCTGCAGCCTTCTATCAATAAATTCACAGCGTCATTGCATCACTTCCGGTTTCGAGCCGTGGAGCGTAGATCGCTCCGGTTTCCTGTTTTTAAACACTGTTTTCGTTTTTAATTTTTTTTATTAAATGTGAGTACCCATCAGTACTATTGATAAATTTTTGGATATGTGTACGGTTTCACACTATGGAGTCTTTTTCCTCTCTACATGTGGGCAACATCTAAGGGGTTAACAGTGAGGAGACCACTTACATCGCAGACAAGGAGGCACTTGGAGAACACAGGACAGGAAGTTTCCTCACACTCGACAGGCTACACTGTGGCTCATACTGTGAAGGTGAAATACCAACTGGTGGGGTGAATAATAGCGGTGAGTGCGTTTCTTATGGGGTACTGTTTTCCAAGAATCACAGAACAATTTGAAGGAGCACATTTTCACTTTATTGGACTTTTTTTTTATACACCAGGGTTTAAGGACAGTATATGCATATTTCTGAACCCAGTTTCACAGCAACAATATACACCAGTCATATATGATGGATTTTTTGGCACTGAAATGTCACTTTGAATTGCAGGTTTTGCACAGGATTGTGTTTATTTTATTTTGTTTTTGTTTGAACATAACAACATATATTATTTATAATTGGTTAGGAAGTTTACACAGTAGGATTTTTTTGTGGATTTTTGTGAACATACAAATATTTATTTTCTGCACTTTTATTGTCACTTTTTGCACTAAATGCACCTGTGACACACACACCTCAAGTATTTCGAGGTTGTAGGTCACCTCTTAATAAGAGCAGCGCCATACCTATCCCCTCTTTTTCACATATGAATGAGGTAGTTTTGAAGATTTTTCAGCTCATTTTGCCTCAATATTTTTCTTGATTTTCCAAAGAGTTTAAATGTTTCCATAATGTTACCGTTTCTCAAAAATGTTTATCCATTATATTTCTGTTTGGAATCTTCCTTAATAATCCCATCCAGGATTATTAGGATTTACAGTTTTTGTTTAAAGTAATATATCCTGGTTTTATCTCATACCCTTGTAATGACTTGGTAACTGGCTTTCCTTTTCCTCAGGGATAGTTCCCTACATTCACAACTTGCTACCCTCGGGTAGTTCATATTAATAGTGGACAACTGATAGTAGCCAATGTATCCTTGGAGGGTGACTTTTTCTCCCCCCAATGACCAGGTTATATCAACATATATGTTTAAACTAATGTATTTGATATCTATGATCCTTACTTCCCTTATGATCTTGCCATGCTCTTTCTTTCTGTCTTTTTCTATCCTCCCCTTCCCCTGAAGGTAGGTTTGTCAAAATTCTGCTCAGGACTATCAGATATTATATTTCACAAATTCATAATCCCATGGCCCCTTTAAATATATTATCCCTGAATGTACAGGGACTCAATATTCCACAAAAATGCACCAACGCATTTTGCTCCTTCTCTACTAGGAAGGCACACATTTTTTGCCTTCAAGAAACACATTTTACAGCTCAATCCACTCCTACATTTTTTTAGTGCACTGTATTTACAGCCTCTGCTGCAACCAAACAGCGTGGTGTACTTATTGCCTTCCATCACAATACACCTTTCACAACTTTAAAAGAGCTTAAGGACCCAGAAGGTAGATACTTGATTCTTACAGGTCATTTAGCGGATTCTGCTGTTACAATAGTATCCAATTATGCCCCTAATAAAAGACCCATATCATTCCTTTCACATCTTTTGCAGGAGGTGGAAACCCACAAAATAGGTACAGTAATTATATGTGGAGATTTAAACCAAATCCTCCTGCCCTTCTTAGACAAATCTCCAATATCCCAATCAAACACTCCCGATAAATACTTCTTTTCATAACTTATTGCGAAACACAATCTAGTAGACTCTTGGAGGGAATTGAACCCGATCAAACGACCATATACACATTATTCGTATCCACACAATTCATTCTCACAAATTGACCATGTGTTCTTAACCATAGGAATGGTGCCAGAGATCTTGGCATCTAAGATCATACTGGTCACATGGTCTGATCATAATGCAGTTTTTACTGTCATAGCCTCTATGATTCCTAAAGATCATGATCCCACATGGTATCTCAAAGACTCTTCTTCAAAATACAAAACATAAAATAGATAGTGAATCTGCTCTTAAGGAATACCTAATACATAACTCCACCACTGACATATCCCCACTTACCCTATGGGAGGCGCATTTAACCAGTTCTTCGTGGGATTTGTTTAAGACAAGCTGCACTGTTTAATAGAGAGCACAAAACACTGTGAAGTAAATTAGAAGCAGATTTTAACACTAGTTATATGGCGTTTCAATATAACCCCTCTTAAATTGGACAAGGCCAAACTGGAGTTTGATTTATTTCTTACAGAAACAGCTGACAAAACACTTAAAAGATCACACCATAACTATTACATTAAGGCTAATAAACCTGACAACCTTTTGCACCAAAAACCCTCTAACCCATTACACCTGAAAATTTCCATATACAGTATCTCAAGTGAGTGCACCCCTCACATTTTTGTAAATATTTTATCATATCTTTTCATGTGGCAACACTGAAGAAATGACACTTTGCTACAATGTAAAGTAGTGAGTGCACAGCTTGTATAACAGTATATATTTGCTGTCCCCTCATAATAACTCAACACAAAGCTATTACTGTCTAAACCGCTGTCAACAAAAGTGAGTACACCCCTAAGTGAAAATGTCCAAATTGGGCCCAAAGTGTCAATATTTTGGGTGGCCACCATTATTTTCCAGCACTGCCTTAGCCCTCTTGGCATTGATTTCACCAGAGCTTCCCAGGTTGCCATTGGAGTCCTCTTCCACTCCTCCATGACGACAGAGCTGGTGGATGTTGGAGACTCTGAGATCCTCCGCCTTCCATTTAAGAATGCCCAACAGATGCTCAATAAGATTTAGGTCTGGAGACATACTTGGCCAGTCCATCACCTTTACCCTCAGCTTCTTTAGCAAGGCAGTGGTCATCTTGAAGCTGTGCTTGGAGTCGTTATCATGTTGGAATACTGCCCTGTGGCTCAGTCTCTTAAGGGAGGGGATCATGCTTTGCTTCAGTATGTCACAGTACATGTTGGCATTCATGGTTCCCTTAAAGAAATGTAGCTCCCCAGTACTCATGCAGCCCCAGACCATTACACTCCCACCACCATTCTTGACTATACTGCACTTGTCTTTGTACTGTACTCCACACATGGTTGCCGCCACACACGCTTGACACCTTCTGAACCAAATAAGTTTATCTTGGTCTCATCAGACCACAGGATATGGTTTCAGTAATCCATGTCCTTAGTCTGCTTGTCTTCAGCAAACTGTTTGAGTTCTTTCTTGTGCATAATGTTTAGAAGAGTCTTCCTTCTATGATGACAGCCATGCAGACCAATTTGATGCAGTGTGCGGCGTATGGTCTGAGCACTGACAGGCTGACCCCCCCACCCCTTCAACCTCTGCAGCAATGCTGGCAGCACTCATACATCTATTTCCCAAAGACAACCTCTGGATATGACGCTGAGCACGTGCATTCAACTTCTTTGGTTGACCATGGTGAGGCCTGTTCTGAGTGGTACCTGTCTTGTTAAACCACTGTATGGTCTTGGCCACCGTTCTTCAGCTCAGTTTCAGGGTCTTGGCAATCTTATTATAGCCTAGGCCATCTTTATGTAGAGCTACAATTTTTTTTTCAGATCCTCAGAGAGTTCTTTGCCATGAGGTGCCATGCAACTTCCAGTGACCAGTATAAGAGAGGGAGAGCGATAACACCAAATTGAACACACCTGCTCCCCATTCACACCTGAGACCTTGTAACACTAATGAGTCACATAACATCGGGGAGGGAAAATAGCTAATTGGCCCCAATTTGTACATTTTCACTTAGGGGTGTACTCACTTTTGTTGCCAGTGGTTTAGACATTAATGGCTGTGTGTTGAGTTATTTTGATGGGACAGCAAATTGACACTGTTATACAAGGTAAGCTGTACACTTGCTACTTTACATTGTAGAAAACTGTCATTTTTTCAGTGTTGTCACATTATCACATATACAAGCAGACTTGCTAGAAGAACAGATCTTGGCTAATGAATTACTCAGTGCTATAAAAACATAAAAATTTAATAAGAGACCTGGACCTGATGGGTCCTCTGCTCTATATTTTCTTTCTTTCATGGAAACATTATGTCCTGTTTTAGCCAATGCCTTCAATTTCCTCCTCAAAGTTCAGTCTTTTAGACAGAAAACACTGACAGCAATTATATGCATGCTTCCCAAACCCTACGCCGATGATACAATTTGGTAGAATTATCATCCTATTTCTCTATTGAACCTAGACATCAAGATTCCAGCTAAGGTTCTTGCCACTAGATTGAATAGATCTTTAGGAAATCTTATACACCGTGACCACATAGGTTTTATGCCTGTTCGGCAAGCCAGCGATAATATTCCTCGGGCGGTTCTTTTACCTCCCTTTGCTAAAACACGTCGCATTCCATCCTGTTTTCTCTCCTTAGACATTAAAAAAGCATTTGATTCTATATCATGGTCTTATATGCATTTTACTTTTCAGAAATCGGGCTTTGGCCCTCATTTCCTACAATGGATTGCTGCATTATACAATCAACCTAAAGAATATATTAAATATGCATGCTATAAATCAGATGCATTTATTATAGGAAGAGGCACAAGACAAGGGTGCCCTCTTTCTCCTCTTCTATTTGCCCTGCTTATTGAACCACTGGCCTAGAGAATTAGAACTGATCCTTTCATTACAAGCATAGAACTAGGTGGATATCATCATAAGTTATTTGCGTATGATATTCTTCTATTCTTATCCTCCCCACAAATCTCTATCCCTAATCTAATGAATATCCTAAACAGGCTTTCATCTATTTCAGGTCTTAAAGTTAATATGCAAAAATTAACAGCATTGAGCATTTCATTATCTGATAAGGAAATGTGTACTGTTAAGGAGGCACTTCCTTTTAAATGGGCTACACATAGTCTGCTTTACTTAGGTATCCAGCTCACCGCAGATCACAAAGATCTATTTTACACCAATTATCCAGCCTTATTGAAACAAACCACGAGTTTATTGTCAAAATCATCTATTCCACTTTCCTGATTCGGGAAAATCAATTTAATCAAAATGACAATTCTTCCGAAATTTTTATATTTATTTAGAGTTCTCCCTATGCACATCCCGGCCTATTTTTTAAGAATTATACAGCAGAGAGCAATACAATTCACTTGGGGACAAATTAAACCAAGATTGCCTAAAGAAGCCCTACAGTATCTCACAAAAGTGAGTACACTCCTCACATTTTTGTAAATATTTTATTATATCATTTCATGTGACAACACTGAAGAAATTCCACTTTGCTACAATGCTAAGTAGTACTTGTACAGCTTGTATAACAGTGTCAATTTTATGTCTCCTCAAAATAACTCAACACACAGCCATTAATGTCTAAATTGCTGGCAACAAAAGTGAGTACACACCCAAGTGAAAATGTCCAAATTGGGCCCAATTAGTCATTTCCCTCCCTGGTGTCTTGTGACTCGTTAGTGTTACAAGGTCTCAGGTGTGAATGAGGAGCAGGTGTGTTCAATTAGGTGTTATCGCTCTCACTCTCTCATACTGGTCACTGGAAGTTCAACATGGCACCTCATGGCAAAGAACTCTGAGTATCTGAAAAAAAGAATTGTAGCTCTATGTAAAGATGGCCTAGGCTATAAGACGATTGCCAAGACCCTGAAACTGAGCTGCAGCAGGGTGGCCAAGACCATACAGCGGTTTAACAGGACAGGTTCCACTCAGAACAGGCCTCGCCATGGTCGACCAAAGAAGTTGAGTGCAGGTGCTCAGCATCATATCCAGAGGTTGTCTTTGGGAAATAGATGTATGAGTGCTGCCAGCATTGCTGCAGAGGTTGAAGGGGTGGGGGGGTCAGTCTGTCAGTACTCAGACCATACGCCGCACACTGCATTACATTGGTCTGCATGGCTGTCATCCCAGAAGGAAGCCTCTTCTAAAGATGATGCACAAGAAAGTCTGCAAACACTTTGCTGAAGACAAGCAGACTAAGGACATGGATTACTGGAACCATGTCCTGTAGTCTGATGAGACCAAGATAAACTTAATTGGTTCACATGGTGTCAAGCGTGTGTGGCGGCAACCAGGTGAGGAGTACAAAGACAAGTGTGTCTTGCCTACAGTGAAGCATGGTGGTGGGAGTGTCATGGTCTGGGGCTGCATGACTGCTGCCGCCACTGGGGAGCTACAGTTCATCGAAGGAACCATGAATGCCATGTACTGTGACATACTGAAGCAGAGAATGTTCCCTCCCTTCGGAGACTGGGGCGCAGGGCAGTAATCCAACATGATAACAACTTCAAACACACCTCCAAGATGACCACTTCCTTGCTAAAGAAGCTGAGGGTAAAGGTGATGGACTGGCCAAGCACGTCTCCAGACCTAAACCCTATTGCGCATCTGTGGGGCATCCTCAAACGGAAGGTGGAGGAGTGCAAGGTCTCTAACATCCACCAGCTCCATGATGTTGTCATGGAGGAGTGGAAGAGGATTCCAGTGGCAACCCGTGAAGCTCTGGTGAACTCCATGCCCAAGAGGTTTAAGGCAGTGCTGGGAAATAATGGTGGCCACACAAAATATTGACACTTTGGGCCCAATTTGGACATTTTTACTTAGGGGTGTACTCACATTTGTTGCCAGCGGTTTAGACATTAATGGCTGTGTGTTGAGTTATTTTGAGGGGACAGCAAATTTACACTGTTTTACAAGCTGTACACTCACTACTTTACATTGTAGCAAAGTGTCATTTCTTTGGTGTTGTCACATGAAAACATATAATAAAATATTTACAAAAATGTGAGGGGTGTACTCACTTTTGTGAGATACTGTATATCTCCCCAAATTGTGGGGTGGCTTGGGTTTTCCTAATTTCATGACATATTATAAGGCTGCTCAAGTGGCACAACTGGCAAAATATCAAGCTACTACTGGAAACCCCCCTCTGGGTTGCAATAGAAACAGTGGACTGTGACCCGTTCCTGATATTGAATATATTATGGTTACGTCCAAGGGATCGTAAGAACCTTTTGAACCCGATCACTTTTTATCATTTTTTATCATTCTTTTTAATCTTAAACATTCTTTATCATTATGGGATAGACACAGAACTATGTACGGTCTACAATCTTTACATAACCCACTCCTTTCATTCCACAAAAATCCTGCCTTCTATCCAGCATGGACTTCCCCTATGACCTTCCGAGCCTGGTCAAAGGCTGGTATCTCATGCTTAAACAATCTTGTTTCAGATTCATCAATATTACCTTTTCCTGATTTATGTAAATCCAATGGGCTTCCCCATATGAATTATTTTGATATTTACAAATTCAAAATTTCTACACTCCCTCTCTGAATGCAAAGATTACTATGACAAAACTGTAAATTTTCAAAAAAATTAGCTTGAAAGATCCACATTGTAGGGGAAGGAGTTCATCAATCTATTCTCAATTGCTTACTAAACCATCCCCACCCTCTTATGTTGCCAAATGGGAAAATAATCAATTGCCGCATACACACGATCAGAATTTCCGTCAGAAAAAACTTGGTTTTTCCGACGGAATTCCGCTCAAGCTTGCCTTGCATACACATGGTCACACAAAAGTTCTCTGAACTTTCGACCGCCAAGATGATTTTTTGCGGGTTCGAATTGCATACAGACGAACGCATTTTTGGATAGCAACTTTTTCCGACCGAAAAATAGAGAACATGCTCTCAATCTTTTACTGGCTAGAATTCCGCCAGCAAAAGACTGATGGAGCATACACACAGTGGCATTTTCCGACAAAAAGCTCTCATCGGAGTTTTGCTGGCAGCATTTCCGATCGTGTGTACGCAGCATTAGTCGTACTATTGATACAGCAGAATGGTCTGAGATATGGTCCATAACAAAATCAATCCTTTACTGAATGTAACAGCAGTTGAGACTACATACAATGTACTCAGACGATGGTACTTAGGTCCAGCTAGAATCTCTAAATATATTCCGGATCATTCAGCTTCTTGTTTATGCGGCTGTTCAGAGCTGGGTTCACATTTACACATATGGTGGAAATGTCCAGTGGTACAAGAATTTTGTAAATCTATTTTCATGCTTGCCTCAGCAATGTTGAAAGCACTATTATACTTGACCCTGACCTTAGGGACCAAAATGCCTTCCAAGAGCAGAAAGCATACAATTGGAGGAATACACAATTTAGACCAAAAGCCAATTTTAAATAAAGATCTCATAATAATGATCTCAGATTTCCGGATGCTTCCTCTGTACAGTATCTTCAGTCTCCTCTAGGGGGCCTTCAAGATCAAAGACTAGATCAAAGACTTTTCTAGGTCTAGAAAATCAAAGAGAGATTCTAATGCCGCGTACACACGGTCGGACTTTGCAGCTACAAAAGTCGGACAGCCTGTCCGACATACTTCCGGCGTACCTTCGGCGGACTTGGGGCAGACTTTCTTACGAACGGACTTGCCCACACACGACCACACAAAAGTACGCCAGCTTAGTACGCTGTGACGTACACCAAGTCCGACGAGACTATAAAACGGAAGTTCAATAGCCCGTACGACACCCTTTGGGCTCCTTCTGCTAATCTCGTGTTTATCTCGTGTTAGTAGAAGTTTGGTGAGAGACGATTCGCGCTTGTGAGACTCGTATTTTTCAGTTCGTTTTAACTGTTGTTCAGTCTGTGCTTGTGAGGTTTGTATCTGCTTTTCAGTGCGTTTGGTCAGTTGGCATTGAGAAATCTTTGTTTTATTGGCCGCTCGTTCCTGATTTTCAGGTCGTTCTTCACAGGCCTTGCTGTTCTTCAGTGCGTTCTGTTTAGTGCGTTCTGACCAGCCGACCGTTTTGAAGCCATGTTACCTGTACGTACTCGTCGTAGAGCTCGTGCATTGTATGTGCTTGGTGCTGTAGTTTATTCTTCAGCCCAAGACCAGTCCATGAACAGGGCGAGGAGGAGTTCATGGACCAAGAATTGGTTGCTTCAGCGTGACCAGTTCTGTCACATGCCTTTGCTCCGTGAGATCCGTGAGAATAATCCTGAGGATTTCAGGAACTTTCTCCGGATGACGGACCCCGTTTTTGATCGTTTGGTGGCTTTGCTGACCCCCTATATCAGCAGGCAGGATACCTGCATGAGGCAAGCCATCACTCCGGAGCAGAGGCTGGTCGCTACCTTGCGGTATTTGGCCACAGGGAGAAGCCTGCAGGACCTTAAGTTCTCGACAGGCATCTCCCCCCAGGCTCTGGGGATCATTATCCCAGAGACCTGTTCTGCCATCATACAGGTCCTGCAGAAGGACTATATTAAGGTAAGCTATTTTTATTTTATTAGCATCACATGTTCTTTTATGTAATCTTTGATAATGTAATGTATTTCTTGCTTCAAACACTACTTCCCATCATTGCAATATAGTGTGAATGTCCCCTTTTTATCCTCACACATGCTGGGATTTTTTCCTGTTATTTTTTGTCATGCATGTATAGTTTCCTTCAATAACCTTCCCAGCATGAAGTGATGGGAACATATCCACCTAGTCTACTCATTTTGAATGTATTTTGTTGGAGTGTATTTAGTGTGCTTATAATTAGCAATTAGCTAGATTTCACAACCCCCCCCCCCCCACCTGAACTCACTCCAAATAGTGTGCTGCTAATTAGCAATTAGCTAGATTTCACAACCCCCCCCTACCTGAACTCACTCCAAATAGTGTGCTGCTAATTAGCAATTAGCTAGATTTCACAACCCCCCCCCCCCACCTGAACTCACTCCAAATAGTGTGCTGCTAATTAGCAATTAGCTAGATTTCACAACCCCCCCACCCCCACCCTCGTTAAAATTTGCTTGAATGTTCTGTGGTGTTGATTTGTCTAAAGCAAATCTATGTTGCACTTTGCAAAATGCATGTGCACTCTACAAGTGCATTTGTTCCAGTGCTTTAGTAAATGAGCAGAAGCTCTGCTGATTTCCATCATCAAATCATATGCAAGCCTCAAAGTGTTTTCATTAATTGCCCTTGCATGTGATTGTGTACTCTTTGCAACATGAATGCCTTTTGACATTACCTCATTTACTGTAAGCTGGTTAGCAACTGCACCTGCAGAGTGCGACAACTGCAGTCTTGTAGCCTTTGTTATCCCTAAATTCCTGCGTGTTGTTAAAGTAATTTTTTTTTGGGATTTCACAACCCCCTAAATAGTAATCAATGTTCTATCAGAGGGGGTGAGCAATCTGATAAGTGTGCCTTTTTCCATATTAGTTATTCCAGAAGAATTAAATTATTGAATGTTATACTGATGCTGGGGAATAATGTTTTTAATTGTCTAATTTTCTTGCAATGTTAGCTTCCAAATTAATTGATTTTGGTTTTCTTGTTTGATTCCCCAGTTTCCTTCAACGCCACAGGAATGGCAGACTGTGGCATCCCATTTTGCCAGCCGTTGGGACTTTCCCAATTGTGGAGGGGCTATAGATGGGAAACATGTCCACATTGTGCCACCACCCCATTCGGGGTCATATTATTTTAATTATAAGGGGTTCCACAGTATTGTTTTAATGGCGGTGGTGTCGGCACACTATGATTTTTTATATGTGGACGTGGGGAAGAATGGCCGGATGTCGGATGGAGGAGTATTTGCCCAGACGGAGTTCTGCCAGCGTCTCCAGAGTGGTGGCCTGGGATTGCCACCTGATGAGGATAACGTGGAAGGACTCCCCTTTGTCTTCATTGCCGATGAAGCCTTCGCTCTGAGCAAGCACCTCATGAGGCCATTCCCCCAAAGAACCCTCACCCCGGAGAGGAGGGTTTTTAATTACCGGCTGGCCAGAGCTAGAAGAGTGGTTGAGAATGCGTTTGGAATTCTGGCCAGCCGGTTCCGCCTGTTTCAAACAGCCATTAATTTGGCGGAATACAAACTTAATTTTATAATTTTATCATGCTGCATTCTGCACAACTTTTTAAATAAGCATTCTGCCAATTATATAGGCACAGTTGGGCCTGAGGCCGGACAAATAGAAGCCAACCTTACAGGCCTGGATACTGTCCGTACTGGCTTGGCCCCCCAAAGTTCCCGTCAGGTTAGACAGCAATATGTTGATTATTTTATGGGTAGGGGGGCCATTGCAATGGGCCAGGATATATAATTTTTTGACAATAAAAAAAATATTGCTGAAATCTGGCATTATATTTATTGCTTGCCTTTCTTTTGGGCTGTCTCCTAGGTTATGGTCGAGCAGTTGTAGTGCCAACTGTATTAGAATTTTAAAAATGTCTAAATAAGCTCCATTGCCACTGTAAACAACTTTTTGACAATTATAACCAAACTGATACTGAGCCTTGAAATAACAAACCACACATTTGTTAAAATCCTATAAAAGGAGATGTTTTTATTAATGGTTGTTATGCATTCAGTTCTGCATTTAGTATAAAATGTTCATAGACAAAAATATAATGGTATCTTAATGATGTAGCAAAATATAATTATATTTAAATATTTCTACCTAATCCACAAAAAAATATTTTGGGCTTTTGGATTTTCGAAAACAGGCTTTGTTTTTGGAAAATCAAGTTTTGTTTTTTTTTAAAAGCAAGTTTTTTATTTTTTTTTTTGTTTTTTAAAATCAATTTTTTAATTTTTTTTGGTTTTTTAACATTAATTATTTTTTTATTTTTTTGGTGTTTTAAAATCAATTTTTTTACTTTTTTTGGTTTTTTAACATTAATTATTTATTCGATTTTTTGGTGTTTTAAAATCAATTTTTTAATTTTTTTTGGTTTTTTAACATTAATTATTTTTTTATTTTTTTGGTGTTTTAAAATCAATTTTTTTACTTTTTTTGGTTTTTTAACATTAATTATTTATTCGATTTTTTGGTGTTTTAAAATCAATTTTTTAATTTTTTTTGGTTTTTTAACATTAATTATTTTTTTATTTTTTTGGTGTTTTAAAATCAATTTTTTTACTTTTTTTGGTTTTTTAACATTAATTATTTATTCGATTTTTTGGTGTTTTAAAATCAATTTTTTAATTTTTTTTGGTTTTTTAACATTAATTATTTTTTTTATTTTTTTGGTGTTTTAAAATCAATTTTTTTACTTTTTTTGGTTTTTTAACATTAATTATTTATTCGATTTTTTGGTGTTTTAAAATCAATTTTTTTTTTTTTTGGGTTTTTTAAAATCACTTTTTTTTTTTTTTATTTTGTGTTTTTTAAAATCAATTTTTTTTTTTTTTTTGGGTTTTTTAAAATCACTTTTTTTTTTTTTGTGTTTTTTAAAATCAATTTTTTTTTTTTTTTTGGTGTTTTTTAGAAAATCAATTTTTATTTTTTTGTGGATTTTTGACAGCCCTCCTTTTTGACATTAGGTTAAACAGCCATTTATGTTATGCCAAAAAAAGAAAGAGAAGGCCCAGAATGGGGTCAGCAAAACAGGAAATGAAGGACATGATTGATGTTTTGGGGTTTAAAAAAGGGCATTTAGATTCGACCCAAAACATCAATCATGTCCTTCATTTCCTGCTGCATACGATCCAGCCTATTACGCATTTGATCCATGTCTTGATTCCAGGCCATTATTTGACCAATTAGACGTTGGGCACTTTCAGAGGTGAAATAGTCACTTCTTGTTGTTCCTAAAGTGGAATGAAACCAAAAAATGTCTTTAGAAATATGCACACATACATAGTTTACCTTACCAGAAATAAAGCTGTTGTCTCAGACACTGACCTGGTGGGGTGGCCATGTAGCCTAATTCCTCCACATCCTCGGGGGTGTCACTGTTGCTTGAATGAAGCACAACCAGATCCCCTAAAATAGAGTAGACAAATTCAATTAAACAAAAGGCAGCCATGCATAGATTAACGTAAGCTGGTGTGTCAGACACTCACCTGGTGGGGTGCCCATGTCGCCCACCTCTCCTTCCTCCACATCGTCAATGGGACTTGGGCTGATTGCCCAATCCTGTTTTGCTTGGGGTGGACTGTGTTCTTGTGGTTGGCTGAGTGATTTTTCCCCTATGTGAAACAAAAAATTAGTAATCTAATTAGCACACAGATATTTTAGGACATAATAATTTTCCCACATTTGTAGTGAAGTGGTTTGTGTAGAGTTCCTATTTTAGTTCAATATTTAAAATTATAAAGACATACCGGATAGATAGATATCAATATCTCAAAATATAGTTAATAATCTTTTGATCTCTCTCTATATCTGGAACAAAATCTCTAAATATCTAACTAAATGTAAATCCAAAAAATTAAGAGAATTTCAAATAGATATATATATATAGATATATAGATCTATATATATATATCTATATATCTATATATATATATATATCTATCTATATATATCTATATTTATATATATATTTCTATATTTATATATATATTTCTATATTTATATATATATTTATATTTCTATATTTATATATATATTTATATATATATATATATTTATATATATATTTATATATATATTTATATATATATATATTTATATATATATATATATTTATATTTATATATATATATTAGATAGATAGATATGGATATGTAACGAGGTTTCTTAAAAGATCGTTTAAAACGATGAACAAAAATCGTATAGGAAGGAAAAGCACATGGAGCAGTATACAAGGTAATAAACACAAGAGAAAAACACGACAAGTACTTACTTTTTTTAAGAACTTTCCGGATACGTCGGTATTGATCCGGCTCCCTGAGTTTCAGGTCAGACCATCTTTTGCGCAATTGATCTTTGGAGCGCTGGACCCCAAATGATGCCTGCAAAGTCTCCACGACCTTCGCCATTATTTTGGCCTTGCGCAAATTTGGCCGTGCGTACGGCCCATAATTGCCATCATAGTCGTCTTTGTGAAGAATGGCCACCATCTCCACCATCTCTTTGAAACTCATATTAGAGGCCTTAAATCTAGGCCTCATAGATTTGGTTGACGTTCCAGACGTTCCAGCCTCCGGGCTGTCTCCACTACCTGAGGTCGTCAACATTTCAGGTGTCTCCGCCATTCTTTAACTCCACTACGCGACGTAACAAAAAAGGGGCGGAGAACATGAGTTCATTTCGAACATCAGGGGCGGGCGACGCAGGCGGAGTTTCACACATGCGTAGTGTATAAAGGAGGGCCTTTCGCGCGTGTCGTACGTACGTTCTGTGCGTCAAATTAGGGGGCGGAGAACATGAGTTCATTTCGAACGTCAGGGGCGGGCGACGCAGGCGGAGTTTCACACATGCGTAGTGTATAAAGGAGGGCCTTTCGCCCGTGTCGTACGTACGTTCTGTGCGTCAAATTAGGGGGCGGAGAACATGAGTTCATTTCGAACGTCAGGGGCGGGCGACGCAGGCGGAGTTTCACACATGCGTAGTGTATAAAGGAGGGCCTTTCGCGCGTGTCGTACGTACGTTCTGTGCGTAGGTGATAGTGGACCAGGACGTTCCAAAACGAAGGTAATTTGAGATATATATTTTTTTTGGGGGGGGTTTATGGTCATGACTTTGTAGCAAGCGGCCTATATGGCTTGATAGATTGATGAGGCCTACATAGGGAGAAGATGATGAGGGGTTAGCAGAAACATATAATAAGTTTTTTTGGTCTTGTGACTTTCTCTTTTCCAGATATAATGAATCCCCTATTGAAGGATCCAGAGTTCCTTACTTCTTTTATTTCAAAGTATCGAGAGATGAGGAATTTGTGGGAGGTGAAACACCCTCAGTATTATGCCAAGCATGTGAGGAAGTCAACGCTGGAGAGACTTCTGTCCTTTGTCCAGGAGACCATCCCGGGAGCAACAATGGAGACAGTGCTCAAGAAAATTGGGGTCTTGAGGAACATGTATAAAAGGGAGCATAGGAAGATCCAGGAATCAAGGAGATCAGGAGCATCAGCAGATGATGTTTATGTACCCAGGCTGTGGTACTACAATCAACTCCGTTTTCTTGATGACCAGAATGAAGCCAGGGCATCACTTTCAACCCTTCCCTCCACCCTTCCCTCCACCCTTCCCTCCACCCCAGCAGAGGCTGATGAGGAGCAAGCTGGGTCTTCCATCCTGGATGAACCGGATATGACCATCTGGAGTCAGGTAAATTATTTTCACAAATATTTACTGTACTAATATTAATGATGTTAACTGGATGTTATAATTGTCTCAAATAATTTAGCACTCCAAATTGTGTATACATATCAAATGATAGTAGTGACTAAATATGTTTGGCACCTGCTTGAAATAATTAGGGTGTCTGATTAGACTCTTTTATTAAAGAGATGTATTCACATTGAATTTGCTAGTCATGAGAAGCAAACTGTGTGTCATTGATGAACCCAAAAAAAGAAACTAAAACTATTGTCCTTTTTTTATACACAGGATGAGTCCATCCAGGAGGAATGTGGGGAAAGTGGCAGGCAGGAGGAGACCGGGCCCATGGACAGCCTGGAGGAGGCCGGATTCACCATCATCCTGGAGGAGGCTGGGCCCAGTGTCAGGCAGGAGGTGGCTGCTCCCAGTGAGGTGGCTGGGCCAAGTGAGGTGGCTGGGCCAAGTGAGGTGGCTGGGCCAAGTGAGGTGGCTGGGCCCAGTAGGAGCCTCACCCAATCCCAAGTGCCTCCCCTCCACCTTCCCAAAAAAAGGGCCAGGAAGGGGATGGTCACACAGGACGCGTCCCTGCGCCTCATGCAACAGGCCACCCATTTTTTAACAAGCCCCCCCGAAGCGGAAGAAGCCTATGGCTGCTACTTAGCCAGCAGGCTTCTTCAGATGGATTGGGAGCAGCGCCTCATTTGTGAGCGCCTATTTGGGGAAACAATCCATAAGGGGCTGCAGGGCACGCTAACCAAAAACACCCAACTACATGAGGCGGCCCCCCCCCCCTCCTCCTCCTCCTCCTCCTCCTCCTCCTCCTCCTCCTCCTGCCACAACTGAAACACCAGAGCCACAGCCTCAAAAGAAGGCTACAGGGAAGGCTACAGGGAAGGCTGCAGGGAAGGCTGCAGGGAAGGCTGCAGGGCAGCGTGGAGGAAAGGCTGCAGGGAAGAGAAGAAAGTGATGACCTGGGTTCAGTCTGGTCTGACAGAAGACGCAGGCTGTTGTAGGACCACAGTCTGGGGACATCTAGATCATCTGCTGGTGCTGTTGATCTCTGGGATTCTTGGACCAGATTGTGCTCCCTCTTATATGGACTCCTCAAGATCCCAATTTTCTTGTACACCGACTTTTTCCAGCGTTGACTTCCTCTTTATTTTATTTTGACCATGAATAAATGGATCTTTTTTGAGTTTAGCAAAAGACTTTATGTGTTTTCTTTTAAATCATTGATTTTACACACAATGTTAAATTAACAAGGGACAACAATCTCATTGAGTTTTAAAAAAACACACCAAAAATACATTACTAATGTTAAGAATGTTCAAGTGGTAAGTCTTGAAAAAAAAAAATATACATAAACAAAAACGGTGCTTTGGGTTAACTTTATCTAAAAATTAAAAAATAATCACTAGAAAAAAAATAAAAAAGAATAATGGGTTCTTTGTGGTAACTTTACAAACCTAAAAAAAAAAAAAAAAATAAGGGAAAAAGTATTATTAGTATGGAAACATTGTTTATAAAAAGCATACTATATCATTCATGAGATCAAAGAGAAAAAGAATTCAGAAATCAGTTTGGGAGAACTCTGATTATGAACAGCAAAACACCTTCGTTCTTTAGAGCATTCGTAAAGAAGAAATAAAATGCGCTGCATTCAACGATCACAGATTTTGCAGCGTGATGAATGTGCTACCTACAATACGAACACTAGTTTTACTAGACCGAGTGCTTCCGTTTAGTTTTTGCTTATGAGCATGCGTCGTTTTTTTGTCCGTAGGACTAGCATACAGACGAGCGGACTTCGGGGTCCGTCGTAGTTACGACGTAAAGATTTGAAGCATGTTTCAAATCTAAAGTACGTCGGATTTGAGGCTAAAAAAGTACGTTGAAAGTCCGAAGAAGCCCACACACGATCGGATTACCAGCCAGCTTTAGTCCGTCAGCGTCCGTTGGACTTTTGTAGACGAAAAGTCCGACCGTGTGTACGCGGCATAACAGAAGTGGATCTAATGAGAAACTGAATAAAAAATGTATTACCGAATCTCACGGTCCACCGGTATCTCACAGCGGCATTCATGCGGTGTTAGGTAACCCACTAGCAAGTGTCAGCACTTCTTCCTCACTGTTTCACTCTGATTCTAATACTCTCCTTCCCAGACTTCTATCATTATTGAATAAAGCACCACCACTTAATGCTTCACAAGAAGCTTGTTCGGTTAAATCAACCGGAAATACCGAATTGCAATGAACCGGGTAAACAGAAAACATACTTCCTCTATTTAAGCCTCAACTTCAAATATGAATGTTATTAACCTGTCTTCCCACACACTCACAACTCTGGAAACACAGGTTACTCAGGGTTTAAGTTTTTGCCCCAATCAAGACCTAGATAAATTCAAGGTAATCAAGGATCTCCAATTATTTGCCAGAAAATTGATTCTAAAACAGATGTACTCCAAAGATATACCTACTAAACCTAAATTTGAATTGCGGGAACTTAAAGCCCTAGATACTCTACTTGAATTATTAGAGGAAGATGATACCCCAGATTTAATTGATCAGATTGATTTAGAGCATCTGCTCGGACGCTTTGATCAAACGCAACCCCCGACGCCACCTTCATGTATTTATAAAAAAAGGTCAGATAAGTTTCCCACTCTGAATACAAATTCAAATGTGTTAGCCTTTGTAAAACTAATGCTGCGTACACACGAGCGGACTTTACAGCAGACTTGGTCCGTCAGACCGGAGTCCGTCGGACAATTCGATCGTGTGTGGGCTCCAGCGGACTTTTTTTCCCAAAAGTTGGACGGACCTAGAAATAAAACATGTTTCAAATCTTTCCGACGGACTTGAGTCCGGTCGAAAAGTCCGCTCGTCTGTATGCTAGTCCAACGGACAAAAACCAACGCTAGGGCAGCTATTGGCTACTGGCTATGAACTTCCTTGTTTTAGTCCGGTCGTACGTCATCACGTACAAATCCATCGGACTTTGGTTGATCATGTGTAGGCAAGTCCGTCCATCGGAAAGTCTGTCGAAAAGTCCGCCGGACCAAGTCTGCCGTAAAGTCCACTCGTGTGTGCGCGGCATTACTGGCAGTGAGATGTGTAAAATCAAGACCTCCCAATACAATCATGACAATATGTCCAGGGCAGAAAGAGAATCATTGAGAGCACTAACAGAGAACTCCAGGATAACCATAAAACCTTCTGACAAAGGGGGTAATATTGTTGTCATGGATAACAAAATGTATGTGAACATGTGTAATAGGATTTTAAACAACAAATGGTATTGTAAAATTCCATCTACCAGAATTGAGAAATTTCACCAGGAGTTTTACTCCTTGGTTGACCATGCATATGCTGAAAATATTCTTACTAAATCAGAATGGGACTATATACGGACACAACTACCACGCATGCACACATTCTACTCTCTACCAAAACTACACAAATGCAGGCATCACCCATCAGGGAGGCCGATTATATTGGGTAATAGTTCAATAACTGAAAAGCTAAGTGGATTTCTGGATGGACACTTACGCCCCTATGTAACTAATCTACCAAGTTGCATACGTGACACTATGCATTTATTGCAGAACATTGATGGACTGTGCATTTCCTCCATGTCGGTCCTGGTGGCCATAGACATGAAGGCTTTGTACAGCTCCATATACAATACAGTCAGTATTTGAGGATCAGGAAAAATTGTCCAATGAAACATTTAGAAGTAAGTCTAACTTACTTAGGGGAAGACTTTTGGCACAAGGTTATTCAAACATGTGCCTAAAGAAAGCTTTTAAGAGGGTATGTACCAGGACGCGTAATGACCTGCTCTATAATCCCTCTTCTAAGACAAATAAAAGAAATCCAATTTCCATTATAAAAAATTTTCAAACCAGCATAAAACCATTAGGTGTATTGTAGACAAATATTGGCATTTTCTAACCATGGACCCCATTATAGGTCCTTTTGTGACAGATACCCCATCTTCACTCTCAGACGGGCTAGATCTCTTCGAGACCAGCTAGTCTCTAGTGAGTTTAGGGGAGATGGACACAGAGATCCATGTAAGCGTACAGGAACCTTCACCTGTGGTGGATGCAATTATTGCCAGTTTTTAAATACTTCAAAGAATATTCTATTACCCACTGGTGAGTGTTATAGACCAAGACTCTATGCCAATTGCCAAACGCCGGGTGTAGTGTATCTCCTCCTTTGTGACTGTGCATGTTTTTATGTGGGTAAGACGATACAGGAATTTTGGCGAAGAGCTTATTGCCATATTACCTCAATGAGCACCTGTAATCCAAGTCTCCCCCTTGGTAGACATGTAACTGACATACATGATGGGGTTTTACCAAGGATCTCCTTCCTAATCCTCGACCGTATACATCCTGGTATGCGGGTAGGGGATTGGAATAAGATTTTGTTACAACACAAAGGTGGATATTTCGCCTGAATGCGACTAAACCACCTGGGTTAAATGGAGCTACAGTATCTCCTTCAGACCTTTCTTGGAGGGTTTCACCTCGGGGAGAACTGAATGTGAATGCAATGATCCCAATTAATGACCCCTGAGTGAACCAATACCCTGATCTTTGCAGCCTCCTATTTGTCTATTTTCTGGCAATTGATTTATAATATGCCATTATATGTAGTATTTCTTCTTTTTTATATTTCATTTCTCACTCCGGAAATTATAATTTCTTAACAATTATTGTCCATAATCTGTCAGTTATTCATTGTATAGAATTGTATAACAACATAGTTCTGGGTCTCCTAATAATCTATTTATAGTATTTTATGTTTTTTTCTGTGTTTTTGACATATTTGCCTCTCTGCCTTCCTGTTCGTGTTCGGATGACTGGTCGCACTTCAAGCACCCGGTCTTTGCTGTCTCTCATTTGGCGCATGGGGCCGTTCGCGCCTCGTATGATGTGCTCGGCCTCTTCCCCACTGGTTGTTGTGAAGCCACGTTCATGTGGTTACCATGACTCTGGACGTGCGCCGCGAGACGCCGACGCGGAGTGGCATCGCCAATACATCACGTCCGGTGGCTGCGCCTCCAAGCGTCATGACATCACCACGCCTCGCCCAGCGTCCCTTGAATCCGGATGTTCCCCACTCTCTATCGGGAAGCTTGGTGGAGGCACCGCTGCACGCCTACAACTCTGGGGGCGCTCCGTAGATCTGGCCCCTCCCCACATTCTTACCAGGATTGGATACCAGACCCCCTATACCCGCATATAAATTGGCTCATAAGCCACACACCATTTTATGCTACGCATCCAGGGTGACAGGACCACACAGGCATCAAACTCCAAACAAGGTAATCGCCCATACAAATAACTAACTTTCTGGCCCTCTCCTCCCTCTGTTTTTTTGGGGGAATATATAGCCACACATAGACCTCTAGAGATTGGTATTATTAGATTGGGTGAATACATATGCATGATTTTGGGTGACATAATAGTGTCCCCTGTTTCTTTCCCTCCTCTCCCTCTAGACCTTGTATTGTCTACCTGGGCTATTGGAAGTATATCTTCTCTCGTCTGACGTTTGTGGCTTCATACCATCCTGTAGGTCCTTCCCTGCATATACAGTGCCTTGCAAACGTATTCACCCCCCCCTTGGCTTTTTACCTATTTTGTAACATTACAGCCTTTAGTTCAATGTTTTTTCATCTGAATTATATGTGATGGATCAGAACACAATAATCTAAGTTGGTGAAGTAAAATTAGAAATATATATACATAAAACTATTTTTCAGAAATAAAAAAATGGATAATTGTCATGTGCGTATGTATTCACCCCCTTTGTTATAAAGCCCATAAAAAGCTCTGGTGCAACCACTTACCTTCAGAAGTCACATAATTAGTGAAATGATGTCTACCTGTGTGCAATCTAAGTGTCACATCATCTGTCATTACATATACAGACCTTTTTGAAAGGCCCCAGAGGCTTCAACACCTAAGCAAGAGGCACCACTAACCAAACACTGCCATGAAGACCAAGGAACTCCCCAAAAAAGTAAGGGACAATGTTGTTGAGAAGTACAAGTCAGGGTTAGGTTATAAAAAAAATCTTTGATGATCCCTTGGAGCACCATCAAATCTATCATAACCAAAATGGAAAGAACATGGCACAACAGCAAACCTGCCAAGAGACGGCCGCACACCAAAATTCACAGACCAAGGAGGGCATTAATCAGAGAGGCAGCACAGAGACCTAAGGTAACCCTGGAGGAGCTGCAGAGTTCCACAGCAGAGACTGGAGCATCTGTACATAGGACGACAATAAGCCGTACGCTCTATATAGTTGGGCTTTATGGCAGAGTGGCCAGAAGAAAGCCATTACTTTCAGCAAAAAACAAAACGGCATGTTCTGAGTTTGCGAAAAGGCATGTGGGAGACTGCCAAAATGTATGGAGGAAGGTGCTGGTCTGATGAGACTAAAATTGAACTTTTTGGCCATCAAAGAAAATGCTATGTCTGGCGCAAACCCAAAGAACACCATCCCCACAGTGAAACATGGTGGTGACAGCATCATGCTGTGGGGGATGTTTTTCAGCAGTCGGGACTGGGAAACTGGTCAGAGTTAAGAGAAAGATGGATGGTGTTAAATACAGGGATATTCTTGAGTAAAACCTGTACCACTCTGTGTGTGATTTGAGGGTAGGACGGAGGTTCACTTTCCAGCAGGGCAATGACCCAAAACACACTGCTAAAGCAACACTTGAGTGGTTTAAGGGGAAACATGTATATGTTTTGGAATGGCCTAGTCAAAGCCCAGACCTCTATCCAATAGAAAATCAGTGGTCAGACGTAAAGATTGCTGTTCACAAGCCCAAACCATCCAACTTGAAGGAGCTGGAGCAGTTTTGCAAGGAGGAATGGGCAAAAATCCCAGTGGTAAGATGTGGCAAGCTCATAGAGACTTATGCAAAGCAACTTGGAGCTGTGATAGCCTCAAAGGTAGCTCTACAAAGTATTGACTTTAGGGGGATGAATAGTTACACTTTTTCTGTCATTTTGTCCTATTTGTTGTTTGCGTCACAATAAAAAATAAAATCTTCAAAGTTGTGGGCATGTTCTGTAAATTAAATGATGCAAATCCTCAAACAATCCATGTTAATTCCAGGTTCTGAGGCAACAAAACACGAAAAATGCCAAGGGGGGTGAAGACTTTTGCAAGGCACTGTACATCGCACATAAATAGGCTAGGTATGTATGATTTGCTCAGACACATATGCAATCATTTCTAAAGGAAATTTCTCCATCTCTGTGGTTTTTACACTGACTCAATCTATTTTCTTTTTTTCCCCTAGCGATAGCTGTCGCCCTAGGCTCTATGTGGGTCTCCATGGGGGCCTCTCTTGAGCGCCCTTTGTGAAGTGACAGCTTTCTGAGTCTTAGATTGTTTCCTTGTGTGCACTCATCTCTTTCTGGACCCAAACTGGTCGGCTTGAGGCTGCAGCATTTCCTAAAGTCTTTATAATTTGAATGCAAGATCTCTGAACTTCTATGCAAATTGTATGGTCAGTTTTGAAAAAAAAACTTTATAATGTCATGCTTAATATATGATGTATATATTCTTATATCTATTTTTATCAGTTGTAGATGTATTACAATCCTGTATTACCCAGAAGAAGAGAACTATTAGCGTAAACTCGAAACGCGTTGGATTATCTCTGTTGCTTTAACTTTTCAACAGAGTATTTGTTGCTTCTCAACTGTATTTTCAGTATTGCATATCTTTGTATCTGCATCCTGCATTTTCAATGTGTTGTATATCCAACTAGTTTTTACTTTTTCCAATAAAATAACATTATTTTTCTATAATTACGGGTTGATTTGTAGAGAAGTACTGCCCCTTCAAAGTCCCAATTAGAGGTAAATCTTTTTTGTTGTTAAATACTGGGTTTAGGGATGTGGATCAGTTATCTTCATCTGTTGACAAAAATCACCATTTAGTATATGACCCGACATTGGCCATTCTAAACTTAAGACTGGAATTTCTACAACAAAAACAGTTTAAATTATTAATACAGCTCTTAACAGCTGCTAAACAGATTATAGCTAAAGCTTGGAAAACACCTACTCTGAATTTAGCCGATAACAAACATAGAATGAACCAAACTCTGTTACATGCAAAGATGGAAGCTTTAGATAAAAACAGTCTAAAGAAGTTTTATGATCTATGGAAACCATGCATTAAATATTGCTTGCCACCAGACTTCGAAGACCAAGTACTTTTACCATGGTAGATGAGGATTTAATGTGTAGATATATCATTACCCTCTGGGAGTAACCCACTTTCAGGGACCTCCTATCCCTCCCTCTTCCTACTTGCTTTCTTTTCCCTACTTGTTGTAAACCCCTTCCCCTCCTTATTTTTCATATTACCTTTTTAATGCAGGTAAACTCCACTATAGTTGGTTAACATACCATATTATTATGCTGATATTAGGCCCCAAATCAGCGGTATATTAAGAATAATGTTCCACTATTGAAAAGAACACCAAATATACTAGCGACTCTATGTAAATTTATACATATAAGCTAGATTCTTGTTTAGATAGATAACTATTAATTTACTGCTTTGATCTGTCTTAATTTAATTCTTAACTAAACAATTATATGATGTCATATGCGACTAAAGATATACTTTCCTGTAATAAGATTATCTTAATGTTACAATGTAAAATTGTTCTCTTTACTCATTTTATTCAATGATTTCTGATAAACTTTAATAAAATACTTCAGCAAGAAAAAATTTATTTCAAAGAAAATATAAATAACACTGCGCTAACCCAATGTGAAAAGCAGCTACATAAAATATGACCAATATTGTAAACAGAAGTAAAAGTGAAATGCAGCGCTAAAAATGATAACCAATGGTAAAATGCACATCAGACATGGTGACCATTACCAATATATACATAGCTGAAACACATGAAGCATAATACCAAAAAATTGAATATTAAACGGGATATAGTAAAGTCCCAATGTATGGCTATGAATCTGATACAAGAGAGTCCCAAACATAGGCTAAATATGAATGTTGGACTGATGTAGAAATCTTCTCTTGTATATCATGAGTTGTACGATCATGGGAAGTGAATAGATGAAATACGCTTACCAGCAGGAGTGGATTCGGATGCCGGTGACACCGAATCAAACAGGCTCTGAGATCCTTAATGGACGATGGTTGGACAATGGTTGGTCCTGGAAATCTTGGATCTCAAGGGGGATCTATCCTCTATGGTCCACGTCACGACTGTCCGTTCAGAAGCCCGAGAGGGAATTCTGTGCCACAAACAAGTCTCCAGAGCATGGATGGTTCCCAAAAAGATAGATAGGATGCCAATAGTGCAAATCAAATGACGTATTTTATTGGATATAACCAATAATCAACAAACGATTTAAAAACGTGATCACGAGTAAAACAATAAAATCAAGTGTAGGAAAGAGTAAGGCTCACCGACGTGTTTCGTCCACATGGACTTCAACAGGGGCATCAATACTTGATGCCCCTGTTGAAGTCCATGTGGACGAAACACGTCGGTGAGCCTTACTCTTTCCTACACTTGATTTTATTGTTTTACTCGTGATCACGTTTTTATATCGTTTGTTGATTATTGGTTATATCCAATAAAATACGTCATTTGATTTGCACTATTGGCATCCTATCTATCTTTTTGGGAACCATCCATGCTCTGGAGACTTGTTTGTGGCGGAGAATTCCCTCTCGGGCTTCTGAACGGACAGTCGTGACGTGGACCATAGAGGATAGATCCCCCTTGAGATCCGGGATTTCCAGGACCAACCATCGTCCAACCATCGTCCATTAAGGATCTCAGAGCCTGTTTGATTCGGTGTCACCGGCATCCGAATCCACTCCTGCTGTTAAGCGTATTCCATCTATTCACTTCCCATGATCGTACAACTCATGATATACAAGAGAAGATTTCTACATCAGTCCAACATTCATATTTAGCCTATGTTTGGGACTCTCTTGTATCAGATTCATAGCCATACATTGGGACTTTACTATATCCCGTTTAATATTCAATTTTTTGGTATTATGCTTCATGTGTTTCAGCTATGTATATATTGGTAATGGTCACCATGTCTGATGTGCATTTTACCATTGGTTATCATTTTTAGCGCTGCATTTCAAGAAAAAATTTATTGTCATTATACAATCACAATCCAGAACATAACACAAACACTCACGTATCAACATTTAAAAAATGAGATACTGTATATATAAAAACAATAATAAAAAAATAGGTCATGTTGCATTTTTGCTTAGCACATTACAATAAACTATAATGCATTGAAATACACTGCCACACAATATAATTTTACTTGAATGCTTTCCTTAGTGCAGAGTTCTTCATCCAAACAGGAAATTACATTTTTGGGGGCATTCTGTACACCAGTTGTGTACAGAATGCCTCCGTGTTGAAATATTACATTCAATTTTACATAAGAATTACAGTGGCTGCAGTTTGAAAAGGAAAGATAATTTGAATAACATTAAATTACAATATGGCTTGTGTAGCAATTGTATATGCTATAGTAATTATTATTTATTTTTCGGGTACATTTTTTTCATAAAAGTCGAGTTACCCTTTAACCTTATTAACAAAGAAGACAGTCCATTTGCCTTTAGTGAATCAAACCGTTTGCCTCAAGGAAACGTCGGGGTTCACTAGATTCTAAACCTAAAGGGATTCTAAACCTAAAGGGAAACTAAGGAATGACCCAGAAATAACTTATTTTTTTTGCACCTGGAGTAATAACAGACGTTAATGGGTACAACAGATTATGAAAGTTCAAAACTTACCAAGGCATTAGGTTCTGGTATACTGCCACTTTCACTGAAAAGCTATTGGTTTCTTTGATAAAATTCTTGTTCATACATAGCAGTTTTCTCAGTACCTGACAAAGTACAACAAAGTACAACACTGGCAAATGGTACATTATAGATTTGTTACCATAGGGATAATTATAGTAAATTATGGAGTATGTTATTTATGGTACAGTAAAACTTCTTCCTCCGGTCATACACATGACATAAAAACATATCACACTGTTTTATATACGAAAGTGTATGTCAGTTAGAGTAAGAAATGCAGCTGTTTATGTGGCTTTCTCAGAAAAACAAAATAAAAATGTCAAAGCTGTATATAACAGTTGTTAACAAACACCAAGATTTAACCTTAAAGAATAAAAGGATAAAAAAATCCATTGATGCTATGCTGAACAAAGTTTCTCTAGATTCTAGAACATGAATTATGCTACTAATCAGAAAATCTTTACATTTTCAAGTTCAGATATTTCCCTAAAATAAAAATAAAGCATGTTAAAAGGCTAAAATGTATGCACAAAACCCTGTGTTACATTTATTTATATAAGTTTAGGTGTCCATGAACTGGCATATATAAACTTTGTTACACAGCTTTCAGGCATTAGGGTACCTAAAGTGATTGTAAAGTTAATTTTTCATTAATAAAATAAAAAAACATGTTATACTTACCTGCCCAAAACCTCCTCTTTTTGGGTCTCCTGCTGGTGTTCTCAGCTCCTCTTCTCCATGTGCCAGCATATGAAGCCACTTTCAGTGGTGGCAAAAATGCAGGCTCGCTCCCGATCCAGGCTGTGTGCATCCATAGACACGCATGCTCGGAATCAATGCTCACCAAACACAACATTAGCAGAAGGAGCCCAAAGGGTGGCGCATGACTATTGAACTTCCTTTTTATCGGCTCTCCGTACGTCTAGTACGTCACTACATTCGTAATTGTTGGCCAACATTTGTGTGACCGTGTGTATGGAAAACAAGTTGGAGCCAACAACCTTCGGACAAAATTCCACGGTTTTGTTGTTGGAAAGTCCGATCGTGTGTACGGGGCATTAGACTGACAGCACTGTGAAGGGTCTTATTGACTCCCACCAACAAAAAGATGAAGGCAAATTCAGATACTTACAATAGTGCAAATATATAATGTGATGATTAATTTTTTAAAGGATAAACATATTAAAATGGATATATATTTATATGGCTAGTCTCTAACAGATTTGGTCATACAAGCTTATTGTCTAATCTTAAATGAAAGTTGACATTGTGTCGTGTCAGTAGATGTTGTCTTATTATAATTGCACCTATTGACAGTTCTGTTTGATATCTGATTGTAGATTATTTGATTTGAACTTGGTGTAAGCAGGAATGTAGCATGTAGCACTTAAAGCAGAGCTCCAGGCTCCTGCAGAAAAAAAAAATCAGCAGCTACAAATACTGTACTTGCTGAGTGCTGACTTTTATTATTAGGACACTTTCCTGTCTAGGAATCCAGCGGTGTCTTCACCCGAGCCGATTTTTCAATCGGCTATTGGGTGCTTCCGCTTTCATCTCTAATAAGGTAAGACAGCAACTGCGTGCTGCGCTCTGTGAATGGGTCGGCTGCAGGGAAAGGAGGAGGGGGGGTGGCAAACTTCCGGCTGAGTTCGCTGTGGCAAACTTACCCGCAAGTGGGAGCGGGTACCTGTCAAAACCAGATACCCACTCCCCCCTCGCCCCTACCTCCCAAAAGTTGCCAAATGTGGGGGAGGAGGCAGACAAGCGGAGCTTCCCCCTTTTGGGTATAGCTCCGCTTTAAGTCTTCATCTGGTGTTGTTGTAAATCCTCGTCCAGGACACCCTCTTTCCAAACTGTACCCCCACACTGTCAAACAAACTTGACAACCTCATAAGACTTAAGACCCGTACACAGGATCAGAAAATCGTATGAAAAATATCGCTTTAGAAGTAATCATACAATAATCTGATCACTAGTACACAGCTTTCAAGAGCCGATCATGTCAGGTCGTGCAAAAATATCCAATGGGAAAAGCACTGAAAATTTTTAATGCAATTTTCGTTTAATCAGCATACTTTTCACCTGTAAATACAATACAAATATAATACAATACATCACTTCCAAATTTTTGTTCTGTCCTATGAGAGTTTTCGTAACTTAAAAAAAATATGGACAATCATTCGTGCGACAATCTCATCGAGTGTACCAGGCTTTAGCATTCTTGCTGCCAAAGGTTCTATCTCCTATTCAGGCAGTTAAAGCTGAAGTATAGTGTTTTTATTTTTAATCAGACACAGTTATGAATGAAACATTTCCCTTCTGCTGGTGTCTGCTATATATATTGAAATCTCCTATCTTCTGCCCCCTTGGATACCTCCCCCAGCTGTGATCTTCCGTCCCTGCGGGTTAATACAATCTGCTGGGCTTGTCATTGGTGCTCATCAAAAGTGCAGAAGGCTGTGCCCACTCTTTCCGCTCCCCTCCCTCATTCCTAAAAGCTGTACCAACACTTTCCGCAATAAAAAGCACTCTATGATTGGAGGATGCAGATCTCTCACTCATCCACCCATGCTCCATTCATAGAGAACTTTGCTTTGTGGGAAACAACAGTAAAGCTTTTATGAATGGATATTCTTTGTAAAGTGATTTTTATTTATCATATTCACTAAACTAAGAGAAAATGCCCTTGCAAAGTAAACAGCCTATTTTCCTTTCCTAAATCATTCCCAGTAAATACAATTACCAGACCTGCATACTTGTTCTAGTTCAGTGACTCATAAAGTAGAGATGTGACAAGAACATAGAAGCCAGGCAACTAGCTAAAAAAAAGTCAGCAATGGTAGCCAAAATATTTCTCTTGCAACAGTTTTCTTAAGCATCATCTAGCTTTTTCCTCCCCCCAGCCTCACTGTCCCTGGCTTGACCTTTTCATTTCTGAATGTGAGTATAGCCTGCCTATGAATGCCTTCTCCTCTAGTGTTTGTCAACTCCAGTCCTCCAGGCGCCCCAACAGGTCATGTTTTCAGGATTTCGCTCAGATGAAATAGCTGTGGTAATTACTAAGGTAGTAATACTGATCAAATCACCTGTGCAAAATAATGAAAAGCCTGAAAACATGACCTGTTGGGGCACCTTGAGGACTGGAGTTGAGAAACACTGATGTTCACAGAATAAGGCATTTTGATATTTGAATACCTCCTTCCAAAAACCAGCCAATCGCTTTCATCATGGGCTCTTAAGAGGAGTACTAAGGCAGGGTGTTGGGATGTTATCAGGAAAGTTTGGTATATACACCACACTGGCAGCCCCATCTACCAGCCATGATCTCCCTGCATTGCATAGAGAAGCAAAGAAACCCAGTAGTATCACTGGATCTAAAATTAGGTATTATTATTATACAGAATATATATAGCGCCAACAGTTTATGCAGCGCTTTACAATATGAAAGGAGACAATACAGTTACAATACAATAAAATACAAGAGGATTAAGAGGGCCCTGCTCAGAAGAGCTTACAATCTAATAGGGTGGGGCAGATGGTACAAAAGGTTGTAACTGTGGGGAATGAGCTGATGTAAGTGGTAGGAGATTAGTTGGGGACATGATAGGCTTCCCTAAAGAGATGAGTTTTCAGGGATCACCTGAAGGAGTAGGGGATAGCCAGAACAGTGGAGGTAGCGAGTTCCAGAGGATGGGAGAGGCTCGGGAGAAATCCTGGAGACGAGCATGGGAGGAGGAGACGAGAGAGTTTGAGAGTAGGAGGTCTTGAGAAGAGCGAAAGGGACGATTTGGGTGATATTTGGAGACAAGATTAGTGATGTAGCTCGGTTGAGAGTTGTGAATGGCTTTGTATGTTGTGGTTAGTATTTTGAATTTAATTCGCTGGGTGATTGGGAGCCAGTGTAGGGATTGGAGGAGAGGGTTGGCAGACACTGAGCAGTTGGTAAGGTGGATAAGTCTGGCAGCAGCATTCATGATAGACTGAAGAAGGGATATCCTATGGAGAGGCAGGCCAATGAGAAAGGAGTTGTAATAGTCAAGACGAGAGATAACAAGGGAGTGAATGAGGAGCTTGGTGGTTTCATTTGTTAAAAAGGGGAGAATTTTAGAGATGTTACTGAGGTGAATTCCACAAACTTTTGATAACGATTGGACTTGGGGCTGAAATGACAATTCGGATTAGGTTTACACCTAGTACCGGAGGGCCTGATGGTTGCATTGTTGATTTTGATGGAGAAGTCATGGAGGGGGGCATGTGCAGGGGGGAATATTAATAGCTCAGTTTTAGAAAGATTTAGTTTAAGGAAGTGGTGCGACATCCATGCTGATATGTCAGTTAGTAAGTTAGTAATGCGAGAGGAGACTGAAGGAGTGAGGTGAGGAGTAGACAGATAGATTTGGGTTTTATCAGCGTATAAGTGGTATTGGAAGCCGTGGGCGGTTATCAAGTAACCAAGGGAGGAGGTGTAGATAGAGAAGAGAAGGGGTCCAAAAACAGAGCCTTAGGGGAACCCACAGAAAGGGGAAATGGAGAGGAGGAGACAGAGTTGTAGGTGACACTGAAGGAGCGCTGTGATAGATAGGCAGAGAACCAGGATAGAGCAGATTATTGGAGGCCAAGGGAATGTAGTTTATTGAGAAGGAGCGGGTGGTCAACAGTATCAAAGGCCGCAGAGAGGTCAAGTAGTAGGAGTATGGAGTATTTAACCATTTGGTATTTAACCATTGCTGTCTGGGGAAATTTTTTTCATTTTTCACATACATCAACATTAAAAATCAGCATTTTTTGCTAGAAAAGTACTTAAAACCCAGAATCAGGAAAAGCAAATGTTATTTATCATTTTGTATAGAGTGCTTTATAATAATGGTGTGGGGTTGAAACTGGATTGTACTATTCCTGCTTGAAAGCATACACTTTCTATTGAAATACATCTGGGTTGTGTGACCACAGAGAGGCCAAACTTTCTGAATAAAGGATCCTTACTGACATTTAAGTGCTGTGTGCTTGCAGTAGATCCATCATATTAGTCTTCTAAAAAAAAAGAGAAAGAGGATCGCTCACCATAAAAATCACTGTGAGTATATCATAACCAAAAGGATGCAATTCTCACCATGCTAATGCGTTTCACTCAACCATATTAGCTTAATCAGCTCTATGATGCTCACTTCATTCTACTGCCGCGTACACATGGTTGGATTTTCTGACGGGAAATGTTGGATGTGAGCTTGTTGTCGGAAAGTCCAACCTTGTGTATGCTCCATCGAACATTTGCAGTCGGACTTTCCACCAACAAATGTTTGCTAGCAGGTTCTCAAATTTTCCACCAACAAAACTTTGTTGTCGGAAAGTCCGATAGTGTGTACACAAGTCTGTCGCACAAAAGTTCAGGAAATGCTCGGAATCAAGCAGAAGGAGTCGCACTGGATATTGAACTTCCTCTTTCTCGGCTCGTTGTACGTCTTGTATGTCACCGCGTTCCCACGTTTGTAATTGTTGGCCAACATTTATGTGAATGTGCGTATGCAAGACAAGTTTGAGCCAACAACCTTCGAACAAAAATCCACGGTTTTGTTGGCGGAAAGTCCCATCGTGTGTATGGGGCATACCTGTTACAGCCATTATGACACCAAATAGTATAAACATAGAGAACGCAGCACTACCAAACAAACCGGAATGTAAAAGTAGATGCTAGACGGTCTCAGCCAGTGCTGCTCCACAAACCATGCCCCATGACACATCACACTTTCATTACGGTCGGGTTGGGAGTGTGTTGTTTTCAAGTTTACAGATTCTATCACCGCTGAATCAGTGAGCCTGCATGCCAAGCATTCCTATTCCTGAGAACCAGGAAGATTGAAATCTTCCTCTCGCTTAGAGTGGCACTCCAAGTTTCATTTCAGAACGTCAAAAGGTAGCTTTTTGCTCCTCTCATTGACTTTTTATAATATCAGAAAAACATATATAGTATTCGGAGATTTAAAGCGGTTGTATACCCGCTGTCATTTTTTTTTTTTTTTTACACCTGCAAGGGAAAAGGCATAATGAGCTAGTATGCACCGCATACTAGCTCATTATGAGATACTTACCTTAGAACGAGGCGCCGGCATCTCACCTGGTCCACGCCGAGGGAGCCGACATCTCCCCTCGGCGTGTCTTCCGGGTATCGCGGCTCCGGCGCTGTGAGTGGCCGGAGCCGCGATGTCGTCACTCCCGCGCATGCGCGCGGGAGACTTCTGCCCGGCATGCCGGGGGCTGTCAGCCGAGAGTCCCCTGTGCGCATGCGCCGCTGCAGTTAGCGGCTCATTGCGAGGGGAATATCTCCTAAACCTTACAGGTTTAGGAGATATTTTTTTTACCTACAGGTAAGCCTTATTATAGGCTTACCTGTAGGTAAAAGTTACAAATATAGGTATACAACCGCTTTAAAGCATATCTGAACCCAGAACCAAAAATGTAATATATTGCAGCTTGCTAGTGCTTGATTTTTTTTTTTTGCTTTATTGTCATCTGGTAATCCTGCAAAATACAGACTTCCTATTCATGGGTGGCTAAATCCTACGCCTCCACTGTATCTTTGGAGGGTGGCATGGTTGTTACCCTAGCCTGTTCTGATATGGACAACAAATATGTCTGTATCTGTTCATCTACATTACGCTGGTGTGAAGATAATTGTGAGAAGTGACAGGTCCTAAATAATATGAAAGAAATATTGGCTGGAATACATCGACTTTATAGGCACCAATTGTTAAAAGAAATAACTTTATTGATACAAATTCATAGAGAAAGCAACCGTAAAAACATTGCGAATAGTGGCTTCATAAGTGGCTGACCATCTCAATGGATCTGTAATCGACTGCATGCTCCTCCTATGTTGGAAGCATGTAAATGCTGTGACCTTCCAGCGACAGGTTGCTGTTGCTATCTTATTATTATAACCCCGATTTGGCTAGCTGGGTAGTGTACTGTTAGGACCTGCAAAATAACAGATTTTATTGAGTGATCCTATTTAACCCAATGTATACTACTATCGATCTTATAATACTTACCCAAACTCCTGAGGAAGCTAATCTTCCCTAAACATGTTGAGCAATAGCAGGGTACCCTGACCTATACTTATCTCTCCTGGACCTCACATAACCTTCAAGCGATTAGTTGCTGTTGTATCACCCTTATGGGTTGGTCTGGGTTATCTAAACATACGAGTAGCCTAGTATCTGATTTTTTAATTGATGTTTTTGTGGTTGTCTTTTCTATGAATTTGTATCAAATCAATTATTTATTTTAACAATTGGTGCCTATAAAGTCCCTATATTTCAGCCAATATATCTTTCATTTACAGAAGATAGCTATGAAGGTAGATATTCTTCAGTGCAAATCACAGGAGGTTAAAATGTTCTTAGCTTGAAAAAAGAAAGAACATGAAGGCATCCAGCACATCCAAGGACTGTAAACTGCAACATATTGCATTTTTGTTTTTGGGTGTAGATATCCTTTAAGCTGTGACATCTTTGTCCTTTGTCCTTATAACAGTAGGCACATACAAAAATGAAATGGGAAAAATGTTGCCATTTAAGTTTCTGAGAGCCATGAAAATACAGCGGATTCAATCCCCTGAGGTATGAAGATATACACACACACTCCTTTCAAGTGCTTATATGATCTATGTTAATAGTTGTGTGACACTTCACATATTAGTGTATGTATGAATAAGTACATACTTTCTAGCTGTGTATATGTAATAAATATATATATATACTGCATGTTGTATGTGTCAAAACCGAAACTGATAGCTTCAGATCAAGATCTTTCTTTTTAAATGGTGACCTTAGCTGAACTGTAGCAGTGTATTGCGCTGGAGATCTTGGATCTCTTTCTCAAGCTGGGATGTTGTGTACAATTTATGTATGGGATGAAGAACCTTATGCTGAGATTTAGTTTATTTTTCAAGAATTGCATTACATGGACTCCAGAGGGAGAAGAGATGCTTTCTTAATGAAAAACTTGGACATTTTAATGAAATGCTCGACTAAGCTGTGAGCGCTGCCAGGGCTTTGCTGTGATCTTGTGAGCTTATTTCAGCTTCAGGTATTTTCAATTGTACAAAACAGATTTAAAATTTAAAATGGTCTTCAAAACCGATGTTTCTGAAACAATATTTCTGTACTATACAGATAAGTTAATGATAAAGGATAAGTGTGCAATTACACATGCATGTACTTCAGATAATGTCATTGATTATGATAAATAATAGCGGCATATTTTATGAATGCATAAACCCATCATATGAGCTTTCTGTGATTGAGATAACAACAGGAGTTATAACTCTTACTGTATCCAAAAAAAGAAATGCTTAAAGCTCTATGTTAAGTAGACAGGAAGTGAGATAAATCTCCCCAGTCAGATCACAGATAGCACTAAGAACCCGTTCTTACACTATTCAAAATAAAAGGAGAGCCTTGGTTGGAGTTTGATTTCCTGAACACAGGCTGATAATTCAATTTGAATGGGGTTATTGAAAAAGAAGCACAGTCTCCACTTTAGTGACCGCTGAAACACCATCAAGGGTAGACATTTAGGCATGGTTCACACTGATGCGTCGTGTGACTTTCAATCTGACTTTGTCCTGCAACTTCAGTCCAACATCGATCGGACTTCCATGAGACTTTAATGAACGGGATCCGATTTTGATCTGACTTTGAGAAAATAAAAATGGCGTAAGGAGGGGAAATCCAATGCTAAAATTTAAAGAAGAACAGCGTGGGGTCCCCCCAAAACCCATAGCAGACCCTTATCTGAGCATGCAGCCTGGCAGGTCAGGAAAGGGGGGACGAGTGCCCCCCTCCTGAACCATACCAGGCCACATGCCCAAAGGGCCTGGTATGGATTTTGGGGGGGGGGAACCCCACACCATTTTCTTTTCAATACGTTTTACATTGCTAATATTGCTTCTGAGCACGTCGCATGTCACAAGTTGGATCAGTTAAGATGCTGATCTGACTTGGATACGACTTCCATTAAATTCAATGGGCTGAAATCAGACCCAAGTTGGACCAAAGTAGTGCAAGAACCTCTTCAAAAGTCCAACCAGCTAAGACAGTTCTCATAGGGATTTTTACATAAAGGACCGATAAATGTAAGTGCATTTTGGATTGTTTTTATACCATTTTAGATAAATACTACTGCTGTTTACTTACTACATATGGAGTGGAAGAACTGCTGGTAAATGTGAGATCCAACTAGTCCAGTAGTTGTGGGAGAGTGAGGAAAGGAGACATCTCTGGAGTATATAAAAGCAAGTGAGGCCTTTCATGGCCATTTGAAGCTGGTGAGAGAGAATTTTTGTTCTCACGGTGGTGGAGCACTATTGAAATGAACTTATGAGAGTACATTACCTGTTTGAGGCACACTACATTAGTGGCTGAGGAGTCTTTATTTTCAAGGTATAGTAGTTCTTTGAGGCCAGCTGACTGATTAGCTGTCAAAACTTTAATGAAGCCCAATGCCAGGAAAGGTGAAGCTTCTGCTCATTTAGGTCTAAGGGGCATAGAAAAGAAGATATACTTACTAGATCCTCCACTCCTCCATGCTACTAGACCAACTCTAGCAGTGCCTTCTTCCCCATTCTCCAGTGTTCTAAGGCCCTGACATCATCAAGACCAATGCAGGGTCCATAGCCCTGCTTTGGACCAGATGAAGCCAAGGGACAGACCACTTCTAGAACATGGGGGGATTGCTATCTGCTGGGGGAGCAGAGGGTCCGGTAAGTAAATCTGTTTTTACTCTCCCCTAGAATAAACAAGCAGTTAGCCCTAGCAGTATGGGTGCAGCTCCACAGCAATTTAGAATTTTCTAATTTCCCAGAGTTGGGCTTTAATGTAACAATAGACTTTCATCATGTACAGGCTATTTCAGCTACATCTTATTATCATCATTATGCCTGAGATCACTCTTCAACCACTTCAATACATGGCACTTTCACCCCCTTCCTGCCCAGGCCAATTTTCAGCTTTCAGTGGTGTTACACTTTGAATGACAATCTTGTGGTCATGCAACACTGTACTTATATGACTCAATGAATGATTTTTATAATTTATTTTCATACAAATGGAGCTTTCTTTGGGTGATATTTATTCACTGTTGTTTTTTTATTTTTTGCAAAACAGCCCGAAAAAAGCCTCCAATTTAAAAAAAAAAAAATTTCTTCTTCGTTTCTGTCATAACATTTTGCAAATAAATAATCTTTCTTCATAAATTTAGGCCAAAATGTATTCTGCTATGTCTGGTGAAAACACCCCAAATCAGTGTTTATTATTTAGTCTGTAGGAAAGTTATGGAATCCACAAACTAAGGTATACATATCTAAAAATCGATCAATCCTGATGTACTGGTGGCCTATCTCATTTCTTGAGGCATGAAAATGCCAGGACAGTACAAATATCCCCCCGAAATTACCTATTTTTGGAAAGTAGACAGTTCAAGGTATTTTAGTAAGAGGCATGATGAATTGTTTGAAATTGTAATTTTTTGTCAAAATTTTTTGGAAAATGAAGAAATTTAAAAAAAAATATTTTTAAAAATGTTTTACATACTGTCACCAGTGCTGTGGGCCAGTGATCAGGGACACTGACTGGTGACTGGTTTACATACAGTGATCAGAGCAATACAGTGTTACCATACTAACACTGTACTACTCTGGGGAGGTGATCAGGATTTTTTTTTTAACACACTATGGTTGCTTATAACTGTGAATTTTACAGTTGGAAAAAGAAATATCTAAAAAAACAAACAAACAAACAACAACATTGTAAAAAATAATAGATAATAAAGTAATAAAAACAAAAAAAACTACTGACACCATCCACTGTCCTACTGACACTGTCAAATCCCCCCCCAAATCATTGTGAAAAGAAGAATAATACAAAATTAAATTGTAAAAAAATAATTAACCACTTCAATACCGGGCTACAGTGATATGACGTCCGCAGATGGGATCTCCCAACCTGGGCGGGTGTCTTATAAAGTCCTCAGCTTCTCGCCGCTCCTGCGGGCCACCGGGGGCCCACAGCGCGGCGATCGGGGATGAGGTGTGTCCCTCGGACACAGCCCATCCCAGATCCGTGTAAAGAGCCAATAAAAATGGCTCTTTACCATGTGACTGGCTGTGTCCAATCACAGCCGGTCACATGTACTGTCCCTGTGCAAGGCACTCGTGCACACCCCTAGGGCGAGCGCAGAATGGCGATCAGGGAAGAGGCTTGTCACCCTGACAAAACCCAACCCCCGATCGCAGTAAAGTGCCAATGAAATTGGCTCTTTACCATGTGACCGGCTGTGTCCAATCACAGCCGGTCACAGAATATCAACAAGCCGCGGTAACGAGATGTTACCGGGTTCTCCTCCTTACACACCGATCGTGTGTGAGAAGGAGATTGCGGTAACAGGTTGTTACCGCTTACAGTGCACACCAACCACACTGATTGCCCCCCCAAATAAAGAGGAACTGTCACCAGCCATCAAAGTACCTGTCACCAGCCATCAAAGTACCTGCCGCAGTTCATCTGAGTACCTGACTACCTGAGTACCTGTCATAGCCCATCTGAGTACCTGAGTACCTGTCACAGCCCATCAGAGTACCCGAGTACCTGTCACAGCCCATCTGAAAACCCGAGTACCTGTCACAGTTCATCTGAGTACCCGAGTACCTGTCACAGTTCATCTGATTACCCGGGTACCTGTCACAGTTCATCTGAGTACCCGAATACCTGTCACAGCATATCTGAGTACCCGAGTACCTGAGTACCTGTCACACAGTCCATCTGAGTACCTGAGTACCTGTCACAGTTCATCTGAGTACCTGAGTGCCTGTCACAGTTCATCTGAGTACCCGAGTACCTGTCACAGTCCATCTGAGTACCCGAGTACCTGTCACAGTCCATCTGAGTACCCGAGTACCTTTCACAGTTCAACTGAGTACCTGTCACAGTTCATCTGAGTACACGAGTACCTGAGTACCTGTCACAGCCCATCTGAGTATCTGTCACAGTTCATCTGAGTACCTGAGTACCTGTCACAGCCCATCTGAGTACCTGAGTACCTGTCACAGCCCATCAGAGTACCTGAGTACCTGTCACAGCCCATCTGAGTACCTGACTACCTGTCACAGTTCATCTGATTACCCGAGTACCTGTCACAGTTCATCTGAGTACCCGAGTACCTGTCACAGTTCATCTGAGTACCCGAATACCTGTCACAGCATATCTGAGTAACCGAGTACCTGAGTAACTGTCACAGTCCATCTGAGTACCTGAGTACCTGTCACAGTTCATCTGAGTACCTGAGTGCCTGTCACAGTTCATCTGAGTACCCGAGTACCTGTCACAGTCCATCTGAGTACCCTAGTACCTGTCACAGTCCATCTGAGTACCCGAGTACCTGTCACAGTCCATCTGAGTACCTGTCACAGTCCATCTGAGTACCCAAGTACCTGTCACAGTCCATCTGAGTACCCTAGTACCTGTCACAGTCCATCTGAGTACCCTAGTACCTGTCACAGTCCATCTGAGTACCTGTCACAGTCCATCTGAGTACCCAAGTACCTGTCACAGTCCATCTGAGTACCCGAGTACCTGTCACAGTCCATCTGAGTACCTGTCACAGTCCATCTGAGTACCCAAGTACCTGTCACAGTCCATCTGAGTACCCTAGTACCTGTCACAGTCCATCTGAGTACCCGAGTACCTGTCACAGTTCAACTGAGTACCTGTCACAGTTCATCTGAGTACACGAGTACCTGAGTACCTGTCACAGCCCATCTGAGTACCTGTCACAGTTCATCTGAGTACCTGAGTGCCTGTCACAGTTCATCTGAGTACCCGAATATCTGTCACAGTCCATCTGAGTACCTGTCACAGTCCATCTGAGTACCCGAGTACCTGTCACAGTCCATCTGAGTACCCTAGTACCTGTCACAGCCCATCTGAGTACCCGACTACCTGTCACAGCCCATCTGAGTACCCGACTACCAGTCACAGCCCATCTGAGTATCTGTCACAGTTCATCTGAGTACCTGAGTACCTGTCACAGTCCATCTGAGTACCTGTCACAGCCCATCTGAGTATCTGTCACAGTTCATCTGAGTACCCGAGTACCTGTCACAGCCCATCTGAGTACCTGAGTACCTGTCACAGCCCATCTGAGTATCTGTCACAGTTCATCTGAGTACCCGAGTACCTGTCACAGCCCATCTGAGTACCCGAGTACCAGTCACCAGCCCATCAGAGTACCTGAGTACCTATCTGTAGCCCATCAGAGTACCCAAGTACCTGTCACCGGGCCATCAGAGTACCCGCCGCAGTTCATCTGAGTACCTGACTACCTGAGTACCTGTCACAGCCCATCTGAGTACCTGAGTACCTGTCACAGCCCATCAGAGTACCCGAGTACCTGTCACAGCCCATCTGAAAACCCGAGTACCTGTCACAGTTCATCTGAGTACCCGAGTACCTGTCACAGTTCATCTGATTACCCGGGTACCTGTCACAGTTCATCTGAGTACCCGAATACCTGTCACAGCATATCTGAGTACCCGAGTACCTGAGTACCTGTCACACAGTCCATCTGAGTACCTGAGTACCTGTCACAGTTCATCTGAGTACCTGAGTGCCTGTCACAGTTCATCTGAGTACCCGAGTACCTGTCACAGTCCATCTGAGTACCTGTAACAGTCCATCTGAGTACCCGAGTACCTGTCACAGTCCATCTGAGTACCCGAGTACCTGTCACAGTTCAACTGAGTACCTGTCACAGTTCATCTGAGTACACGAGTACCTGAGTACCTGTCACAGCCCATCTGAGTATCTGTCACAGTTCATCTGAGTACCTGAGTACCTGTCACAGCATATCTGAGTACCCGAGTACCTGAGTACCTGTCACACAGTTCATCTGAGTACCTGAGTACCTGTCACAGCCCATCAGAGTACCTGAGTACCTGTCACAGCCCATCTGAGTACCTGACTACCTGTCACAGTTCATCTGATTACCCGAGTACCTGTCACAGTTCATCTGAGTACCCGAGTACCTGTCACAGTTCATCTGAGTACCCGAATACCTGTCACAGCATATCTGAGTAACCGAGTACCTGAGTACCTGTCACAGTCCATCTGAGTACCTGAGTACCTGTCACAGTTCATCTGAGTACCTGAGTGCCTGTCACAGTTCATCTGAGTACCCGAGTACCTGTCACAGTCCATCTGAGTACCCTAGTACCTGTCACAGTCCATCTGAGTACCCGAGTACCTGTCACAGTCCATCTGAGTACCTGTCACAGTCCATCTGAGTACCCAAGTACCTGTCACAGTCCATCTGAGTACCCTAGTACCTGTCACAGTCCATCTGAGTACCCGAGTACCTGTCACAGTCCATCTGAGTACCTGTCACAGTCCATCTGAGTACCCAAGTACCTGTCACAGTCCATCTGAGTACCCTAGTACCTGTCACAGTCCATCTGAGTACCCGAGTACCTGTCACAGTTCAACTGAGTACCTGTCACAGTTCATCTGAGTACACGAGTACCTGAGTACCTGTCACAGCCCATCTGAGTACCTGTCACAGTTCATCTGAGTACCTGAGTGCCTGTCACAGTTCATCTGAGTACCCGAATACCTGTCACAGTCCATCTGAGTACCTGTCACAGTCCATCTGAGTACCCGAATACCTGTCACAGTCCATCTGAGTACCCTAGTACCTGTCACAGCCCATCTGAGTACCCGACTACCTGTCACAGCCCATCTGAGTACCCGACTACCAGTCACAGCCCATCTGAGTATCTGTCACAGTTCATCTGAGTACCTGAGTACCTGTCACAGTCCATCTGAGTACCTGTCACAGCCCATCTGAGTATCTGTCACAGTTCATCTGAGTACCCGAGTACCTGTCACAGCCCATCTGAGTACCTGAGTACCTGTCACAGCCCATCTGAGTATCTGTCACAGTTCATCTGAGTACCCGAGTACCTGTCACAGCCCATCTGAGTACCCGAGTACCAGTCACCAGCCCATCAGAGTACCTGAGTACCTATCTGTAGCCCATCAGAGTACCCAAGTACCTGTCACCGGGCCATCAGAGTACCCGTGTACCAGTCACCAGGCCATCAGAGTACCCAAGTACCTGTCACCAGCCCATCAGAGTACCCGAGTACCTATCTCCAGCCCATCAGAGTACCCGAGTACCTGTCACCAGCCCATCAGAGTAACCGAGTACCTGTCTCCAGCCCTTCAGAGTACCCGAGTACCTATCTGCAGCCCATGCCTCAAAGAATATACGTTGGGGTGTTTGCTTTCCAAAATGGAGTCATTTTGTGGGTAATTCTACTGTCCTGGTGCTCCAGGGCCTTCAAAAGTGTGACAGGGATCACCGTCAAGCCTTCTAGGGACAATAGTTACACATCTAATTTCTTGACTGCCTATTACAACTTTGAAGGCCCTAGAGCACCAAGACAATGGAAACGCCCATAAAATGGCCCCATTTTGTAAAGCAAACAACCCAACATATATTCCATGAGGCATAATCAGTCTTTTGAACATGTCATTTTTTTCACAATTGTTTAGTAAATGTGGAAACAAAATAAAAACACTTATTTTTACGCATTTTATGCACATTTTTATGGCACTGACAGGCACTGATGATGATCCACTGATAGGGTGGCACTGATGAGCACTCACTGATGGGCACTGATGTGCACTGTAGGGCACTGATATGCATTGATGGCACCCATAATCACTCATTGATGGGCACTGATGTGCACTGCAGGGCACTGATGTGCATTGATGGCACTGTAGTGGCACTAAAGGGTAGCGCTTCAAGTATTACATGCTTATAATATTACATATGCATAACAAAAAATTGAGAGAGGACGGAAAAAGTCTTTAGTAATTCTTAGTGCACACAGTATAGTCTCAGTAAATCTTCAGATGTCACTTTGAATATGAGAAGTTATTCATAATCCAATCATTGCATGCAACATCTTAATCACCACGTGGATAACTCATGCGGAAAAATGTGAGTGTGATGACCCTCCACATGGAAAGAATGAAGGCTTACCAGAGGGGTTGGACTCATAAGAACGTATGCTCAATGAGTCAACCAAGCTTGTATCACCGACTGGTAATAAAAGGGGACCTCTTAACTGGATGACCACGGAACTTCACACTTGTCCTGAATTGTGGGGGAACCCTCTTTATAGTGGATGGCAACCCGTCCAATTGACCGTCTCAGGTGAATAGCCCATATAAAATAAAGAGGGGCCACATAGCATAATACCGTTTATAAAACAAATTTATTAAAATAGGTTAACAACTTACATTTCTGTGGTAAAAAAGCGCTTTATGTAAAATTATGGCAGGCAGTGTCATCACCGATCACGTGACACTGATCCCCTGAAGAAGTCACGTGATCGGTGATGACACGCGTAGGGACGGAATAGGCTGTTTCACATTGCTAGACACAGAACGAGTTCGCTGTTTGTAGGAGAGAGGTTTGCTCTGCATTGTTTTTATGTGAGTACATCTACTTAAAGTTTTTTACTAAAGCATTACCTGGTTAAGACATACTTCACTATCAAGTACCTTTGTCCTGCATATTCCTGTACATACATACCTGAGATGTGGAGGCTGAGCTAGGATCCGCGCTGGTCCAGGACCCCTGATAGGACCATAGCCACTTGTAATCAGCTGCCATTAGGATAACCCAACACCGGCAAGCGTGGATATAGGGACGCGATTGAGGCTCAGGACCTGGCGTTTTAGATACAATTCATGCGGTTGACCTAGCACCGCTAGGTAAGGGGCCACTGCTTACATTAGTGTTTTATGCACGAAGAGGACACTGAGTGAATTGCATCCCAGACACCCCACTGTTGTTTTGTTGAATACACCAGAACTTGCTTTTGCACCTTTAATGACTTTTACACTGGCACTTTAAGTTTGCTGCACTTACTGGCATGTCATTGGTCATTTGTTTCGCAGGCCAGCACAATATATTTTATATCACTATTATTGGGACATTTATTTATATTATTTATTATCCATATTGCGTTGGATTGATGTGTTTTATTTGCGATATCTAGATCACCTTTAAGCACTGTACGTTTTGCACCATTTATAAGGATATGTTTTTGATGGTTATTTCTGATTTATTCTATGTATTTTTATTTAGAATTATTCACATGAAGTAGTGTTTATGTCCCTTTGTGCACCTACACATGATTATCTAGATTTATATGTTTTTAGTGTCAACACTTATTTATGCGATTTTACATGCGATTTTTTTGTCATTTAGTATATACCAACTGAAAAGGATTTTCTATGCACTTTTTTTCACATACACATGATGCTGATTATTAAGATTTGAATGTTTTTAGTGTCAACACTTATTTATGCGATTTATGCAATTTATTATGCGATTTTATGTCATTTTATTAATTGACAACAGACAGAGATTTACAGCTTTCTTCTGGTTAGCGCAGCACCTCCCCCCCTATACCTCTGTTTGTGCACTTGTAACTTTAAACAAAAATCCTATTTGTTGTGTGAGCTGCTAAGTTGTTGGGTAAGCGCAGGGTTAAACTTTTTCTTTTCTGGTGGCACTAAAGGGCACTGTAGTGGCACTGATGGGGCACTGTGATGGCACTGTAGGACACTGTTGTGGCACTCTGATGGCACTGTAGGGCACTGATGTGGCACTGTGGGGACCGGTGTGGCACTGTGATGGCACTGTGGGGATTGGTGTGGCACTGTGATGGCACTGTGGGGACTGATTGGCACTGATGAGCACTGTGGGCACAATCAAAAGCATGGGGAAAAATCAAGCAGCCTCACGCTGCAGCTGTTTCTCCCTTCTCGCCTCTCCTCACATGCTTTATCGGTGTGAGGAGAGGAGCTGACTGGACATGACACTGGTTTGTTGACAGTGATCACTCCTTCAATGAACAGAGCGATCACGTGATAAAGGGTCGCTGTCATTGCCCCATTACTCACGATCCGTGATGTCCTGGGTCCAGAGGACCCAGTGGTCATGAACACTTCTGGATGCGCGCCATCAGGGGAGGATGGCAATAGACGCCCTCCCAGAACTAGCTGGCTATGGCCTGGTTATGGCACGGTTGGCCAGTGGTTAAAAGACTTTTTCCACCTAAACAAATTTTTTTTTACTTTTTTTAGTTGGTACATACATCCCATGGCAGTGTCCAGCTACCCATTCCTTTTTTTTTTCTTTTTTTTTACTAAAATCTTGCAAATTGGTCTTGATAAAAAAAAAATTACAAGATTTCTCTTCTATATCCCAGCTCAGTAGATTGTTTTAAAAAAGAGCTGGATGCATTCCTAAATGCACAACAACTGGATAATAACAGTAATAACACCAGCGTGGCATATCCAATTGCCTCCTGGGGGATCAGGAAGGAATTGTTACCACACTGAAGCAAATTGGATCATATTTTATTGGATTTTTTTTGCCTTCCTTTGGATCGACTGTGCTTATAGAATTGTGTATATGGACATTTACTGTGTGTGTTTTTTTTCTTTTTGGTTGAACATGATGGGCCAAATTTTTCTTGTTTTTCAACCTGACGACCTACGAAACAATGTAGCTATATTTGGTTTGCTGTTATGTTTGGCATTCGTGGATTTTAGGTTGGTTCTCAGGTATACCTGAGAACCGAGCCCAGGCCGATGCCCTCATCACTCCTCAGAAATAATTCAGAAATCACTGAAGCCAGAGACAGCAAGACAACCAGTCAGCAATGACAGCTCCCATATATCTCTGTACAGATCTTCTTCAATAGAGCACCATTATGGCTGTAAACTGCTTTGTTTTCAACATGTATGCCTACAGTTTCCATCTTATTATTAATTTTACTGTGCCTTGCTCTCTTTCACTGCACGTAAATGTCACATATTATTAGACCAAATATTTTCTCATTCTGTTAAACCTTTCATGAGGAAATAAGGCTGGTGTTTTTCTTTGTCATGTGGGAAAATAACGGATTGGATTTATCTCCTCTATACTACCTTTGGATTGCTGCCCGGTAAAAGATTCACAGCACGTGTGATCATCTTTGAGCGCAGTAATTAGCTGACGGTCATAATCATGCAAAATATGCGCCTGTGCAGAAAGAAGTCAGACTCCATGCATTTTCTATGGTATCTTTAGCTAGAAGGATATAATCAAGGTGCACAACAAAGCAATTATTATATCTGCATTGCTTCAGGATGTGTAATACTGCATAAAAGGGATACATTTTCTACGGTATTTTTAGTGATGAGTGATGCATTATATCATAGCTTTAAATGTAAGTGTTTTTCTACTTGTATGAAACATATACATTGAAAACTTTTTTATTGAATTATGCTATTGTCTGCTGGAAAAAACACTGACCTTTTACCAAGCATAACAATTTAACCACTTGAAGACCAGGCCTATCCTGACACTTTGTATTTATAATCAAAAATCTGTATTTTTTTTTGCTAGAAAATAGCTTAGAACCTCCAAACGTCTTATATATATATTTTAGCAGAGGCCCTAGAGAACAAAATGGTGGTCATTGCAATTTTTTATGTCACATGGTATATGTGCAGCCTTTTTTAAACACAATTTTTTTGGAAAAAATACACTTTAATGCAAAAGAACACTTTAATGCAAAAGAACACAAAACATAACCCATGTTTTGATAAAATTTAAAAGATGATGTTATGCTGAGTAACTAGATACCTAACATGTCATGCTTTCAAATTTTGCATGCTTGTGGAATGGCAACAAACCACGATACTTAAAGTGTTACTAAACTCAGTAATACGAAAATAGTTAATCTGCCCCCCCCCACAGTGCCCACAGCTTATAAATATTGTTTTTACATTAAAATCCTGCCACTATATACCTTTTTGGATGATCTGTATACCACGGTTAAACTGCAGAGTTTCTTCAGTGCTGAGAGTTCAGGAAGAAGGAGCTTTCCACTGCAGCCTATATACTCGCCCACATGTGTGATGCCAACCCTCCTGCGGCTTCTAAAAGTTAAGAAAGATAATTGCCAGCTGATAATTTTTATACCAGGGTTAAGGCTGGCAGTTGCAGCCATGGTCCCAGTATAACCACTTAAACACAATCACGTGAATGTGCAGCAAGTGCTCCCCATCTCTGCCAGAAAGATGCATTAAAAAGATGAACCTTGTAAGTAAAATGCATTTTTGAATTTGTGGATAATTTGAAATGTTTACATTTTGCAAATGCCTAGATATATCAACAGTTTTCTTCAGAAGTGCTAAATTTAAAAAAAATGTATTTTCAATTTACAGTGGCAGTTTATGTCAGGTGTTTCTTTTTTGTAATATTCACTCACTTTCTGCCCCGTGACTTCTATGCAAGTAATGGGGTGTGTGGTTGTCACTGGGACAGCAATAATACAATGTTTTCAGCACTTCTAAACCTTCTCACTCTTCTAAGAATATGCTTTTGTCTGTTGACAGGAAATGTGGGGAAATGTCCCCAGTAGACCCAGATAACAGTAAAAACCCAAGAGAGAATTGAATTCCTTCCTCTATTCAAATTAAATAAAATGTTTTTCCTGGAGTTGAACTTTGAGCCCTGGTTTACACCAGTGTGACTTGTCACGTGACTTGACCGTTCAAAGGCACACCCCATTTGTGTCGGTAGAACAGTTCAAATTGCTGCAACTCGCATTGACATCTGTTAAATGAAGTCACACAGATATCAGCTCATGAAATTGCACTGCTTTGAAGTCACGCTTTTGAAAAAATAAATAAATAAATGCACATATATTTGGTGAAAAACAATGTGCATTTATACATTTTTTGTAAATGCATCTGCAAAGCATTGCAACAGCAACATGTAACATGTAACATGCAATGAGTGTAACATGTAACATGGTCCTAACGGTGGAGTTAGCCTTTAAATAATAATTTCATTTGCAGTACAATTTTGTTTTGTCCTTGTCCCTGCAATCCTGAAAGAAACCAAAACCCCCCTCCAAAAAAATATGTGTTTCATACATTTGTGCACAGTCGAGGTACTCCCTGTTTTATTGTATCCCATCTACCACTGGAGGGAGCTTGTGAGGACCAGAGGTGGGTAGGCTACCTGTCTTCTGTCACCAAGCAGCTAGGAGTGACTTCCGCAGCATCAAAACAGCAATACCAAAAAAGATTTAGGCTGTAATGTGTGCAAAATACCATTTTTTTTTTTATGAGAGGTATCTCATTTACTTTTTCCAGGCGCAAGAGCAAAAACAAAATAGGCTCTGCACTGAAAGTGCTATTGTCCTTAATATAGTATATTGCAGTTTTCACATGGTAAGTAGCAAAACATGTATTTTTCACATTTTACTGTAAGCATTTTTATGTAAATGTATCCATATTTATATTACCCAAACCATATATTAGGTAGAGATACATGGTTATTCATGATGTTCTATCAATCAGTAAAATAAAGTGAAACTTAAAATAATATAGGGGACCTACTGTAAAATTCCTCTTAATTTATAGAGGTACTTATATAGCACCAACAATTTACACCATGCTTTACCTATATTAAACATTCACATCAATCCCTGCCCTCCAGGAGCTTATAGTCTAAGGGAAAACATGCAAACAGGTAGTGCCGTGGCTGGGATTTGAACCAACAAGCCTAGTGCTGCCCGGTGAAAGTGCTAACCACTTTGCTAATCTTTCAACAGCCAGTTCTATTTGTTTTTCAGTCAAAGCACCCATTAAAATTATTTTGGCACCCCATTCCAAAATGTTAAAAAGAAAATGAATAGTTTTACACAATGCAGCAGCGTCAACACACATAGGATATCCAAGATTAGAGGTGATTTACTTTTACATTTTTTTTTTAATTTTCCTTGCACGTGATTGGGTATTCTTTTCAAATTGAAATTTCATTTACTTCCCATTCATGGGGTCTATAAATGCAGGGATTTTAGTTTTAGCATGGACTTCCACTTTAAGTGAGCAGCTTATTTACCTTTAGTAAATGAAACCTCTATGTCTTTTCATCCAGCATCAGTACCTGACTTCTTTTAGCTGAATGGGCACAAATTCTCGCAAACATGCTCCAAAATCTGGGAAAAAGCCCTTTATTCAAAGAGAGAGGAGACCGTTATAGCTATAGCTGCAAAGGGCGGCACACATATATGTGGCATCTCGGTGAGTGGGCTTCAACGCTGAGAGCCGCATATTTGCGGCCCTATGTAAACACAAAGCGGGCACCGGACAGCTTCCAATACATATATTGTGATTGGGAGCTTTCTGATCATGTGACAGCCAATCACAGTGATCATATGACCCGAATGCCGACCTCTGCCTCCTGGCATCTAGAAGTTCTTAAAAGGCTGGGAGGCGTTGGCGGGAAGGGGTTAAATTATTGCCCATGGTCTTGAAGTGAGATGTAAAACAAGGTCATATTAGTGTAATGGTCATGGGGTTATTTTGTCTGCCAAGGGATTTGTAGCTCTACTTATCCTGTCCTGAGATTTACACAGACCTGGCAGACAACACCAGGTTGGTGACCTGTTTTTATTCTACTGATGTTAAGCAACACATCCCTGCACCCAGCCTGTGATCGGACAGAAAAGGTGTAACAGCACATAAACTCATCCCTTTGCTCAGTTTGCTCTGTCTTCTTGTCAGCATGTTCCTAAATCTGCAGCACACACCTCCTCTCTTCCAAATTTTACTGTACCAAGTGTTACAAATTCAGGTGCTTACACTGGTTGCAATTAAAAACAACCAGACAAAAATTTACAGGCCATTAAAAGATAAAATACTACATAAAAAACAGCTCTTGTTGGAAAAATTCACCATTAAAGTAATTGTAAACCCCCCCCCTTTTTTTTAATAACAAACATGTTATACTTACCTGCTCTTTGCAATGGATTTGATCCTGCTCTTCGGTGGTCCCCTGCTGGCACTCCTGGGCCCCCCCCTGATGAGTGCCCCCATAGCAAGCCACTTGCTATGGGGGGCAGTCATGCGGGCTCGCTCCTGAGCTGGCTTTGAACCTATGAGGGCCGAGAGAGTCGCTGCTCTCATTGCATTAAGATTGGGCTCAGGTACAGCAATTATGAGGGAGGGCTCGGGGAAGATGCACTCAGAGGTTTGGTACCCTAATGCAGAGAACCCAAGGTAATAAAAAAACTTCAGCTTTAGAACCACTTTCATCTATAGATTTCCCCCATAGGTCTTTATTTCTGTCGCTATATGTCTTAGGTCCAATTGTCATCATCATTTAACCCCCTTCCCCGGACCCAGATCATCTTTGACCTGCCACAGTCTGTGACTAGACATTTAAAGGAGAAGTAACGCAGTGATAAGCTCATCCTTATGTCACTTTGCTTTCTCCTCCAATCAGCAAGCTTTTTGTAAGCATATGAACTGATTGGCTCCTTGTGCTGCTTCTTTCTCACATTCCATCCTTCCTGTATAGGGATTGCAAACGGCTGATATCAGGTCACATTCAGGTTTTTACACGGTTTGTTATTAAAAAATGCATTACTTGATATATTATTGATTGCAGAGCTGCAGTAAGTTGTGTCTTTTATATTTTTCTATAGTTTGGCTTGAAAGATTTATTCATGATTGTGAAAAAAATGTGGGGATATGGGACTTTTAAGGTGCTAATTCTTTTGCCCTCAGAAAAAAGATTATAATATACAATATCTCACAAAAGTGAGTACACCCCTCACATTTTTGTAAATATTTTATTATATCTTTTCATGTGACAACATTGAAGAAATGACACATTGCTACAATGTAAAGTAGTGAGTGTACAGCTTGTATAACAGTGTAAATTTGCTGTCCCCTCAAAATAACTCAACAGACATCCATTAATGTCTAAACCACTGGCAACAAAAACGAGTACACTCCTAAGTGAAAATGTCCTAATTGGGCCCAAAGTGTCAATATTTTGTGTGTACCCCATTATTTTCCAGCACTGCCTTAACCCTCTTGGGCATAAAGTTCACCAGAGCTTCACTGGAGTCCTCTTCCACTCCTCCGTGATGACATCACCGAGCTGATGGATGTTAGAGACCTTGCGTTCCTCCACCTTCCATTGGAGGATGCCCCACAGATGCTAAATAGGGTTTAGGTCTGGAGACATGCTTGGCCAGTCCATCACCTTCACGTCAGCTTCTTTAGCAAGGCAATGGTCGTCTTGGAGGTGTGTTTGGAATCGTTATCATTTTGGAATACTGCCCTGCGGCCCAGTCTCCGGAGAGAGGGGATCGTGCTCTGCTTCAGTATGTCACAGTACATGTTGGCCTTCATGGTTCCCTCAATGAACTGTAGCTCCCCAGTGCCGGCAGCACTCATACAGCCCCAGACCATGACACTCCCACCACCATGCTTGACTGTAGGCAAGACACACTTGTCTTTGTACTCCTCACCTGGTTGCCGCCACACACGCTTGACACCATCTGAACCAAATAAGTTTATCTTGGTCTCATCAGACCACAGGACATGGTTCCAGTAATCAATGTCCTTAGTCAGGTTGTCTTCGGCAAACTGTTTGCGGGCTTTCTTGTGCATCATCTTTAGAACAGGCTTCCTTCTGGCACGACAGCAATGCAGACCAATTTGATGCAGTATGCGGCATATGGTTTGAGCACTGACAGGCTGTCCCCCCACCCCTTCAACCTCTGCAGCAATGTTGGCAGCACTCATATGTCTATTTCCCAAAGACAACCTCTGGAAATGAAACTGAGCAAGTGCACTCAACTTCTATGGTCGACCATGGCGAGGCCTGTTCTGAGTGGAACCTGTCCTGTTAAACCGCTGTATGGTCTTGGCCACCGTGTTGCAGCTCAGATTCAGGGTCTTGGCAATCTTTTTATAACCTAGGCCATCTTTATGTGGAGCAACAATTCTTTTTTTCAGTTCCTCAGAGAGTACTTTGTCATGAGGTGCCATGTTAAACTTTTAGTGACCAGTATGAGAGAGTGAGAGCGATAACACCAAATTTAACACACCAACTCCCCCATTACACCTGAGACCTTGTAACACTAATGAGTCACATGACACCAGGGAGGGAAAATGGCTAATTGGGCCCAATTTGGACATTTTCACTTAGGGGTGTACTCAATTTTGTTGCCAGTGGTTTATACATTAATGGCTGTGTGTTGAGTTATTTTGAGGGAACAGAAAATTCACACTGTTATACAAGCTGTACACTCACTACTTTACATTGTAGCAAAGTGCCATTTCTTCAGTGTTGTCACATGAAAAGATATAATAAAATATTTACAAAAATGTGAGGGGTGTACTCACTTTTGTGAGGTACTGTACCAATATTATGAAAACATGTATTTATTATGACTTAGCAAAAAGTTAAAAAAATAGATTTGTAAGTCCTCATAAAAACATATTAGATGCATATAGTATTATATAGTATACCATATAGTATACATAATATACATAGCAACATCTACCCCATATACCTTCCTACTTGCATTTAATTCTAATTGTCACAATGCAACCAATAGTAGATTTCTAAAGGTAATAATGATGACAATGGAAGGTGTAATGTCCCAACGAGTTTCGCTGGTTGAGCTTCTTCAGGGGTTCAAGGGGTACAGAACACAACTATGCATCCACAGTATAATGATCCTTTCAATGTGAGTGAAGACCTGCATGGAGCAAGAGTTGGGGCATTGACAGACAACTCAGCAAAGTGGGGCAAAAAGACCTCCCAGGAGGGTACAGCATGAGAGCCCAAAACCGGCCAATAGGGAAAGTACAAACCATTCAGATTAAAGCCTGCACTAGTTAAAGAGGAACTGCAGTCAGCTCACATAATTTGTAATAAAAACATCTTTGCCATTCTGAAGATTCCCTCCAACCACTTTGCATATTATTTTATATATACTGTTATTCAATACTTGCCAAATATGCTGCAGAAATCTCCCTCCACTAAATCTGGCTGCAACCATTTTAACTGTGGGCAGCTGAAGCTGCTGCCTGTTCACTTCCTGGATTTACACAGACACACAGAGGCACACCTCCAGCTCTGCAGCTCTCATTGGTCCACTTATGACTCACCCCCCTTCCTTCCAGGCAAACTCTCATAAGAGTGTGAGAGAGAGCTGTGCATGATGTCATAAGCCTAGGCTTTTTACCAGACAAGAAACAGGAAGTGGGCTGTATAAGGTATTTACTGGCAGAATTTTTTTTTATTATCCAAAGTTAAAACAACAAGGGCAGAGGATTTAATAGGTGGAAAGATGAAAAAAATGACTGAAGTTACATTTTAAGGCAAATAAAATCACACATAAGTGCCTATGCTCCAGGATCAGCACAGGGTGATGGTAAATCACAGCTAATCCAAGTATAGTAGATTCAATAAATTCACTTAAAGCTCTTTATGGATAGCCTGAGATGTTGAAAGACAAAGTGTATCACCAGCAGTCCTCACACCACCTGATGGATGATCTTATTGAAGATTTATTAATGAAAACATAGTTTCATTGATAGATGTTTTTATATCTGTCTACAGTACAGCTTTAATGAAAACAATCAAACTCAAGTAAGATAATTGAAGTTATTTTCAAATTTGGATAATTATACATTTTTTGAATGCAAAATTCTATGTATCATTTTATTACGCCAATGTGTAAAATTCACAATTGTAACTACCATCAATATATGTTTTTACAAGCCAAACCACATGTTATTACATATTATATGTGCAAATAAAACTGGCAAATAGCTTTATTTCCCATTAGGAAATAAAGCTGGAGTAGGAGTAACAACAAAATTCACAGATTCCCAGACTGTACAGAGGTACTATGGAGACATATTAAAAACTAAATACAATGAGCCAGTAAAATCCCTAATGAAATCTAACTTAAATATACAAATTATTAAAAGTGAGATGTGATCAAATGTTTCCTCAGGTTTTTCACATTAAAACGAAAAGGGCCTCTGATTAAAATTGCTGTCAATCAGCAGTAGCTAGGTCCACATTTACATTTTAATTGATGGAATAATAGCGATCCTTGTAAAAATGTTACAGTCCAGCAGGCCCTGTTGGATTTATGCAAGTTAATAGCTTGAACACGGTGGACTAATCCCTCAGAGGCTCTGAGACTCTCAGGAAGCAGCTAGGTACCGCCTGCCTTTAGTGCAAAGCAAGAGATCCTGTGTGTTTATGATGCAGATGTCAAGTTTAAGTTTCACATGAATGCCACTCAGAATTTTGAAAGTGATCTTGGGATTAAAATATGAAGTCCTTGAAAAGAACAAGAAAAGTCAAACAAAATATTTCCTAAGGCACTGCTAGGCATTCACTCATCATTTTGCTCTACAACATGAATGAAGCAACATTATTAGAAAATCTTGTCAAGGTAAGCAGTAAGACTACAACAAAAAGCATTGCCAAATGTGTGATCTCTCATCTGGGCTTATTATTCCATTGTTTGAGAAAAAAAGTTACCTAAAATAGAATGAATATAATTATTATGGCGAATATATGGTCAGGTTAATGCTCTTTTAGAGATGTGACAGACTTGTGTCTATGGCATCAGTTTGACATTATTTTTAGATTCAGAGATAATTCTGAATTCATTGACATGTACTTTTGACCTCCTTCTGACCTGCATTTGACCTTCCTTTAAGCAGATTTTACATTCCGATAGAATTTTATGGGAGTATAAAATCCATCTGACGAGAACAAAGCTCCATCTGCACAAAGCCTATATGACATTAGGAGAGCCATTTGTGGTATATAAAGGGTATCTGAGAGTTTAGAATAGATAGCTCAATGGAGGTATCTAATTAAAGTGGAACCTTACCCATAATAGTTTGATTGTGTTCATTAACAAAAGAGTATACATTCCACATTAATAATTATGCTCCCAAAATGAGTGTGTGCTGTAAATTGCCTTCAGCAATGCTCCTGTTATTTCTTGCTGGAGGCCATCATTTTGTTGAAGCCCAGAGCAGTCACTTGCTTACTGAAGACTTTCCCCTATCGGTAGTCTCAAAAACTATACATGGGAAGAGATGGAAAGGAGGAAAGAAAGGGAAGAAACACGGAGGAAGATGAGAGTAATTTCCCTTTTTTCCCCCTTAATATCACAATTGAATTGTTTTCAGTTTGTTTTTTCACATCACAACACATTAAGTAAGGGGTGTATCGGAGATGATAGAGGGGGGAGAAGAAAGAGGGTGGGGGAGTGAGGATGTGAGAGGCGAGCATTAGGTAGAACATCAACATTGTGAATGGAGACGGTGGAAGATGAAGCAAGCGGCTGCTGAGCAGATTTGCAAAGACCGATGCTTCCTGTATAGCGCCGCCTTTTGTCACAGGAGGAGTGATACCAATTGCACTCCGCCTGGGACAGCAACAGCCTGTGAAACCTGAATGGAAGACTATTAGATAGGAAATTGGGAGGAAGGCCTCAATGAGAGACCCTCATTTGGTAGACCATGTAGGTCTGGTACCTCATGCTAATCAATGATATACAAAATAATGGACCCTAGCAAACTAAATATAAGGACTATAACGGTATTTTTATAAGAATTATCGAAAAATATTATTTATTATATGATAAAAATTGCACATGTATACATATCCAAAAACATAAAAAACACACAAAACTGCACATAGAACATAACCAAAACCATCTAGTACTCCTTGAATACAGGTTCTTGGTGGCTTCCCTATGGTGGAGCACAGCAAGTTGGTGTAATTTCGACGCAGTTTGCGTTTCGCAGGAGATAATCCGTTTCTTCAGGAAACTTTCAGCAAGAACACTCACGGTAATAGTCAACATCACAATAGAAACACATTGAATGGTCCTCCTACAAATGGTACTTGTCACCCATATAATGCCACAGGGTGGTCTTCCTTGTTTTCCAAGATAGTCCCTATATAATTAGCTCCTATATAATTGGAACTAGGTATCAATAGTCAAATCATATAGTGTGCACCTAGTGATATACAAGGTATTATATTAGGAAGGTAAAGAGGTTCCCATCATGTTGTTCCTTAGATCAACGTGGCGGGAGATGTCCGTTTACACGCCTACCTCCAATCCGATCCGCAAATAAAAAAACAGAAGGGGATCCATCCCCTTCTGTCTTAGTGAATCGGAGATTCCATAGAGTAAAGCGGGCTGTGTCCATGTCCGCTCTGCATATGCAGAGTGGACATGGACCTGTCATCCGCCCGCTCTGCTTATTGTGGCCCACGACCAGTTACCAAGTCGCTTAAGCAGACCTTGCTCCTCAAAAGGTTGGGCGCCCCTGCCTTAGACCTATCTGGGAGAAAATCACTTGAATTATTTGCATTCAGATGTAGGGAGCCCCCACCTCTCTTGTTGTCTCTTTCCTTATCTTTGGGGAATAAATATTGTTGTTATGATATTTGAATAAGTTCCTAGGATATACAACTTTTTTATATGTTTGTTATGTTTTTTTTTGCTGTGTTGTGAATGAGATTGAAATGTTATCTCTTTCATGAATGCTGTCTTGGTTTTCATTATGTTGTACCCATTTGTAATTTTTTTCTAAAATGCATAGAAAGAATTCAAACATGCAAAAATAAAACTATATGTCACTTTCTGCAGTTAAAATGTGTACATTTCTAGCCCCAGATGTACATTATGTATTGGCTTAGGGATAGGCTGACAGATGCTTTACATTGCTCATTCTCATAGGGCTAGAACTGCCTCTGCTGAGGGAAAAAGGAGAGGATATCAGGATGATAGGACTCTACACTACCCTTGTATGTTTATGGCTTTTGTGTCTCCCTGGCAGCAGATTTTGTCCTGTCACCTCTCCTGCTTTGTTTTCCCTCTCCCTAATCTGTGTTCCCTCTTTACAGTCTGTGTCATTCCAGATGCTTCCTTCCCTCCCCTTCCTTCAGCAGCAGGATTGTCAGCAGATCGACCTCTAGTGACACACTGATTTTAGTCACAGTGCTGAAAATGGAAAGCAAATGAGCATGTGCAGAGCATTGGGAGATGCATTACTGGATTTTAGGTAGTATTGGTACCTACTTTTAATATTTACATGGCTATACTTGCAAAACTGGCCAGCCTGAAGAGATCTATCAAGACTTAATTTTCTGACTAAAGTTCCACATTAAGAAAAGTTAGGGTTGTATATAGAGTGCACATATTGTAGGAAGAGGGTGCACATAGGGTTTATTGTAAGCCACTGGTTTGAGGAGGACATGCTGGGAGTGCATCTCCAGGCCAGTCTACGCCTAAAACAGGCAGGGATGAAATAAGCAGAAAGTCTGATCTGAGTAACAATGGGAGAATTTCCATTACATGGGAAGAGCTTGTGTTTTCCTATTTCAGGTTTCATTTCATTAATAACCACCTCAATACCGGACACTTTTACCCCCTTCCTGCCCAGGCCAATTTTCAGCTTTAGTGCTTTCACACTTTTTTTATTTTTTGCGATATAAGGGGAAAAAGATCGAAAATTTAGCAAAAAAGTGTATTGTTTTTAGTTTCCATCCTAAAATTTTGCAAATAAGTAATTTCTCTTCAAAAATTTAGGACAAAATGTATACTGCTACATTTCTTTGGTAAATGTAACCCAAATCAGTGTACAATCTTTAGTCTGTGTGAAAGTTATTTAGTCTACAAGCTATAGTACGTATCATTGAAAATGTATCAATCCTGATGTACTGATTGCCTATCTCATTTCTTGAGGCCCTAACATGCCAGGAAAGTACTAATACCCCCAAATGACCCATTTTGGAAGGTAGACAGTCCAAGGTAGTTAGTAAGAGGCATGGTGAGTTTTTTGAAGTTGTAATTTTTCCCCACAATTCTTTGAAAAATGAGGATGAATTAAATTTTTTTCACAAAATTGTCATGTTAACTAATCTAACACACAGCATAGGCATACTTGCAATTAAAACCCAAAACATATTCTGCTACTATAGGAATACCACATGTGTGAAACTTTTTCACAGCCTAGCCACATAGAGAGGCCCAACACCCAAGGAGCACCTTCAGGTTTTCTGAGACATAAATTACACATCTAATTTCCTGACTACCTATCACATTTTGAAGGGCCTGGAGCACCAGAACAATAGAATTACCCACAAAATTACCCCATTTTGGAAAGCAAACATCCCATCATATTTTTTATGAGGCATATTAAGTCTTTTGAACATCTAAATTTTCTCCACAAGTTTTTGGAAAATGTGGAAAGAAAATTACATTTTCTTTTCTACACAAAGTTGGCAATTTATAAGATATTTCTAACACACAGCATGTACATAGCAAGAATTACACCCCAAAATGCATTATGCTACTCCTCTTGAGTATGGCGATACCACACGTGTGAGACTTTTCCACAGCCAAGGGCATAAATTACACTTTTAATTTCCTGACAACCTATTATGTTTTTGAAGGCCCTGGAGAACCAGGACAGGACAGTGGAAATACCCACAAAATGACCCAATTTTGAAAAGCAAACACCCCAACATATTTTCCATGAGGCATGCAATTCTTCTCCACAAGTTTTTGGAAAATGTGGAAAGTAAATGAAAGTGTATTTTTTTTTTAAAAACAAAGTTGGCAATTTATAAGATATTTCTAACACACAGCATGTATATAGCTAGAATTTTATCCCAGAATAGATCCTGATACTCCTCCTGATTATGGGGATGTCACATGTGTAAGACCCTTTCAGGGTCTGAACAGATTTTGCACTTAACATTTCAACCTAAGTAACATAGGGATCAAACAACACTGTATGGCAAACAATATATTGTAATGGTCATCTCTGTAAGAGTGGTTAGTGAATATAGCATAGTGTAGGTTCACCTACAGTAGTTCCTATTCCTAAAAGCCAAGTAAGCCTAACCTACTGGTATGTGGCTGCCCCCATAGCACAATGCTATGTTCACTGGCCAGGAAGTATAGGAGGCTGAACAAAGGGTAAACACAAGATTACCTTTAGTTTGAAGAGAGCGTTGGTCCAGGAAGCAGGAAGAGTTGTGGTCAGTAACAGCCAAAGGAATCATCCAGGCAGCAGGCAGAAATATGGCCCATAAACATGCCACGGGCTGTACAGGCAGCAGGCTGACATCCAAGCAACAGGCAGGAACATGGTCCATAAATAGTTCAGGGTCAGTATAGGGAGCATGCAGAGATGCGGTTAGCACAGCCAAAGTATTGGACTAGGCAGCAGGCAGGAACATGGTCCATAAAAGGTCCTAGGTCAGTTCAGGTAGCTGGCAGAGATATGGTTAGCACAGCCAGAAGTATTTGGCCAGACAGTAGGCAGGAACATAACCCATAAATATTCCTGGGTCAGTACAGGCAGCAGGCAGAGATATGGTCAGCATAGGCCAAAGTATTGGTCCAGGCAGCAGGCAGGAACTGTCATGTACCTGTGTGTATTTGAACCAGGATGTTTCTGGTCCTACAGCTGCAGTCTTACTTGTTGTGCCACAGAGGAGCTCTGGAGTTATAGCTATGTTTTCTTAGTTTGATTCATCACCCTGGACTCAATAGCCCCACCTGCTGCCAGCTGTGGACAATCTACAATCAAAGCAGCCCATAAATAGCAGCACTTCCTATCTCTCAGTGCCCGTTTGTTTGGACTAGCTTCCTGGGTGTTTTAAACGCTTTGTGACTCTGAATACCGTATTTGAACTTCTGCCTGAATTCCTGACTACTCTTTAGCCTGCTGATTTTGTACTATATCGACAGCTCGTGTATGACCTTTGCCTGCCTGACCAATCTCTGGATGACGATCGTGTACCGCTTTGCCTGATCTGTTGCCATCCTGATCTGCCTGACTAAGTTTTCGCCTGAATCCTCAGCACACAAGCTCCACTTTGGACATTACCTATCACAGGTACCTTACATTACAAACGGGCCACAATGGCAGTGGACCCTACTGAGATTGTTAAGGCGATTTCACGTCAGGGACAATTGATTGGAGCTCATGAACAGCATCTTTCTCTCCTATGCGCCAAGTTAGATGAACTTTGTACTATGCTTAAATCTTGCTTGCCTGGTCCTTCTGCAAAGGTCCAGACTCCTGCTCCAATTCAACCCACCTCTTCTGTACCACCCAAACTTCCCCTGCCTGAAAAATTTGGTGGTGATACTGAGTACTGCAGAGGCTTTTTAAATGTTTGCCGTCTGCATTTCTGCAACAACCCTAGGACTTTTAACACTTCATCTGCCAAAGTGACTTTTGTAATTTCTTTGTTAAAGGGGAAGGCCCTGGCCTGGGTCTCTCCTTACCTGGAATGCAATGATCCTGTGCTGCTAGATGCTGACAATTTTCTGGCTTTTCTCTAGACTGTATTTGGCAAGCTTCTGCAGCTGAGTACTCACTTTTGGACATACAACAAGGTTTTAGGTCCGTGGCACAAGATGCTATTGAGTTCCGTACCCTGGCTACTGAGACTAATTGAGACTTTAGGGCAGCCTTCCGAAAAGTCTTACAGATCACATCAAGGACGAATTAGTCTATAAGGATTCCCCAGTAGACCCTGAGAAATTCATAGAGCTGTGTGTTCGTCTGGATGTTCAGTATCAAGAAAGGTGTCAAGAGAGACTTAGAACTCGCAAGTTTCTTAGGCCAATTTACCGTTTGGCCCCTAGCTTCCAAGCATCACCTCAGCCAGAACCTGAAATCTCAGTTGAACCCCAGGCACCTGTGGAACCCATGGAAGTAAGCCGTCTCCACCTAAATGAGTCAGAGAAACAAACGAGGCGTGCATTGGGCTTATACCTGTACTGTGGACTTAACCACTTGATGTCCGCGCTATAGCCGAATGACGCCACAGCACGGACCTGAATTTCTGGGAAGCTGTCTGACGGCCTCCTCTGTGCACGCACCCTGCGCGCTGTGATCACGAGTCTATGAAACTCGGGTGATCACCGATCCGAGTAAGGGGCCGGTCCCAGGCCCCTTACCATGTGATCAGCTGTCAGCCAATGACAGCTGATATCACATGATGTAAACAAAAGCTCGGTAATCATATTTTTTTCTCCTCACGCTGATAGCGTGAGGAGAAAAAAAAGCCGATCACCGGCTCATCTGCAAGGGACATCAGTCCCGAAGAGGAAGAGGCAATTATGCCTCATCTGTGCCACCTGCCATTGCCACCTGACAGTGCCCACCAGTGCCACTTATCAATGCCCATGAGTGCCACCTATCAATGCCCACAAGTGCCACCTATCAATTCCCACAAGTGCCACCTATCAATGCCCACCAGTGGTGCCAATCAGTGCCACCTAGCAGTGCTGCCTGTCAGTGTAACCGATCAGTGCCCATTATTTCCACCCATCAATGCCCATCACTGCCACCCATTGCTGCCACCTATCGGTGCCCATCAGTGCTGCCTCATCAGCATACATCAAGGAAGGAGAAAAATTACCTGTTTTAAAATTTTTATAACAAAATATAAAAAAAATAATTTTTTTTTTTTTAAATTCCGTCTTTTTACATTTTTTTAACAAAAAATAAAAAAACGCAGTGGTGATTAAATACCACCAAAAGAAAGCTCTATTTGTGGGAAAAAATGATAAAAATTTAATTTGGGTACAGTGTTGTATGACCGTGCAATTGTCATTCAAAATGCATCAGCGCTGAAAGCTGAAAATTGGTTTGGACAGGAGGGGGGTTTTAGTGCCCAGTAAGCAAGTGGTTAAAGGACATTTGTTATCTGCCTGCCCTTCTCGTCCAGTAAAAGGCAGGGTCCAACCAGTGTTGGAGGAGATGGGTTAGACCTTACAGGTATATGCTCCAAGACCAAGATTACCGTTCCCGCAATTATCCATTTACCCTCTAAACTTGTCCCCTGTGAGGCTTTTGTGGATTCCGGAGCCACTGGCATATTCTTGGACTACACTTTTGCTAAAGAAAATAAAATCTCATTTGTTCCAAAGTCTAGACCCCTGAACATCACCACCCTGAATGGACAATCCTTGGGAGATGGCATTGTAAAATTTGAGACTACGACTATCACCCTTCAGGTAGGCGTACTCCACAAAGAGGAAGTTGTCTTGTCTCTTATTGATTCTCCACTTGTGCCCGTTATCCTTGGTTACCCATGGTTACAACAACATGACCCTTCTTTTGATTGACCTCTTGGGGGTTGTTCTGTCATCTAAACTGTTTGTCTCAACCCCAAAGACTTTCTGGTTGTCTATTAGCTTCCGTGGCCATCCCACCTACCTTGCCTTGTGAATACCATGAGTTTGCAGATGTATTTTGCAAGCAAAAGGCAGAGGTTTTACCTCCACATCATTCTTTTGATTGCGCAATTAATTTGATTCCTGGAGTACCTCTTCCCAAAGGAAGGACCTATCCCCTATCTTTGCCTGAACAAAAATCCATGGAGGAATACGTGAAAGACAACTTGGAAAGAAGTTTTATCCGACCCTCTTCTTCTCCAGTAGGGGCAGGTTTTTTCTTTGTTGAAAAAAAGATGGGGGTCTTCAACCATGCATAGATTATCGAGGGTTAAATCAAATCACTGTAAAAGACTCCTACCCTTTGCCTCTCATTCTTTATCTGTTTGATGTACTTAAGGGAGCTGTTATCTTCTCTAAACTGGACCTACAAGGGGCTTATAATCTGATTCGAATTAAAGACGGGGACGAGTGGAATACAGCATTCAACATTTGTAATGGACATTTTGAATATCAGGTTATGCCATTTGGGTTGTGTAACGCCCCTGCTGTCTTCCAACATTTCATAATGACATTTTTCACAATTTCAGCAACAGTTTTGTGATCATATACTTGGACGACATTTTGATCTTTTCCAAGACTCATCTAGAGCACATCTCACATGTAAAGCAGGTATTACAACGACTGAGAGAAAACCATCTTTACGCTAAGATTGAGAAATGCAGTTTCCATCAAAGCCGTATTCCTTTCCTTGGATACATTATAAGTGCTGTCAGTTTCCAAATGGACCCTCAAAAACTTTCCGCTGTCTTGCAATGGCCCCGACCAACCACTTTAAGTGGGCTCCAAAGCTTTCTAGGGTTCGCAAATTACTACAGGCGCTTCATCAAAGGTTTTACCTCCATTGCGGCCCCCCTTACTGCTATGACTAAGAAGGGTACAAATTGCAAGGTGTGGTCCTCAGAAGCAGAATCGGCTTTCCAGCAATTAAAAGACATGTTCAGCAAGGCTCCAAATCCCGATTTCCAATACATAGTTGAGGTTGATGCCTCCAAAGTAGAAGCAGGTGCCGTGCTGTCCCAGAGACAACCTAATGCCCCGTACACACGGTCGGACTTTGTTCGGACATTCTGACAACAAAATCCTAGGATTTTTTCCGACGGATGTTGGCTCAAACTTGTCTTGCATACACACGGTCACACAAAGTTGTCGGAAAATCCGATCGTTCTGAACGCGGTGACGTAAAACACGTACGTCGGGACTATAAACGGGGCAGTGGCCAATAGCTTTCATCTCTTTATTTATTCTGAGCATGCGTGGCACTTTGTCCGTCGGCTTTGTGTACACACGATCGGAATTTCCGACAACGGATTTTGTTGTCGGAAAATTTTATCTCCTGCTCTCCAACTTTGTGTGTCGGAAAATCCGATGGAAAATGTCCGATGGAGCCCACACACGGTCGGAATTTTCGACAACACGCTCTGATCGGACATTTTCCATCAGAAAATCCGACCGTGTGTACGGGGCATAAGTCCGGTAGAATCCATCCAGTAGCGTTTTTTTCTAGAAAGATTTCTCCAGCGGAGATGAATTACGACGCTGGGAATCGAGAACTACTGGCCATCAAATTGGCATTGTCTGAATGGCGACATCTTCTGGAAGGGGCTCCCAAGCCTTTTTCTGTCCTCACTGACCATAAAAACTTGCTTTATCTTCAGACTGCAAGAGGTTTGAACTCACGTCAGGCTCGATGGGCTCTGTTTTTCTCCCGTTTTTATTCTGTTCTTTCTAATGTTCCTGGGCATAAAAACAAGAAAGCCGATGCTCTTTCCAGACAGTTCGCTGCCTCTGAAGAAGATCAAACTACCGAGCAGTATATAAGCCCACCTCACAAAATTGTCACACAGATCTCTACTGCTCTTTCCCAACAGTTACAAGAAACCCAGGATCGTGTTCCCCAAGTAGGGATGAGCCGAACACCCCCCTGTTCGGTTCGCACCAGAACATGCGAACAGGAAAAAAGTTCGCTCGAACACGCGAACACCGTTAAAGTCTATGGACACGAACATGAAAAATTAAAGGTGCTAATTTAAAAGGCTTATATGCAAGTTATTGTCATAAAAAGTGTATGGGGACCCGGGTCCTGCCCCAGGGGACATGGATCAATGCAAAAAAAAGTTTTAAAAACTGCCGTTTTTTCAGGAGCAGTGATTTTAATAATGCTTAAAGTCAAACAATAAAAGTGTAATATCCCTTTAAATTTCGTACCTGGGGGGTGTCTATAGTATGCCTGTAAAGGGGCGCATGTGTTTAGAACAGTCTGACAGCAAAATGACATTTCGAAGGAAAAATTCCATTTAAAACTACCCGCGGCTATTGCATTGCCGACAATACACATAGAAGTTCATTGATAAAAACGGCATGGGAATTCAACACAGGGAAACCCCGAACCAAAATTTAAAAAAAAATGACGTGGGAGTCCCCCTAAATTCCATACCAGGCCCTTCAGGTCTGGTATGAATATTAAGGGGAACCCCGGCCAAAAAAAAACAAAAAACGGCGTGGGCTCCCCCCAAAAATCCATACCGGACCCTTATCCGAGCACGCAACCTGGCAGGCTGCAGGAAAGGAGGGGGGAAGAGAGTGCGACCCCCCCCTCCTGAACCGTACCAGGCCACATGCCCTCAACATTGGGAGAGTGCTTTGGGGTAGCCTCCCAAAACACCTTGTCTCCATGTTGATGAGGACAAGGGCCTCATCCCCACAACCCTGGCCGGTGGTTGTGGGGTCTGCGGGCGGGGGGCTTATCGGAATCTGGAAGCCCCCTTTAACAAGGGGACCCCCAGATCCCACCCCCCTGTGTGAAATGGTAAGGGGATACTTACCCCTACCATTTCACTAAAAAACTGTCAAAAATGTTAAAAATGACAAGAGACAGTTTTTGACAATTCCTTTATTTAAATGCTTCTTCTTTCTTCTATCTTCCTTCATCTTCTTCTTCTTCTTCTGGTTCTTCTGGTTCTTCCTCCGGCGTTCTCGTCCAGCATCTCCTCCGCGGCGTCTTCTATCTTCTTCTCCTCTGGCCACTCCACACCCATGGCATGGGGGGAGGCACCCGCTCTTCTCTTCATCTTCTTCTTCATCCTCTTTTCTTCCTTCTTCTCTTCTTCTCTTCTTCATTTTCTTCTCCGGGCCGCTCCGCATCCATTCTGGACTCTTGTCCCCCCCTCTTTTTCGGCGGCCTGCCAGGTTGCGTGCTCTGATAAGGGTCTGGTATGGATTTTTGGGGGGACCCCACGCATTTTTTTTTTTTGGCGTGGGGTTCCCCTTAAAATCCATACCAGACCTGAAGGGTCTGGTATGGAATTTAGGGGGAACCCCACATCATTTTTAAAAAAATTTTGGCCGGGGTTCCCCTTAATATCCATACCAGACCTGAAGGGCCTGGTATGGAGTTTAGGGGGACTCCCACGTCATTTTTTTTTTAAATTTTGGTTCGGGGTTTCCCTGTGTTGAATTCCCATGCCGTTTTTATCAATGAACTTCTATGTGTATTGTCGGCAATGCAATAGCCGCGGGTAGTTTTAAATGGAATTTTTCCTTCGAAATGTCATTTTGCTGTCAGACTGTTCTAAACACAGGAAACATGCGCCCCTTTACAGGCATACTATAGACACCCCCTAGGTACGATATTTAAAGGGATATTACACTTTTATTGTTTGACTTTAAGCATTATTAAAATCACTGCTCCTGAAAAAACGGCCGTTTTTAAAACTTTTTTTTGCATTGATCCATGTCCCCTGGGGCAGGACCCGGGTCCCCAAACACTTTTTATGACAATAACTTGCATATAAGCCTTTAAAATTAGCACTTTTGATTTCTCCCTTAGACTTTTAAAGGGTGTTCTGCGGCATTCGAATTTGCCGCGAACACCCCAATGTTCGACTCGAACTTGCGAACAGCCAATGTTCGACTCGAACTCGAAGCTCATCCCTATCCCCAAGGCTTGAAGATACCACCAGGTCGCCTGTTCGTAGCCCCTAGCCTCAGAAAACCTGTACGCCTCTTGGCTCATGATGATGTGTTATCCGGTCATCCCGGTTGTCACCATCACTCTTAAGACCTTGCAGCAACATGTCTGGTGGCCTCATATGAAAATGGATGTTACTGACTATGTTGCTGCCTGTCCAACTTGTGCTGCTAATAAAGTACCTCGCACTCTGCCTACTGGACTGTTACAACCACTTCCGGCATCTCGCCAGCCTTGGACCCATTTGACTATGGACTTCATTACAGACTTACCCAAGTCTGAGGGCATGAGTGCTATATGGGTCATAGTGGATCGCTTTTCCAAAATGTCTCATTTTGTGCCGCTCCTGGGATTACCTACAGTGGAAGCACTGGCTACCCTCTTCCTTTCCCATATTGTGAGATATCATGGCATACCTACCAATGTCGTCTCAGACCGCGGATCCCAGTTTGTTTCCCGATTCTGGAGAGCATTCTGCAAGAAACTGGGAGTAACGCTCTCACTTTCTACCTCACATTACCCTCAAACAGATGGTCAAACCAAACGCATGAACCAGACCCTAGAAACCTATCTTCAACATTGTGTCAATGCCTTACACTCCAACTGACCTGAGTATTTGCCTTTGGCTGAGTTCGCCATTAATTCCCGTTGGCACAGTGCTCTTCATACCACACCATTCTACGCAGCCCTAGGCTATCACCCTCAGACTTTTCCCCTACTTCAGCCTTCTTCTGGTGTACCAGCAACAGATCTGTGGGTGAAAAATATTCTTCTACATTGGAAAAAGATTTGCTTATTACTACGGAAGTCAGCAGGTAAGTATGCACTTTTTATATAAGTATGACCTTGGTGGTATGGATGTGTCATTGCCATCATCCCATATACATATGTAGAAAGATATAATATCTCTTAGGGGATTTTTAAGGCAATGAATTTAGAGTTTTGTTTTTAAATAAAATCCAATTTTATTTTGTATCGTTCAACGTTAAAAAATAAATTTTACACAAAAAGCATTTAAATCAATAAACATATAAACATAAATTGAAGTTCAAGACATAAAGGTGATTCTACATTTACATCCAATAACGGTTGTGGTATAGAGTTTGCATATAGAAAATTGTATAAAAAAGAAGAAAGTGATGTATCACACTACCCAATGCGGTCACCCTAGATGACCACCCTAGTATAGAGTAGTGGAATTTCCAACGCGTTTCAACGTTTATATCTTAACAGAGAAAAGTCTTCTTCAGGGAAAATACATCACAATCTAAAAAAAATAAAAAAATAAAAAATCATACTGTTACAATTTATACACATATGCACCATACAAATCTCCTGCATTGGTTAAATTCTCATGTGACTTACGTCCTCCCAAGGCATCCCGGGTTGAGCGTATTGCATGCCAGGGGCCAGAGACACCCCACACCAAGTAGCCTGGACTGTCCTATTACTCTACAAGATGGCTGGATATATAATCAATGATCCCAACATTCGGCGTCCTCAGCCTCAGAAAATTGATGGCTGTCTGTAATGGGGCAAATAATAGAAATGAGTGGTATCCTTAAAGCAACTGTGGGCTAGCCCCACAGTAGGTACCACATAGAAAGAAGTTCCCCCTTGAAAACCAGGTTCAGCACAGAATATAGACACCCCAATGCCGGGGGATCCCGTTCCTTATAGATATGGAGTAAGAGGCACTTACTTTTAAGCAGATTGCAAGTCACATGCCTGGAACAGGGAGGGCCCGTGGAACTCAGAACCATAGATTCGCCCTAATGTGCATAGGTGGATGTCTCAGAAAAAATGGCGCCATTTGCCATCTCTGGTGTCCTATATGTGGTGTGGGTCGGGTTGTGGGTGGAGACAGAGCGCTGCGGATTTGCCGTCTCTGGCATCCTATATGTGGTATGGGCCGAGTTGTGGGTGGAGACAGAGCGCCGCGCTGGCCAATGGCGCGGCTTGTCTGTGATCGCTGCTGTCAGGAGCATTCGACGTGAAGACGCCGAATGCTACCTAGGCAACCGACTCCGCTCTGGGGCCCGGCATGCGCGACGTGGTGGCGCGCATCCAGTTACGTGCCCCCGCAGCAGTATGCTTGGAGGTGTAAGCATATGATAGTACTGTGGGAGCCGGCTACCATCTTGGAGAAGGGCCGTGCCCACACTAGATGCAATGCATCGGTATAACTATCCACTATCCACTATGATGTTATACCCGTGGTGGAGGAATAGTGGATAGAAACCTATCCTATTAAATCCCCCAGTAACCTCCCTGGTAAAATGTCCCACCATATGAGGCGGGTTTAAAGATGGGGAAGGGAGAAAATTATATGGATAAAAATGAATCAGAGCCTTTTGAGGGGTTCAATAAACCACATAGAATCCCCCCTTAGTTTCGCCAAGAATAAGGCGAAAGGGGGTGGGGGGGGGGAAGAGGACTGATAACCACCGACACAGAGGTTCCTGCCTGGCATGGGGGCAAGGCAGGACAAACAAGAGGGCCCCAATGTCAACTGAAACAACGAGGCCCCCCCTGTGTCGGGTAGGTATAGGACCTTCCAAAACATATCTCTGGGGCTAATGGGGAGCCCTAGACCCCCGCATGATTTACCCCCCCAGGATAATGCCTGTGGGGACGACAAAACACAAGAGATAAACCAACCAAGACATGCAGTGCTATTAATAGAAACATGATAAAGAAATAAAAGCATTGAATAAGGACAACAAAAAATATATATATAATACGTTTGTAGATTTGTTCCACTCGGTGGGGCTTTTAGGAAAAGTAAGCCCCAACTATGTTGTAATGTAGTAACAAATTTTGTAGGTTACATGAAATTAAAATTATGCAAATATAATAGGTGATATTTGAAAACCTCCCCAAAAATCTGAACAGTCTCCAACTCGTGTCTGAATAACAGCTAGGGGGCCCCCTAGCTGTTATTCAGACACGAGTTGGAGACTGTTCAGCTTTCTGGGGGGGTTTTCAAATATCATCCATTATATTGCATAATTTTAATTATCCATCTTGGCGAAACTAAGGGGGGATTCTATGTGGTTTATTGAACCCCTCAAAAGGCTCTGATTCATTTTTATCCATATAATTTCTCCCCTCCCCATCTTTAAACCCGCCTCATATGGTGGGACATTTTACCAGGGAGGTTACTGGGGGATTTAATAGGATAGGTTTCTATCCACTATCCATCCACCACGGGTATAACATCATACCCTGGTGGATAGTTATACTGATGCATTGTATCTAGTGTGGGCACGGCTTCTCCAAGATGGCAGCCGGCTCCCACAGTACTATCCTACGCTTACACCTCCAAGCATACTGCTGCAGGGGCACGTAACTGGATGCGCGCCACCACGTCGCGCATGCGCGGGCCCCAGAGCGGAGTCGGTTGCCTAGGTAGCATTCAGCGTCTTCACGTCGAATGCTCCTGACAGTAGCGATCACAGACAAGCCGCGCCATTGGCCAGGGCGGCGCTCTGTCTCCACCCACAACTCGGCCCATACCACATATAGGATGCCAGAGACGGCAAATGGCGCCATTCTTTCCGAGACATCCACCTATGCACATTAGGGCGAATCTATGGTTCTGAGTTCCACGGACCCTCCCTGTTCCAGGCTATGCGACTTGCAATCTGCTTAAAAGTAAGTGCCTCTTACTCCATACCTATAAGGAATGGGATCCCCCGGCATTGGGGTGTCTATATTCTGTGCTGAACCTGGTTTTCAAGGGGGGACTTCTTTCTTTGTGGTACCTACTGTGGGGCTAGCCCACAGTTGCTTTAAGGATACCACTCATTTCTATTATTTGCCCCATTACAGACAGCCATCAATTTTCTAAGGCTGAGGACGCCGAATGTTGGGATCATTGATTATATATCCAGCCGTCTTGTAGAGTAATAGGAGTCCAGGCTACTTGGTGTGGGGTGTCTCTAGCCCCTGGCATGCAATACGCTCAACCCGGGATGCCTTGGGAGGATGTAAGTCACATGAGAATTTAACCAATGCAGGAGATATGTATGGTGCATATGTGTATAAATTGTAACAGTATGATTTTTGATTTTTTTTGATTTTTTAGATTGTGATGTATTTTCCCTGAATAAGACTTTTCTCTGTTAAGATATAAACGTTGAAACGCGTTGAAAATTCCACTACTGTATACTAGGGTGGTCATCTAGGGTGACCGCATTGGGTAGTGTCATACATCACTTTCTTCTTTTTTATACAATTTTCTATATGCAAACTCTATACCACAACCGTTATTGGTTGTAAATGTAGAATCACCTTTATGTCTTGAACTTCAATTTATGTTTATATGTTTATTGATTTAAATGCTTTTTGTGCAAAATTTATTTTTTAACGTTGAATGATACAAAATAAAATTGGATTTTATTTAAAAACAAAACTCTAAATTCATTGCCTTAAAAATCCCCTAAGAGGTATTATATCTTTCAGAAAGTATGCGCTTTTCTCCAACAAACGAAGATGCCATATACCTCCATATGTGGTGGGGACAGAGTTTGGCTATCAACCAAATACGTGAGACTGAAATAACCTTCTACCAAATTGGGCCCTCGATTCATCGGTCCTTACAGAATTATTTCTCGAGTCGGGCCAGTCTCCTATCGGTTGAAATTGCCCTCCTCTCTCCGGATTAACCCCGTATTCTACGTTCACCTCCTCAAAAAGGCAATTTTCAATCACTACTCCAGGACGCAACAGCTACCTCCTCCTTTTCTTGTGGATGGACAAAATGAGTTTGAAGTCTCTAAGATTCTTTATTCTAGAAGACAGGGTCATGGCCTACGGTATCTGGTTCATTGGAAGGGATATCCCATCTCAGAACGTTCCTGGGTCCCAGCCAAAGATTTGCATGCTCCTGCTCTCATTTGAGACTTCCATGCTTCCTTTCCCACTAAACCCCGCTAGGCCCCCAGGGGGGTCCACTCGGGAGGGAGCCCTGTCATGTACCTGGGTGTATTTTAACCGGGATGTGCCTTGTCCCACAGCTGCAGTCTTACTTGTTGTGCCACAGAGGAGCTCTTGAGTTATAGGTATGTTTTCTTAGTTTGATGCATTACCTTGGACTCGCTAGCCCCACCTGCTGCCAGCTGTAGTCAACAATCAAAGCAGCCCATAAATAGCAGCACTTCCTATCTCTCAGTGCCGTTTGTTTGGATTAGCTTCCTGGGTGATTTGACTGCTTTGTGACTTTAAATACCGTATTTGAACTTCTGCCTGCATTCCTGACTACTCCCTAGTCTGCTGATTTTGTACTTCACCGCCAGCTCGTGTATGACCTCCGCCTGCCTGACCAATCTCTGGATGTTGATTGTGTACCACTTTGCCTGATCTGTTGCCATCCTAATCTGCCTGACTAAATTTTTGCACACAGGGCTTATATATTAGTGACGTGTAATAATGTCAGAACCAGTCTCCGATGCATAGGCCTGGTTGGGAGGGACATTGGGGACAATGAAAACTGGTGTCTCTTCCAACTACCCTTCTGCTGCATACCCAACATCTTTTTTGGTGTCTTCAGCCTGCTTCTGTTGGTGGAATGCTCGAAATAGTCCTCATGAAGTCTGGCCACAGAATCAGAGCAAATATTTTTTTTTGGGGGGGGGGGGGGTAGGATACTTGCTGGTAGATAAGGGAAGTGTTGATTTGACCATTAGAACTTGCCGATTGACCATTGGGGTGTATGGCACTGCTGGTGGCTGCCTGGTTTTCAGAGTGCCTAAATCCTTTTAGGAGGGACCCTCTCCTTCTTCGATTCGGTCACTAATCCACTACTTTAAACGGGTTTGTACACTGGATCGGAATCGGGCGGTGAAAGCTTCGTGCTGCTCTCTTCCCTCATACTAAGGATTTAAAATGTCTCTTCACTATTGTAACATTTTGTGGACATGGCTGTCTCTGGTGATAATGGGACATGTACTCCCTGATGGGAGGCTTTGTGTCACGTCCTTGGTTGGAGGCCAAAATGCTGAGAGGGCTTCCCTTGCGGCTGAGTGCAGAGCGCCCCTGAAGGTGGTAACAGGGAGTGCTATGCTCAAAGAAGCAGGGGTTGCCAGCTGCGACAGGCTGAAGTGATGGGGAGATGTCTGCTGGATGGCGGCTGATGAGCAGGATGCGTTACTGGGCAGGAGTCCCTTGGATGTACCAAATGAAACTTGGCACAGGGGAGAGTCAGGAGCAGGGTCAGGAGCCAGGCCAGTAGTCATGCATGGGATATCAGCCAGGAGTAAGCAGCAGCGTCAGGAGTCAGCCAGGGTCATACACTTGGAATCAGGCAGCAGTGGAGCCAGAAGAGCAAGCCAGAGGTCATACACGGATTAGCAGGCAGAAGCGGAGTCAATGTAGTAAGCCGACGGTCAAAGCTAGGGAAGGAGACAAGACAGGTCAAAGATAAGCCGGGTCAGTAACAGGGAATCGAGTATTAGCAGAAGCAGGAACACACAAAGACACAGGGGAGCCGAAGATCATCCAGCAACTAGTGGATCATGCTGGTGGCGTTAAATAGGCCACTGGGTGGCAAAATCTGTCACGCATTGTGTGCGCAATTGCACATTAGCCCTCACAGCCATTTGTGGACGCGCGTGCATGCGCATTTGCATTAGCGAATGCCTATATTTCAATCTTCTATTCCGTTGGGCATTAGCAGATTTGCCAGTTCTTCTATGAACTTTTCGCTGACACTGTGTGACAGGCACTCTGCTCATGGGCGGCTGTAGGATGGGTACTCTGCTGATGGGAGGCTGTGCGATGGGCACTCTGCTGATAGGCGGCTGTGTCATGGGTACGCTGCTGATGGACGGCTGTAGGATAGGTACTCTTCTGATGGTGGCTGTGTGATGGTGCCATGAATCTGCAGTACTGTAATACTTTTATGCCCTGTCTGTCTCCTACCTGGTCTGTGTATCGGCCTTAGGGCCTGCACTCTCACACCCGCATGGTTAAGTGATCTTCCCACAGCGTGAATCCACCCTAGCCTCAACAGGAACCACTATTTAACACCGTGTTCTCCAAGAGTGCCTTGCTGAGCAATATTGTGTGTTTGGTTTCCTGTCTTCTGCTTGCTGTGTGCTCTATGTCTGTTTCTGCTACCGACCTTGGCTGGTTCTTTTTTGACTATCCCTGCCTGCTTGTTACCCTGACCTTTGGTGTGTTCTCTGTATAACCTTGTCTGCTAGTTGCCCCAACCTTTGGCTTATCTCCTGACTATCCCTTGTTGTCTTGGGCTGCTGCTTCCTCTCTATCCTCCTGTAGCCTGCTGGGAGATCCTGGGGGGCGCGACCTGGAGCCAGGTGCAGCTCAGTCCATCCTCACCACTAGAGGCTCTAGTCAACACCTACTGGCTCTTAGACTCTGCACCCTGGGGAATCTTATGCTCTAGCTCCCAGTGGGATCTGGGTTGGTGTTCCAGTTGACCTGCCTTCCTGAACCACCCAGAGTTCCATCCGCAGTAGTCAGCAGTAGGGTTCACTACCTTAGCTGTGCACTCCTGACTCCAATGGTGTGCATCTGTCACCTGGACTCAGGTAACCTGACAGATGGGTACTCTGTTGATGGGTGGCTGTAGGACGTGTACTCTGCTGATGGTGGCAGGAGATGGGTACTCTGGTGATGAGCGGCTGTATGATGGGTACACTGCTGATGGCTGCACTGATGGGCGATGTGTGACAGGTATATTGCTGATGGGCATTGTTTGGTGACAGGTACATTGCTGATGGGTGACAGGTGCACTGATGGGCGACAGGTACACTGCTGATGGGAGACAGGTACACTGCTAATGGGTGACAGATACACTGATGGGCACTGTTGGGCAATAGCCACACTGCTGATGGGCAGATGGGCGATGTGACAGGTGCACTTTACTGTGGGTGTTGTGCAGTACACTGTACAGTACTCAGATACTAAGATCGATAACTCACAGTTCCCTAGGCTCAGGATCTGTGTGTGACAAGAAGGCGGTAACAGTTACCTGTCTTTGTTTACATTTGTGATCAGCTGTGATTGGACACAGCCGATTACGTAGTAAAGAACCGCTGTCATTGGCCCTTTACTCCAATCAGTGATGCGCTGTGTCTGAGGGACAGGACTCACCACGATCATCCCGCATGTGTAGGAAGAATGGAAGGATGTCATATGATGTCATCCCAGAAAAAGAGTAGTCCCCGCAAAGCCGTCATTGTAATAGCCCAGGCGGGAGGTGGTTAAAGAGTACAGATAAAAGAGTACACATACACTATATTACCAAAAGTATTGTGGCGGCTGCCTTTACATGCACATGAACTTTAATGGCATCTCAGTCTTAGTTTGTAGGGTTGGCCCTCCCTTTGAAGCTATAACAGCTTCAACTCTTCTGGGAAGGCTGTCTACAAGGTTTAGGAGTGTGGCTATGGGAATGTTTACCCATTCTTCTAGAAGCGCATTTGTGAGGTCAGCCACTGATTTTGGACAAGCAGGCCTGGCTCGCAGTCTCTGCTCTAATTCATCCCAAAGGTATTCTATCGGGTTGAGGTCAGGACCCTGTGCAGGCCAGTCAAGTTCCTCCACCCCAAACTCGCACATCCATGTTTTTATGGACCTTGCTTTGTGCACTGGTCCAAATAATTTGGTGAAGGTGGGATTATGATGTGAGGTTGTTTTTCAGGGGTTGGGCTTGACCCCTTAGTTCCCTTAAAGGGAACTCTTGAGGTGTCAGCATACCAAGATATTTTGAACAATTTCATGCTCCCAACTTTGTGGGAACCATTTGGGGATGTCCCCTTCCTGTTCCAACATGACTGTGCACCAGGGCACAAAGCAAGGTTCATAAAGACATGGATGAGTGAGTTTGGGGTGGAGGAACTTGACCTCAAACCAATAGAACACCTTTGGGATGAATTAGAGCAGAGACTGCGAGCCAGGCCTTCCCATCCAAAATCAGTGTCTGACCTCACAAACGTGCTTCTTTAAGAATGGTCAAACATTCCCATAGCCACACTCCTAAACCTTGTGGACAGCCTTCCCAGAAGAGTTGAAGCTGTTATAGCTGCAAAGGGTGGGCCAACTCAATATTCAACCCTATGGACTTATGCCCCGTACACACGGTCGGATTTTCCCGGCGGAAAATGTGCGATCGGAGCGTGTTGTCGGAAATTCCGACCGTGTGTGGGCTTCATCGGACATTTTCCATCGGATTTTCCGACACACAAATTGTGAGAGCAGGTTATAAAATTTCCGACAACAAAATCCGATTGCATCAATTCCAACTGTGTGTGGACAATTCCGACGCACAAAGTGCCACGCATGCTCAGAAGAAATTCCGAGATGGAACAGCTCGGTCTGGTAAAATTAGCGTTCAGAATGGATATAGCACTTTCGTCAGGCTGCAATGTTTAAAATTGTTTAATGCAGCGCACTCTCTTCTTCTTTATAATGTGAGAAGAATGAAGTTGTTTTTCTGCTCATATTCACACAGAGTTCTTACAAACTTCTTTCTTTATTATTTATCATGATTTCATCAATATATTTTGATTTGTCACATCTGACAAAAAAGCAATATGTTTATATTTTTGGGTTTGTATTTTTTTCAAGCCTGATCGTTTTTTTTTTTTTTTTACTCCAGAATATTTTTGGGTGTGTTTTGTGTGTCAAGTTACCACAACACCATTATTATCTTGTATTATTTAATCTCAAGGAGATTGTTTTGGTGTTGGTGTCTCTTGTTAATTTCACATTGTATTTTTGAAATGTACCTGCCTACTCACAACCAAACTGTCCTTTTTGAAGGAAAACACACATAGGCAATTACAATTGAAACAAAAATTTCTTTATTAAGGGATCTGAACCAAACAAAGAGGGAGGCAACGCTGGAGAAACAGCAGAGATTGGCAAAGCCTTTGGCCCCCAGGGCACACATCAATTATTTTACTGCAAAATTGGTGGCCTGAGGAGTCCATATATAAGGGAGTGCAGTCTGGTCCAGAAGTCCAAGAGATCAGGAACAGCAGCAGATGACATCTGTGTCCCCAGGCTGTGGTCATACAAGAGCCTGCATCTTTTGTCAGACCAGAATGAAACCCAGGTCATCACTCTCTGGTCTTCCTTCCACGCTGTGGCTCTGGTGGTGGAGTTGTGGCAGGAGGAGGAGGATGGTCCAACTTTTTTGGGTGTGATTTCGCCCCTTACCCCCTTAGTTACAACTTTATAAAGAAGGTCCTCACACATGAGGCGTTGGCCCTCCTGCATGCCCTGCAGTTTTGTGCCAGCCATGCAGGCAAAGACCTATTCAGGAGTGGGTAAGGCTCTGAGGGACGCAGAAGCCTCCTGAATCAGCCTGAGAGCTGAATCTTGCACGTGACTCCCCTTCCTGGGTCTTTTGGTTGGAAGGCGGAGGGGAGGAACCTGCGATTCGGTCAGGCTCCTACTGGGCCCGGCCTTCTCCTGGCTGCCACTTAGGCCCACCTCCTCCTGGCTGCCACTTAGCCCCGCCTCCTCCTGGCTGACACTTACCCCCACCTCCTCCTGTGTGCCACATTCCAGAGCCTCGTCCTGGCTGAGGTCTTCCTGTGTATGAAAAAGGGACATCGTTTTAGTTTTTTATTCATCAATCACACCCAATTTTCATCTCATGACTGTTGCTAATTGAAAGTTAACAAATTTAACAGACTATCATTCTAAGCCCAGCATTTTTCATTCTTGTCCCAATTATTTTTGCCCACTACTGTCTATTGATATGTAAAACACTTTATGAAATCAGCAATTAGTGATCAATAATAACATCATTTATTTATTGACCAGAAATCTGTAGAACAATGCTATACCTGGCTCCAGCTGGGCTCCTCCACTTCTATCTGGTTGGAAGTCCCAGGTTGGACATTGGAAGCCTCAGCTGGGGTGGAATATAGGGTGGAAGGAAGAGTGGAAGGAAGGGTTGAGAGGGATTCCCTGACTCCAGTCTGGTCTGACAGAAAACGAAGTCTCTCATAGTACCACAGCCTGGGGACATAAACGTCATCTGCTGCAGCTCCGGATCTCTGGGAATCCGTGACCTTCTTGCGCTCCCTAAGATAAGTGCCCCTCAGGCCACCAATTTTGGCTTTTAATTAGGGGATGGTTGCTGTGGGGACCACCGGCTTCACCAACTCCAGCAGTTTCTCCAGCACTGCCTGCCTCTTTTGTTTATGATTATAATGTGGGTGTTTGACCTGCCACAGACAGGGCAGCTCCCTGTATTTATCTATGAACAGGGGGAGGAAGTTGTGGTCATTGAAGCCATCCATTTTATGTGCAAGACACAACACAAGACAAACCCTAATGTCATGCGAAACTCTCCTAATCTTGTTACAATATAGGCCTCAATCTAGAAGCAGTAAAGGCCCAAGTTTAGATCTTACCTTCATTATCACGATCAGCGCCTCCGATACTCCTTCCTCCGCTTACAGATCGTACGTACTACGCACGCGTGTTACGCTTTATATACACTGTGCATGCGTGAAACTCTGCCCGCCCCTGATGTTCTTTCTAGTCTATTCCCCGCCCCTTCTCATTCGACGCAGTGGGGGAATAGCACATGGCGGAGACACAACAGGTGCATGCTAATTATAGCAACGAGGAGGAGGAGGAAGGAGCCTGAAACGTGACGATCCCAGAGGAGATGATTTAAGGCATCGAATATGTCCTTTGGGGAGATGTTGGAGATGGTGGACATACTGAAGAGGGCCGATTATGACGGGAAGTATGGACTTTACCCCAACCCCAATGTCAGAAAGGCCAAGATCATGGCGAAAGTAGTCAAGAGTCTGCACCGGAATTTTGGGGTGCGACGATCGAAAGATCAACTGAGGAAGCGGTGGTCGGACCTCAAATTAAGGGAGCACGAGCAGTACAGAAGGATCAGGAGAGTGCTGCAAAAAAGTAAGTATTTGTCCTGTGTTCCTATTATTTATTTTTATAACGTTCGTGCTGCTCCATGTGCTTCTCTTTACTATTGTATAGTTTAAAATGGCAACTTTCATGTTAATGGGCACATTGTTCGTTCGTATGAAACATTGTTCGTTCGGCATAGAAAACCCCATTGTTTTGGCCATATGCATTTGAATGCCTTTTTTCTGGCCTACTTCTCTTAAATTTTGGAGTCTAGATGGGTTTGTAACTAGAATGTAATGCAAACTAGATTCTGTGTAAGGAGAGGACACTCAGCAGCTGTTTACACATCTGGACGCTGGAGCACTAGTGTGGGACACAAGAACACCCTTTTTATTAGGGGGTCCCACACAGGTGCTCCAGTGTATACTATAGGGGTGACTCCATCTGTGAAGCTTGTACAAAACACTTAAGTATTCAAGCTTGACAAAGGAAAAAAATATTTATTCATCTTGTAACTCTGACCAAACAGACAATTGTACCCCACTTCCAAGCAATGTTTCATATTCCTATTTCTGCCATCAAATATCTGTGTGCTAAGTATACCTATTTTTTTTGGACATAGGGGAGAAAAGACTCAGAGGACACCCCTCATCCGAGGAGACCACAGACCACCCACCTCTGGAAGAAGGGGAAATCCCCCAAAGCCAAGCAGAGCAGGAGGAAGACGTGGTGGAACTAGTCACCACAACAGGTGAGTGTCTGCGACCACAGCCTCAGGTAAGAGATGGATGCCGGCATATTTCTAATACATGTTTTTTTTTTTTTTTATTTATTTTTGTAGGTGATCGTGATGTTGTGGATCCAGGTCATTTCACCAGTGAGAGTGCCCAGATCTTGATTGGGGAGCTCATGGGGTGTAATAGTGACTTGGAAAACATCCAGAAAAAAATCATTGAGGTTAAAAATAAAATGAAGAACATCATTGATGTTTTAGGGAGAGTTTAAAAGACCTCCAAATCCCTGACTTTTTGGTGGTATTTGTAATAGAAGAATTTGTTACATTTTTTGACATTTTATAGAAAAGCCAAATTTTGAAGATGCACACAGTGTGTCAACATGTGCTATCTGCCATCATGGGAGATCAATGTAGGCAATTTGGGGGTGCAACCCCTTCCTCAATAATAAAGTAGCTGTGAGGAAGGGGTTGCACCCCCAAAACAGATCACTTGATCCCCCATGATGGCAGCTAGCACATGTTGACATTCTGCAATTTGTGTGCATCTTCAAAATTTGGCTTTTCCAGGGGTGACCTCACCCCATCTGAACGCAATATCAAACACAGTTTCTAAATACTCATGTGTGATATTGCCTTCAATTTCTACAAAAGTTGAACTTTGTAAGTTCCAGATTTGTGTATTTATTGTTGGTTTGAAACATGCCTGTTTTACCTTAAATGGACATTTCTACTTTTATTAATGTGACCCAAAAAATAGTTATACAACAAACATGTTGGTTTGTTTTAAAAACCTTTTATAAATGCACATGTGATTGTGCTGGTATTAAAAAGATTGATACTCAAGAATGTGTGGATTATTGTTTCAATGCTCCTTAAATTTTGTGGTGGTAAAATTGTGGTTTTCTGTGACAATGGTGGTTATTTCCTAAGGGCAAATCCACTTTGCACTACAAGTGCAATTTCAGTGCAGTCTCAAGTGCACTTGTAGTGCAAAGTGGATTTTCCTTTAGTAAATAAAACCCAACAATGCTTTTTTAGGTTACACAATCACGCCATTTTCAGGACTCCCCACATTTCTGTCAGGGTCAGCTAAAAGAAACACAAGCAGTAAATGTCACCAAAGATTTTAGTAGTTAAAATGCTTTTTTAATTTGAAAAATGTATCATACATTACCTGGCATATTGATGGCCCCCCTACCCGCAAAGTATTCAAGGTAGCTAAGACGGACCTCGCGGGCACTCAGGGGGGGCAAGCCAGGACGGCCAGCCTCAAGCGCCGTCAGGGTTGTTTTAGTTCCAGGAATTCCGGCCTCAGGCCCAACTGAGGCAGCATAGTTGGCAGAATTTTGCCTTAAAAAGTTGTGGAGAACACAGCACGCCATGATTATATGGTTCAGTTTATACTTCGCCATGTGTATGGGTGTAAGAAATAGGCAGAACCGGCTGGCCATGATTCCAAATGTGTTCTCCACCACTCTTCTGGCTCTGGCCAGCCGGTAATTAAAAACCCTCTGGTCCGGGGTGAGGGTCCTCATAGGGAATGGCCGCATAAGATGGTCCCCCAGCGCAAACGCTTCATCCGCATTGAAGACGAATGGCAGTCCTTCCACATTGTCTTCTGGAGGTGGCAAGTCCAAGCTGCCATTCTGGAGACGCCTGTAGAACTCTGTCCGGGCGATGACTCCACCATCGGACATCCGGCCATTCTTCCCCACGTCCACATACAGAAACTCATAAGTAGCCGACACCACCGCCAACATCACAATACCATTGAACCCCTTGTAGTTGTAATAGTATGACCCCAAGTTGGGTGGTGGGACGATGTGGACGTGTTTCCCATCAATTGCCCCTCCGCAGTTAGGAAAGTCCCACCGCTGAGCAAAGTGATGATTTTGGAACACAAAAAAAAGCCTCTGGCACTCTGCCAGAATTTCAAACACACATCACAAATTTCTACATTTTAGGGGGTTTTTAGGGTAAAGCACTACTATGGAGCTGACAAAATACATTGTTAGTTGATTACACAAGGTGAAAATAGGCCTGGGACAGTATGCTGGGGAGGTAAGTGAAGGCAAATATGTATGAAGGACAAAAAAAAAAAAACTAAAATTCCAGCATGCATGAGGACAAAGGGGACATTCACAGCATATTACAATCATGGTAATTAGGGAATGAGGAAAGAAATACATTACATTAGCAAACATTCTATACAATAAAATGTGATATTAAAGGATAAAAATCTTACCTTAATATAATCCTTCTGCAGGACCTGAATGATGGCAGAACAGGTCTCCAGGATAATAATCCCCAGAGCCTGGGGGGGAGATGCCTGTAGAGAACTTGAGGCCCTGCAGGCTTCTCCCCGTCGCCAAGTACCGCAGGGTGGCGACTAGCCTCTGCTCCGGAGTGATGGCTTGCCTCATGCAGGTATCCTGCCTGCTGATATAGGGGGTCAGCTAAGCCAACAAACGGTAAAATACGGGGTCCGTCATCCGGAGAAAGTTCCTGAAATCATGAGGATTATTCTCACGGATCTCACGGAGCAAAGGCATGTGACAGAACTGGTCACGCTGGAGCAACCAATTCTTGGTCCATGAACTCCTCCCCACCCTGTTCATGGACTGGACTTGTGTCAAGGTAAGGACCCCAACACCAAGCCCCCACACAGCACGAAATCTACGAGGAATACGTATACGCAACATGGCTAGAAAACGGTCGGCTGCTCAGAACGAAGTAACAGAATGCACTGAAGAACAGCAAGGCCTGTGAAGAGCGACCTGAAAAACAGTAACGAACGAACAAGAACACAATGACAGAGTCACGCGTAACTCGCTGCACGCACTGAAGACCAGATACAAACCCACAAGCACAAACTGAACAGCAGAAAACGATCTGAAAACCACGAGTCTGAAAAAGCGGGAATCGTCTCTCACCAAACTTTTACTAACACGAGATTAGCAAAAGGAGCCCAAAGGGTGCCGCGCTTGGTTCTGAACTGCCCTTTTATAGTCTCGTCGTACGTGGTGTACGTGACCGCGTTCTTGGCGATCGGAAATTCCGACAACTTTGTGCGACCGTGTGTATGCAAAACAAGTTTGAGCCAACATCTGTCGGAAAAAAACCATAGATTTTGTTGTCGGAATGTCCGATCAATGTCTGACCGTGTGTACGGGGCATTAGAGTGGGATGCCACTAAAGTTCATGTGCGTAAAAAGGCAGGTGCCCCAATACTTTTGGTAATATAGTGTATATATTGTATATACAGTATCTCACAAAAGTGAGTACACCCATCAAATTTTTGTAAATATTTTATTATATCTTTTCATGTGACAACACTGACGAAATGACACTTTGCTATAATGTAAAGTAGTGAGTGTATAGCTTTTATAACAGTGTAAATTTGCTGTCCCCTCAAAATTATTCAACACACAGCCATTAATGTCTAAACCGCTGGCAACAAAATTGAGTGCACCCCTAACTGAAAATGTCCAAATTGGGCCCAATTAGCCATTTTCCCTATATGTAAAAGAGAATTACACTGCGCTAGAGTGTACTATATTACGCTAAGTAAAAAATGTGTATGTGTCTACAAACATCTGAAACTAAATACACATAAAATGATATAAAATATATACCCCTATTGGGTAAAACACCAACAGTGTTGAATAGATATGTAACTAAATTATTGTGAAAACACTCCTGAATATAAACATACACAAATATATATAAACACACTAAAGTGCAATATGCAAAATCAAATCAACCATGTCAAAGTGCACCATAAAATAAAATAAATGGTACAAAAAGTGCCAAAGTGCCACACAGTACATGTGAAAAGAAAATAGTCCTTATTATAACGTTAATAATGGTGAAAGTGAAATCCTGCAAAGGTGCTTATGCTAGGTGTCCTCTGTAGTTATTTTCCAACATGCTCATAACTTTCTCTGTGCCGCAAAACCATGCTCAGGTGCAATCCGGTGGCCCCCCAGGTTGTGTGCTCACCTTAGAGCGTGTGACCCAGCCACTACACTGAGTCAAAACACACTTTTGAACCACAGCTGGGCTCAGTACAGATCTCCGGATCTCAGGCTCCAATGCGGTATCCAAAAAGACATATGAGAAAGAGAGCTTGATAGTGTGATATCGTTTTAAATTTATTGAATCAATATAAAAACACACTCCCAAAATGGGGTACTCACAATCTTAAGGTGCGTCAGTGCATCACTCTACAGAAAGCATACAAACAATGAACCGGTCTAGGAGTATGGTATGCGTCTCATCAGTAGCTCTTATCACTTCATGTAATATTGGAATCTTTGCACTTTGCATGGCGCCACGGTATTGGCATGGATACAATGTGTTTGCCAATAGATGTCCGCCGAGCATCATTCAGTATTGAGTGCTCCAGTTTAGCATGTAGCCTAACACTAGAGTGTCTGCGGTCCATGACAAAATGGCCGCGGGCGCTGTATTTAAATGCTAGAGCGGCCACCCAATTACAACCCCCTGATGAAGACACGTGATCCCTGTGTCGAACACACTTAGGGGAGGGGCCAGGATGGAGCGAGAGGTAGTGAATCTGCCAGTGATGAGACGCATACCATACTCCTAGACCGGTTCATTGTTTGTATGTGTGAGAGAAGAACTTCTTCCGCCCTTGCTCGCCATGCTCGGCGCGGCGAATTGGCGCTCCGGCGCACACACGTGCGCGGCCCAATGGTATGGCGCGTGGGTGTGCACAACAACGCGAGTGTGCGCGCAGTGGCTCGCGAGTGTGCACGGTAGCGCACGCATTGTGCGTAATGGCGCACGCTAAGGCACGCTATGGCGGGGCTATTTCAGACCGCTCTGTTGCCCAGATGGGTTGCTGGTTTGTCGTCAGCTTCCTGTTTGTGCCTGTTTCCAGATTGCTATACCTGACTACCTGCTGTGACCTGGACTTTTCCTGACTACCCTGCTGCTCTCCTTGATCTGACCCTCGGCCTGCCAAACAGACTTTGTTTGATCTGCCTACCTGTGTTTGACCCTCAGCCTGCCTACCAGACTTTGCCTGATCAGCCTACCTGTTTTTGACCATCAGCCTGCCTAACGGACTTTGCCTGATCTGCCTACCTGTGTTTGACCCTCAGCCTGCCTACCGGACTTTGCCTGATCAGCCTACCTGTGTTTGACCCTCAGCCTGCCTAATGGACTTTGCCTGATCTGCCTACCTGTGTTTGACCCTCAGCCTGCCTAACGGACTTGCTTACCTGCTTTACCTGGATTTGACCTCTGGCCTGTTTCACAGACTTGTCTACTCCCTCTGGCAACCGATTCCTCTGTCCTGCACCAGGCCCTCAGCCAGCTAATCTTCAATACTACTCTGCAGTCCTTCCAAGAGACTCACCCCTGCTGGTGGCCCATGCCTCCGCGTGTCACCTGTTCCCTGCATCACCTTCGGGGGACAGGGTGCGCGTGGTCGCAAGGGCGAGCCGCTCTCGGCATCTCGGCCTCGGCAAGTACTATCTGTGACAGTACAAACCAGCCAGATGTCAGAGGCCAACAGAGCGCACTCTCCTCTGGAGATCTTGTGCCAGCAGGTCTCGGCTCTTACTGATGCCGTCCAAAAGCTTCAAGAAGGATATGCTCAGATTGATAACCACCTTCAGCAACTCACAGGACCACCTTCACCTGCAGCCGCAGCTCCCGCACCTACCAACAGGGCCTCCTCTTCTCAGGCTACCACTAACCCTACTGTAGTAATGGCACTCCCGGAGCCTAGGATCCCCACACTTGAGCGCTTTGCAGGAGATCGCAAGAAGTACAGGGCTTTCAAAAACGCCTGTTCCCATTATTTAGCCCATCAGCCCAGGACTTTTTCTTCAAAAATCGTAAAAGTGGGTTTTGTGATCTTCCTTCTGACCGAGGAACCCCAAGCTTGGGCCCACAGTCTGATGGAACAAAGGAGCCCTGTGCTGAACTCCATCGATTCTTTTTTTGAGAGTATGTCCACAGCTGAAGCAACCTTGCATAGCTTGTCACAAGGACGAAGACAAATAGAGGACTATACAGTGGAATTCCGTAAGTGGGCAGCTGATACTGGCTGGAATGAGCCTCCCCTAAAATACCAGTACCGTCAAGGCCTGTCTGAGGTCCTTAAGGATGAATTAGCCAGGATGGAAACACCAGCTTCTCTCAAGGAACTGATCCAATCAGCCACCAAGCTGGATAGGCGCTTGCGTGAGCGACGCTCAGAGCTTTTCCAGGGGCTGCACCTGGTGTGGACGTCATTCAGGCCAATCCCGACCCATTGCCATCTCCAGATGCAGTCACCTGTTCAGCTCCTAAGGTCGAGCCTATGCAGCTAAGTTTGGTCCGTGCTCCTCTGACCCCTGAGAAAAGGCAACGCAGACGCCAATCCAACCTGTGCTTATACTGCGGGGGTACCGGACACTTCCTTCGCAGCTGTCCAGTAAGGCCTAGTAAGTCCTACCCGCAAAAATCTGTGAACTATCAAGCCAGTGATGTGCCTAAGACTTACGTTATTCTGTTTGTCTCCTTACAGCTAACGGAAGGGGAAACTCGCCTGCCCGCCATAATTGACTCCGGAGCCTGCAGCTGTTTCCTAGATGTTACCCTGGCTCACAGTTTATGTATCCCTCTTCAAACCAAGGCACGGAGCCTCCAAATACATCTGGCTGACGGGTCTCTTCCCCGCTCCGGACCCATCACCCGGGAGACCCAACCCATTCTTGCTACTACGGACTCTGGCCATCAGGAGTTCCTACGGTTTGAACTCATCCGTTCTCCAATCTTTCCTATTATACTAGGTCTGCCCTGGCTCCAGGCGCATGACCCTCATATAAATTAGGAGTACCAAGGAAGTATATTTCCTGTCTCAATACTGTTCTCAGCACTGCCTCTCCCAACCTCCAAGTGTCTGCTTAACCATCAAAACCACGCTTGACAATCTGCAACATGTCCCCTCTGTATACCTTGAGTTTCAGGATGTGTTTGATAAAATAAAGGCGAAGTGTTTACCACTACACCGGCCGTATGACTGCCCTATCGACCTCCTCCCCGGCGTGGAAGTTCCGTTCGGCCACATCTTCCCACTATCAGAAACTTAGCTAAAAGCCCTCAAGCAGTAGTACATTGACGAAAACCTCGAGAAAGGCTTTATCCGCCCCTCTTCTTTGCCAGCCGGAGCTGGTATCTTTTTTGTGGGAAAAAAAGATGGGTCCCTAAGGCCGTGTGTGGACTACAGACAACTTAATAACATAACTATCAAGAACAGATACCCGTTGCTTTTTGACCCCAGATCTCATATTTAAGAGGACCTGTCATGCTTTTTCTATTACAAGGGATGTTTACATTTCTTGTAATAGGAATAAAAGTGACACATTTTTTTTTAAACACTGCAAAAATAAATAAAATCATATAAAATAAATAATATCCTCCTCTGTAACGCAAAAGATGCAACCTGTAGAATTTTTTAAACGTCGCCTATGGAGATTTTTGAGGGTAAAAGTTTGACGCCATACCACGAACGTGCGCAATTTTGAAGCGTGACATGTTGGGTATCAATTTACTCGGCATAACATTATCTTTCACAATATATAAAAAAAATTGGGCTAACTTTACTGTTGTCTTATTTTTTTATTAAAAAAGTTTTTCCAAAAAAAGCACGCTTGTAAGACCTCTGCGCAAATACGGTGTGAAAAAAAATATTGCAATGACCGTCATTTTATTCTTTAGGATGTTTGAAAAAAAAAACAATATATAATGTTTGGGGGTTCTAAGTAATTTTCTAGCAAAAAAAACAGTTTTAAACATGTAAACACCTAAATTCCAAAACGAGGCTAGTTCTTAAGTGGTTAATGAATAAAACACATCTTGTTACATTGACTCATCTTTTAGCCATGCTAGATCTACCTCATTTAAAGTCCCAAACCCTCTTTTTCTTGCATATAGATAGGGATGGAGCTGTGTGAACCCACACACCTCAATTAAAGTCCCCAAACCCCCCTCTTTTTGTTGTGTGTGTGTGTGTATATATATATATATAGATATATATATATTTATCTATATATATATCTATATATATATATATATCTAGATATTTATATATAGATCTATCTATCTATCTATCTATCTATCTATCTATCTATCTATCTATCTATCTATCTATATATATATATATATATATATATATATATATATATATAGCATTTGGATATAAAGAGTACAGAACTGCGATCATTTTTGTCTTGTGTATCTGCCCAGCATTTCGCTTACAGAAACCTTAGACTGTACATGATCCATGTCATGTTTTTATGGTGATAATGTCATAATAAATTAAAGATTACACTTTAATGTTCTCTGTTGATTTATGATGACCCACATACCTAGTTTATTTTATTATATAGATTCTCCAGGTAATGATAGATTCCAGCCAACCTGTCCATATATATTTCAGATAATAAGTATTAGTCAAACATATCTGTAATGAATGGATACTTAAATCTGAAGGATCGTTGTTTTCTGTAACAACACTTTGCCTGGTCTTTCCCATAGGAATCAACTTCTTTCTTTAGTTTTACATACATATACCTAATTTATTTTAATATATGGATTCCCCAAGTAATGATAGATTCCAGCCTACCTGTCCATATGTATTTCAGATAATAAGTATCAGGCAAGCATATCTGTAATGAATACATACTGTAACTCTGAGGATCGTTGTTCTTCATAACAACACTTGTAACTGGTCTTTCCCATAGGAATTAACTTCTTTCTTTAGTTTTATTGCATATATACATAAAGTGCATAAGCTATATCTCAGAGAGTACCTGCAATGGAGTGGAAAATGGAACTGAGATTGTGTTTATTTTAGCTAAATTGCTTTGTCCAAAAAATTCAGTTCCCAGAAAAATGAAGTGATCATTGTATTTTGTTAATAGGGTAATAAGCATGTTTTGTATTTGTGTACCTGCAAGTTTAGGCAGTTGTGATATAATAGCTGCAAATAATAGCTCTGAACGGAATACTGCTTGAGTTATTGTTTTATGCAATTAGCTATTCTGTGGCTCGCTCTGTTTTCTAAAATTAATATTAATTTTACAATGCTATCATTTTTCATGGTTCTATATTAAACTTTACAACCAAGGGAAAGCAATACAGATACTTAATCGCACACAAGAAAATGAATACAGCACAGGCAAGATGCAATACAAGATTCCTTACAATTCAGAGATAAACAGTATGTCAGGTCACCTTGAGGCTAGGTGACAGATGCACACTGTTGGGATCAGGAGTGCACTGCAAGGTAGTGGACCCTACAGCTGACTGCTGCGGATAGGAGTCAAGGTGGTAAGAAAGACAGGGCTGCTGGAACACCAAGACAGATCCCACTGGGGTTAGAGCGTAAGATTTCCTAGGGTGCGGAGTCTAAGAGCCAGCAGGTGTTCACCAGAGCCTCTAGTGGTGAGGATGGACTGGGCTGCAACTGGCTCCAGGTCGCGACCCCCAGGGTCCCCCAGCTCATGCCCACAGTAGGCAACAAGAGGATAAGGATAGTAAGGGAATAAGACAAGGTCGGGGCCACAAGCAGACAAGGACAACAGAGTTCACGCCAACAGTTCAGGGTCACAGGCAAACAGGGATAGTCGGGGACACGCCAAAGGTCAGGGTCACAAGCAGACAGGAATAGTTGAGAACACGCCAAGGTCGGTAACAGAAATAAACGTAGAGCACATGGCAAGCAGGAACAGGAAGCCAAACACACAAAGGATACACAATGGTTGATCAGCACTGCTGGCTTGCAGTGCACAGGTTACTATAGGGTTCCCTGATACAGCCTGGGGTGGGGCCATGCTTAGAGGAGAGGTTAAAAAACCAGCAAGGTTTGAGTGGCTGGCCTCTCAGTCTGAACACATGAGGAGCAGGTAAGCTGACAGAGAAAGATTACTGCATAACCATGACAGTACCCCCCCTCTTATGAGGCCTCCCCCTCCCCTGGCTGGGCCCAGGCTTAAAGGGAAACTCCAGATGAAACCTCCTCAACAGACGAGGTGCAAAGATCTCAGATGCAGTGATCCAAGACCTCTCCTCAGGACCAAACCCTTCCCAATGTACGAGGTACTGAAGAATGCCTCTACAGCGTCAGGAATCCAGAACTTGACTAACCTCGTACCTAAGATTATCCTCAGAGACCGAAACCGAGGTAGGGAGAGGACGAGAGGACTTATTGAGGCTAAAGTCTTCTTAGGAATGGGTAAGGGCATAAGAAGACCATCAGGAGTCTGAGCAGCATCCCCCAGACCCTTAAAGATGAGCTGGATATCCAGCACAAGATAATCAGACTGGGAAGAAGTCAGTGGATCCCTGAGACCAGGTTGGTTAGAAAGTAGTGTGTCACAGAAGTCAAGCTGGATAGCTTCACTGGGCATAGGTTGAACTGGTGCAGAGGCCGACTGAACAGCATTGCCAGGTGCAGCGACCACCATAATCGCTTTACAGGGCGTAGCGACTGTGGAACTGGTGGACGAGTCATCCTGGATGTGCGTCCAAGGGGGTCTAAGGACAGGCAAAGTGGAGTGAATGATCGGCTCAAGTTCACAGGTGGGCTCCTCATCCAGAGTGCCACACGATCCAGAGAGTGCCTCAGCCCGACTATTGCAGGAGACATTCCAGAAATCACTATATGCAGCGGGAAGAGCAGAAGATACTGGGATGGTGGCAACAGGAGGTTTCTCTTTTGGGGTAACCTTGAGTAGGCAGGAAGTAGAACAGGAGGAACCCCAATCCAGGATCCGTCCAGCAGTCCAGTCAACGTGTGGGGAATGGAACCGTAACCAAGGAAGACCTAATATGATAGGAGATGAAGCCTTAGGTAAGACAAGGAAGGATATCCACTCCTGGTGGAGTGTCCCTACCGACATCTTAACAGGGAGGGACTGGAAGCGGATAGGGCCCCCTGGGAGAACAGTGCCATCAATGGCCAATACCACCAATGGTGTTGAAAGCGGCAAAAGGGTAAGTCTCATGGAAGATGTAGTTTCCCAATCCATGAAATTGCCAGCGGCTCCGGAATCCAGATGTGCTGAGACCAAACGAGAGGAAGCGCCGACATGAAGGAACACAGAAAGAAGAAGACGAGAAGGTGAAGGTGATATTTTAGGGTCTAATACTCCACCTTCCAGATGTATTAGCCCTGATCGTTTTTCCGCACGAAGAGAACAAGTGTCACGAAAATGACCTTTGGCCCTACAATGGAGGCACAGGCCCAGAGTTCTGCGCCTAGCGCGTTCTTCGGGAGATAACTTGGTCCAGCCCAGCTGCATAGGTTCCTCAGCAGGCAGAGGGTGCTCCTTGGATCTAAGAGAAGAGACTGTGAGCTCAGGCTGCCTAGGGAACGGGGAGTGCTGGCGTCTTTTTTCCAGGGCCCGCTCCTGAAAGCGAATATCGATCTGGTTACACAAGGTGATGACACTGTCCAGATTAGCAGGAAGGGATCTTCCTGCTAATTCATCCTTCACTCTATCAGTGAGTACATGTAAAAAGGTTGCAACTAGGGCCTCATTATTCCAGCTCAATTATTCCAGCGCATACTGTCCCACAGAAGTGGACTCTTAAATTGAAATTGACACTTTTTTATTGTTTTTGTTGCTAATCAAAGCGAGTTGGCAGATGAAACGCTGTGTTTTTGTGAAAGCCACTTATTTCTTGTGGCGACAATTATCTGTTCCAGTATTTTAAGATGTTTCACTCTTATAAAAGCAAAGAAAAAAAAATGCCCAAAATATGTTGGCATCTTTGTTTTCAGCACCAGGAGCCAATCTACATAGTATTTACTATAGGCCTTTCAGTGCAAATATAAGTAGATACAGGAGTGCATTAACATCCATATGACCTCTAACCTACAGTATACATGAAACTTAGCCAAACTCTTAAACTTATGCCCTGTACACACAGGCAGGCTTTTCGGCAACAAAGGTGTGACAGTCTTTCCGACGGACTTTCGACTGACTTTTGACGGACTTCCCATGGACTTTCGAACGAACGGACTTGTGTACACACGATCACACCAAAGTCCCGCAGATTCGTACGTGATGACGTACGACCAGACTAAAATAAGGAAATTCATAGCCAGTAGTCAATAGTTGCCCTAGCGTCGGTTTCCGTCCGTCGACGAACGGATTTTTCAATAGGAACTGGGTCCGGCGGAGTTCCGGCGTAAATATTTGAAACATGTTCCAAATCTAAAATCTGTCAAATTTTCGACAGAAACAGTCCGCTGAAGGTCCGATGAAGCCCACACACGGTCGGATTGTCCGCCGGATTCGGTCCGTTGGACCAGTCCGGTCGAAAAGTCAGCTCGTGTGTACAGGGCATTAGACCCCACCCAAACTCCAGCCCACATCTGTCACTCTGACTCTTTTGCCTCAGCAGTATAAAAGACCAACTCTTGGGGAAAAAAAACAATCTTTTGCACTCCATCCACTCATAAATATTGTTATTTTTTTGTAAAGAAAAAGATTCTAGAACCTAATTTTAATTAACCTAAGTTAAGTCTGCTGTTATGTGATGATCCATGGACCCTCTTCTGGCACTGATACATATTTAAAGGAAGTTATCACCAATAACTTACAGTAAAGGTCTTGATTTACTGAGACTTAACACAAAAGTGTTTTGGGGCCATGCAGAGACCCATTTATTAGGGTTGCATGTGCTAAGATGCAGTGATTGAAAACTGTACTTTGGGTCAGTCAACTGGTCTTGTTGCCTCCCCTCATATTGTGACATTATGACACTGTAATTACGAAGGGTCTTCAAAAAGTTTCCGCATTTTTCTATATTTTAAAGTTAAAAAAGTGCGGACATTTTTTGAAGAACCCTCATAGAAGACTGGTAGACCTGGTGAAGACTAGGTGAGAACAGTGTGAAGACCTCGTTCATGAATCTTCTGAAAGCCAAAAGGCAGTGTCCATGTCTTCCTTCATTATGGTCAGGAATAAAAAAAATCCCCCAAAAAGGTTTCCTTTTTAACTAGATAAATACGAAATATTACAGATTAATATAGTTTTAGCCAGTAGGTAGAGCTTGAATCTCCTTTAAATGTGTATACTAAAGACTACTTATCAAAGCTGGTTGTTTACAGGGATTAGTCATTCAGTTCTGTGTGTAAATGCAATCCAAAATTTTATCTAGACAGAACCACCAGCAGTGTGTCAGGGTGCTCTGCTCTGCTTTCTATTTAGATAATCCATTTCATATGTTTATTTTTAATGTTTATTTGGGAGATTTATATACATACTATGTAGTAAAACAGATATAAAACATGACCCTATTAAAGAGGAACTGCAGTCTGCTCACATAATTTGTAATAAAAACATCTTTGCCATTCATAAGCTTCCCTCCAACCACTTTGCATATTATTTTATATAGACTGTGATTCTGTACTTGCCAAATATGCTGCAGAAATCTCCCTCCACTGAGTCTGGCTGCATCCATTTGAACTGTGGGCAGCTTAAGCTGCTGCCTGTTCACTTCCTGGATTTACACAGACACACAGAGGCACACCTCCAGCTTTGCAGCCCTCATTGGCGCGCTTATGACTCACCCCCTCCCTTCCTGGCAAACTCTCAGGAGAGAGAGAGCTGTGCATGATGTCATAGGCCTAGGCTTTTTACCAGGCAAGAAACAGGAAGTAGGCTGTATAAGGTATTTACTAGGGATGAGCCAAACACCCCTGGCTTGGTTAGCACCAGAACATGCGAACAGGCAAAAATTTTGAGCGCACATGCAAACCCTATTAAAGTCTATGGGACACGAACATGAAAAATCAAAAGTGCTAATTTTAAAGGCTTATATACAAGTTATTTCCATAAAAAGTGTATGGGGACCTTGGTACTGCCCTAGGGGACATGTATCAATGCAAAAAAAAAGTTTTTAAAACAACCGTTTTTTCAGGAGTAGTGATATTAATAATGCTTCAAGTGAAACAAAGAAAATGGAATATTCCTTTAAATATCATGCCTGGGGGTCCCCTTAGTCTGCCTGTAAAGTGGCGCATCTGTAGAACAATGCTGCAGCAAAATGACATTTCTAAAGGAAAAAATGTCATTTAAAATTGTTCGTGGCTGTAATGTATTGCCGGCTTACGGCATTGAAGATTAAAAATCAAGGAAAAAAATCGGCATGGGTCCCCCCCGTGGGTTTTGTTTGGATTTTAAGGGGAACTCCACGCCAAAATAAAAACAACGTGGTGTCCCCCTAAAAATCCATACCAGGCCCTTTGGGTCTGGCATAGATTTTAAGGAGAACTCCACGGCGAAATGTAAAAAAAAAATTGGCGTGGGGTCCCCCCAAAATCCATACCAGACCCTTATAAGAGCAAGCAGCCTGGCAGACCAGGAAAGAGGGGGGGGTGAGCGAACCCCCCCTCCTGAACTATACCAGGCAGCTTGCCCTCAACATGGGCAGGGTGCATTGGGGTCCCCCCAAAGCACCTTGTCCCCATGTTGAGGGGGACAAGGGCCTCTTCCCGGCAACCCTGGCCATTGGTTGTCGGGGGTTTGCGGGTGGGGGGCTTATCGGAATCTGGAAGCCCCCTTTAAGAAGGGGGCCCCCAGATCCTAAAGACGGTAAAGGGACTTCGCGCTTCAAATCTATCACATGAATAAGTGACGGTATTGTGGCCCCCAGATCCTGCCCTCCCCTACAGTATGTGAATGAGTATTGGGTACATTCACCCAAAAAAGTGTCAAAAAGTAAAAACCACAATAGACAATTTTGATAATTCATTTATTTAAAAAAATAAATAAAATAAAAAAGTGTCCAACGATGTCCATCCATCTTTAATCACAATCAAGATGTAAGGAGGTCCATTTTACCCCAGTGCACAAAGAATCCGCTACAGAGGAAATGTTAGCTGCAACGCAAAAAAAAAAAAATAATTGCAACAAAATCTCAGGTTCAGTCAGATTTTTGGGGAATTTGTTATAAAAAAATAATTCAGCCTCATCCTTGAACCCCACCACTTCAAAGCAGGTCAACTACAATTGACATATAGGGATGGGTGAAATTGGCAGTTTGCAGGAAGTTTGGTGAACCAGTAAAGAAATCTGTGTAGCCCAACAATAGCATTGAAGTCTACTAAGATCTCTAAATGGCCTTTAGGTATGAAGTGACTGTAAACCTCCTTTAAAAAAAAAAAAAAGCATTCCAAACTTACACTGTTCTATGCAATGGTTTTGCACAAAGCAGCCCCAATCCTCCACTTCTAGGGTCTACTGCTGGGGCTCCTGGCTCCACCTCTTGTGCAAGTGCACCTATAGGAAACCACTTCCTATGGGGGCACTCGTACAGACTTGATCCTGAGTCATGCTGCCTGCGTCTATAGACACAGACAGTGTGGCTTGATCCCTCCCCCTATCCTCTCATCACAAGATTTGATTGATAGCAGCAGGAGTCAATAGCTCCCACTGCTGCCTCTTTATCTTGTGAAAAGGGAGAGAGTAGAGAGAGATGCTACTCTCAGGCACAGAGCTGGATCAAGTTCAGGATCAGGTAAGGATAAGGGGGGGGGGGGGGGGCTAGAGGGGATCCTGTGCACAGACGTTTTTTCACCTTAATGCATAGAATGCTTTATAGTTAAAATAAAAACTTCTGCCTACAATCACTTTAACCACCTCAATACAGTGCACTTACACCCCCTTCCTGCCCAGACCAATTTTCAGCTTTCAGCGCCCTCACACTTTGGGTGACAATTACTCAGGATTAATCACTAGTGTTTTTTTTAATTTTTGTGCTATACATAAAAAAAGACCGTACATTTTGTGAAAAAATACCTTTTTCTTTGTTTCTGTCATAAAATTTTGCTAATTAGTAATTTTTCTTCATAAATTTTGGACAAAATTTATACTGCTACACGTCTTTGGTAAAAATAACTCAAATTAGTGTATATTATTTGGCTTTTGTGAAAGTTATAGAGTCTACTAACTATGGTGCCAATCACAGGTGTATCTCATTTTTTGAGACACTTACACTAACTAACACGTTATTTCTCACACACAGCATATGCATACCACAAATTACACCCCAAAATACATTCTGCTACTCTTCCTGAGTATGGCATACCACATGTGTGAGACTTTTACACAGTCTGGCCACATACAGAGGACCAAAATTGAAGTAGCACCCTCAGGTGTTCTACGAGCATAAATGACACATCTCATTTCTCAACCACCTATTATATTTTTGAAAGCCCTTGAGCACCAGGACAATGGAATTGCCCACAAAATTACCCCATTTTGGAAAGCAAACACCCCAACGTATAATCTATGAGGCATAAAGGCATAATAATTTTAAACGGTTCATTTTTTCCAGAAGTTTTTGGAAAATGTGGGAAAAAAATGAAAACACATTTTTTTTTTTACATAAAGTTGTCAATTTATAAGATATTTCTAACACATATTATGTATATCGCAAAAATTACACCCCAAAATACATTCTGCTACTTTTCCAGAGTATGGCGATACCACATGTGTGAGACTTTTACACAGCCTGGCCACATACAGAGGCCCAACATTGAAATAGTACCTTCAGGCATTCTAGAAGCATAAATTACACATCTCATTTCATTCCTACCCTATCTTATCACACTTTAGAAGGTCCTTGAGCACCAGGACAGTGGAATTACCCACAAAATGACTACATGGAAAACAAACACCCTAACATATATTCTGTGAGGCATGGGCTGCAAATAGGTACTCGGGTACTCTGATGGGCTACAGATAGGTACTCGGGTACTCTAATGGGCTGGAGACAGGTACTCTGGTAACTTGATTAGCTGCAGACAGGTACTCGGGTACTCTGATGGGCTGGTGACAGATACTCGGTTACTCTGATGGGCTAGTGACAGGTACTCGGGTACTCTGATGGCCTGGTGACAGGTACTCGAGTACTCTAATGGGTTGGTGACTGGTATTCGGGTACTCTGAAGGGCGGTGACAGGTACTTAGGTACTCGGTACTCATATGAACTGTGACAGGTACTCATATGGACTGTGACAGGTACTTAAGTACTAATATGGACTGTGACAAGTACTCGGGTATCCTGGTACTCATATGGACTGTGACAGCTACTCAGGTACTCAGATGAGCTGTGACAGGTACTCAGGAACTTGGGTACTCAGATGAACTGTGACAGGTACTCGGGTACTCAGATGGACTGTGACAGGTACTCGGGTACTCAGATGAACTGTGACAGGTACTCAGGTACTCAGATGGACTGTGACAGGTACTCAGTTACCCTGGTACTCATATTGACTGTGATAGCTACTCAGGTACTCAGATGAACTGTGACAGGTACTCAGGTACTCGGGTACTCAGATGAACTGTGGCAGGTACTCGGGTACTCAGATGGACTGTGACAGGTACTCGGGTACGCAGATGAACTGTGACAGGTACTTGGGTACGCAGATGGACTGTGACAGGTACTCAGGTACTCAGATGGACTGTGACAGTTACTCGGGTACGCAGATGAACTGTGACAGGTACTCGGGAACGCAGATGGACTGTGACAGGTACTCGGGTACTCTGATGGACTGTGAAAGGTACTCAGGTACTCTGATGGACTGTGACAGGTACTCGGATACACAGATGAACTGTGACAGGTACTCATATGGACTGTGACAGGTACTTTGATGGGTGGTGATAGGTCCTCTTTATTGGGGGGCAATCAGAGTGATTAGGGTACACTGTAAGTGGTAACGAGAGGTTACCGCAATCTCCTTCTCACAAACAATCGGTGTGTGAGGAGGGAAGAGCCGGTGACATCTCGTTACCGCTCTGTATTTACATTTAGTGATCAGCTGTGAAAGGATCACAGCCGATCACATGGTAAACAGCCGCCGGCCAATGGCTGTTTACCAACTTCGGTGATGAACAGTATTCCCGGGAACACGCTCTCGCACGCATGCGCCATGCAAAGTGGGGCGATACCATCTGTGATCGGCCGTGACTTCATCACGGCCGATCACGCGGTAAACAGCCGTGCCCAATGGCTGTTCACCCCCCTCGGCGGTGAGCGTTGTCTCCGTGACACGCTGCCACCGAAGGAACAGGGATGCGCGCACACAATCGGGGGCATTCCCTGTTTAAATGGACGGACGTCATATGACGCCCACCCAAAATGAGAGCCATGCCGCCTGACCGTCATATGACTGGCAGCAAGCGGTTAAGTTAACCACTTAAGAACCGAGCCTCTTTTTGACACTGTTGTTTACAAATTAAAATAATTTTTTTCTGCCAGAAAATTATTTAGAACCCTCAAACATTATATATTTTTTTTTAGACACCCTAGAGAATAAAATGGACTTCGTTGCAATACTAATGTCACACTGTATTTGTGCGGCAGTCTTACAAGCGCAATTTTTTTTGAAAAAATACACCTTTTTGACTTGAAAAATAAGACAACAGTAAAGTTAGCCCAATTTTTTTATATTGTGAAAGATAACGTTACGCCAAGTAAATTAATACCCAACATGTCATGCTTCAAAAGTGCGCCCGCTCCAGGAATGGCGACAAACTTTGACCCTTAAAAATATCCATCAAAAGACCATTGGGCGGAAGTGACGTTTGACGTCGCTTCAGCCAAGCAGTGTTATGGAGCCGAGCGGGGGCCATCTTTCCCTCACTGGGCTCCAGGCCTGTTAGGGGGAGAGAACGCGATACATTTTATTACAACATGGTTAAAAAACATATAAACATACAATCAACACCCTATATGGACAGTTACCAGATACCCAATAAGAATGCAGTTATGATGTCTGGATCTGAGGTAGAGAAAATACTAAATAGTATGTCTAGTAGAAAAAGATTTGATCCAACATCACCTCCAAAACTTGCTTGTTGACGTGTTTTGCTAAATATTTAGCTTCCTCAGGGCAAATACTGGGTAGGTACTGATGTGTAGTTAGAAGCATAAACCGCAATATGGTAAAATCAGAGTCCAAATCAACACTGAGGATATAGTACCAAGTAGTGTAATATAAATCCTCAAAGACCAAGGTATCAAGGACATATGTTTATTGGACCTGAGATGCTTTAACTTTAGGTATCAAATACATAGAAAGAGACCTCCAGACTCAAGAGGACAGATCAGCATCTATGTCATGTAGATATAGAAGATAACCCCATTTGGGAGGCCTATCATTAGGGCCCTAGTGATTAGCACAGGGTGACCAAGGGTGGATCCTATCAAGCTGCTACACAGCGTGTGGCTGTCCTTCCCGAGTCAAATTCAGAAAGGGTTCTTTATAGTAAGCGCTGTGAAAATGTGGAATAGACTATTTAAGGAGATGGTTCTGGCCAGCTCAGTAGATTGTTTTACAAAAGGCATGGATTCTTTCTTAGATACACATAATATAACTGGATACTAATATTTATAGGTAAAGTTGATCCAGGGAATATCCAATATATAACTATGTAATGTAACATTTTACCAAACTGCACAGTGGGAGATTTACTAAAACTGGAGCCTAGAGAATCTGGTGCAGCTGTGCATAGTAACCAATCATCTACTAGGTGTTACTGCTTCACTAAGCAAGCTAAATTTAGAAGCTGATTGGTTACTATGAACAGCTGCACCAGATTCTCTGGGCTCCAGTTTTAGTAAATTTCCCCCAGTGTGTTTTACCTACAGGGGACCCTTGTCTGCATGGGCTATTTTACTAAAAAGGTGATCTCTGAGAACTTTTATTTGTCTTCTCTGTTCAACATACCCATCAGAAATCACTGCCTGTTATGGATAAACCTAGAATCTCAGTTGAGTTCCCCAATAATGATGGACCTTTTTATATGAACAATTTCCAAGGACAGGCCCTCCATATGTGCCCAAATTTTTTGGTCCCCTCAAACTGGTCTGCCCTTATATCTTGACCTATCCTTTCTTCTAGGTTTATCTATACAGAAGTTTAGATGGTAAATAAATACATTTTCAAATTGCAGATCTAATCACAAATCAGAGCATCCAATCTTACAAACCCTTACCTTCTCACATATGATCAGCAACCCACGAAAACTTTCAACATGACTTTATGGGAGAACCTGTGAGATGTTCTGGTGCAAGGGGAAAGGCAAAAAATTACATCTTAAAAATTTCAGTTATCTATAAACACATCTATAATAAAGACATACTACAAGATATTAACAAACAGGAATCTTGTACCAGTGAGACTTACATCTTTTGTTCCATAAGTGTCACTATTATGGTTCAGAGGATATGGCAAGGCAGGTACCGTGTATTCCATTTGGTGGGCCTGTCCCAAAGTCAATTGTTTTTAGACAGTACTGCATTGGCATTTCCCCTTCCCCCTTTTCACTCTTCACAGTTTTGTTCTGGCTTTTAATAAATTTGCAAAATCAAGTATTTCATAGACTAGATGTAATTGTTTTTTTTTAAACCTTTTTTTAACCTTTGTTAACCTTTACAAAAAAAAAAGCCAGTAAATGATTGAAAAATAAAAATAAAATCTCCCTTTTTAAATAGTTTTAATTGTAAGATATTTAAATGATCTATGCATTCAAGTTTTATTCTTGCCTGCTAATATTTCATGATTTATATATAGGATCTAAAAAAATTACTGTTGAATTTAAAAGATACAGCACACATGGGAACAAACTTGAGCTTTATTACTAAATCCTAAATTTTTACTGTGTATAATCCTGAGGTTTTATCACCAAGGTGTTTGATGTACCTGATTAATCTATGTTTTGTGAGTAAACTGTACAACTGTGTTAATGCTAGCTTGTAATATTTTATCATGCTAGTCTGTAGTATTTTATGCTAGAAATTTGGGATAGCAGAATAATTCTTAGGTGCTATCTACAAAGTAAAGACCATTACAAAAATTTAGAAGCGGAAACATGAAAATACAATGGTATAATGAATAATCTCCTTCAAGGTCATTTACTTAGATGACAGCATTGACATTTAATGCTTGACAAATGAAATGTTCCACTGGAGTAGCATAAAATCCTAAATGTGCTGCTGTTGAGAAAATTGAAAGAATAAAAGGACAGTGGAACATTTAAAATTCTATTTGATTAAAATAAAATAAATATGCCTTTTTTTAGAATTGTAATAATTTGTATAACCCATACCCATGTATGCAGCAAAGCTTATACATACAGTCTAAAATGCTCTAGGTAATTATAGGATCTTGACCACAGTATATAAAATGACATTATTCTTTTGCATTGACATTTGCTTTACTTTGTTACTTTGCTTTAAAATAGATGTTGCAAGATTTGCTTGGTCTCAGAGGCCATCAGCACATTGTATAAACATCACACCCAGTATAAGTGAATGCGAACATGCTCAGAGGATTTCTTTGTGTGGTTTTCAGACATTGATACAAGTGTTTTATCAGCATGTTATTGTTTCAAAGGAATTGTTTTCTAAGGAAGAATATTCCAGAATGCATCTCATGTGACCACAAAGATGATTGTGTAGAATTTTTAACCACTTGCCACCTGCGGCAATTTAGATGTTTCACTTCTTAAAATAAGCATTTGTCTTTGCTCAAAAATTAATAGAAACCCCCAAACATTATATATTTTATGAAAGCAGAGGCCCTGTAGAATAAAATGGTGCTTGTTGCAATTTTTTATGTCATACCATATTTGCGCAACGATTATCAAGGTAAAATTTCCAGGAAAAAATACACCTATATAAATATTCCTCCATCTCCTCTGTGGGCAGCCGATTGGATAACTTGCAGCAGTTTTGGACTCCCCTGTGGAACAGTATTGTTTGGGAATGGTGGCAAGAGCAGTCCCCCTTCTGAGCCCTGTTAAAGTGATTGGGCAGCTGTAAAACCACTCGATCACTTTTACATGAAAACCGCTCACCAACTTTAAAAATCAATTACAGAATCATGGCTACCACCATAATCTTGGTATAACCACTTCCCTTCCAGGATATATTTAGTGTATATATATTAGAAGGCCAGTATGGTGGCCTGAATTTATGGGAGGAGCCCGGGGGGAGGCTATAAAAGCAGCCCACTCACCTGTGTTCCTTGTCCGTTCCAGTGCGCAATACTACATGTCACTAGGTCGACTCTCCCCAGCTCACTTTGTGTTCATGAGTCTGTGCGTTTGATTACAAGTGTGTTGCGGCTTCTCTGTTCATGGTCTTCATTGGCGGTTCTCGCTCGCTGTTGCAGGTATGATTTAAACATTTTTCGTATCATACGCAATGTTACAATTCATTATGTTTCCTATCCCGCATTCCTTTCGTACTTAGTTGCCTCCGAGCTGTCAGTCGTGTCCCAACATCAGTCGGCACAGGCGTACTAGATTCGTAGGTTCCCTTTGCCTTGTCTGTCATCCCATCCACAAACATACAATTCGTTCGTAGATCCAAGCCTCCGAGCCGCTGTCGGTCGTGGTCCAATATCACCGTACACAGGCTTCTTTGGTTATAGGATTCACTGTCTTTGGGGTTGCGGCCTCATCCATTTGGAGATTAGCATGTATTGATTGCACGGGTTCTGTGGATGATTGACGTGGTAATTAGACCCACCTGGTGCCTTGTCTGCACTTTGATTAGCCTCGGGGGCTGGGTGGTTGGTATGTGTTCGGTTTTGGAGGAGGAAGTGGCACCCTAACACTCTACGACGGCCCGATTCTAATCCCGCTCGCGTCGGCGACATAGTGTTTCGTATACTCTGCACGACACAAGTCGATTCCAGTTGTCACACACATTACAAGATTCCTGTAGCTCGGCCTTTCTCATGAGGCTCCTGCCACAAGCAACCAGTCATTACTCAGACCATTCATATGAACGCACTTACTCACAAACACATACGATACTCCCGCTTCATAACTCCGACCCGAGTCGGCGCGATTTGTCCTTGTTTTCAACTCCCTGATGAGGCTACTTTCTTGCAATAATTGCAAGCACGTCTCCAGTGGCACACAATCTGATCACTCATTGTCTCCAGTGGCTGTCAGGGTTCTTACCGTGGCAGGCGGGGCGCCCGCGGTGGTGTCGTCAGGGTGCGTCGGCGCGCGCGTTTCTGCGGACCTCGCCGTGCGGGCTCCTCGCGGCGCCGGTGTGTGTGTCCGGGATCGTTCCACTGTGCACGCCGGCGTGCGGGGGCGCGCGCGCGGGCGTTGGCGGGCGCGCGTGCCTGTGTGGGCCGGGGCGCGCGCGTGCACGTCGTTTGGCGCCAAAAGCCCTATTTAAGCCAGTGAGTTCTGGTGACCAGTGCTGCCTAATCAACAGCTAGTAGTTCCAGAGCCTGACCGTGTACCTTGTTCCTGTTATACCTACTGACCCGGCCTTGTCCCCCATCCTCTCTTTGAACTCTGCCTGCACCGACCCTTGCTTGTTTGACCATTCGCTTGCCTGTTCCACTGTACCTCTGCCGTCTGCCTGTTACCGAACCCGGCCTGTCTCCCGACCATCCATCTGCCTGCTCCCTGGGATCCTGTCAACCTGTCTGCAGTCTTCCTGCCTGTTGTCCACACCAGCCTGCTCTGCTCAGTGAAGGTGCTCCAGTCTACTCAGTCTTTTCTACAGTTAACCCTGTGACACCCGGACAGCAATACCTGAACAGCCATACAGGCCTTCATACCACTCCGTACTGTTGTACCCCCTGTTTACTCTACCAGGGGGCCGATAGTCGGAGGGTAAGGGAGCCTACCCTCTGCCCGACAGGACTCGCCGGTCTGGTAAGTGGGAGCCTGATAGTATTAGGCAGCCATGACCGAGTCCGGGCAGGGGGCCTCCCCCATGGATGAACTTTGCCGACATTTGGCGGGTCTAACCCAGGCAGTGAAAAGCCTACAAGAGGGTTATTCCAGCCTGGAAGAACGTGTGCAGGCTCTGTCCGCACCTTCCGGTCCACCAGGGTCCGCAGCAGCCACCTCAACACCTTCTGTGGTCATGTTACCTCCTGAGCCCAAAGTACTAGTACCCGAAAGATTTCTCGGAGACCGGAGTAAGTATCGTGCCTTCCGGAATGCTTGCAACCTGTACTTTGCCCTTCAGCCACGCACGTTCTCCCTGGAAGCCACTAAGGTGGGCTTTGTTATTTCCCTGCTGTCTGGTGAACCACAAACATGGGCCCACCGACTCTTGGAGCAAAAATCTGTCATCTTGGATAGTCTGGAGGCCTTCTTTGGAGCCATGTCCCAACTATACGAAGACCCCCAGCTCACTGCCACCGCAGAAGCTTCCTTACAGGCCCTTCGTCAAGGCCGCCGAGCAGCTGAAGACTATGCCGTCGAGTTCAGACGCTGGAGTTCTGACACGGCTTGGAATGACGCTGCTTTGCGCCATCAGTTCAGGATGGGGTTGTCAGAACCTCTCAAAGATGAGTTGGCATGAGTAGGGGTACCACAGACCCTGGAAGACCTTATCAATCTGTCTATCCAAATAGACCGTAGACTGCGAGAACGACGTACCGAGAGATCCACCAGTACCTTTCGTCCCACCTGGATGATTCCACAAGTACCCTGTCCACCCAGTAGATCTCCTGCTCCACCACCTGCCTCTACCTATGATGCACCTGAACCAATGCAGCTTGGCCTGTTCCGTCCTTCTTTGACCCCAGAGGAGAAGTCACGTAGGCGGGCACACAACCTCTGCCTCTACTGCGGGGAATCGGGGCACTACGCCAGCGGTTGCCCCAACAAGATGCGTAAGTGTCGTTCTGATGTTCGTACCTGTGCTACTATTGTACCCTCCTTGGGCACGCATCTAACCATTTCTGTCACTTTACAGCTTCCCGGAAAGGCCATCCTAGTCCCAGCTATCATTGATTCTGGAGCCTGCAGCTGTTTTATTGACCGGACCTTTGCCTCTCAACATGCCATTCCTCTCCAAACCAAAACTCAAAGCCTTGCTGTTCATCTCGCTGATGGTTCTGTTCTCCGCTCCGGCCCAGTCACTCAGGAGACTGTCCCCTTAGAAGCCATCATGGGCCAGCAACACCATGAATATCTCCGTCTGGACGCCATCTCGTCCCCCCTCTTTCCAGTTATTCTTGGAATACCTTGGCTACAAACGCACAACCCCCAAATCAACTGGGCTTCAGGTAATGTTGAGTTCCTCTCTGGATACTGTCTTCAACACTGCTTGCAAGGGACAGGCCATGAGGTTGCCCAACTCCTCTGTCTACAACCAGATGTTGATTTGCTTCAAGCTATTCCTGAGCCTTATCAAGACTTTGCGGATGTGTTTAGCAAGAAGGGGGCAGAATTACTACCACCACACAGGCCCTACGACTGCCCAATTGAATTGCTTCCTGGAACCGAGGTACCTTTTGGCCGGATCTTCCCCTTGACTGAGCAGGAGCTGGACACCCTGAAGCAGTACTTGGATGAAAATCTGAAAAAGAAATTTATCCGCCCGTCCACCTCTCCGGCCGATGCGGGTTTATTTTTTGTGGAAAAAAAGGATCATTCCCTGCGGCCATGTATTGATTACCGCGAACTAAACAAGATTACGATTAAAAATCGCTACCCGCTCCCTCTAGTACCTGAGTTATTCCAAAGGCTGGGCACTGCCAGAATCTTTACTAAACTGGATCTCCGGGGTGCTTATTACTTAATCCGCATCCGAGAGGGTGACGAGTGGAAGACTGCGTTTCGCACTCGTTTCGGGCATTTTGAGTACCAGGTCATGCCCTTCGGTCTTTGTAATGCCCCGGCTACGTTCCAGCACTTTGTGAACGACATCTTTAGAGATATCCTGGACCTTTATGTCATCGTTTATCTGGACGATATACTCATCTTCTCCTCTTCTTTGGCGGATCATCGCAGGCACGTCAGGAATGTTCTCGTCCGGCTCAGGCAACATGGCTTATACGCTAAACTAGATAAATGTGAGTTCGAACGCCTGAGTATTCAGTTCTTGGGACTCATTATTTCTGTTGAAGGAATTAAGATGGACCCACAAAAAGTTTCGGCCATCCTGGACTGGCCGGCTCCTACAGGCAAGAAGGGAGTCCAACGTTTCGTAGGATTTTCCAACTTTTACAGGAAATTCATTAAAGACTTTTCTAAGATCATTGCACCAATAACGGAACTTACTAAACAGGGGGCACGATTCTGTTGGTCATCCCAAGCACAGGCAGCGTTCGAGAAATTAAAGGGACTGTTTACTTCTGCCTCTATTCTCAAGCACCCGGACTCTGCGTTACCGTTTGTGCTAGAAGTGGATGCTTCGGAGATCGCAGTGGGGGCAGTGCTTTCTCAACGTCAGGGCCCCAAGGCCCTCTTGTTTCCTGTAGCATTCTTTTCCCGTAAACTCTCATCATCTGAGAAAAATTATGATGTCGGAGACCGGGAACTGTTGGCCATCAAAGCGGCTTTGGAAGAATGGCGCTATCTACTAGAGGGTGCGGTACATCCGGTTCTTATCTTTACCGACCACAAGAACTTAGAATACTTAAGAGCAGCCAAGCGACTCAGACCACGACAGGCTAGATGGGCACTTTTTTTTTCCCGCTTCTCCTTTCACATCACGTACAGGCCCGGATCCAAGAATGGAAAACCTGATGCCCTATCACGGATGTTCCACGACTCCAAGGAAAGAACTTCTCCTGATACTATTCTGCCTGCAGGTAGTTTCTTACTTCTCCAGGGAGATTTAATTTCCAGGATTAAACAGGCCTCCTCTGAAATTCCTCTACCTACTGGAACCAGTTTTAATGATGGATTGCTCTGGCATGAAGGCAAGATTTTCGTACCTGAAAGATGTAGGGTACTGGTACTGGAACTATGTCATGGCCACAAGCTGGCGGGTCACTTCGGAGCCCGGAAAACCTCAGAATTGGTGCTACGCACCTTTTGGTGGCCATGTCTTCTGGAGGACTGTAAGAGGTACGTGGGTTCTTGCCGCACCTGTGCCCGGAATAAATGCAACCGCTCAAAGGCCTGAGGTTTATTGAGACCCTTACCGATTCCTGACAGGCCTTGGAGAATGCTATCGATGGATTTCATTGTGGAGTTACCCCCCTCTGAAGGTTTCTCAACCATCTTTGTGGTGATTGATAGGCTATCCAAGATGGCACACTTCATCCCTATGAAGGGTACTCCCACAGCCGTAGAAACGGCGAAGATATTCGTCAAGGAAGTAGTAAGGTTACATGGGGTGCCCGCGAATATCGTATCCGACCGAGGTGTTCAATTTACCTCCCGGTTTTGGAGAGCACTGTGTGCCGCTTTGGAAATTGAATTGGCGTTCTCCTCGGCCTACCACCCTCAGACGAACGGCCAGACAGAAAGAACTAACCAGACGCTGGAGCAATACCTCCGTTGTTTCTCTGTGTTTACTCAAGACAACTGGGTGTCCTTGCTACCAGTCGCCGAATTCTCATATAACAACTCCTTACACTCTGCCATCAACCAGACTCCTTTCTTTGCGAATTATGGATTCAATCCTTCTTTCCTTCCCAGTTCTATCCCGGAATGTTCTCTACCCACAGTAACGGAAACAATGGAGTTCTTCTCTAGTAACTGTAAGATCCTGCAGGAAACCATGGCCCAATCCCAGGCTTCCTTCAAGAGGATGTTCGATAAGAAAAGGCGAGGAGAACTCGTCCTTGAACCTGGCAACCAAGTATGGCTCTCTACAACTAATCTAAAGTTGGCTTGTCCCTCCAAGAAGTTGGGACCTAAGTTTCTGGGCCCGTTTCGGGTGAAGAGAAAGGTGAATGATGTTGCCTTTGAACTTAGTCTGCCAGAGTCCCTTAGAATCCACCCGGTCTTCCACGTTTCATTACTGAAACCAGTTACCCACGATCCTTTTCCTGACCGTAAGGCCAAGCCACCGGAGGCTGTTTTGGTCAACAATGAGGAGGAGTTCGAAGTCGAGGCAATCTTGGATTGCAGGAGAAGGCAGAATCAGCTCCAGTACCTCATTAAATGGAAGGGGTATGGACCCGAGGATAATTCTTGGGAACCCGAAGGTAACCTGCATGCCAACGAATTGCTACAAACCTTCAAGAACTCCCATGCTCCCAGGCTGGCCCAGCTGGGCATCCAGGGGCTGCCCTTGAGGAGGGGGCACTGTCAGGGTTCTTACCGTGGCAGGCGGGGCGCCCGCGGTGGTGTCGTCAGGGTGCGTCGGCGCGCGTTGGCGCGCGCGTTTCTGCGGACCTCGGCGTGCGGGCTCCTCGCGGCGCCGGTGTGTGTGTCCGGGATCGTTCCACTGTGCACGCCGGTGTGCGGGGGCGCGCGCGGGCGTTGGCGGGCGCGCGTGCCTGTGTGGGCCGGGGCGCGCGCGTGCACGTCGTTTGGCGCCAAAAGCCCTATTTAAGCCAGTGAGTTCTGGTGACCAGTGCTGCCTAATCAACAGCTAGTAGTTCCAGAGCCTGACCGTGTACCTTGTTGTTCCTGTTATACCTACTGACCCGGCCTTGTCCCCCATCCTCTCTTTGAACTCTGCCTGCACCGACCCTTGCTTGTTTGACCATCCGCTTGCCTGTTCCACTGTACCTCTGCCGTCTGCCTGTTACCGAACCCGGCCTGTCTCCCGACCATCCATCTGCCTGCTCCCTGGGATCCTGTCAACCTGTCTGCAGTCTTCCTGCCTGTTGACCACACCAGCCTGCTCTGCTCAGTGAAGGTGCTCCAGTCTACTCAGTCTTTTCTACAGTTAACCCTGTGACACCCGGACAGCAATACCTGAACAGCCATACAGGCCTTCATACCACTCCGTACTGTTGTACCCCCTGTTTACTCTACCAGGGGGCCGATAGTCGGAGGGTAAGGGAGCCTACCCTCTGCCCGACAGGACTCGCCGGTCTGGTAAGTGGGAGCCTGATAGTGGCACACAATTCGGCCACTCACGTTTTCTTGTCTGTCATTTCTCCCTTAGGTCAGCCGTGTTCAGGTTGTTCCATCCTGCACTAGGTTGGATGTGCTTTCTACAAAAAAAAAGAACGAAAAAAAAAAAAACTATGAAAAAAAAAATATATATAAATATAAAACATTCTTCTAACAAGCACTGTGCTTCTGCAGCACGGCCTTCCCCATGAGGTTCCTGCCATAAGCTCTCAGTTGCTGCTCATACCACTCATTACCCGTTTACAGGCACCACGAGCTTCTGCTACATGGCCTCCTTCTCGAGGTTCTTTGCCACAAGCTCTTAGATGCCACTCATATCACTCATTATCCATTTACAGGCACCACGAGCTTCCGCAAAATGGCCTCTCCATGAGGTCCCCACCACAAGCTCTGTCGCCACTCATACCAATCATTACTCATTCACAGGCACCACGAGCTTCTGCTACATGTCCTTCTTCTCAAGGTTCTCTGCCCCAAGCTCTCAGTCGCCACACATACCACTCATTACCCGTTTTCAGGCACCAGGAGCTTCTGCAGCACAGCCTCCCCCTTGAGGTTCCTGCCAAACTCTCAGTCGCCACTTATATATACCCCTCATTTGTCCATTCACACTTACAACTCATGCGACTTCTTAGGTCACAAACGCTGACATGCTTCAGCATGCCTCTTTTCAGTGGCAGCTCATTTATATGTGTCACTTGGTCAGCATGACCTTGGTTATGCCCATACATGTTCCACTTTTCTCTACTGCTTGTTTTCACCTCCCTTTGAGGCTACTTTCTTGCAAGCTCGTCTCTAGTGGCACTCAACCCAGCCACTCACGTTTTCTTGTCTGTCCTTCATAGGTCAGTGAGGTCAGGTTGTTCCATCCTGCACAAGTTTGGACATTTTTCTCGCAGCTAATATGACATACATACACACATGCAGGGCTTGGCATGCTTTTACCTAGGGGGGGTGTTTGTCATGTTTTAGGGGAAGGGGGGGGCAGGCTTAGGGCTCTCCTTCACGCCAGGTTAAACCTGGACCTCCATGTTACCTTTTTCAGGTTCCCGGTCGCCAGATTAGTCTCGGCCACAACCAGGATCTCTATTCTATCAGGGCACGAGTCAGATGTAGTACAAGAGACACTCTCCCACATCAACCTGCAGCACCCTTTATTCATCTCAATACCTCACATACAGGAATTGGGCTGCCAGTCTGGTGCTTAGCTACTGTCACATTTTTTTTCTTACCTATTTTCTGAAGGACATCACCTTCAAACTACTCAGACACGGTTGCTAAATAGTTGCTTGCTGACAGTGCAGGCATTAACAGGCCAATCATACGTCACCTACCACAGAACGCAACTTTCCTACTTAGGCCACAACCAGACTGCAGCTTTCCATCCCAGTACGCCCTGGGGCTCTGGTTCACAGGACCGTGCATTACACTGACCAGGCACCTGAGCTATCGGTTATTTGACCAGTCACCTCCTGGCTAACCTCGGTGGCCCCCCGCTCTTCGAGTTTTCTAAACTTCCACTTTTCAGCGTTTGCTGGAACGCATCGTGTTCTTCCCTACACCTGTTGTTCCTTTTTTTGTTCTTCCTCCCCTTGCTTCTTACTTATTCTTACATACTCTGTCTCTCCTTCGCGGTTCCAATTTTCCAAAAACTCTTCTTAAACATACACCCTCCCCCCCTCTTTTGTCATTATAGCTGGAGTCATGTCACGGTCCAGGAGTGAGGACCTTGCCTCCGCCCCTCTGTCACCCACCAAGTGTTCAGAGCCAGGCATCACTCAGTCCCTCAGGGGATGGACTATCCCCAAGCTCACGACAGAGCTGCAGCATAGGGCCATTTCCTACCCTGCCATGGCCAGGAAAGCCGAATTATTCAGGCTGCTGTTCCCAACACGAGCAACAGCTGAACCCGGGAACCCAGCAGGCATCCCTGCAGTCCATCTCCTCAGCTCTCACCCAGCTGCACACCATGATCGGCACGCTGACCGCAGCAGTCTTCGATGTGCAGGCAAGAGTAGGAGTCTTAGAAGTGCGCCCAGTGGTGACCCCCCTAGACACGGTCGCAGCGCTCGTCTTGGCACCACCCGCTGAGAATAAGTCCTGGGGAGATGTGTTTGTGGTTCTGAAGCCCTAAGACCCCAGGCTCAATCGCAAACTGTTGATCACTGAGTTTGATCTGGCCTTCGGCATGTTGTGCTCGGCAAACCCCGCCAGGAGGGAAGAGATGGATTTGTACCTCCATGCCGTGATTGACTTAGGGTAGAAATACCTTCCCCTCTACCTCTAGTGCCGCTCAAGGCATGCCTGCCACTATGTAACATCCTCAGGTGGACAAGTTGGGATGGCCCATCCAGTTACTAGGCAAGACGTCTATCTTTAACAACTTCAACTATGGCACCTGCAGCTTCAACCAATGCTAACTTCCCCACATTTGTGTCAACTGTCATAGAGCTCATCCCAAGAGCACATGCACCCTCAAGCGTCCCTACTCATCTTGACTGAGCCGGGTGAACGTACGATGGCTGGTGTTAAACCTTTCCTCTAATCCATCACCCACATACGCACTATTCCTGGTGCGCGGGTTTATCTCTGGATTTCACACGGGGCTCACCACCCTACCCCACACTACCCATGAGTGCAGGAGCCCCTGCTCAGCCTCCACTGTTGAGCAGGCTATTAACAATCTGTTGCAGACTGAGCTGGACCAGGGAATCATTATCTGCCCCTTCACTGAGTCGCCATTTGAGACATGGAGAGTTAGCCCTATTGGACTTGTCAAGGGCAAATTCTCAAATAAATTACGTTTGGTGTACGAACCTTCCTTGTGGCAGTGGCACAGCATCATATGGAGAGATTCATACTACTTTACTACTTTTATGCCTTCACTACCTCACGAAGTTGAACCAAGAGACAGCTGCAGTCCCTGTTAGGCATGCTGAACTTTGCTATGAGGATTGTCCCTCAGGCGTGTTCCTTCACTTCTCGCCTCCTGGTCTTCCTTTCCCACACACAGGACCCCGATCAAACCATCAAGCTAGACCATCAGCTGCTGCAGATCTAGCAATGTGGGACAATTTCCTTGAGAACTGGAACGGCGTATCCATGTTCATCCCAGCAGCTTCAGCCTCCTCATCTCATATAGTAACAGATGCAGCAGCCTCCACAGGCTTCACTACCATTTTTTGGCACCCATTGGTTTGCAGGTCCATGGCCGCAGAAAATCCTCCTGGTCCCCAGGTTCAGCCAGACATCCTCATGGTTCGAGCTTTACCCTATCGTCGCAGCAGCTCAGGTCTGGGGACACACCTGGGTGGGGCCGACCGTGGTCCTCTCCAGTGACAACTTAGCCACGGCTAAGATTGTCAACAAAGGCAGGTCCAAGTCTCTGGCCATCATGTCCTTCCTACGCAGGCTGGTGCAAATATCCCTTCACTACTATTTCAATGTGCACTGTACTTACATACCTGGCAAGTGCAATCTCGCAGCAGACGCACTGTTCTGCCCTAATTTTCCTTTGTATTTCTTGTAGATACCTGGAGCTGACCCGACCTAGTTTCCTATCCCACCTTGTTTGCAGCTAACGATGGGCTAAGAGACCACCTTCATAACGCTACACTGCTTATAAACTGGTCACTGTCGCCCAACACGCTGAAGGCTCACCACACAGCCTGGAATGCCTACGGCAAATTCCTAGCCACATGCCCCAGGACAAGCACAGGTCAAATCAAACACGTCCTGGCCTTCGTGTCTTACTGTCACACTCATCTGAGCCTGTCCCACAATACTGTCAGACTGTACCTAGCTGGCATCCAGCATTTCCTCTCCCTACAAGACCCTGTGAAACCCTCGTTGTTCGCGACTCATGCGGTCAAAGCCTTGCTGCGTGGCATCCAGAAACATTAGCACATAGCCAGTAGCAAATGCTACATTCTGAGACATGTCAGCCATCCTGTAACCCCTTTTGGGTTGTTGCCCAGCCTGTTCATCCAAGCAACTATCTACCTGGCCTTCTATGGCTTCCTATGGCCTGATGAGTTCACTTACAGTGGCCCCGGTTGCCAGGTGCTATGCAGTTGCCATCTGGCCTACCTTCAGGACCATTTGGTCCTACATCTGGCAGTGTCCAAAACTCATCAGTATATATAATATAGCTGTGTCCAGCTGCACCCCCATGCACAGCAGGCTAGGTGCAGCCGCGGCGCCAGAGGTGTTCCGGCTAAAAAAAAAAAAATCTAAAAGCCACAGGGAGCCAGGGCCACCCTCGGGATAGTGTCACCCCTTCGGCGGGTGTCACCCGGGTGCGGACCGCACCCCCCCTAGCAACGCCACTGGGAGTGGGGATATACCAGCCCAAATAAAGTGGATTAAACCCGAGTGCAAGCTGACCCATAACAATTGGGTCTTTACGTCTGGTGATTGTCAGTGTGTGGAAAAGTGTAGAGGGTGCACGAATATTGAAAGCACTTGTCACATTTATGCATGATTGGAGCACAATGTAGTACAAAAGTGGACGATATAAGCTGGCATATGGACTTTAAGTTTATTACTGGATTCACTATATATTTTTTTTTTTAAAGGAAAAGGAGTACAATGTAATATTGTTTATATGTGCACATTGTAACACAATTAACAGTTTGGAGTCTAGGAAAGTTTTCCAAGGCACAGGAACCTATAAATTGTTTACATTATGTATATAGTTTGTAAAATTATGTTTAGCCACCTTGTCTGGTCGGAAAAAACAATCTTCTCAAGGTTAACCCAAATATTTATAAACTTCCCCATCATGCACCACGGGCAATGAAACTCCTAGCGGTTGGCCAGAAAATACATAAATATGTATAATCCAGCCCTATTGCCTCCTACACTTCCATTACCAGAGACAATTCCTGATGGCAGACAGAAGTAAGCGATCAGGCTAGAGCCAGAGTTAGGGAAACCAAGCGAAGAGAACATCATTCACTATTCAGTACTACTTGGATGCAGCCAGGCAGTATTCAATTTGTTAAATCGCTCTTGATTAAGTTAGGGTGGAAATACATACAATTAGCACATTATGATACTTGGCATTTTTAGATAATTGGACACTTACCTGTCCCAGGGTCCAGCGATGCGGGGGATCGAAGCCCCACTCATCTCCCCCTCCGTTCGGCGGCGCCGGCATTGTAACTGTGGGCGCCGGGCTGTGGCTTCACAGCCGGGCACCCACTGCGCATGCGCGAGCGGCGCCGCGCGCCGTGATTGGCCGCTCAGTCACCTAGGACCTGTAATGGGTCCCAGATGATTGACAAGAGGGAGGGAGCAGAGCTGAGCCCTTCCTGTGCCGAGGGGGAAGTGATGTCACCAGCCCAGGCACTGAAAGAGGCAGACTACGAGGGACCCCTTAGCAACAGGCATTTAGAGGTGAGTTAAAAAAAAAATTTCCAAATTTTTTTAAATTTTTTTTTTTTAGGCACATTAATGCATTTTTTTTTTTGGGTGGAACACCACTTTAAGGTACATTTGGAGAAAGGAAAAATACATTAAATGTAGTATCCTAATTAAAAGCATTTCAGTTTCTATTCTTTAATACCAAATAACACAACGTACAATACCTTGACTGTATGGTAAAGTGGAAATAAAGTTCTGCTGTCACAAACTGCCAGCAGACAAGATCTTTATTGCAATAGAGACATGCAATGTCTCTTCTGCAATAAAATACACCTACCTGCCCGCTCACTGTCTTTTTCGACATGTAAACTGAACAGTGCATGTTGCTGGCACGGTCCCTGTGTACTGACATGACTGACTCCTGCACGTGCACATGAGTGACATCATCCCAGGCCATCCAATGAAGAAGGCCGAAGACTAGCACCCAGCAGACCATTGAAGGAAAGGTAAGTTTAGCTCCATTTTATGAAATGTAAAGGAAAATATCATTAGATATTTTCATATTTTTGCTCAGAAAATGTTGCCCATTTGCACTGGGTGCCATTAATGCACAAATAGTGTCTCAAATAATACTACCAATTAGTTTTCTAAGCCCCACCAATATAACATCACTTTTTTTGCTGTGACCTTGCATTTTTCTGACATTTGGCCACTGACCTGTTTTTAGATTTATGCCTATTTTACCCGAACAAAGCCCTATCTTTTTTATGGACAGGGAAATCACTGAGGTGTGGCCAAGTTCATTATACTTGACATGCTTTGAAAAGAAGAAATACCTACATTTGACTTCAAGGCCTGACTTACTGCCAATAAGCTGCTACTGTTACACATATTGAATTGTAAATTTTTTAGGATAGATGGTATCTAGATCTTGGCATGCTGTTCTATCTTGGTATGACCCATTTTAAAAAACTCTGTTGACTAGCTCTTTTTCCTTTTCTGGACTGCAGAACAACATATTGAAAGCGGCTCTGGGAACTTCAAATTTGTACGTGCTGTCAGACAAAGGAAAACTTCAAACAAGCTCAATAACTCTGCAAGGCAGCTCCTACACAGCAAGGGTTTCCTTATTGGGTCTCTGACAGTAGCTTAAACCATAGAAATACAGAATAGAGTGAGAGACCAGAAACATATGAAAGAGATGTCTTTTTCTTGGTAAACCATAAAAATACAGGAAGTATTTCCTATATATTAACAATTAAAATACTCTTTTGTTATTTGCCATTACCGCTTTCACATACACAATAAAAAAAAACAAAAAAAACTGGTTTGGGGATTTGGTGATTTACAGGATTGATGTTTGCCACCGAAGCAGTTCTAAGTACATGAGGGTGTCTATAGTTGAAAACCTTTAATTCAATCTAGGGCAGTGTGTACTCCTTTTTAGGTAAGATGTTTTGTCAGAGGAAGAGAGCATGCAGATTTTATCTTGATTAAACAAGTAATGCCCCGTACACACGGTTGTACTTTCTGATGGCAAATTTTCTGACAAAAAATCCATTCTCTTAAATTCCCATCGTGTGTACACAATTCCGACGCACAAAGTGCCACGCATGCTCAGAATAAATTACGAGATGGAAGCGCGTGTTCTGATAAAACTAGCGTTTGTAATGGAGATAGCACATTCATCACGCTGCAAATTTTTAAATCTTTTAATGCAGTGCATTCTCTTTTTCTTTATAATGCTCGAATAATGAAGTTGTTTTGCTGCTGATATTCACACAGAGTTCTCACAAACTGATTTCTTTATTATTTCTTGCGATCTCCTGAATAATAATACAAATTTTGTTCGTCAGATCTCCATAATAATGTTTAGAATTTTTGTTTATATTTTATTTTATTTTATATTTTTTTTATCAAGATCTCCTATTTTTTTGTTTTTTTATAGTGATCTCCATAATATTATTTCTCATTTTGTGTGTCAAGTTACCACAACACCATTATTATCTTGTATTTTTTAACCTCAAGGAGGTTGGTTTGTGTTGGTGTCCCTTGTTAATTTGACATTGTATTTTTGAAATGTACCTGTCTACTCACAAACAAACTGTGCTTTTCGAAGTAAAATACATAGGCAAGTATTTTGGGAAAAAAAATAGCCATTTATTCTGGGTCATAACAAAATAAAGAGGCAACGCTGGAGAAACTGCTGAAATTGGCGAAGCCTTTGTACCTCAGGGCACACGTCAACTATTTGCCAGACAAAATTGGTGGCCTAAGGAGTCCATATAATAGTGACCACAATCCGGCCCAGGACTTCAAAAGATCAGGAACAGCAGCAGATGACATATATGTCCCTAGGCTGTGGTCATACAACAGCCTGCATCTTTTGTCAGACCAGACTGAACCCAGGCCATCACTTTTTTGTCTTCCTTACATGCTTCCTTCCAGGCTGTGGCTGTGGTGTTGGAGGTGTGGCAGGAGGTGGAGGAGGATGGTCCAACTCACAAAGGTGTGTTTTGGTTATGAGTTGGCCCCTCAACCCCTTATTTTGGGTGATCACCATAAGTTCCTCACACAAGAGGCGTTGGCCCTCCTCCATTTGCTGCATTTTGTATGCAGTCATGCATGCAAAGGCCTCTTGGAGAGTGGGGTTGGCTTTGAGGGCCTCATTAGCCTCCCTAATCAGCGTGAGCGCTGCCTCCTCCACGTTACTCCACTTCCTGGCCATTTTAGTTGGAAAGCTGAGGAGAGGGACCTGCAATTCTGTGGGACTCCTACTGGGCCCGGCCACCTCCTGGCTGCCACTTACCCCCACCACCTCCTGGCTGCCACATTCCCCTGCCTCCTCCTGGCTGCCACATTCCACAGCCTCCTCCTGGCTGAGGCTTTCCTGTGTATAAAAAAGGGACATAGTTTTAGTTTTTTATTCATCAATCACACACAATTTTCAGCTCATGACTGTTGCAAATTGAATGTTAATAAATAGAAAAGACTATCATTCTGACCCCAGCATTTTTTATTCTTGTCCCAAACCTTTTTGGCTACTACTGTCTGTTGATATATAAAACACTTTATTAAATCAGCAATTAGTGATCAATAATAACATCTATTTCACATCATTAATTTTACGACAAGAAATATGTTGAAAAATGCTATACCTGGCTCAAGAAGGCCCAGGGTGGGCGTCGGAAGCCTCAGCTGGGGTGGAAGGAAATGTGGAAGGTAGGGTTGAGAGGGATTCCCTGACTTCAGTCTGGTCTGCCAGAAAATGAAGTCTCTCATAGTACCACAGCCTGGGGATATAAATGTCATCTATTGCTGCTCCTAATCTCATAGATTTCTGGACCTTAGTACGCTCATGATTATATGTGCTCCTCAGGCCACCAAATTTTTTTTTTTTTTAAATAGGGGATGTCTGCCGTGGGGACCTGGTCTTCACCAACTCCAGCAGTTTCTCCAGCGCTGCCTGCCTCTTTTGTTTATGATTATAATGCGGATGTTTCACCTGCTACAGACAGGGCAGCTCCCTGTATTTATCAATGACTATTGTGAGGAAGCTGTGGTCTTTCAACCCATCCATTTTCTCTGCAAGACACAACACAAGACAAACCCTAATGTCAGGCGAAACTCTCCTAATCTTGACCCAATATAGGCCTCAATCTATAAGCAGTATAGGCCACTGATGCACCAGGTTAAAATTGTACCTTCGTCGCTTCTGCTACTCCATCCTCCGCTCACAGATCGTACATACGATGCAGCGTGTTACGCTTTATATACACTGCGCATGCGGGAAACACCGCCCACCCCTGACGTTCTTTCTAGTATATTCCCCGCCTCTTCACTTTCGGCACAGTTGGTAGAGAACATGGCAGAGACACAGCAGGTGCATGCAGAGGAGAGCAGCAACGACGAAAGCCCGGAGCCACGAACGTCCCGATCCCAGAGGAGATTTAAGGCCTCAAATATGTCCTTTGTAGAGATGGTGGAGATGGGGGACATCTTGAAGAGGGCCGACTATGATGGGAAGCATGGATCTTACCTAAACCCAAATGTGAGAAAGGCCAAGATCATGACTAAAGTTGTGAAAAGTCTGCACAGGAATTTTGGGGTATGATTATCCAAGGATCAATTGATGAAACGCTGGTCAGACCTGAAATTGAGGGAGCACGATCAGTACAGAAGGATCAAGAGAGTTCTGCAAAAAAGTAAGTAGTTGTGTGTTCCTATTATTATTATTACTTGCATGCTGCTCCATGTGCTTTTCTTTACTGTTGTACAGTTTAAAATGGCAAGTTTCGTGTGCATGGGCACAGTAATCGGTCGTAGGAAACATCGTTCGTTTGCCCACTTATAAGATGTTTTGGGCAGATGCAGGTTAATTACATTTGTTCAGGCCTATTTGTATTAAAAGAAGTTTGTTGTCTAGATGGGTTTGTAACTAGAATTAAATGAAAATTGATTCAGCGTAAGGAGAGGACACTCAGCAGCTGTTTACACATCTGGATGCAGGAGTACTAGTGTGGGAGACCAGAACAAACTTTTTAGGGTGTCCCACACAGGTGCTCCAATGGATACTAGGGGTGTCTTCATGGGGGAAACTTGTACAAAAAGGTAAGTATTCCAGCTTTAGAAAGGAACTAAAAATTTCTTCAGCTTGGAACTCTGCCAAAACAGACAATTGTATGACACTTCCAAGCAATGTTTCATATTCCTATTTCTGCCATCAAAGTGTGCTAAGTATACCCTTTTTTATTCACATAGGGGAGAAAATACTCGGGACATCAGAGGGCACTAGGGACCCCCCCCACCTCTTAAAGAAGGGAAAATCCCAAAACCACAAGCAGAGGATGTGTAGGAAGGAGAGGTTTATGTTTAATAGTCACAACAGGTGAGTGTCTGAGACCACAGCTTCAGGTAATAGATGTATGCCTGCATATTTATAACACATGGTGTGTTTTTTTTGTATTTTAGGTGATGTGGATGTTGTGGAAGAAGAATCTCATTTCACAAGTGAAAGTGCCCAGATCCTCATCGGGGAGATAATGGGGTGCAAGCGTGATTTAGAAAATATAAAGGAAAACATCAATGATGTTCAACAAAAAATGAAGAACATCATTGATGTTTAAGGCAGAATATAAAACACACAAAAATTGTATCATTTTATCGAGTATTTTTGCTTTTAAAAACAAGTTTTAAAATATTTTAAAAGCCAAATTTTGAAGATGCACACGGTGTGTCAACATGTGCTATCTTCCATCATGGGATATCTTGGTACACGTTTTGTGGGTGCAACCCCTTCCACGCAACTCAAGTAGTAGAGAGCATGGGATTGCACCCCCAAAACACGTCCATTGATCCCCCATGATGGGAGCTAGCACATGTTGACATTAGGCATGGGATCAGGAGGGAAATCCCCAGTTTGAATCACAATTTGTGTGCATCTTCAAAATTTGGCTTCTGATGAAGGCAAAGTCAACACTGTTTGGACATACTAATGTCTGATATTGCCTTCACTTTATCAAAGTTGAACTTTGTTTTTGTTGTTTAACCAAAAAAAGGCTATTTCTAATGTGACAAAAAAAATGTTATACAACAAAGATGTTGGTTTGTTCAAAAACCCTTTTGTAACGCACATGTGAATGTGCTTTGAGTAAAATGTTTTCTACTCAACAATGTGTGGCTTCTTATTTCAATGCTCAAAAGCTGTTTTTGTAGTAAGTTGGTGTTTATAGTGACAATGGGGGTTATTTACTAAAGGCAAATCCACTTTGCACTTTCAGTGCAGTTTCAAGTGCACTTTTGCAGTGCACTTGGAGTGCAAAGTGGAATTTCCTTTAGTAAATAACTGCCACAGTGCTTTATAAATTGACACAATCAGACCATTTTCGTGACTCCACAAATTTCAGTCATGATGCTGAAAATGATGAATATTTTTTATCAGTAATGCATTACATATATTAACAACAAAAACAAGGTGTGTGAGTGTGTGTAGCAGACCCACAACATAATAGTTTGCTGAAGAAGAGATTGTCACCGCATGTATCCAAAAAATTGCGTTTGCAATATTGAACATAAAGGGAAAAAAGAAAAACCCATTGGATAACCTAGGAGTAGGGATGAGCCGAACACCCCCCTGTTCGGTTCGCACCAGTACATGCGAACAGGAGAAAAGTTCGTTCGAACACGCGAACACCGTTAAAGTCTATGGGACACGAACATGAATAATCAAAAGTTCTAATTTTAAAGGCTAATATGCAAGTTATTGTCATAAAAAGTGTTTGGGGACCCGGGTCCTGGCCCAGGGGACATGGATCAATGTAAAAAAAAGTTTTAAAAACGGCCGTTTTTTCAGGAGCAGTGATTTTAATAATGCTTAAAGTCAAACAATAAAAGTGTAATATCCCTTTAAATTTCGTACCTGGGGGGTGTCTATAGTATGCCTGTAAAGGGGCGCATGTTTCCCGTGTTTAGAACAGCCTGACAGCAAAATGACATTTCGAAGGAAAAAAAGCCATTTAAAACTACCCGCAGCTATTGCATTGCCGACAATACACATAGAAGTTCATTGATAAAAACGGCATGGGAATTCCCCACAGGGCAACCCTGAACCAAAATTAAAAAAAAAAATGATGTGGGAGTCCCCCTAAATTCCATACAAGGCCCTTCAGGTCTGGTATTGATATTAAGGGGAACCCCGAGCCAAAAAAAAAAAAAAATGGCGTGGGGTCCCCCCAAAAATCCATACCAGACCCTTATCCGAGCACGCAACCTGGCAGGTCCCAGGAATAGAGGGGGGGACGAGAGTGCGGCCCCCCCCTCCTGAACCGTACCAGGCCACATGCTCTCAACATTGGGAGGGTGCTTTGGGGTAGCCCCCCAAAACACCTTGTCCCCATGTTGATGAGGACAAGGGCCTCATCTCCACAACCCTGGCCGGTGGTTGTGGGGGTCTGCGGGCGGGGGGCTTATCGGAATCTGGAAGCCCCCTTTAACAAGGGGACCCCCAGATCCCGCCCCCCCCCTGTGTGAAATGGTAAGGGGGTACTTACCCCTACCATTTCACTAAAAAAACTGTCAAAAATCTTAAAAATGACAAGAGACAGTTTTTGACAATTCCTTTATTTAAATGCTTCTTCTTTCTTCTATCTTCCTTCATCTTCTTCTTCTGGTTCTTCTGGCTCTTCTGGTTCTTCCTCCGGCGTTCTCGTCCAGCATCTCCTCCGCGGCGTCTTCTATCTTCTTCTCCTCGGGCCGCTCCGCACCCATGCATGGGGGGAGGCTCCCGCTCTTCTCTTCATCTTCTTCTTCATCTTCTTCTCTTCTTCCTTCTTCTCTTCTTCTCTTCTTCATTTTCTTCTCCGGGCCACTCCGCATCCATGCTGGCCCCGCCTCCCGTTATTTAAGAACCGTCAGACGAGGAGACGCCGTCACACAGCAGGAGCCTCCCTCCATGCCAGCATGGGTGCGGAGCGGCCCGGAGAAGAAAATGAAGAAGAGAAGAAGAGAAGAAGGAAGAAGAGCAGAAGAAGAAGAAGATAAAGAGAAGAGCGGGAGCCTCCCCCCATGCCATGGGTGCGGAGCGGCCCGAGGAGAAGAAGATAGAAGACGCCACGGAGGAGATGCTGGACGAGAACGCCGGAGGAAGAACCAGAAGAGCCAGAAGAACCAGAAGAACCAGAAGATGAAGGAAGATAGAAGAAAGAAGAAGCATTTAAATAAAGGAATTGTCAAAAACTGTCTCTTGTCATTTTTAAGATTTTTGACAGTTTTTTAGTGAAATGGTAGGGGTAAGTACCCCCTTACCATTTCACACAGGGGGTGGCCGGGATCTGGGGGTCTCCTTGTTAAAGGGGGCTTCCAGATTCTGATAAGCCCCCCGCCTGCAGACCCCTACAACCACCAGCCAGGGTTGTGAGGATGAGGCCCTTGTCCTCATCAACATGGGGACAAGGAGTTTTGGGGGGCTACCCCTAAGCACCCTCCCAATGTTGAGGGCATGTGGTCTGGTACGGTTCAGGAGGGGGGGCCGCACTCTCGTCCCCCCCTCTTTTCCTGCGGCCTGCCAGGTTGTGTGCTCAGATAAGGGTCTGGTATGGATCCTTGGGGGGACCCCACGCCGTTTTTTTTTTTTTTTGGCGCGGGGTTCCCCTTAAAATCCATACCAGACCTGAAGGGTCTGATATGGAATTTAGGGGGAACCCCACGTCATTTTAAAAAAAAATTTTGGCCAGGGTTCCCCTTAATATCCATACCAGACCTGAAGGGCCTTGTATGGAATTTAGGGGGACTCCCACATCATTTTTTTTTTAAATTTTGGTTTGGGGTTGCCCTGTGGGGAATTCCCATGCCGTTTTTATCAATGAACTTCTATGTGTATTGTCGGCCCTGCATTGATCCATGTCCCCTGGGGCAGAACCCAGGTCCCCAAACACTTTTTATGACAATAACTTGCATATAAGCCTTTAAAATTAGCACTTTTGATTTCTCCCATAGACTTTTAAAGGGTGTTCCACGGCATTCGAATTTGCTGCGAACACCCCAAATTGTTCGCTGTTCGGCGAACTTGCAAACAGCCAATATTCGAGTCGAACATGAGTTCGACTCGAATTCGAAGCTCATCCCTACCTAGGAGCCAGCTAAAAGAAACACAGGCAGTAAATCAAGGTAAATATTATTTCAGTTTAAATAAAACATTTATTTTTCACATGTTTGTTGAACATTTTGTGGCATATCAATGGCCCCCCTACCCGCAAAGTACTCTAAATACTTTTCACGAACTTCACGGGTGCTTTGGAGGGGCAAGCCAGGACGGCCAGCTTCAAGAGCCGTCAGGGTTGTTCTATCCGGTAATAAACCGGCCTCAGTCCCAACTTATGCCATGTAGTTCGATGCATTTTTTTTTAAATTTATGCAATATGCAGCATGCCATAACGATATGATTGATTTTATATTCCACCATATTTATTGCAGTGACGAATAGGCGGAACTGGCTGGCCATTATTCCAAAGGCATTTTCCACTACTCTTCTGGTTCTGGCCAGCTGGTAGTTAAAAACCCTCTGCTCCGGGGTGAGGGTCCTCATCGGGAACGGCCGCATCAGGTGTTCACTCAGACCTAATGCTTCATCAGCGACAAAGACGAACGGGAGTCCTTCCACGTTCTCTTCAGCAGGTGGCAATCCCAAGCCACCATTCTGGAGCCGTCTGTAAAACTCGGTCTGGGCGATGACTCCACCATCCGACATCCGGCCATTCTTCCCCACGTCCACATAAAGAAAATCATATGTCACCGACACCACTGCCAACATCACAATACTATTAAACCCCTTTATTTATTATTATATTATTATATTTATTATATTATAGTTATAATAGTATGACCCCGAGTTGGGGGTGGGATGATGTGCACGTGCTTCCCATCTATTGCCCCTCCGCAGTTGGGAAAGTCCCACCGCTTGGAAAACTGGGATGCCACAGTCTGCCATTCCTGTGGCGTTGAAGGAAACTGTGGAGTCAAACAAACAAAAAAAAAAATAGTCATTTTGCACATAAACATTGCAAGCAGATTAGACACAAACATTCTTGGCCAAAATCAGTATTAACATTTATTTGAAGGAGTATTTAAAGACAAAAAGAGAAGGTCCACTTATCAGATGCCTCACCCCCTCTGATGGCCCATTGTAAAAATTTTAGGGGGGGGATGTTTTGGACAGGTAACCCTCTACACTTCATTGAGAGCTGAATACATAAATAATGTGTATTACTTTGGACAGTCCCTCCTTACTTACACTATTGGCAGCCCACTGGACAGGTAAGAAGTGTCATAATACAAAAATATGAATACACACTGTACAAATTGAAGCACTTTTTTACATTCTGCAATCACCTATCAAGATAATAGGAGAACAAAACTTTAAACAGTACCATTCGAAAGTATTCAGGCAGGCCCTTTCACTACATGCTTTGGTGAATTCATCCATAAATATGACCACAAAAGAGGTGGGTATAGTGTGTATGGGTTTGGCAAAGTCAGCAGATAGAGGATTGGTATTGGCTGACTTAGAGGTTGGGGGGAGGGAGGGTTCCAAATGATTTTGGGACCCCAAAAAAAAAGCCTCTGGCACTCTGCATGAATTTAAGGACACAAACAACATTTGTACACATTTTAGGGGGTGTTTAGGGTAAGCACTACAATGGAGTGACTAGTGAAGTGACTATACTAGGTGTGTATGGGCCCAGTATAGCATGCTGGGGAGGTTAGTGAAGGCAAATATGCATGAAGGACAAAAAAGGAGCATTAAAAGCTTCCAGCATGCATGAGAACTGGGGGGACATTCACAGTATATTACAATCATTGTAATTAGGGAAGTGTGAAAGAAATACAATACATTAGCAAACATTAAATACATATAATGTGATGTTAAAGGAGATATTTTACCTTAATATAGTCCTTCTGTAGGACCTGAATGATGGCAGAACAGGTCTCTGGAATAATGATCCTGGGGGGAGATGCCTGTTGAGAACTTGATGTCCTGCAGACTTCTCCCTGTCGCCAAGTACCACAACGTGGCGACTAGCCTCTGTTCAGGAGTGATGGCTTGCCGCATGCAGGTGTCCTGCCTGCTAATATAAGGGGACAGCAAAGCCAACAAACGGTGAAAAACGGGGTCCGTCATCCAGAGATAATTCCTGAAATCATCAGGATTATTCTCACGGATCTCCCGAAACAAAGGCATGTGAGAGAATTGGTCACGCTGGAGAAACCAATTCTTCATCCATGAATTCCTCCCTACCCTGTTCATGGACTGGGCTTGGGTCAAAGAAAGAACCCCAACACCAAGCCCTCACACAGCACGAACTCTATGATGAGTACGTAACAGCAACATGGCTTCAAAACGGTCGGCTAGTCAGAACTAACAGAAAGCACTGAAAAACAGAAAGGCCTGAGAAGAGCGTGCTGAAAATCAGAAATGAGCAGACAAGAACGCACTGAGGATCAAATACGTACTATAATAATAATAATAATAATAATAATAATAATAATAATAATAATAATAATACACACTGACAAACAAATATGAACTGACTACACGCACTGAAGAACAGATACGAACCCACAAGCACAAACTAAAGAGCAATAACGATCGGAAAAGCACGAGGCTGAAAAGTGCGAATCATCTCTCACCAAACTTCTACTAACGCGAGATTAGCAAAAGGAGCCCAAAGGGTGGCACATTTGATTTGAAACTTACCTTTTCTAGTACCGTTGTACGTGTTGTATGTCACTGCGTTCTTGATGTTCGCAATTTCCGACCAACTTTGTGTGACCGTGTGTATGCAAGACAAGTTTGAGCCAACACCTGTCGGAAAAAAAACATGGATTTTGTTGTTGGAATGTGCGATCGTGTGTACGCGGCATATTAGTGTACTTTTGTGCAAGTGAATACCAGAAAAAAATACAGCAAACCTTTTAAGCTCTTTTTAGACATGTCACAATTTTTGAGGGAGAGAGCAAGCACATTTCAATTGGAAATGGAAATGGACAGCAGCATTGTCAAACCGGGGAGAGGGTAGTGTTAGAATCACAAGCAGATACTCCAACTAAAACTTTTTAAGCAGTTACAGCAATAGATTTTTTTCTTTTTGGGATAAAGGTTTTACATCAATGAATAAAGCTGACCATTGTATTTCACCAGCCAGTGGTAAATGATTTGTTTCAACACACTAACTGCCATTTTTAGTGTACAATGTGGTCTGTTATAGGAAGTTGAAAGCAGACTTTTGGCCAAACCACCAAGTTATATAGTTATTCAGGTTGCAAAAGACTCTAGTACATCTAGTTCAACCAGTAGAAAAATATAAATAAATGCACAACCCTTTATCCACAGTTTGTATGTGTGTATGGGGAAATGGCGCTGCCTATCACCTGAAGAGTAATTATTTGCAATAGCTCACTCCTCCAAGTGAGTGTACAAAAGGTAGGTAATTTATGGGGTGCTAGAATCTGGTGATTGGGGAACTGATGGGGAGCATGGAATTCACTTGATTCCTTTGTACATTGGCACGACTCACTTTGGAAAAGCACAAGTCACTTTCTAATTTGCATTTTTTTGCACTATACAAAGACTGGAATTTATTAGTATTTTTCTTAACAATCTTTTTTATTAATTTTTATTGTTTTGATACACTTTTTTCTTAATGGACTATGCTTCATTCATTTATTACATATGAATTTGCACAAATATATATCTCTATGAAGGAATATTGTCTATATCAGATGAATCAATGAGATTATTTTCACTTTTTGCACGAACACCTCAGAAGAAGGTGTTGGATATAAATAATATATATAAAGAATATAGTCACAGGCACTTTACTTACTATAGATCACAGGCCAAATATACACTTTGTATCCTTTTTGTAAAAGTGATAACTGGAATAGGCACAAGTTACCCATTTGCATACTCACCCAGAAAGAGTGACTCACTTTGTGGAGTCGCCCTTTAGGTGACGGGTCATTCTTTCTATAATAATAAATTACCAACCTTTTGTACACTCACTTGGAGGAGTGAGCTATTGGAGAGAATTACTCTTCAGGTGAGAGGCAGCACAATTTCCCCATACACACATACACACTTTTCACATTGGAGCTTTTAACCAAAGCTCCTTATGGGAGGCAGCAGTCCTTTTTTTAACCTAAGCATGGAATATAACAACTTAAATAACTTTATCCACAGTTGTTCTAGAGGAAGCAAAACAAATTCAATAAAGCACATTGCAATTTGCTCCAGCAGGGAAAACAATCCTTCATGATCCCCCAGGAGGTAATTGGATATTCCCTGAATCAACAATCCCTAGTGTTATTATCTATAAATGTTAATATTCAGTTATATTTTGTGCATTTAGGAATGCAGCCATCTCTTTTTAAAAACAATCTACTGAGCTGGCCAGAACTAGTTCTTGTGGGAGTCCATTCCACATTTTGCATCTGTAAAAAAACAAAAAAAACTCACAGTTTAGCACCCTTTTGGAAAGGCTACACCAGGGGTAAGCAACCTTTCAAACATAGTGTGCCAAAAAGGGTTTTTAAAGAAAGTGAGAGTGCCAGCAACATTAAATTAAATGCTACAGTATAAACAAATTAATAAAAATAATTAATACATTTTAACAATAATAAGAAATTAATATTGAGCTTTCAAAAATCAATGGAAAAAAGTAAAGCAAATGGTAACCTCAGATCACCCAAATTCCTGCACCTTCACACCTCAGATCAGCCCAGTTCCTGCATCTTCACACCACCGTTTCAGCCCCAGTTTCTGCACCTTCACACCACAGATTAGCCCAATTCCTGAACCTTCACACCTCAGATCAGCCCCAGTTTCTGCACATTCACACTTCAGATCGGCCCCAGTTTCTGCACCTTCAACCCACAGATTACCCCAGTTCCTGCACCATTAAACCTTAGATCATCCCAATTCCTGCACCATAAGGCCTCTCATCAGCTCAGTTCCTGCCTCTTCACACCTCAACTCCTGCTGCTTTACACCTCAGATCACCCCAATTCCTACACATTCACACCTAAGATCAGCCCCAATTTCTGCACCTTCATACCTCCGATCACCCCAGTTCCTGGATCTTCACACCTCAGATTACCCCAGTTCCTGCACCATCAGACCTCAGATCACCCCAATCCTGCACCTTCACACTTCATATCACCTCAACTCCTGCAGCTTTACACCTCAGATCACCCCAATTACTACACATTTATACCCAAGACCAGCCCCAATTTCTGCAGCTTCATACTGCAGATCACCCCAAATCCTGCACCTTCACACCTCAGATCACCCCAGTTCCTATAGCCATCAGATCACCCCAATTCTTGCATCTTTATACCTCAGATCACCCCAAATCAGCCCCAATTTCTGCACCTTCACACCTCACATCAGCCAAATTTCTGCACTTTCAAATATCTAATAAGCCCCAATGCATGCACCTTTAGAGTAGACACCTGATCAGCTCCAGTTCCTGTGCCTTCAGACCCCAAATCAGCCCCAGTTCCTGTACCTCCACACCTCAGATCAGCCCAATTCCTGGACCTTCACACCTCAGATCATTCCATTTCCTGCACCATCAAACCGCACATCAGCCCAATTCCTGCACCATCAGACCTCTGATCAGCCCAATTCCTACACTTTCATATCTAAGATCAGCCCCAATTTCTGCACCCTAATACCTCAGATCACCCCAGTTCTTGAATCTTCACACCTCAGATCAGCCCAATTCCTGCACCATCAGACCTCTGATCAGCCCAATTCCTACACCTTTATATCTAAGATCAGTCCCAATGTCTGCACCGTGATAGCTCAGATCATCCCAGTTCCTGCATCTTCACACCTCAGATCACCCCAATTCCTGCACCTTCCCACCTCACATCACCCCAATTTCTGCATCTTCATGCCTCAAATCACCTCAGTTCCTAGATCTTCACACCTCAGATTACCCTAGTTCCTGCACCATCAGACCTCAGATCACCCCAATCCTGCACCTACACACTTCATATCACATCAACTCCTGCAGCTTTACACCTCAGATCACCCCAATTACTACACATTTATGACCAAGACCAGCCCCAATTTCTGCAGCTTCATACTGCAGATCACCCCAGTTCCTGCAGCTTATCACCTCAGATCACCCCAATTCCTGCACCATCAGATCTCAAATCACCCCAATTTCAGCATCTTCACACCTCAGATCGCCCTGATTCCTGCACCATCAGACCACTGATCAGTCAATTCCTGCACCTTCCCACCTCACATCAATCCAATTTCTGCATCTTCATACCTCAGATCACCCCAATTCCTGCACCATCAAACTTCTGATCAGTCCAATTACTGCACCCTCACACCTCTGATCACCCCAATTCCTGCACCTTTAATAATTACTACTTTTAGAAAACACTAAACACTTACATCAGGGTTCCCAAAGTCCCACCTTACATCAGGGCTGCAACTCCTTCTTGCATCAAGGTCCCTTAAGTCCTCCCTGTTACATCAGGATCCCCAGAGTCTCCTTTTACATCAGGGTCCCCAAAGCTCCCCCCTTACATTAGAGTCCCAAGAGCCCCCCATTAAATCAGTGTATCCATAAACCCCCCTCATGCTATTAGGGTCGCCAAAGTCTTTCTCTTTACATCAGGGTCCCACGGGTCCCTCCGCATTACATCAGTGTTCCCTGGGTCCCTCTGCATTACATCAGGGTCCCCTGAGTCCTCCGCATTACATCAGGGTTCCCATGGTCTCTCTGCATTACACCATGGTCCCTCCACATGAATTCAGGGTCCCTCCACTTTACACCAGGGTACCCATTACATCAGGGTCCCTCCACATTAATTTAGGGTCCCTCCACATTACACTGGGGTCCCTCCACATTACATCAGGACCCCCATGGTCCCACAGCATTACATTGGGGTCCCCGGAATCTCTATGTACTACATCAGAGTCTATCCTTATTATATCAGGGTCCCCAGAGTCTCCCCATATTACATCAGGGTCCCTCTGCATTACATTGAGGTCCCTCTGCATTACATCAGGGTCCCCTAAGCCCTCAGCATTACATCATGGTGCCCAGGGTCCCTCCGCATTACATCAGGGTCCCTTTGCATTACACCAGGGTCCCTTTGCATTACACCAGGGTCCCCAGAGTCCCTCTGCATGACATAAGGTCCCCCAGATTACCCCGCTTTACACCAGGGTCCCTCTGCATCATACCAGGGTCCCTCCGCATTACATCAGGGTCCTCAGAGTCCCTCCGCATTACATCAGGGTCCCCCACCTCACAGTATTCAGCTAAACCTACAAGCTAGTGGGGTGCGTCCTGCTCACAGTGTTCAGCTAGATCCTTTTCTGTTATCTTCTTACTGACAGGCAGGCTTGTCTTGTTACAGTAAATACAGCTACCTGAAGAAAATTGCTGGTGTTCTTTTGATCCTATTAGTACCACAGTCAGGCAGCTAGACTATTTACATTTAGTGCAGTGCGTCCTGCTTACAGTGTTCAGCTAGATCCGTTCCTGTTATCTTCCTACTGACAGGCAGGCTTGTTTTGTTACAGTATATAAAGCTACCTGAAGAAAATTACTGGTGTTCTTTTGATCCTATTAGTACCACAGTCAGGCAGCTAGACTATTTACATTTAGTGCAGTGCGTCCTGCTCACAGTGTTCAGCTAGATCCGTTCCTGTTATCTTCCTACTGACAGGCAGGCTTGTCTTGTTACAGTATATAAAGCTACCTGAAGAAAATTACTGGTGTTCTTTTGATCCTATTAGTACCACAGTCAGGCAGCTAGACTATTTACATTTAGTGCAGTGCGTCCTGCTCACAGTGTTCTGCAAAACCTACAAGTTAGTGGGGTGCGTCCACCTCACAGTGTTCAGCTAAACCTACAAGCTAGTGGGGTGCGTCCTGCTCACAGTGTTCAGCTAGATCCGTTTCTGTTATCTTCTTACTGATAGGCAGGCTTGTCTTGTTACAGTAAATACAGCTACTTGAAGAAAATTGCTGGTGTTCTTTTGATCCTATTAGTACCACAGTCAGGCAGCTAGACTATTTACATTTAGTGCAGTGCGTCCTGCTCACAGTGTTCAGCTAGATCCGTTCCTGTTATCTTCCTACTGACAGGCAGGCTTGTCTTGTTACAGTATATAAAGCTACCTGAAGAAAATTACTGGTGTTCTTTTGATCCTATTAGTACCACAGTCAGGCAGCTAGACTATTTACATTTAGTGCAGTGCGTCCTGCTCACAGTGTTCTGCAAAACCTACAAGTTAGTGGGGTGCGTCCTGCTCACAGTGTTCAGCTAGATCCATTTCTGTTATCTTCTTACTGACAGGCAGGCTTGTCTTGTTACAGTAAATACAGCTACCTGAAGAAAATTGCTGGTGTTCTTTTGATCCTATTAGTACCACAGTCAGGCAGCTAGACTATTTACATTTAGTGCAGTGCGTCCTGCTCACAGTGTTCAGCTAGATCCGTTCCTGTTATCTTCCTACTGACAGGCAGGCTTGTCTTGTTACAGTATATAAAGCTACCTGAAGAAAATTACTGGTGTTCTTTTGATCCTATTAGTACCACAGTCAGGCAGCTAGACTATTTACATTTAGTGCAGTGCGTCCTGCTCACAGTGTTCAGCTAGATCCGTTCCTGTTATCTTCCTACTGACAGGCAGGCTTGTCTTGTTACAGTATATAAAGCTACCTGAAGAAAATTACTGGTGTTCTTTTGACCCTATTAGTACCACAGTCAGGCAGCTAGACTATTTACATTTAGTGCAGTGCGTCCTGCTCACAGTGTTCTGCAAAACCTACAAGTTAGTGGGGTGCGTCCTGCTCACAGTGTTCAGCTAAACCTACAAGTTAGTGGGGTGCGTCCACCTCACAGTGTTCAGCTAAACCTACAAGCTAGTGGGGTGCGTCCTGCTCACAGTGTTCAGCTAGATCCATTTCTGTTATCTTCTTACTGACAGGCAGGCTTGTCTTGTTACAGTAAATACAGCTACCTGAAGAAAATTGCTGGTGTTCTTTTGATCCTATTAGTACCACAGTCAGGCAGCTAGACTATTTACAGTTAGTGCAGTGCGTCCTGCTCACAGTGTTCTGCAAAACCTAAAAGTTAGTGGGGTGCGTCCTGCTCACAGTGTTCAGCTAAACCTACAAGTTAGTGGGGTGCGTCCACCTCACAGTGTTCAGCTAAACCTACAAGCTAGTGGGGTGCGTCCTGCTCACAGTGTTCAGCTAGATCCGTTTCTGTTATCTTCTTACTGACAGGCAGGCTTGTCTTGTTACAGTAAATACAGCTACCTGAAGAAAATTGCTGGTGTTCTTTTGATCCTATTAGTACCACAGTCAGGCAGCTAGACTATTTACAGTTAGTGCAGTGCGTCCTGCTCACAGTGTTCTGCTAAACCTACAAGTTAGTGGGGTGCGTCCTGCTTGCAGTGTTCAGCTAAAGCTACCTGTAGAAGGTTGGTGGTGTTCTCATACTACAGGCAGGCAGTTGATTTTGCTAGCTGCAGTATCAGTACATATATATATATATATATATATCCCAGCTTAGTGCAGCTACAGGCCATTAGTATGTCTGGAAGGCCAAGAAGGAGAGGCAGACAGTCACAAGCCAATAAGAGAGGGCAAGCAGGCTCTGTGTCTAGTGCTGGTCGTGGAGACGGTGCATCCTCATCAGCACGTGGCCATGGGACACGCTTGGCCTTTTTTTCGGCAGCTGGCCATGTTGAGCCGCAACATGCGGAAGACTTGGTCGAGTGGATGACCAAGCCGTCCTCATCCTCCTCATCCTCTCTCACCCATGCCCAGGGTACTTTGTCTGGCAAAGCAGCGGCCTCTTCCCTCGGCTCAATGTCATCAGTGACTCCTTCCCTAGCCCCACCATGTCCTCCTGAGGAGTCCCTCGAACTGTTTGACCACAGTGTTGGGTACATGCTCCAGGAGGATGCCCAGTGTTTGGAAGGCTCTGATGATGATACTGAGCTCGATGAAGGCAGTAACATGAGCACGGACAGAGGGGGTGCCCAAGAAGGACAGCAATCTGGCAGTCATGCTCCCCCTGCTGCAGCATACTGCCAGGTTTGCTCCAGTGATGAGGAGGAAGGGGATGATGAGGTCACTGACTCAACGTGGGTGCCTCATAGGAGAGAGGAGGAGGAGGAGGCGGCACATCACCAACGAGGTAGGATGCCCTCCAGAGGCCAGTCTAAGGGCAGCACATTGACTGCATCACACCCCAAAGCTCCACATGTGCAGGGCGCTGCAGTCTCTGCGCGTTATTCAAAAAGTTCTTTGGTGTGGGCCTTTTTTGAGACGAGTGCATCAGATCGCACCGCTGCTATTTGCAACATATGTCTCAAGCGTATCTCACGTGGCCAAAACATCTCCCGCTTGGGTACCACATGCTTGACCAGACATATGTTGACCTGCCATGCAGTTCGTTGGCAAGCATATCTAAAAGACCCACACCAAAGAACAAAGAGGACCTCTCCTTGCTCCTCATCAGCTGAGATTTCCAACCCCACTAGACCTTCAGTCCTCTCTGAGTCCTGCACTGAGAGGAATGAAGGTGTAGAATTAGGTGTGTCACAGCCAAGTACTTGTGGGCAATCTGCTTTTGGTACACCGACGTCAGATTGTACCAGGCAAATTTCCCTGCCCCAGCTGCTGCACCGCCGAAAGAAGTTTGCTCCCAGCCATCCACATGCCCAGCGGTTGAAAGCTAGCTTGGCAAAATTGCTAGCACTTCAACTGCTGCCTTTTCAGTTGGTAGACTCTGCCCCCTTCCGTGAGTTTGTGGAATGTGCGGTTCCTCAGTGGCAGGTACCCAAACGCCACTTTTTCTCACGGAAGGCGATTCCAGCTCTCTACCAGCATGTGGAAGGCAATGTCCATGCCTCGCTGGACAGGGCGGTCAGCGGTAAGGTGCATATTACCGCTGACTCATGGTCCAGCAGGCATGGACAGGGACGTTACCTAAGTTTCACGGCGCATTGGGTGACTCTGCTGGCAGCTGGGAAGGATGCAGGACAAGGTGCAGTAGTGTTGGAGGTTGTTCCGCCACCACGCCTCCAAAATGCTAATGATTGTGACACACCTCTCTCCTCCACCCCCTCCTCTTCTTCTTCCTCCATGGCCTCTTCCTCGGAACCAGCGGTGCTCCGTAGTCGTTCAAGGGGCTATGCAAGTACGCAGGCCAAAAGATGCCATGCGGTGCTTGAGCTGGTGTGCTTGGGGGACAGGAGCCACACTGGGGCAGAGGTTCTGTCAGCTCTGCAGGGGCAGGTTCAGAGGTGGTTGACGCCACGCCAACTTAAGGCAGGAATGGTGGTTTGCGACAATGGCACCAACCTCCTCTCTGCCCTCGGACAGGGACAAATGACCCATGTGCCCTGTTTGGCTCACGTCCTTAACTTGGTGGTGCAGCGGTTCTTGGGCAGGTACCCGGGCTTACAGGATGTACTGAGGCAGGCCAGGAAAGTCTGTGTGCATTTCCGCCTGTCATATAATGCCAGTGCTCGGCTGACGGACCTCCAAAAGGAGTTTAACCTGCCCAAGAACCGCCTAATCTGTGACATGCCCACCAGGTGGAACTTAACGTTGGCCATGCTGCAGCGGCTGCACACGCAGCAGAGGGCCATCAATGAGTACCTGTGCGATTATGGCACCAGGACAGGGTCAGGGAAGCTTGGTTTTTTTCCCCACGCCAGTGGGCCATGATCAGGGATGCATGCATTGTCCTGTCACCATTTGAGGAGGCCACGAGGATGGTGAGTAGTGACAGTGCATGCATCAGTGACACTGTCCCCCTTGTCCACCTGTTGGAGCACACGCTGCGTGGAATAATGGACAGGGCACTTGAGGCAGAACAGAGGCAGGAAGAGGAGGACTTCCTTAGCTCTCAAGGCCCCCTTTATCCAGACAGTGTTCCTGCGTGCCCGCTGATCACGCAGGAAGAGGACGAGGAGGAGGAGGAGGAGGAGGAAGATTGTGTCAGTATGGAGGTGGAGCCTGGCACCCAGCATCAGCAGCAGTCTTTAAGGGATCAGTCCCAAGAAACACATGGACTTGTACGTGGCTGGGAGGAGGTGGCTGCGGACCATGTCGTCCTTAGTGACCCAGAGGACTCCGGATCAAATGCCTCAGCAAACCTACGCTGCATGGCCTCCCTGATCCTGCAAAGCCTGCGTAAGGATCCTCGTATTCGTGGTATCAAGGAGAAGGACCAATACTGGCTGGCAACCCTCCTTGATCCACGTTACAAGGGTAAGGTTGCGGACCTTATCTTGCCATCGCAGAGGGAGCAGAGGATGAAACATCTTCGGGAGGCCTTGCAGAAAGGTCTGTGCAACGCGTTCCCAGAGACTGGGAGGTTACAAACTCCTGTTTCTGGACAACGTGTTGCTGAGGCTTCGGTCAGTCAAAGAAGGAGCGGTGGAGAAGGTGTCCGTCTGACCGATGCGTTTAGACAATTTTTTGGTCCGCAGCCCCAAGGTATGATCGGTTCCAGCAACCATCGCCAGCGTCTGTTTTACATGGTGCAGGAATACCTAGGGGCAAGATCAGACTTGGACACCTTTCCCACCGAAAATCCTCTGGGTTACTGGGTCTTGAGGATGGATCACTGGCCAGAGCTTGCACAGTATGCAATTGAGCTACTGGCCTGTCCTGCATCCAGCGTTCTTTCGGAACGCACATTCAGTGCTGCTGGAGGCGTGGTAACCGATCACAGGGTGCGTCTGTCCACTGACTCGGTCGATCGACTGACCTTCATAAAAATGAATCAGTCTTGGATCACCACCAGCTACCAAGCACCTGATGCTGATGTAACCGAATAATTTTTTTTGAAATCTCAGATCCCTTCAAAGACTGCCTATGCTGATGCTGAGTGACTATCCCTGAGTAATTATCCTCTTCCTCCTCAATCATCACGCTGATAGCTTGTAAGAACATTTTTGGTTCTGGGCGCCACCACCAGTGCCTAAGGCACAATTTTTCAGCCCCTGTTTAACAGGGGCGTGTAATTACAATTTTTGATGTAATACTTTGCAGCAGGGCTCGTTCCTGCATTCCAACTAGAGTGTCTGTGAGGGGTTGCAGTGTTGTGGCACCAGCACCAGTGCCTAAGGCCCATTTTTTCTGCCCCTGTTTAACAGGGGCGTGTAATTACAATTTTTGATGCAATACTTTGCAGCAGGGCTCGTTCCTGTGTTCCAACTAGAGTGTCTGTGAGGGGTTGCAGTGTTGTGGCACCAGCACCAGTGCCTAAGGCCCATTTTTTCTGCCCCTGTTTAACAGGAGCGTGTAATTACAATTTTTGATGCAATACTTTGCAGCAGGGCTCGTTCCTGCGTTCCAACTAGAGTGTCTGTGAGGGGTTGCAGTGTTGTGGCACCAGCACCAGTGCCTAAGGCCTAATTTTTCAGCTCCTGTTCAACAGGGGCATGTAATTACAATTCTTGATCTAATATTTCACAGCAGGGCCCTGTGAGGGCTTACAGTGTTGTGGCCACAGCAACACCTAAGGCCCAAATTTCTGCTGACTATATAGGGCAGGACCCTACTTTCAAACAACTAACTTACAAACGACTCCTACTTGCAAACGGAAGGAGACAACAGGAAGTGAGATTAAATCTACCCCTAGGAAGGGAAATTCTCTCCTGTAAGAGTTAATATGGGAAAAACATTTCTCCTTTCCACTGATGCTTTCCAATCCTTGTTCCACAAAAAAACCCAAATTTTCAAAAAACATTTTTCATTGGGACAAAAAGTGAGGTGAAATCTTCTGAAGAGGAGGAAAGACAGCAAAACAAATGTCACAGGGGTGATAACCCTTCCCTATGTTTTCCAAAAAGCTTAAAAAAGATTTTTTGGCTGGAGCTAAACACGTTAAAAATGTACCCGTTCAAAATTACAAAGAGATTCTACTTAACAACAAACCTACAGTCCCTGTCTTGTTTGCACCGCCTGTATACTGCTGTTCAGAGTAGATAGGGCCTGGTGGCCCCACACCTTTCCTTATTTTAATTTGGGTGCGGGGTTCCCCTTAATATCCATACAAGACCCAAAGGGCCTGGTAATGGACTGGGGGGTACCCATGCCGTTTGTCTCACTGATTTTCATCCATATTGCCAGGACCCGACATTACATTAAACCCGCAAGCAGTTTTAAATAAGATTTTTCCTTTAAAAATGACATTTGGTGCAGGGACTGTTCTAAACATGGGAAACACGCATCACTTTACAGGCATACTATAGACACCCCTCAGGTACGATATTTAAAGGAATATTTCATTTTTTTTTTCACTTTAAGCATTATTAAAATCACTGCTCCCGAAAAAACGGCCGTTTTTAAAAGTTTTTTTTGCATTGATACATGTCCCCTGGGGTAGGACCCGGGTCCCCAAACCCTTTTTAGGACAATACCATGCAAATTAGCCTTTAAAATGAGCACTTTTGATTTCGAACGTTCGAGTCCCATAGACGTCAATGGGGTTCTAACGTTCGTGCGAACTTTCGGTCCGTTCGCAGGTTCTGGTGCGAACCGAACCGGGGGGTGCTCGGCTCATCCCTAATAAACATATATCACCTATAAAGAAATGCATAAAAGCATATGTAAATAATGAAGATACACATACATAAAATGTTACTATACCTAAAATACACAACAATCCATGAACAAAATGCTATGGTAAAATAAAATTATTATATTAAAATTCAAATTAATTTTAAAATTTATGGGGAATCTATTATTAAGGTGAATTGATAAATTGTTGGGCTATACCTGAATGGGAAGAATGGTAGTGCCTGTATGGGACACCACCATTCATTCATGTACATATATTAGCCTATGCACAAGGGCACACATACCCGTATGCCCAGGCACATATATAGATGTCCGAGCATATCCATGCGTCTAACAGGTAAGGAGGGGGGGGAGAGGGAGAGGGTGAAGATATGTAAAATACAATTTATCATTTTTATGACTATATGGGCCTTAGCATTACTATACTTACTATGGTAATGGATCATGGTAGTAAGTGATGGAATGGTTCTGCTATAAAAGAAATGACATACTGGTATTGATTAAAAGGAAAAAAGTGTACATTCTTGCACATACATACACACATTCACATAAAGGTATATGCTGACACATACCTATGTGCATGGATGGTCCCATGGGACAATAGAGGCTCATAAAACCTGTACTTCGGAGAGCGCATGCTCTCATATGTGAGAACAATGCAAATATGAAAAACTAAGGCAAAGTCCCAATGTGAAATAAATCCCAATAGTCTTGCAAGAAGTCAATTAGCCAGTGATTAATCCAACAAAACAAGTCGTGACATAGGATCCCTCATCCAGAGAAGCTGAACACCCGAAGTGAGTATATATTCTCCTTACCGACTGAAAAGACCAATGAATTGGTCTCATCAACCCCAGGGAATTCGGTCTCCCAAAAACCTATAGGACATATGAAAATGCTGGATCGGTATCACTCAGTGTCACTCAAAAACATAAAAGCAGAAAGGGCTCCCATAGTGTAGCATTAGAGTATAAAATTTATTGAGCTCAAAAAGATTGCACTTACAGAATGCAGCTGAGTAAGCTTGGTAAATCACACAGCATCACAATGAATCAGAACGGCGGTGTCTCCTGAGGCTTCCTTCACTTGCTGTCCAATGTAAACCATCGATTCCGAAGAGGAAAAGCGTGATGATGTCAGAAATCAAGGCTCTCCCTGCGTGTTTCGTCACTATCAGACGTCGTCTGGGGATTGACTGCTATAACTGAGTCATCACGCATGTCATTTAAATAGTGCCGCAGCACCATCTTTACTAAGGGGTGTAGGGGCACTTACGATGGAAGTGTATAGGCAACAGCATTTTGACTGATGGCATGCCCAAATTAATGGAACGTAATGAGGAAGCTAAGGAAACTTAAATGCCAGCACCATCTAGTGGCTGAAAAAGATAGCAACATAATAAATCAATAAAAGGTATCAGCGGAAGCCACACCAAACACCGGACATCGGATTATAATAAGTGCAAGGGGACAATTAAAATACATAATATACATATATAAAATTAGATTAGCGCATAGAAAATGCACAACCTAAAAAGGTAGAGAAAACAGGTTATGATATAAATATATTAATATATAGACAAACTCCATCATTTATCTCATCCTAATCATTAAAAATAATATTAAAAATAATATTAAAAAATATGAAATTATAACATTAAAAATACAAACATGAAATTATAAAATTAAAAATAAAGAAAGTGAAAACAGGAAATACAAATTCTAGTCATTATTAGGAAAACAATTTATGTCCCAATCGACATTTAAGCTGAAGGGTACATAAGATCTCATATTAAAAATCCACTTTGTTTCAAGCCGAAAAATAGACCTGATCTTGTTAGTACCCCTCCAATGGGGACGAATTTTGTCAATGGCTAAGAACAAGGTACCATTGATCTTCTTATCATGATACTTGGCATAGTGCCTAGAGAGGTTAAGTTTAGTAAAACCACGTTTGATATTCCCTACGTGTTCTTCTAAACGAACATGTAAAGCTCTTTTAGTTCGCCCAATATATTGTTTCGAACATGGGCACTGGATTAAATATACTACACACTCCGTAGAGCATGTATTAAAGGTCTCTATATTATAAGATCTATTCGTCTAGTAGAGCAAAAAATCTCACATTTTCTCCCCCTGAAGGAGTTAACCTGGCAGATATTACATTTCCTGCAGGGGAAAAAGCCTTTCATCCATTGAAAGAAGGAGATCCTTTTAGGGGGACCACAACATTAGGAGCGATACTATGACATAGAGGGGGGGGCTCCTCTATAGATGACCACCGGTCGGTCCGGGATGACTGGACCTAAATTCTTATCATTTTTCAATATATTCCAATGTTTGTTAAAAATCTTCTTCATGGAATAGTGTTGATTAGAATACCTAGTAAACATAGAGTAACCAAATTTGTCATCTAGGGCTTGTTTAACTCTCCTAGGGCCGTTGATCATATGGTCTCTATCCAAATCTCTAACACTTTTATTGGTCTCGTCAATGTCCTTCTCCTTATAGCCCTTATCCAAAAATCTAGTCTTTAAGACTAGAGCTTGCTGTTGGTAATCAGAAATTGAGGTGCAGTTACGCCTATCTCTTTGAAATTGGCCTTTAGGTACTGCACTAAGCCATGCTGGATGATGACAGCTAGTTAATGGGATAAAGGCATTGCGGTCAGTCTCCTTGAAGTAGGTGGTGGTAGCCAAACATCCATCCCTGACAAAGATGTTGAGGTCAAGAAAATTGATCCGTGACTCACTCGCTTCATACTGCGAGGAGATACCTCTATCATTGGAGTTGAGTTTTACAAAAAAATGCCTTAAAATGAGGGTAAATCACCCTCCCATAGGAGAAGACCATCATCAATGTACCTTCTCCAAAGGCGCAGTTCATTCGGGGGGGTTGGTGTCTATTATCATCCATTCCCACCGAGCTATGAATAAATTCGCCAGGCTCGGGGCAAACTTAGTGCCCGTAGCAACGCCACGGGTTTGTAAAAAGAAATTGCCTCCAAACCAGAAATAGTTGTGGCTTGTTGCAAAGATCAAGAGATCTACAATGAAGTCCTTCTGTAAAGTTGTCAAGTTATGATCCTGTTCAAAATAGAATTTAACCGCCTCCAAGCCATGAGAGAGGGGGAGGGTATTTAAGCACTCTGGTGGTGGTTCAATAGAGAGCCAGCCTGAGAGGAGGAGGATGTCATTTTCTTCACACACTACTTGACCCAGGTATTTAATGTTATTTTGAGGAAATCCTAGGCTAGTCATTGAGGGACCTTTTTTGGTCAAGGGTCTTTTGATTGATTTCAATTTATTTGCTTTTTTAGGCTCTTTGTTGTCTTTTCCCCTCCTGGGGCTCTGCTTTGGGGATGACACTAACCAATGCAGTAAAGTAGCTTGGACTGGTGGTTTGATATTAGACCTTTTATCACAGATACAAACCTTTTTTTTTTAATAAAAATAAAAAATAAAGGATAAAAAACAAAGAATTAAGAGATTTAAAAATCAAAAGTTGCAACAATGAAAATTCCTTTATTCTTTTCTCCATCCTCATTCTAGGTCCTCTTCCATCAATTAAAAACGCAATCTTATTTACTCTCTGTGGTCATCAGATGATCCTTTGGCTGGGTTTGCTTCCTGATTTAAGCGGTTCAAACATTAGCGTTTATATTCAATTTATTACTCAATGTTTTGAAAGACCTATATATAGGTAAATACATCCCTCTTTGGCTGAAGTATTGCATTGGCAGATCAGATATGTGGTGTTATTCTTGATTCGTGCTTATATGGACTTTTTGACTGTTCTATATATTGTTATTGTTCATTGTGTAATTCTTGTATTACTCTCTTTAGTGCCTGATAGATATTACCCTCCTGAAGAAGCCACGGCATGTGGTGAAACATGTTGAGAAACAATTCCTTCGGTTGCACTATCAAGGATTGTATTGTTACATTAAATGTAAACTCTTTTTTATAGACAGGTTTTTAACAATTTTTCTAAATAAAATGTGAATTTTTTACATAAATTTTGTGTCATCTTTTGCACCTTTAAAATCCCAGTTCACTTTATGTTCTTTATATTGTATACCTAAGGGATGTGGTGCCAATATTTGTGTCAGATGTGAGGCAATCATTTACATTTTCGCCTCCAAGCCATGTTAATGTGATATTACAGTGTATAAAGAGGCAACATCGGCTGTCGCCAAAATACAACCTTCTCTCCACTCACAATCTGCCAGTATTTTAATAACTTGAGATGTATCTTTCAAGTGAGAGGGGGTTGCTGCAACCAAAGGCTGTAAAAATTCATCCACATATCTACCAATTCTGGCTGTTACAGAGTTGATACTGCTGATGATAGGGCGGCCAGGGGGTTTGGACAGACTTGTGGATTTTAGGCAGGTATATTACTTCTTATCCAATAAGAGCCTATTCATCTCTTCCAAATAGTCACTTTTATTTAATGCCCCCACCCTTGTCTGCGGGGCATATAATAATATTGTTACGTGCACAAATCTGTTTCATACTTATTTGAAAGTCGTTATTTTCATTAAATCTAGGTGTTTTAAGAGCCACTAGGTCCCTAACTACCATCTCTTTAAAAATTTGAACAGACGGGGCCGCAAAGCCCAGAGGGTTGAATAACGAAGCATTAAACAACTTGGTATGGCGAATGTGGGCCATACCAATTTCGCCACCATCCTCAGAGGGTATGAGATCTACTGGTACCAGCTAATTGACTCCGATTGCCTGTGGGATTTATGGACGTCAATAAATGTCCCAAATTTATTGAGTACACTGGGGGGGGGGGGTGAATTTCAGTCCCCGATTAAGAACTCTTTGTCCACCTTCAGAAAGTTGAACAGAGCTCAAGTTGAAAACACCACTAATATTTATCGTTTTCTTTTCTTTGGACCTGATCCTCCTTCCCCCTCTGACGCCTCTCTTTCTTCGTATCCTCTTTTGGATCTGTTGTTGCCCATGGGAAAAAAAACGTGACTGTTCCATTCTCCCAAAGTCAGCAGGCGACTCCAGTTGATCTTGTCTATGTCTAATTGGATAATTGACAAATTGGCCCGGATGCCTAATAATAACACACTCAGCCTCAAAATTATCATCTCGATAATATGAAAGGGGAGCAAATCTTATTTGAAGAGGAATTTGATTGCCCCTAGGTCTCTGTCTGTTAAAACCCATTTGATAACCTCTAGGGGTTTGTCTGCTGACACCCATACTATAGCTGTTAGAATAGTTTCTAGGGTCATCTCTATATTCCCTTTGTCCCTGATGGTCATAATCACCAGCATAAGGTGTTCTTTGCGGATGGAAACTTCCCCCGCCAGTATTTGGTCGTTAAGAAACACCTTGCTGGCGAAAATGATTACCTCCATTTTTATAATTATTTTTATTAGACTTAACAGGAATATAACCTCTCTGATTAGTCTGAACTGTCTGGCCCCTTTGTCTATTAAAACCTCTGTTGTAAGATGTATCGGGTAGCGGTACATCAGAGGATGAAAGAGGGAGAGACTGTGAAGGTGTGGCTGTGGGGTATGAGACTCCCTCATCACCTTTCATTGGGTCATCAACCTTAATCTGCCATTTGAAAACCACCTTATATGGATGAATTTTTACAGCCTTTGGTTGCAGCAACCCCCTCTCACTTGAAAGATACATCTCAAATTATTAAAATACTGGCAGATTGTGAGTGGATAGAAGGTTGTATTTTGGAGACAGCTGATGTCACCTCTTTATACACTGTAATATCACATCAACATGGCTTGGAGGCGGTTAAATTCTATTTGGAACAGGATCATAGCTTGACAACTTTACAGAAGGACTTCATTGTAGATCTCTTGATCTTTGCAACAAGCCACAACTATTTCTGGTTTGGGGCAATTTCTTTTTACAAATGCGTGGCGTTGCTATGGGCGCTAAGTTTGCCCCGAGCCTGGCAAATTTATTCACGGCTCGGTGGGAACAGAGGTAATAGACACCAACCCCCCGAATGAACTGCGCCTTTGGAGAAGGTACATTGATGATGTTCTTCTCCTATGGGAGGGTGATTTACCCTCCCTTGAGGCATTTTTTGTAAAACTCAACTTCAATGATAGAGGTACCTCCTTGCAGTATGAAGCGACTGAGTCACGGATCCATTTTCTTGACCTTAACATCTTTGTCAGGGATGGATGTTTGGCTACCACCACCTACTTTAAGGAGACTGACCGCAATGCCTTTATCCCATTAACTAGCTGTCATCATCCAGCATGGCTTAGTGCAGTACCTAAAGGCCAATTCCAAAGAGTTAGGTGTAACTGCACCTCAATTTCTGATTACCAACAGCAAGCTCTAGTCTGAAAGACTAGATTTTTGGATAAGGGCTATAAGGAGAAGGACATTGACGAGACCATTAAAAGTGTTAGAGATTTGGATAGAGACCATATGATCAAAGGCCATAGGAGAGTTAATCAAGCCTTAGATAAAGGTAAATTTGGTTACTCTATGATCACTAGGTATTCTAATCAACACTATTCTGTGAAGAAGATTTTTAACAAACATTGGAATATATTGAAAAATGATAAGATTTTAGGTCATCCTGGACCGACATCTATAGAGGAGCCCCCTCTCTACGTCATAGTATCGCTCCTAACGTTGTGGATCCCCCTAAAAGCATCTCCTTCTTTCAAACGATGAAAGGCTTTTTCCCCTGCAGGAAATGTAATATCTGCCAGGTTAACTCCTTCAGGGGGAGAAAATGTGAGACTTTTTGCTCTACTAGACAAATAGATCTTATAATATAGAGTCCTTTATTACATGCTCTACGGAGTGTGTAGTATATTTAATCCAGTGCCCATGTTTGAAACAATATATTGGGCAAACTAAAAGAGCTTTACATGTTCGTTTAGAAGAACACGTAGGGAATATCAAGCGTGGTTTTACTAAACATAACCTCTCTAAGCACTATGCCAAGTATCATGATAAGAAGTTCAATGGTACCTTGTTCTTAGCCATTGACAAAATTCGTCCCCATTGGAGGGGTACTAACAAGATCAGGTCTATTTCTAGGCTTGAAATAAAGTGGATTTTTAATATGAGATCTTATGTACCCTTCAGCTTAAATGTCGATTGGGACATAAATTGTTTTCTTAATAATGACTAGAATTTGTATTTCCTGTTTTCACTTTCTTTATTTTTAATTTTATAATTTCATGTTTGTATTTTTAATGTTATAACTTCATATTTTTTAATATTAATTTTTAATATTATTTTTAATGATTAGGATGAGATAAATGATGGAGTTTGTCTATATATTAATATATTAATATATTTATATCATAACCTGTTTTCTTTACCTTTTTAGGTTGTGCATTTTCTATGCGCTAATCTTTTTTTTTTTTTTTCCACTTCAGCGATCACTCTTGAGAGACTTATTTCAGCTTGACGTTCAAACTATGTCTTCTCAAATCCACATCATTGTGGTATCTTAAAAAGCAAAAAAGAAGAATCAAAAAATTTTTTATTTGTACAAAAAGCTAAAAAATTTATCTCGTTCTGGTCCCCCCACATACAGCCCCCCCTCACTAATTTCCACCCACCTCCCCTGACTCACTATTAAATTATTCCTTCCTCTCCCAGATGTTATCTCGTCTTAAGGCCCTATTTCTTCCAACATCTTCTGCCAGTAGCTGTCCGAGGTTTTACATTTTTCCACCCACTCCATATAGTTTTAAATGTATCTAATCGCCTTTTATGCTTACAGCTTGGTAATTCCATTTTGCAGTAGTAATCTACTTGTCTGAACCACTCCCTTAAGTCAGGTCCTTCACTTTTTAGCCAGTTTTTTGGGATCAATCCCTTTGCAGCATTTAATAATTTTGATGTTACTTTTTCCATGTATTGCTTTTTAAGAGCGCTGGCGTCGTGAAATAAACAAATCAATCTGTTGTTTTCTATCTTCTGGCCCGTTATTTCTTTTACACAATTGATTACTTCTTGCCAGAATGTGCTAATTTTCGGGTAGTCCCACCAAATATGTAACATTGTGGCTTTTTGTCCACAATTTCTCCAGCATAGTGGTGATGAGTCTTGCTTAATTTTATGGAGTCTCTCTGGGCTCATATACCACCTGACCAGGAATTTGTAGTTCATCTCAATGGTGTTCACGTCTCACGCTTGGTAGTATCCTCCTGCAATCATTTTCTCGACTTGTTGCTCTTCCAAATTTATTTCCAATTCTTTTCCCCACTTTTCTATAAAGGAGGGCCGTCCTTTTCCTTCAAGGTCCACCAAGATTTCATGGACTTTCGAAATGCCTCCTTTTAACATCATTGGTGTTATACAGAGCTTTTCTGTAGAACACCAGTAGGTAGACCAGTAGGTCTCGAAGGGTTAGTTGTCTAAACCTTACGGTTGGACATTTTTTTAAATTTTCTGTAGGGCTTCGGGGGGTGTCTCCCGAACCCTGGTACTACATTTTAGGAGACTTCTGTACAATTTTTCTCTTCCTTCTTTCTTTATTCCTCTTTCTTGCTTCTATCCTATTCCTTACGTGCCTAACACTCCCATAAATTGCAGAACTTCGAATTTCAAGAATAATGGTGGACATCTTATACCTCACTTGCCCGATGAAGGAAATACCTGACATGACTTCAGACAGAAGACTAGACTACTCGGGGCGAGTGGGGATGTTTACAATGGGTGCGATCCTTGATCTCCATGGCTGATACCACACAGCCCTACCTTAAAATAGCCTCCAATAATGTCCAGGGTTTAAACTCTCCAATCAAATGGAGGAAAATATTAGATTACTACAAATCTCTCAAAATGGATGAACTCCTAATCCAGGAGACACATTTTCCTATACGGTATAGTCCCAAATATATTCACCCAAATTTCCTCCAATTTTATCTGGCCTGTGCAGAAAATAAAACCAAGGGGGTAGCCATTATTTTCTCAAAATATTGTAATTTCGAGAAGACTTTTGAAAACATAGACCCGGAGGGGAGAATCCTTTTAGTGAAAGGCACTATAGAAGGACATCTATATTCCTTAGTATCCTACTATACCCCCAATAGGGGTCAAGCTGCCTTTTTTAAAACCATGATGGACACACTTACTCCTATGCTAGAAGGCACAATCATTTTTGGGGGAGACTCGAATGCAGCATTTGATTGACTTTAGACAAATCCAAACCCCCCAGGTCCCAATTGACTTGTCCAACCAATGAAAGCCTCAAAATTTGCAAAATACTAGCGGCCCATAACCTTGCCGCTACCTGGAGGAAACTGAATCCCTCAAAACGGGATTTTGCACACTTTTCACATCCATACAATACATATGCCAGAAAAAATCATATTTTAACCTCTACACCCCTGCTCCCATTCATATCTAATGCTCAAATCAAAGACACGGCCCTTTCAGACCACTCGGTGGTATACATATCTATGGGCACAAGTGCACTAAGCAGAAAATGAGGTCATTGGAAACTTAATGAGTCCATCCTCTCTAATCCAATTAGGGTGGAGACAATCAATAAGGCAACTACCACCCAATTTCTCTTATAAACAATGATGTGAAGATTATGACTAAAATAATGGCAAATCGTTTAGCTTCCTTTATCAATATATACATACACAAAGATCAAGTAGGCTTCATCTCAGGCAGACAAGGCCCAAACCAAATACGAAGGGCCATAGATGTGGTTACAATACTACAATCTAACTGGAATGGAGGAGCGAGACAACAAGGGCTTCTTTTAGCTTTGGACCTTCAGAAGGCCTTTGACACAGTGTCTTGGTCATATATATTCGCCCTCATAGAACGTTGGGGCTTTGGGAAACATTTCATAGGTCTACTACAATCCCTCTATTCTCATCCTAAGGCACTAATTTGTCTACAAGGACATTATTCTAAACCAATAGATATAATAAGGGGTACCAGTCAAGGATGCCCACTTTCCCCACTTATTTTTGCGATTGCCATTGACACTTTAGCAATAGCTATTTATAAGAATCCAAATATTAAGGGGGTATCCTGTGGAGACCAAACCCATAAATGCGATCTGTTTGCAGATGACATCCTTTTGTTTGTAACATCACCGCTAACTTCATTACCAAATATATGTCAAGTCCTACATAACTTCTCTAAGATATCTGGTCTCAAATTTAATTATGAGAAATCACAGGTCCTTAATGTCTCTCTCCCTCTCCTAAGTGTACCATTGCTTAAGCAATCGATTAAATTTGAATGGAATGACTCCTCAATAAGGTATTTAGGCATCACACTAACATCTTGCACGGAGACTCTTTATGAGCACAACTACCCACCACTGTTTAAGAAATTAGAAAATGATCTTAAAACCTGATCCAAATATGAACTCTCTTGGTTGGGCAGGATCAACTCAATCAAAATGACCCTTCTCCTGAGAACTCTTTATTACTTTAGATCTCTTCCTATCCCGGTCAAAAAAAATCACTTGAAAACCCTTCAGAGTAAGATACTCAAATACACCTGGGGAACCACTGGCTATCGTGTACCTCAAAACACTCTGTTCCGTCATAGAAATAAGGCAGGGCTTGGCCTTCCTGATATACATAAATATTTTATAGCAGCAAGATTAGCATAACTCTCAATGATCTACTCAAAGTCTGAAAAACCGGACTGGATCAACATTGAGAGTCAGGCAGTTTCCCAAATTTCCCTTGACCACCTTTTATGGTGTCCAATCAAAAAACAACCACCCATAATGGCCCCTTCCCTACCTCAATCCTGTGTGCTCTGGGACAGCTTTAGGAATCACCCGGCCCTTATCTCAGCAGAGCGCCCCCTCGCACGCCTATTCAATAACCCGGATTTCCCCCCAGGTTTGGAGGTACAAATGTTCAAATGGTGGGTTTATAGGGGACTAAACCGTATAGGACAGTTCTTTACTCCTGGGGGTCGTATTACCCTCGATTACTGTATTAAAAAATTGGAACTCCCGGATTCAGAACGATCCCGCTTCAATCAAATTTCACAATTCTTACACCAAATTTGGAAGGATAAACTGTTACCCCCCCAATTCATGAAATATGAGGCTTGGTGTGGACAGGCTGCAGAGCTAAGGGGAGGCATTTCTGTAATATATTCGTCCCTCACTCACCCTACAGCAAAGTCTTCCTATATGGAAGCTTGGGAAACTGATTTCAATTACAGATGGGACCTGGACACCTGGCATAAGGCTTGCTCGAAATCCTTCAAAGGAATTCTGAATGTATCCCTAATGGAAGCTAATATCAAGGTTTTAACCAGGTGATATTTTACCCCCACTAAAATAGCAGCCATATACCTGTCAACAGATCCAACTTGTTTTAGAGGCTGCCAACTTTCTGGGTCAATGGCTCACATTTCGTGGGGATTTCCTAGGATTCGCCCCTATTGGAGCAAAATTTTTAATTTAATCTTCAAGGTGTCTAATTTCCAGGTTCCCAGGTCCCCATCTGTAGCCCCCCTAAATGCTCATATACCTCATATATCAAAGGCGACACAAACATTAATCCACTTTATCCTCACAGGAGCCAAGCTAACTACAGCCAAGGCATGGAAGAAACCTAAACCCTTCCTTTCAGAAACCAAACGGAAAATATCGTGGATAATGACCCAAGAAAAATTGGCTAGTATCTTGAATAATACAATCCAGAAAAAATCTGGGAACCATTGGCTAATTTCATTGGAATATCACTTAATCAAGAAGTTCCACCAGCTCCTCAATCTACATTAGTCTCAAGTTAGGCACGTACCTCTTCCCCATCCTTCCTACTTGCTATCCCTCTTCTTTCACCCTCTTTTCTTCTCTTTTCTTCTTCTTTATCTCTCTCAGATTGTTGGAACCTGGAGATGACCTCGAGGAACACTATTTCCTTTATATTTTTTTGGAACACGAAGTGTTGGATAAGTAAGCCTGAAATCTTGTCTTCATAAAAGGGTAACTATAGACGAGAAGATTAGGAGGCCATGGAATGGGACCATGAAAGAGATTGGAGATTCTCTTCCTTGACACAGTCTGATCCCAATAGGGGTGCTGAGGGGATTAGAGGATCTTCAACTCTTCAAAGAAATATGAAGGGAGGCCCTCCAGGGGTGAGCTAATGCTAAAAGTATTTTTTTTTGGTTGGAAGTTGTACTGAAACTATAATTAAGAGGTCTTCTTCTCTTTTCACACATATTTTGGATATATGTTTAATTTGTCCTAGTTGTCAGCCTCCAGGTTCAGTTATTTATGTATGAAATATTACATTTTTCAATGTATTGTATACCTTTTGAAAATAAAATACTTTGAAAGAAAAAAACTGTGTGTACCTCAATCTACTCATTCAACCCACCAGGCGTTAGGGTACCTAAGGAATAAATTCAAAAAGTTTCCTGCTGACACAGGCATTTATATCTCTCGGCTGCAGGAAAAGACCCTGGAATGGATTTGTTATGATGTGTTAAAAAATGCTTGGGGACACTGTGGTGATCACAGCCCTTTTCTATAAAGCGCTTGTGCTCACTAACTTTAGCTCTGAGAACCCTGATAGTTCTACCAACATAAAATAGTCCACACGGACATGTGAGACAATATACGACATAGTCCGTGGAAAAGTTGAAAAATTCTTTGATTGTATAGTTTTTTTCCTTTTACTGTGAAGGATTTTTTTCCATGGTAAATAAATTTGCATGTCAAACAGAATGGTTTTTTGCATTGGTACATCCTTACTAATGGGATGAGAACCCGGGGCTGTAGAAATCGGAGGCATGCATGGACTTGATTTTACTAGGTGCGATTCGACTTTCGATATTTCTGGCCTTCCTATAGGCTATTTTCGGTTTAATAGCAACTATAGTCTTCAGATGAGGATCTTCGAGTAAGATGGACCATCTAATTTTCTCCATTTTTCTATATTTAGTGTGAAATTGCGTAATGAATCTTGTGGGTTGTTTAGCAGTTGAGGATGATAGTGTGCGAGTGTTAGTAGACAAGCTACGAAAGTTCTCAAAGGCCTGATCTACTAGTGAGACTGGGTAACCTTTTTCAATGTTTTTTGGAAAGAAGTAGGCCATGATAGTCATAGTCAATATCTCTGGTGCAATTACGGCAAAGCCGACAAAATTGGCTTCACGGGATGTTGCTGACCTATCTGGGATGGTGACAACTATTGAAATGAATAAAAAAATTCACAGCTGTAGGTTTAACAAAATTATTTGCGTTTATGGCTCCGTTGTCATGACATAGCTCTAAATCCAGAAAGGCGAGGGTATTGCAAAATGCAAAAATACACTCTGTTTTTTATGCAAATTTATTCACCATGGCCAAAAATCCTTCACAGTAAAAGGAAAAAACTATGTTGTATATTGTCTCACATGTCCGTGTGGACTATTTTATGTTGGTAGAACTATCAGGGTTCTCAGAGCTAAAGTTAGTGAGCACAAGCGCTTTATAGAAAAGGGCCGTGATCACCACAGTGTCCCCAAGCATTTCTTAACACATCATAACAAGTCCACAGTTACACTTAGAGTGTGGGTCATTGAGTTCATTCCAGGGTCTTTTCCTGCAGCTGAGCGATATAATTGCCTGTGTCGATGACCATAATCCATCACCATAGAAAGTATAGTAATGCTAAGGCCCATATAGTCATAAAACTTATAAATTGTATTTTACATATCCCACCCCCCGCCCTCCTAACCTGTTAGACGCATGGATATGCTCGACATATCTATATATGTGCCTGGGCATACATGGGTAACAACAACAACAACAATTTATCAATTTGCCTTAATAATGGATTCCCCATAAATTTTAAATTTAATTTTAATTTTAATGTAATCATTTTATTTTACCATAGCAGGTATAGTAACATTTTGTGTATGTGTATCTTCATTATTTACATATGCTTTTATGCATTTCTTTATTTGTGTGTCTTTGAGTGTTTCCTAAAGGGGTATATATATGAGGCATATGCTTACTTTGTGCACGTGTATGTACATGTGTGTTTATTTATATGCATAAGTATATATGTGATCTATGTGTATTATCTCCATATATGCACGTATGTGTGTTCCATCACATACAGTATATGTGTATATTTTTATATATACATTTTTTTAATTTGTTATACATTTTACTATTTCCAATACCCCTGTTATTTTTATTTATATTTATATTTATTTATTTTTTTTCATTTTTATTTTCATTTGTATTTTTACTATTTTTCATTTTTTTTTTCAATGATATACCCCACCTATATGATTTTTAACTAGCCCCTGTTGTCCTCATATCATTTCCCTCTATTAAACATGCTTTCCACCCCCTGTCCGTATTATGTGCATAGATTCTATTCATGTGCACATGCCAGATGTACATTCCCTTTATTCTAGATTATGCTATAAGTTTTAATAATAATAATAATCATTTAGGATCATTTTTAGAAAGTCTGCACTGTTACTTGTTGTCCCACAGCGCGGACCTATATAAAGCACTATGCAGCCTATCCCACCCTAGGCCAACAGAAGGAGCTGAAGCTCTGAGTGCGTAGCCTCTGATTATTCATTCCCTCCTGTAAACAGCTCCCTCGGATGTGGTCCCGAGACCTATGACATCACCCCTGTGTGCTTCACGCTGGTCCCGGCTCTTCCTCTGTGGCCACAGGACACGCTGAGGATCTGCAGCAGCAACAACAACTCGCACCAGGACACATCATCGGACCCAAGGAGATTCCATGACAGTATACACAGATGAGCCCTAAACTTATCTACCTCTTGTGAGTGTTTCCTGTACGTTGTGCAATTAAATATCAATTGTAATACTGCACTTAGGTGGCGCTTCCTGTGTTCTCTCCCCTTTATCCTCATTGCATACAGAGCCAGCTCTCTGAGGACAGCAGCCGCCCTAAATATCTTACCACCACCTATACCTTTGGACTACCACCTTTATATCTATGAAATTTTTAACATATATTGAGTACTAGTGTTTTTTATCACTACTGCTTGAATTTTAGTGTCTACTACACTGCAATCTGCGCTGACAGTCACTATTACTCTTGTTTTTATAGCCTATTGGACAGGAAGATAGTGTTAATATAGAGAGCAGGCAGAATACCCTTATGAAAAAATAATTTATTCCTTTTTTTTTGGATAGACCACTATTTCTGAGGGAGAGAGCAGGCAGAATTCAGCAAAACAAAAAATTATATATAATCTTTGCAAATACATAATAAAAAATATTGTACAGATTTTCTGCCGAGCATCTCATCCTTATTAACCACTTCAGCTTCGGAAAGATTTACCCCCTTCCTGACCAGAGCACTTTTTGCAATTTGGCACTGCGTTGCTTTAACTGCTAATTGCGCGGTCATGCAATGCTGTACCCAAACAAAATTTTCGTCCTTTTCTTCCCACAAATAGAGCTTTCTTTTGATGGTATTTGAGCCCCTTTGCGGTTTTTATTTTTTGTGCTATAAAAGGAAAAAGACAGAAAATGTTGAAAAAAAATGATATTTTCTACTTTTTGTTATAAAAAAATCCAATGAACTCAATTTTAGTCATACATTTAGGCCAAAGTGTATTCGGCCACATGTCTTTGGTAAAAAAAATGTCAATAAGCGTATATTTATTGGTTTACGCAAAAATTGTAGCGTCTACAAACTAGGGTACATTTTCTGGAATTTACACAGCTTTTAGTTTATGACTGCCTATGTCATTTCTTGAGGTGCTAAAATGGTAGGGCAGTACAACCCCCCCCCAAATGACCCCATTTTGGAAAGTAGACACCCCAAGGAAATTGCTGAGAGGCATGTCGAGCCCATTGAATATTCATTTTTTTTTGTCCCAAGTGTTTGAATAATGACAAAAAAAAAAAATTACAAAAAGTTGTCACTAAATGATATATTGCTCACACAGGCCATGGGCATATGTGGAATTGCACCCCAAAATACATTTAGCTGCTTCTCCTGAGTATGGGGATACCACATGTGTGGGACTTTTTGGGGGCCCCGAAAACCAAGCAGTGCCTTCAGGATTTCTAAGGGCATACATTTTTGATTTCACTCCTCACTACCTGTCACAGTTTTGAAAGCCATAAAATGCCAAGATGGCACAACCCCCCCCCCCAAATGACCCCATTTTGGAAAGTAGACACCCCAAGCTATTTTCTGAGAGGCATGTTGAGTCCATGGAATATTTTATATTTTGACACAAGTTGCGGGAAAATGACAAACTTTTTTTTTTTTTGCACAAAGTTGTCACTAAATGATATATTGCTCAAACATGCCATCTGCATATGTGGAATTACACCCTAAAATACATTCTGCTGCTTCTCCTGAGTACGGGGATACCACATGTGTGAAACATTTTGGGAGCCTAGCTGCATACGGGCCCCAAAAAGTGAGGTCTGCAAAATACTCACTATGCCTCTCAGCAAATAGCTTGGGGTGTCTACTTTCCAAAATGGGGTCATTTGGGGGGAAGGGTTGTGCCACCTGGGCATTCCATTGGCCTCCGAAACTGTGATAGGCAGTGAAGAGTGAAATAAAAAATTTACGCCCTTAGAAAGCCTGAAGGCGGTGCTTGGTTTTCAGGGTCCCGTGCGCGTCTAGGCTCCCAAAAAGTCTTACACATGTGGTATCCCCGTACTCAGGAGAAGCAACAGAATGTATTTTGGGGTGTAATTTAACATATTTCCATGGCATGTTTGAGCAATATATCATTTAGTGACAACTTTGTGCAAAAAAAAAAAAAAATTTGTCTTTTTCCCGCAACTTGTGTCACAATATAAAATATTCGATGGACTCGACATGCCTCTCAGCAAATAGCTTGGGGTGTCTACTTTCCAAAATGGGGTCATTGAACTGTCCTGGCATTTTATGCACAACATTTAGAAGCTTATGTCACACATCACCCACTCTTCTAACCACTTGAAGACAAAGCCCTATCTGACACTTTTTGTTTACATGAATTTTTTTTTTTTGGGTGGGTGTTTAATTTTTTTTTTCTCATAGTATTTGCGCAGCGATTTTTCAAACGCATTTTTTTTTGGAAACACTTTTTCAAAATTTTAATGCACTAAAACAAACTATATTGCTCAAATGTTTGATGCAATAAAAAAGATGATCTTAGGCCGAGTACATGGATACCAAACACGGCATGCTTTAAAATTGCACACAAACGTGCAGTGGCGACAAACTAAATACATTTTTAAAAGCTTTTAAAAGCCTTTACAGGTTACCACTTTAGATTTACAGAGGAGGTCTACTGCTAAAATTACTGCCCTTGATCTGACCTTCACTGTGATACCTCACATGCATGGTGCAATTGCTGTTTACATTTGAGGCCAGACCGACGCTTGCGTTCGCCTTTGCACGAGAGCAGGGGGGGACAGGGGTGCTTTTTTTTTTTTTTTTGCTTTTTTATCTTATTTTTAAACTGTTCCTTTCATTTTTTTAAAATTATTTTTATTGTTATCTCAGGGAATGTAAATATCCCCTATGATAGCAAAAGGTAGTGACAGGTACACTTTTTTTGAAAAAATTGGGGTCTATTAGACCCTAGATCTCTCCTTTGACCTCAAAGCATCTGACCACACCAAGATCGGTGTGATAAAATGCTTTCCCTATTTCCCAATAGCGCTGTTTACATCTGGTGAAACTAAGTCATGAAATGGTTGTAGCTTCCGGTTTCTTAGGCCATAGAGATGTTTGGAGCCATTCTGGTCTCTGATCAGCTCTATGGTCAGCTGGCTGAATCACCAGCTGCATTCTCAGGTTCCTTGTTGGGACAGGAGAGCCAGAGAAAAACATGGAAGACGGTGGGGGGGGCGGCATTCCCTCCCACTGTTTGTAAAAGCAGTCTAGAGGCTAATTAGCCGCTAGGATTGCTTTTACATGAAAGCTGACCGCTGCCTGAAAAGAATGATACCAAGATGATACCTAAACCTGCAGGCATCATTCTGGTATAACCACATACCAGTACGTTGCTGGTCCTTGTTGGGCATATATTGTAAACTTTTTTTTTCATGCAGCCTGTGGGCTGAACGAAAAAAAGAGATTGATCGGTGGGTATGCCCACCATTAGAATACCTCCCTTCATCCACCCACTTCTAATGATGGGCATACATGCACTGTTTATATATGTCACAGCATGGGGGCATCTGCCCCAAAAGGTAGGAGCAAATCGCTCCTCCGCCCCTGCTGCCCCCATGCTTTTTTTTAACTGTGGTGGTGAAATCACCTCCTACAGCGCTGGAGTCACGGCTTTATGTATCGTGGGAGCAAACGCTGTTGTTGTCAAGATAAATAAATCCGTGCTGCAACTGAATGGCGTACCTGCTAAGAAAATGATGGTTAACAATAAAACAAAGTAACATTACAGTATAACAGTAAGACTTACCATACCTGCAAAGCAAATACAAAAAATAAAAGTAAAAAATAAAACATTTAACACAACCTGTGCCTAAAATATGTATATGCCGAGGCATGGGGGCATCCTCCCACAAAATGTAGGAGCAAATCGCTCCTCCGCCCCTGCTGCCCCCATGCTTCGGCATATATGCTGAAGTATGTAACTGTGGTGGTGAAATAACCTTCGACAGCGATGAAGTCACGGCTTTATGTATCGTGGGAGCAAACGCTGTTGCTATCAAGATAGATCCAATCTGCAGCTGAATGGCGTACCTGAAAACAAAAAAATAGTTAACAATAAAACACAGTAAACAGTAAAGTATAAAAAAATTGCATACTTATAAAGCAAACATGATAAAACATAATAACAATAAAACATTGCAGAATAGAATACAGTAAAAAAGAGCAGAACAATATAGAGAGAATAGAGAGAGAACAATAAAACGACAACTATTTTTGTTTTTTTTATTTTATATATTTTTTTGTGTTTCTTTTTTTTTTACTTTTTTTTTTTTCCTGGAATTTAAGGAAGGATCCAGTCCAACCTGAAGCTCTGTATAGCACATAAGCGTTCAGCAAAGCCAATTGAAATAAACAGACACTTTTTTGTCTGCGTCTGGCCTTATGGGCAACTAGGTACGGCGCCAACAACTGGTCGTTGGGGTCCACTCCTCCCATATTTTGGTTATATTCGTGGACACAGAGGGGTTTCTCAACAACACCAGTCGCCGTAGTAATTTGGACCATCGTGTCTGCATGAGGGGAGGTAAGAACGAAAACATTCTTATTATCCCTCCACTTCATAGTGAGCAAATTATTACACTGCAAGCAGGCTCTCTCCCCCAGCCTAAGACGCTCAGCTCTACAAGCTGCTGGGGAAAGCCCCGGCGATTAGGTTGCACCGTGCCACATACTCCAATCTGCTGATCAAACAAGTGACTAAAAAGTGGCACGCTCGTGTAATAATTGTCCACGTACAAGTGGTACCCCTTTTCGAATAAGGGTGACACCAAGTCCCACACAATCTTGCCAGCACTTCCTATGTAGTCAGGGCAGTTTGTCGGCTCTACGTGACTATCTTTTCCCTCGTAAACCACAAAACTACATGTATAGCCTGTGGCCCTGTCACAGAGCTTATACATCTTGACCCCGTATCTGGCACGCTTGCTGGGAAGGTACTGTTTGAATGACAAGCAGCCAGAAAACTTAATCAGGGACTCATCAACACAGACAACTTGATGGGGAGTAAACAAGTCTGCAAAATGTTGGTTGAAGTGGTTTACAAGGGGCCGAATTTTGTAAAGCCGATCGTATCCAGGGTCTCCATGAGGACGACAGAGTTCATTGTCATTGAAGTGCATGAAGATCTGTTTGTATCGTGCCCTGGTCATGGAAGCAGAGAACAGAAGAAGAAGTTTGGGGTCTGGTATGCCTGACCTTGGCAGGGACCACAACTCCATCGTCAGAGCTATCTCCATTGTCATGGAGCCACTGTCGTCTACAGGATCGTATTCTGAGCCTGAATCTGACAGATGAGTGACTTCCTCTTCACTATCTGTCATGCTCAGAAATGTGTAGGCCTCTTTACTAGTGTACTTTCGATTTGCCATTTTGGGCTCTAAATTTAGTGGTACACTAGTGAGACTCACAGGTAAAAAAGCTCCTGACTGTTAGCAACTGTATCAAAACGCTACCAAAAAAACTGTTAGCAATCGCAGGGATCAGGCCTGATTCTGCAGTTATGTGTGTTTAGTGTTTTGTAAGTGACAGAGATCGATTGATACTGCACTTGGGTGGGCTGGGCAGGGCTGGGCCAAGGGGCAAAACGCAGGTTCTAGCAGGTATCTGGGCTGATCCCGCTAACACTGTGTTTTTGGGAACCCTAAACTGCTGGGGACGCTAGTATAGATCTGATCGGATCAGTTATTGATCCGTTCAGATACTATACCACTAAGGGAGGTGTATACTGCGTGCGTGGGTGTTAGCGGTACTGGCGCTAACCTGACGCAGCCTGGGGCGACGCAGACCCTATCTGACCCTAAAACTTATATCACCGCCGGGCAATCAGGGGTTAAACCTTTATTAGGTAATAAACAGTGGGAGCCCTGAAACTATACAAATTAAACTAACTAACCAACGTCACCTGTAACAGTTATACGGTGATCACTGGTGAAAGGGTTAACTAGGGAGCAATCAGGGGGTTAAAACCTTTATTAGGTAGTATATGGGGGTCCCTGATGCTATAAAACCTATATACTTACCTCCCTAACTAGCGTCACCTGTGACACTAATACAGCGATCAGAAAAACGATCGCTTAAGGACTCTGGCGATGGGGGGTGATCAAGGGGTTAAAACTTTATTAGGGGGGGTATCCTAGACCTAAAGGGGGCTACCACTAACTGCCCTACCACTTATAAGTGTCACAAACTGACACCAATGCAATAATCAGAAAAAAAAAAACTGCTATTGGTGTCACTGTGACAGGGGGTACAGGGGGGGTGATCGGGGGGGGGGGGGTGATCGGGGGTGAAAAGTGTGCCTAGAGTGTTCTACTGTTAGTGTAGTGTTGGTGCAACTCACATTGATGTCTTCTCTCCACGGTGCCGGAACGAAAAGACCGCCTCGAGGAGAGATGACATCACTTCCTCTGCCGCTGTTTACATTACAGCAGCAGAGGAAGATTGTCATTCGTTGGGAGCGATCGCGAGGGGGTAGTCACGAATGAGTGGCCTCCCCTTCACCTCGGATCTCTCCCCTAATGAAGCCGACCGCCTCGGGCACTGGGGGGGGGGGGCGATTGGCCCCCCGCCCGCGGGAGGCAGATCACATACCAGGTACGTGATTTTGCCTGCCCGTGCCATTCTGCTGCAGTATATCTGCGTTAGGCGGTCGCCAAGTGGTTAATGGGGCAATATTTTTTAAGGCAGAGATTATGCCCAGTTCAGCCAGAAATACTACCTGAAACTGCATTATTTCAGTCACAAGTTTTAAGAATTGCACATATTTATGTAATAGAAACTCATCCTTTTAATAGACAGCACATTTGGAGGCAGAAAGTCAGCTTCTTTCAGTCATAAATATGAATAACAAATGTATTTTCTAGAAAGGCACTATTTGATAAACATATAGATTAGCTTCTTTTTTAATATGAGAAAGGAAAAAAAGGAGAAATAGGAGAAAGTCTTCCTAATACAGCCATAATATTACACAGTAATCTATTATTAGACACAGGTAAAACATTGTAAAGATTTCATGCACAGAATGTTTTGTTTTTAAATAGGACTACATTTTTGGAAACAGAACAAAATCATATTTTAGCATTAATATAATTTCAGTCTTTATGGACCTTTCTTTATGCACTCAACAGGAAAGGGTCATCCCCAAACTGTTCCCACAAAGTTGGGAGTATGAAATTGTCCAAAATGTCTTGGTATGCTGATGCCTTAGGCCTTCCCTTCACTGGAACTCAGGGGCTAAGACCAACCCCTGAAAAACAACCCCACACCATAATCCCCCTCCATCAAATGATTTGGACCAGTGCACAAATAAAGGTCCATAAAGACATGGATGAGCGAATTTGGGATGGAGGAACTTGACTGGCCTTCACAGAGTCCAGACCTCAACAGGATAGAACACCTTTCGGATGAATTAGAGTGGAGACTGCGAGTCAGGCCTTCTCGTCCACATCAGTGTATGAACGCACAAATGTGCTTCTGGAAGAATATTCAAACATTCCTAGACACACTCCTAAATCTTGTGGACAGCCTTCCCAGAAGAGCTGAAGCTGTTATAGCTGAAACTTGTCTTGCATACACACGGTCACACAAAGTTGTCGGAAAATCCGATCATTCTGAACGCGGTGACGTAAAACACATACGTCGGGACTATAAACGGGGCAGTGGCCAATAGCTTTCATCTCTTTATTTATTCTGAGCATGCGTGGCACCTTGTCCGTCGGATTTGTGTACACACGATCGGAATTTCCGACAACGGATTTTGTTGTCGGAAAATTTTATCTCCTGCTCTCCAACTTTGTGTGTCGGAAAATCCGATGGAAAATGTCCGATGGAGCCCACACACGGTCGGAATTTCCGACAACACGCTCCGATCGGACATTTTCCATCAGAAAATCTGATCGTGTGTATGGGGCATTAGACTGGGATGCCAATAAAGTTCATGTGCGTATAAAGGCAGGTGTCTCAATACTTTTGGTAATATAATGTATCATCTTCACAAAATCTAATGATTTCCCATAGGAGGCAATTGAAGATTGCAGGCAGACTCCATCTCTATTAAAAATTGTATTCCTATTTTGGCAAATGAAAAAGTTTATATTTTTGCCCACAAATGCCAGAATTAAGGAATGAGAATGGATTCTTTCTTTTAACAAATCATTGATAGGCTGCATTACTTACCTGGAAAAATAATTAAATTCTTTGCAACTGTGAAAAAGCTGCTGAGAAATTAGGTTAGGACTGTTAGTGGTGCAAAAACTCCATAACTCTATAGCAGCCTTTTTCAACCAGGGTGCCTTGACGTTTCTTCAAGGGTGCCTAAAATAAATGCCTAAAAACTGCCTCAAAATTTCTGTTGTACACCATTACAACCTTCGAGCTGCCAACCTCTTATCGACCAATGACATCATCAGTTGATAAGGAGGATGTCAATTGCCTGCACATCATCCTTGTTTGACCCTTCCTTGCCTCTCTCTATCAGCTTTGGGGTCTCATTAGTAGGGATGGGCCGAACGGATCCCTGTTCGGTTCGCACCAGAACTTTCGAACACCGCGAAAGTTAGGATCCGAATAATGAACCCCATAAAAGTTAATTGGACCCGAACGTCAAAAATCAAAAGTGCCCATTTTGAAGGCTTATATGCAAGTAATTGGGCATATAATGGTTATAGGGGTCCGGGTCCTGCCCTGGGGGACATGTATCAATAAAAAAAAGTTTGTGAAAAACTTCATTTCTAAATGAGCAGTGATTTTTTTGACTTCTAAAGTGAAAGCATAAAAATGAAAAAATCCTTCCAATATAGTGCCCAGGGGACTTACGGAATGGGAGGGACCTCCTACTCAACTTTTGCACGCATCATATATACAGTATGCTACTGCCTATAACAAGGGTCTAGCTATGCCCCTCCAGTGGGCGTTTTATTACTATTATTATTAGTATTACTTTCATCATCATCATTGTTTATTTATATTTTTCATTTTGTATTCATTTTTTATTTATTATTTTTTATTGTTTATTGGACCGCCCACTGGGTTGGGGGCGCAAGAGGGAGGGGCCCTTAGTATTTATTCTAATTGACTGAAGATGCATGTGGGTACACATATATGTATGGGGACTGCTAAAGGAGGATTCACTGCTGAGCTCTGAGGAAGAGGGGATGTTCCCTTCGAAACGTGTCAGCTAGCAGTTACCCCTGTGAGTTCCTCTGTGACCTCTGATGGGCTCCGCTCATCCTAGACTGCATGCTGCCAGTCGATGACTAGTTACACTGTGAGACCTTCCACAACTGTTTGTGAGTAGTTCTTTTTTATTATTGGTTTTAATACATTTACTTCCAAAGGATAATGCACATGGCTGGTGCGCTCTCTCTTTCTTTTTTTCTTGTTGACTATTAGGATTCCCCATCCTTGAGGGCAGCAAGGCCTGTGGCCTTGTTTGGCTTTTTTGGCAGCAAGGTCTGTGGCCTTGTTTGGCTATCCACTTGTGCGCAGGAGCGTTTTTTCTTTGATATTGGTCCCCTTAGTCTACCTGTAAAGTGGCAGATCGGTACCATGTCTAAAATCTGCTGCAGCAATATTTGCATTTATAAAGCCAAAAAAAAAAGAAAATTTCCTTGCAAGCTGCCTTTTTTTTGCTCAGCAACTGCTGGGGAGCCAGTGTGTATGATGTCACAATGTAGTACACTGGGAACAAGATTAGAGATTTTTTGGATACATTCTGGTGTCACTTTGACTTTGGATAGAAGTAACGGGTACGTAAAAATTGGTCTTTGGGTGTCGGCGGTGCCTTCCCACTGTAACCCTATAGAGGTACTCTTGATGAAAGCAAGAATTGGCCTTGCTGTAAAAAATTGCAATGATATGCACCTGTCAAACAGGTGCAGAAAAATTACTTTTTGGGTGTCGGTGACACCTTCCCACCGTAACCCTTAAGAGGTACTCTTGATGAAAGCAAGAATTGGCCTTGCTGTAAAAAATTGCAATGATATGCACCTGTCAAACAAATGCTGAAAAATTGGTCTTTGGGTGTTAATTGTGCCCATGAAACCTATACCAAAAACATTCTTTCAGGTGAAATGATTGAACACCCTCAAAGCTAGACAGCCTCAAAGTCCTGCAGAGATTCCACATCCCAAAAAGACTTAATCAGTGACATCAGCATCAGTGGCTTCATAGCTGGTAAACCAGGACTGATTCATTCTTATAAAAGTCAAACAGTCCACGGAGTCTGTGGACAGATGCGTTCTATGATCAGTAACGAAACCTCCTGCAGCACTGAATGCCCGTTCTGAATGCATGCTGGATTCAGGGCAGCCCAACAACTCAAAAGCATACTGGGCAAGTTCTGGCCAGTGGTCTATTCTCATGACCCAGTAAGTCAGTGGATCGTCAGCTGGAAAGCTCTCCATCTCTGTTTTGGTCCCTAGGTAATCATCCACCATGTGATGCAAACACTGCAGATGGGATGTGGAAGCTGACAGCCCTGGGCGGCGAGGACTAAAATAATTCCCGAAATGCCTCACTTAAGCGGACACCTTCTTCAACGCTCCTTTCTTGACCAACAGAAGACTGAAAACTACGTTTTCCATGACCTACTGGAGTCAGGAAAAACATTCAATAAAATTCTCTTGTCCTCAAGAGATTTTATCTTCTGCACTCTCTGTGGGGACTGGATGAGTTCTGAGACCTTCCCCTTATAACGGTGGTTAAGGAGTGTTGCCAATCAGTAATCATCCTTCTCCTTTATGCCACGTATTCTTGGGTCCTTTCACAGGCTTTGAAACATGAGGTTGCCTATGCGCCTCAAATTTGCAGAGGCTTGAGAAGCAGACTCCTCGGGGTCACTCAGGATGACAGCATCTGGAACTTCCTCCTCCCAGCCACATACTACTCCCAAGGGTCCTGGGGTTGGAAAGCCATCGCTTACAGATTGACGCATGTCTTGCTCTTCTTTGAAGCCTATGAAAGTGCCAGAATCCTCCTCCTCCTCCCCTCTCTGCTCCTATGTGTTCTGTGACATAGGAATGATGGTGTCTGGATAAAGTGGGCCTTGAGAGGAAAGGAAGTCCTCCTCTTCCTCCTGCTGCTCTACCTCCAGTGCCCTGTCCATAATGCCACGCAGAGTCTGCTCCAGCAGGAACACAACAGGGATTGTGTCACTGATGCATGCACTGTCATAGTTCACCATCCTTGTGGCCTCCTCAAATGGTGACAATACAGTGCATGCATCCTTAATGATCAGCCATTGGCGTGGGGGAAAAAAAGCAGAGGCAGCCTGAGCCTGTCATCGTGCCGTATTTGCACAGGTACACATTGACAGCCCTCTGCTGCATGTATAGCCGCTGCAGCATTCCCAAAGTTAAGTTCTACCTGGTGGGCAATTCACAAATCAGGCGGTTTACGGGCAGGTGGAATTCCCAGCTGAATTTCTGCCAACTGAGCACTGGCTGTGTATGACCTCCTGAAATTGTACAGACTCTTCTGGCCTGCTTTAGTACATCTTGCAACCCTGGGTACGTACTTAGGAAACGCTGCACCACCAAATTGAGGACATGTGCCAGGCATGAGATGGAACGGCCTTACGTGAAAAGTAGTATCGACTGGGAACCTGCCATTGTGGTACAGCACATTGTACAACATCAGGGAAGGGGGCAGAATCCACCAGGCTGAAAGGCAGAAGTTGGAGAGCCAACAGCTTTGACAAGCTTGCATTCAGATGCTGGGCATGTGGGTGGCAGGAACTGTATTTTTTTCTGCTGCAGCAGATGGGGCAGAGAAATATGCCGGCTACAGTCTACAGCTGGTGGTGTGCTTCTGGCAGATATGCTGCTAGGACCTGGGACATCCTGTGCTATACCATCATTCCTGTCAGTGGAGGCTGATGAGAGATAATGACTCAGCATAGCAGGGGCAGACTGGAGTGGGTAAGGAGGAGGAGGAGGGACAGATATGTGCCCATTTTGTGTGGCTTTTAGGTGCTCTTGCCAACGGGCAAGTTGTTGCGAGTGTTCGGACGTTAAATGCCTTGTAAGGCATGTGGTACCCAAATGGTTGGTGTTTTTGCCACGTTTGATGGCCCTGAGACACAGATAGCAACAGTACAATCTGCTGCAGATGTGCTGAAAAAGACCCAGACCGCTGAGCTTTGGTAAGTGGGCTGGGAGATAACAGCTGCAGAATGTGATGGAATAGGGTGGCTGCTCTCTACTATTTCTTGATGTCAGCCTCCTTGGGGTTGTGCTGCCTCACCTTCAGATTCCTCCTCTACTCTATCAGTTTCCTCCTCTGCTCATCATCATCATCATCATCATCTCCATCTCCTCCTTGTCTCTGCTTGCATGACAGAGGATGAGGAGGATGAGGAAGGTTTAGTAGGCCAGTCCACCACCTCCTCTGCATGCTGTGGCTGGATAACATGGGCAAACTCACTAAACAGAGGAAATGATGCCCTGCCTGAGGACTGACCACCACGTCCACCTTTGCCTGTGGACACATTTGTTGCTGGTCCCCTTACAGTGCCAAGGGAACGTCTGCCTCTCCCTGTCCTCACAGACATTCTTGGGAGGGAGTGAGCAGTGCTTATAAGCAAATGTAAAAAGTTGAAATCTGTACCCAGATGCACTTTAATAAATGTAAAGAGGTGTTTGGTGCACTTTAATTTGATTACTCACACTAAACAGACACACACAAATACACTATAATATACTGTAATATAATGTGCCAAAATGTACATAACGCACAGAACTATATGGCGTTAAACTGGCAGTAACGCACACAAAACTATATGATGCTAAACTGGCAGTAACACACAAAACTATATGGTGTTAAACTGGCAGTAACGTACAAAACTATAAGGCGTTAAACTGGCAGTAACGCACACAAAACTATATGACATTAAACTGGCAGTAACACACACAGAAGTAAGTGGCGTTAAACTGGCAGTAGCGCACAAAACTATATGGCGTTAAATTGGCTGTAACGCACACAGAAGTAAATGGCGTTAAACTGGCAGTAACGCACGCAAAACTATATGGTGTTAAACAGGCAGTAACGCACACAGAAGTAAATGGCGTTAAACTGGCAGTAACGCACACATAAGTAAATAGCGTTAAACTGGCAGTAAGGCACACATAAGTAAATAACGTTAAACTGGCAGTATCGCACACAGAAGTAAATGGTGTTAAACTGGCAGTAATGCACAAAACTATATGGCGTTAAACTGTCAGTAACGCACACAAAACTATATGGCTTTAAACTGGCAGTAACGCACACAGAACTATATGGCGTTAAACTGGCAGTAACACACACAAAACGATATGGCGTTAAACTGGCAGTAACGCACACAAAACGATATGGCATTAAACTGGCAGTAACGTACACAAAACTATATGACGTTAAACTGGCAGTAACGCACAGAGAAGTAAATGGTGCTAAACTGTCAGTAACGCAATTAAATAGACAGTGTTCAACCGTCACTACACTGATGCTATCTGAACTGTCCCTACTCTAGCTATACACTAATGTAAAGATTACTGAAATGGTCTCACTACACTACACTGAAACTATCTGAGCTGTCCCTACTCTACACTAATGTATGTATGAATGACACGGTCTCAGTACACTACAGTTAAACTATCTGTGCTGTCCCTACCCTAACTGCACCCTATGCAAAGCTGAATGATGGTCCTCCTCACTACACTCACACTATCCCTAGACTGACATTAAACTAATATTCTACAATGGCAATTGAAGCAAAATAGCACAGTATAGCACACTAACTAATAGCACTGAACAGAGCCCTGTTCTATCTCTCTCCACACCAAAATCACACTAGAAATGGCTGCCATTGAAAGAATACTTTTATACTGTGGGGTGGGAATGAGCCATGATTGGATATAGTCATGATAACAATGTCCAATCAGGACTCTGACAGTGCTCTGTGCCCTGATTGGTTGAAGCTTTTACTGCTTCAGCCAATCAGGGCTTCCAGTGCACTGTTCCGTGCCGCAATGCGTTGTGGTCGGTTCGGGGGGGGGCGAACAAACATTCGAACAACCCGTTTGGTCGGCTGTTCTCCGAACGACCGAACAACGGAAGTTCGGCCCGAACTTATGCTCGGGCCAAACCGTTCGTCCATCCCTACTCATTAGCTAAGTGATGGAGAAAAACTGAGGCAGAAGAGAAACATTAAAATACTAATCAGTACCAGTTTGCAAAAGTATATTTTCTTTGGAAGAATAAATCATGTTGAGTGTCCAACGTGTACTGATGCCACTGCATTATGTAAAACTATTAGACATGTCAAGTCCATAATTTTGGGGGGTGCCTCGAGAGTGTCCATAATTTTGCAGGGTGCCTTGACTGAAAAAAGGTTGAGAAACACTGCTCTATAAAAATACTTTGCAAAGCACAGGATGTTACCTGGACAAAAAATAACTCTGAAACAACTTTGAAACATCCGTGGAAAAATTGGGTTTGAGATGTTTGTGGTGCTAAAACACTGTAACCCTACAGAAATATCATGAAGAGCACAGGATGTTACCTGCCAGATAATTTTTAATTCTGCTTAACTCTCCAAACTGTAATTCACTGCTAAGTATCAATGGAAAGTATCTTTGGAAAAACACAGCACTGAATATAGTGCTGCATATAGCACTGTATAGCTTTAGTAGTTTACTACACTGACAACTCTCTCTCTTCGATACTGTCAGCTTTCCCTCACACTAAACTCCCACACACTGACAAAGGGCTTCTGAGACTAAAGTTTTTATGTGTGTAGGCTGAAACTTCCTACAGCTTTGTAAAACTTTGTACAAAACCATCATTGGCCAGAGTCTTGCACCATTTTGGCAAATGACAGTTTGCAATGCATTATGTGGAGCAATTTCCACCAAATGTCCCTAAAGTTCAAATTTTTCTTCATTGTCTGAGCAGCTAAAATTCGGTCTGAACGTAGGATCGTACTGAAGTCTCAGCTCTTCTCTACTCAGGAGCCAAGAAAACTTTTATATTGGCAAATGAGCAAACCACCATTGTTATGACCATTTATGAGCCATTATGAATTTAAAGAATTCAGTCAACATAATCAGTGCATCCGTTTCTCCCTGTGTAATTGTTGTTGCTTCAGTATTTTCGTTGGGTGGACCATGATACATTTTATAAGTAAATTTAGTGCAGCAGAAGTGATCAAGAAGTAATAAAAAGCTGTGAAAAGCCCATCAAATGCAAACACAAGCACTGGCGACATTGTACATCTCATTTAATTTATCTGTGAGTCCTGCCTAAATGCACTGAGGTGTAGGATGGGTTAAAATTAGCCCTCCAACTCGATGACAAACATCCAGAAGGCTTCTTGAATGCTTGTCAAATGCCAAAGCAACACTCATTGATGTTCTGTAAGCCTTTGACAAGCAGTTATGTTAACTTGTTTTCTGAAGCCTGTGTGAGCACAGCTGATTCAAATATTGCACTGTTGCCTTATGAGTTTATGTGAAATCTCCATTAATAGCTGTAAAATAATTGTAATTATGAATATAATTCATTTAGATTTGTATCTATGTAGGGGTGTAACATAGCTTCCCAGAAGTCTCTGTTATACAGACGATTTGGTGCCTAAGCTTGTGTATCTAAACAATGGGACCCAAACCTCTTTGTTCTACAAATATTCACTTCAAAGGATCCCTTGTTTAGATATGCAATGAAGGTGGCCAGCCCATCATGAATACTTAATTTCCCTGAAAATGTTAATTACTTACAAGGTTAAATCTCCAGCTCAAAATAGCCTGTGCCAAGGATTTGCATTAAAGGGGGCTGACTTATGCAAAGTATAGGGATTGGAGATGTAGCCAATCCTTAACCAGGAAAAAGGAGGCCCACCAATGAGAGCCATGCCATGCCAACGAATGAGGCATCAGCCTGTAATGGTATACACAGACTAGATGGGAGGGGAGAGCACACACTCTATGGTAGAGCAGCCACCAGAATGGAACCTTTGTTGGAATGGTAACTATGGGAAATCTCCCTTGTACTTGTATCTAAATGTTTGTCTTATGACTTTTCTGTCCTGTTTCGTAGAGTTCACATCCATGTTAAAGTATTCACTAAAAACATGATGTGATCCTGAACATGACTGCATAAATGTGTAAATCACTATTGGAATTAATGTCTTGTATCTAGCTTAATAATGACTTGTTTCATAAGAGAGTGAGGGGTTCAATAAAATGTGTAGTTTGTAGCAACCAGTCAACAGTAACATTTGAAACTACACCACTGCATCAAAGAGCTTTATGAAACAGTAAAAATACAGTTATGAAAAAAGAAAAATACTTTCAAATTAAATATTTATGCACCTGTTACCAATAGTTATAAATGGAAACTCACGTTTTTTGTTGAATTTTATACATGCTTGAAGCCATTTGATCTCAACACTATTCTTTTGTCTGCAAGTTAGAGATAATTATTAAGAATAGTAAAATGCTGAATAACACATTTTATTAGAATAGTATAAAGCTCAGTAAATGTGTTTTAAGTGATTTGTTGCCTTTCAGAATTCTCCATTTTTGACACATGATTCCATTTAAGGAAATTACACAGAAGCGCCGGATGCATCTAATATCCAACACTTGCTTTTTATACAAAGTGCAATTACCCAAGGCATCTTGTCATAAATCAGAAGTATACAGTGTTTGATATCAGTATACCTAAATAGGTTTCCTATGGGTTACTACCAATAAAATTTGCTCTTTGCTCTGCTTTGTTAAATAAGCCCGAATATGCTAACGGTCTTCTCTGTTTGTCGTGTTATGCTCAAAATAGGTGAACATAAAATAACACTGCGTATCAATCCTCTGACTATTGTCTATGTATGCAAGGCCACAGTTTTTGATTTCTGGTTGTTAAGCAATAAATATGCTGAAAATGATGGAAAGAGGTCTATGCATTTTATGTTTAAGCAAATAACCATGCCTTCTACCTACATTCTTTATACCTAATATTTTTTATAGAATAATAATTCTTGTAAATAATGTAAGCTACATGTTACATTATTGACATACTACTGTCTTTTCTTTGAAGTGTAACTCCACTTTTGTTGAGAAAAAAACATTCTTCTCTGGGTGAGCTAGAAGAATCCTTGCAATGTACTTGCAAGGATTTTAATAAACTTTGTTGCAGATTCCTACCTTTTGTTATTCTGAAGAAATCCTTATGTGTTTTCATAATTATCAGTCAGCTACTGCAGAATCAGAGTTCTAATGAGGAAAATTTGCATGGTCTGCATCCCTTTAGACATGTTTTCCTATTGGGAGAATCTCACCAAAAAAGGACATTTTTATTGCAGGGGTGCCAAAAAACAGACTTGTATCTTAGTGTAGCCTTCTGGGAAAATCAATTAAAGCGGGAGTCCGGCGACCAATCCTTTTTTTTTTTTTTTTTTTTTAGATCATTGAAACACTTTGCTAATCCCAAAAGAATACTCACAGTTTGGGTGTAATATTTCCGCCTCTGTCTGTTTTCGTACTGAAGAATAACTTTAAAAACGTGATGCTGGCTGTTTCCATCTTGCTTGTGGGCATGTGAAGCCCACAATCATTGATTTTGTGAATGCTGTTCATTCACAGCTTGTTCATGTGCATGATCATTGTTTCCGCACTGAATCTTGGGAAGCCTGACACTAAGCTCCCAGGAGAAAGTGTGGCGCCGGGGAAAGGCAATAAACATGCCTACTCCCATGGGAGGAGAGACAGGAAGTGCCACAATAGAGTACAAAATAAAGGTAATTACAGTGATAAAAAAAATTTCGTGCCCCTCATGACCCTCATCTAATATCCACTATTTACAAAATACTACATGCTGTAGGGGTGCAACGGATCAAAAATCTCACGGATCGGATCGATCCTCGGATCAGAGTCACGGATCGGATTGATCCTCGGATCAGCATAAAAAAAAACAAACAAAAAAAAAACAAAAAAAAAAAAACACACAAATCTTGTTACACCCACTGGAGTTTTAGATTTAAAAGCCATTTTCAACACAAAACCGAGCTTATATGCATAAATACAGTATTTGTGCATATAAGCTCAGTTTTGCGTTGAAAATGGCTTTTAAATGTAAAACTCCGGTGGGTGTAACAAGATGTCCGCTTGCCCCCTTCTCACTCTATCATTATTGTACTGTGCAGGAGTGAGGGGTGTAGCAAGATGGCGGCGACGAAATGTCACTTCCTGTCGAGACAGCGGCCACTTCCGGGTGTACCAAGATGGCCGCCGCTCCGGAGCTAGGCCGAAGCCGGGGCCTTTCCTATGGCTGAGGCCCGAAAAGTGCTCCGCGGATCGCGGGTGTGCCGATCCGCGGAGGGTGATCCGTACGGATCACGGATCGGCAACGATCCGTTGCACCCCTAACATGCTGCCTCCCCTGTCACGGAACAGATTCACACATATATGCGCAAATGGTCCCATATTTTAAACAGACCTATCCAATTAAGTGAATGGAAGAATATCTGGGAAAATGCATCTAAGACATCTAGATGTGTGGCTCAGAAAGAAACAACCTATAAAATACTGATGTTCTGGTATAGAACCCCGGAGTTTCTTTTAAGACAGAAACTGACTACATCCGGACAATGCTGGAGATGTGGCTCATCTCTGGGCACCCATTTCCATATATTTTGGGAATGTTATTATTGTACGAGATTTATATAGCGCCAACAGTTTACTCAGCGCTTTACAATGTATAAGGGGGACAACACAATTACAGTACAATACAAAAGGTACAGGAGGGCCCTGCTCGTAGAGCTTACATTCTAAAAGGGAGGGGGTGGTGGTACAAAAGGTAATAGCTGCAAAGAATGATTTGATGGGGGTGGCTCAGGGACAGTTATGTGGGTGTGGGATAGGCTTCCCTGAATAAATGAGTTTTCAAGGATTTCCTAAAGGTGGACAAGGTAGGGGCTGATCGGACATACTGGGGCAGGGAATTCCAGAGGATGGGAGAGGCTCTGGAGAAGTCCTGAAGGCGAGCATGGGAGGAGGTAACAAGGGAGCTAGAGAGCAGGAGGTCCTGGGAGGAGCGGAGGGGGCGATTTGGGCGATATCTGCAGATGAGGTTGGTGATGTAGATGGGGGCGATGTTGTGAATGGCCTTGTATGTTATGGTTAGCATTTTGAATTTTACACGGTGGGGTAGGGGAAGCCAGTGAAGGGATTGGCAGAGAGGAGCAGCAGTCACGGATCGATTAGTGAGGTGTATTAGTCTAGCAGCAGCATTCATAATAGACTGAAGGGGGGATAGCCTGCTTAAGGGTAGGCCATTAAGGAGAGAGTTGCAATAGTCGAGGCGGGAAATAATCAAAGAGTGAATAAGTTGTTTTGTAGTGTCATTAGTCAGAAAGGGTCGAATTTTGGAGATGTTGCGGAGGTTAAGGCGGCAGGATTTAGCCAGTGATTGGATATGGGGGCTGAAGGAGAGGTCAGAGTCAAGGATTACACCCAGGACTCTGGCATGTGTGGAGGGACCAATGGTTGTGTTGTTGATATTAATGGTGAAGTCACAGGAGGGGGACCGTGAAGGAGGAAATATAACAAGCTCAGTTTTAGAAAGATTAAGTTTGAGGAAGTGGCATGACATCCATACCGATATGTCATTCAGCAAGTTTGAGATCCGTGAGGAGATAGTGGGGGTGAGTTGGGGAGTGGAGAGATAGATCTGTGTGTCATCGGCATAGAGATGGTATTGGAAGCCATGGGAGGTGATCAACTGGCCCAGGGAAGAGGTATAGAGTGAGAAAAGGAGAGGCCCAAGGACAGAGCCTTGAGGTACCCCAACAGAAAGAGGAAGGGGAGCGGAGGAGGTGGAGTTGTAAGTGACGCTGAAAGTGCGCTGAGATAGGTAGGAGGAGAACCAGGATAATGCAGAATCACGGAGGCCAAGGGAGTGTAATTTGCTGAGGAGCAGCAGGTGGTCAACTGTGTCAAAGGCAGCAGAGAGGTCTAAAAGTATGAGTATGGAGTAGTGGCCATTGGTTTTGGCAGTTATTAGGTCATTGGTGATTTTTAGTAGGGCAGTTTCAGTCGAATGTTGTAGGCGGAAGCCAGACTGTAGGGGGTCGAGAAGGTTGTTGTCCGTGAGGTAGCGACTCATTTGGTCATGAACAAGGCGTTCGATGAGCTTGGAGGCAAACGGGAGAAGGGAGATAGGTCTTAAGTTATTCAAACAGGTGGGGTCTAGTGAGGGTTTTTTGAGTATGGGGGTAACCAGTGCATGTTTGAACGGGGAAGGAAAGGTGCCGGAGGAGAGGGAGAGGTTGAAGATGTGGGTTAGGGAGTTGAGGATAGAGTGGGAAGGTGGTCGCAGCAATTGAGAGGGGACTGGGTCCAGGGGACATGTAGTGAGATGGGCCATGGAGAGGAGTTTATCAACTTCTTCTGTGGTAACTGGGCAAAAGGAGGAGAGTATTGAGTGTGGTGTTGGACCTGATATGTTGGGTAGGGGAGGAATTTTAATGCTGGATATCTCCTTGCGAATTGTGTTGATTTTGCTATTGAAGTGGTTGGCAATATGTTGAGTGGTAAGCAAGTTGGTGGGAGGGGGCAGTGGGGGGTGAAGTAAGGAATTAAGGGTAGAAAAGAGTTGACGAGGTTTGGATGAGAGGGTTTTGATGAGAGTGTTGTAATAGGTTTGTTTAGCAGTGTGGAGGCAGGAGTTGTATTTGAGAAGGACAGATTTGTAGAGGGTAAAGTCTTGCAGGGATTTAGATTTACGCCATGCTCGCTCAAGAGCACGGCTGCGTCTCTTGAGACTTCTGGTGTCGTCTGTTTGCCAGGGTTGTGGCAGATGGGGCCTGGTTCTGCGTGTAGAAAGAGGAGCAAGTACCTCTAGGGAGGATGACAACGTGGTGTTGTAGATGGAAGTGGTTAGGTCTGGGCAGGACAGGGATGCGATTTTGTCATAAAGGCCATCAGTAGCAGAGTGAAGAAGGGAAGGTTTGAGGTTGCGAAGGTTCCTGCGGGTAATGGTTTGTGGGTTGGCAGCATGGGATATAGGAGACAAGGAGAGTGTGAAACGGATAAGGTTGTGATCAGAGAGAGGAAAGGGTGCGTTGGAGAGATTGCAGGGAGTGCAGCGATGGGAGAATACAAGGTCAAGAGTGTTGCCGTTGGAATGAGTGGTGGTTTGTGTCCATTGTGTTAGGTTAAAAGAGGAGGTTAAGTTGAGTAGTTTAGAAGTGGTAGCATTATTAACATTGATTGGAATGTTAAAGTCACCTAGGATGATGGCAGGCACTTCAGATGAGAGAAAATAGGGTAGCCATGCAGAGAAGTCATCCAGAAAGCGTGACACTGGTCCAGGAGGCCGATAAATGACTGCGACCCTCAGACAAGCTGGAGAGAAAAGACGAATGCAGTGCATTTCGAAAGAGCAGGTGGAAAGAGAGGGAGGTGCGGGCAGTACCTGGAAGGTGCATTGTGGGGAGAGGAGAAGTCCGACACCACCTCCTTTTCGTCCACTGGGTCTGGTGGAGTGAGTCCAGAGAAGGCCACTGTGGGACAGTGCAGCTGGAGAGGTAGTATCAAATTCCTGGAGCCAGGTTTCAGTTATAGCAAATAGATCAAGGGATTTGGAGAGGAAAAGGTCATTGACAGAAACTAGTTTGTTGAAGACTGAGCGGGCATTCCAGAGGGCACATGAAAGAGGGGGGCTGACTTGTGGAATCAGGGGAATTGGGATGAGAAGGTTGAAGTTGCGACTACTGTTGGAGGAGGTAGATGGCCGATCTTGGCGTTGGAAATTGGGTGTGGGAGGGCCGGGGTTTGGTGCGATGTCCCCAGACATTAGGAGTAGTAGGAGGGTGAGGGTGGTAAGGCGGGAGTGGGATTTATAGGAGCGCAGATGCTGTGGTGGAATGGACGTGGTGATACTGTGTGGGCTTAGAATGAGCAGGAGGTGGTAAGTGGAGTAATATTGAGTGGGCAGAAGAGAGGGAGATATATAAAGGTTGGGGGCTGGAGAGGGGGGGTAAAGTAATGAGAGTTTGAGGAGAGAGGACGTTATAACAAAGATTAGTGTGAGCATTTTAGAGGGTGGGGACAGGCTAATAGAAGGAAGGCTGAGGAAATTTAGTGAATGAAGTGGAACTTCCTGCAAAATAGCTGTGAAACAATAATGTCTGTACTTACTTTTTTTGTAGCAGTGCCTTAGTCAAAGTGCCCGTGTCCAAGTGCCAAACACTTGTTGCCGGCGTGACACTTTGTGCAAGGAGTGACCAGCCTAAACCCTCGCCAGCCGTCCCAAGAAATGAACTAAATTTATAGTGGCAAGGTGTGGGGGGGAATTCAAAATTATTCAATTAGAAGCTGATAAAACTAAGCTTGTGGGGGGTGGGGTTTTACAACTGGCCTGGACAGATTGCAGTGCAAGAGGGGGCAACCGAATAAGGTTAAATGTTTGGTCTTGTTCAGGGCAGCAGAATACAAAATAAATGACACTTTCAAAAACAAACAAGTATAGGCACTAGTTTCAAATTCTTAGTAAGGCAGAATTAAAGTTCAGTTACGCAATGTAGTCCAGTGTTTAAGAGAAGAGGGGAGTCTTTGCAGTTACCAGAGGGTATGAAGAGTCAGGTGGGAAATCGCAGACAGGTGGAGCGACTTTTCTGTTGCAGGGAAGACCAGTGTAGTTACCTGAAAGAGTAGAGCAGAGAAGGTGAGGAGATGGTGAAGATGACAGGTGGTCTTGTTAGAAGAAGTGCCCGTGTCCAAGTGCCAAACACTTGTTGCCGGCGTGACACTTTGTGCAAGGAGTGACCAGCCTAAACCCTCGCCAGCCGTCCCAAGAAATGAACTAAATTTATAGTGGCAAGGTGTGGGGGGGAATTCAAAATTATTCAATTAGAAGCTGATAAAACTAAGCTTGTGGGGGGTGGGGTTTTACAACTGGCCTGGACAGATTGCAGTGCAAGAGGGGGCAACCGAATAAGGTTAAATGTTTGGTCTTGTTCAGGGCAGCAGAATACAAAATAAATGACACTTTCAAAAACAAACAAGTATAGGCACTAGTTTCAAATTCTTAGTAAGGCAGAATTAAAGTTCAGTTAGGCAATGTAGTCCAGTGTTTAAGAGAAGAGGGGAGTCTTTGCAGTTACCAGAGGGTATGAAGAGTCAGGTGGGAAATCGCAGACAGGTGGAGCGACTTTTCTGTTGCAGGGAAGACCAGTGTAGTTACCTGAAAGAGTAGAGCAGAGAAGGTGAGGAGATGGTGAAGATGACAGGTGGTCTTGTTAGAAGAAGTGCCCGTGTCCAAGTGCCAAACACTTGTTGCCGGCGTGACACTTTGTGCAAGGAGTGACCAGCCTAAACCCTCGCCAGCCGTCCCAAGAAATGAACTAAATTTATAGTGGCAAGGTGTGGGGGGGAATTCAAAATTATTCAATTAGAAGCTGATAAAACTAAGCTTGTGGGGGGTGGGGTTTTACAACTGGCCTGGACAGATTGCAGTGCAAGAGGGGGCAACCGAATAAGGTTAAATGTTTGGTCTTGTTCAGGGCAGCAGAATACAAAATAAATGACACTTTCAAAAACAAACAAGTATAGGCACTAGTTTCAAATTCTTAGTAAGGCAGAATTAAAGTTCAGTTAGGCAATGTAGTCCAGTGTTTAAGAGAAGAGGGGAGTCTTTGCAGTTACCAGAGGGTATGAAGAGTCAGGTGGGAAATCGCAGACAGGTGGAGCGACTTTTCTGTTGCAGGGAAGACCAGTGTAGTTACCTGAAAGAGTAGAGCAGAGAAGGTGAGGAGATGGTGAAGATGACAGGTGGTCTTGTTAGAAGAAGTGCCCGTGTCCAAGTGCCAAACACTTGTTGCCGGCGTGACACTTTGTGCAAGGAGTGACCAGCCTAAACCCTCGCCAGCCGTCCCAAGAAATGAACTAAATTTATAGTGGCAAGGTGTGGGGGGGAATTCAAAATTATTCAATTAGAAGCTGATAAAACTAAGCTTGTGGGGGGTGGGGTTTTACAACTGGCCTGGACAGATTGCAGTGCAAGAGGGGGCAACCGAATAAGGTTAAATGTTTGGTCTTGTTCAGGGCAGCAGAATACAAAATAAATGACACTTTCAAAAACAAACAAGTATAGGCACTAGTTTCAAATTCTTAGTAAGGCAGAATTAAAGTTCAGTTAGGCAATGTAGTCCAGTGTTTAAGAGAAGAGGGGAGTCTTTGCAGTTACCAGAGGGTATGAAGAGTCAGGTGGGAAATCGCAGACAGGTGGAGCGACTTTTCTGTTGCAGGGAAGACCAGTGTAGTTACCTGAAAGAGTAGAGCAGAGAAGGTGAGGAGATGGTGAAGATGACAGGTGGTCTTGTTAGAAGAAGTGCCCGTGTCCAAGTGCCAAACACTTGTTGCCGGCGTGACACTTTGTGCAAGGAGTGACCAGCCTAAACCCTCGCCAGCCGTCCCAAGAAATGAACTAAATTTATAGTGGCAAGGTGTGGGGGGGAATTCAAAATTATTCAATTAGAAGCTGATAAAACTAAGCTTGTGGGGGGTGGGGTTTTACAACTGGCCTGGACAGATTGCAGTGCAAGAGGGGGCAACCGAATAAGGTTAAATGTTTGGTCTTGTTCAGGGCAGCAGAATACAAAATAAATGACACTTTCAAAAACAAACAAGTATAGGCACTAGTTTCAAATTCTTAGTAAGGCAGAATTAAAGTTCAGTTAGGCAATGTAGTCCAGTGTTTAAGAGAAGAGGGGAGTCTTTGCAGTTACCAGAGGGTATGAAGAGTCAGGTGGGAAATCGCAGACAGGTGGAGCGACTTTTCTGTTGCAGGGAAGACCAGTGTAGTTACCTGAAAGAGTAGAGCAGAGAAGGTGAGGAGATGGTGAAGATGACAGGTGGTCTTGTTAGAAGAAGTGCCCGTGTCCAAGTGCCAAACACTTGTTGCCGGCGTGACACTTTGTGCAAGGAGTGACCAGCCTAAACCCTCGCCAGCCGTCCCAAGAAATGAACTAAATTTATAGTGGCAAGGTGTGGGGGGGAATTCAAAATTATTCAATTAGAAGCTGATAAAACTAAGCTTGTGGGGGGTGGGGTTTTACAACTGGCCTGGACAGATTGCAGTGCAAGAGGGGGCAACCGAATAAGGTTAAATGTTTGGTCTTGTTCAGGGCAGCAGAATACAAAATAAATGACACTTTCAAAAACAAACAAGTATAGGCACTAGTTTCAAATTCTTAGTAAGGCAGAATTAAAGTTCAGTTAGGCAATGTAGTCCAGTGTTTAAGAGAAGAGGGGAGTCTTTGCAGTTACCAGAGGGTATGAAGAGTCAGGTGGGAAATCGCAGACAGGTGGAGCGACTTTTCTGTTGCAGGGAAGACCAGTGTAGTTACCTGAAAGAGTAGAGCAGAGAAGGTGAGGAGATGGTGAAGATGACAGGTGGTCTTGTTAGAAGAAGTGCCCGTGTCCAAGTGCCAAACACTTGTTGCCGGCGTGACACTTTGTGCAAGGAGTGACCAGCCTAAACCCTCGCCAGCCGTCCCAAGAAATGAACTAAATTTATAGTGGCAAGGTGTGGGGGGGAATTCAAAATTATTCAATTAGAAGCTGATAAAACTAAGCTTGTGGGGGGTGGGGTTTTACAACTGGCCTGGACAGATTGCAGTGCAAGAGGGGGCAACCGAATAAGGTTAAATGTTTGGTCTTGTTCAGGGCAGCAGAATACAAAATAAATGACACTTTCAAAAACAAACAAGTATAGGCACTAGTTTCAAATTCTTAGTAAGGCAGAATTAAAGTTCAGTTAGGCAATGTAGTCCAGTGTTTAAGAGAAGAGGGGAGTCTTTGCAGTTACCAGAGGGTATGAAGAGTCAGGTGGGAAATCGCAGACAGGTGGAGCGACTTTTCTGTTGCAGGGAAGACCAGTGTAGTTACCTGAAAGAGTAGAGCAGAGAAGGTGAGGAGATGGTGAAGATGACAGGTGGTCTTGTTAGAAGAAGTGCCCGTGTCCAAGTGCCAAACACTTGTTGCCGGCGTGACACTTTGTGCAAGGAGTGACCAGCCTAAACCCTCGCCAGCCGTCCCAAGAAATGAACTAAATTTATAGTGGCAAGGTGTGGGGGGGAATTCAAAATTATTCAATTAGAAGCTGATAAAACTAAGCTTGTGGGGGGTGGGGTTTTACAACTGGCCTGGACAGATTGCAGTGCAAGAGGGGGCAACCGAATAAGGTTAAATGTTTGGTCTTGTTCAGGGCAGCAGAATACAAAATAAATGACACTTTCAAAAACAAACAAGTATAGGCACTAGTTTCAAATTCTTAGTAAGGCAGAATTAAAGTTCAGTTAGGCAATGTAGTCCAGTGTTTAAGAGAAGAGGGGAGTCTTTGCAGTTACCAGAGGGTATGAAGAGTCAGGTGGGAAATCGCAGACAGGTGGAGCGACTTTTCTGTTGCAGGGAAGACCAGTGTAGTTACCTGAAAGAGTAGAGCAGAGAAGGTGAGGAGATGGTGAAGATGACAGGTGGTCTTGTTAGAAGAAGTGCCCGTGTCCAAGTGCCAAACACTTGTTGCCGGCGTGACACTTTGTGCAAGGAGTGACCAGCCTAAACCCTCGCCAGCCGTCCCAAGAAATGAACTAAATTTATAGTGGCAAGGTGTGGGGGGGAATTCAAAATTATTCAATTAGAAGCTGATAAAACTAAGCTTGTGGGGGGTGGGGTTTTACAACTGGCCTGGACAGATTGCAGTGCAAGAGGGGGCAACCGAATAAGGTTAAATGTTTGGTCTTGTTCAGGGCAGCAGAATACAAAATAAATGACACTTTCAAAAACAAACAAGTATAGGCACTAGTTTCAAATTCTTAGTAAGGCAGAATTAAAGTTCAGTTAGGCAATGTAGTCCAGTGTTTAAGAGAAGAGGGGAGTCTTTGCAGTTACCAGAGGGTATGAAGAGTCAGGTGGGAAATCGCAGACAGGTGGAGCGACTTTTCTGTTGCAGGGAAGACCAGTGTAGTTACCTGAAAGAGTAGAGCAGAGAAGGTGAGGAGATGGTGAAGATGACAGGTGGTCTTGTTAGAAGAAGTGCCCGTGTCCAAGTGCCAAACACTTGTTGCCGGCGTGACACTTTGTGCAAGGAGTGACCAGCCTAAACCCTCGCCAGCCGTCCCAAGAAATGAACTAAATTTATAGTGGCAAGGTGTGGGGGGGAATTCAAAATTATTCAATTAGAAGCTGATAAAACTAAGCTTGTGGGGGGTGGGGTTTTACAACTGGCCTGGACAGATTGCAGTGCAAGAGGGGGCAACCGAATAAGGTTAAATGTTTGGTCTTGTTCAGGGCAGCAGAATACAAAATAAATGACACTTTCAAAAACAAACAAGTATAGGCACTAGTTTCAAATTCTTAGTAAGGCAGAATTAAAGTTCAGTTAGGCAATGTAGTCCAGTGTTTAAGAGAAGAGGGGAGTCTTTGCAGTTACCAGAGGGTATGAAGAGTCAGGTGGGAAATCGCAGACAGGTGGAGCGACTTTTCTGTTGCAGGGAAGACCAGTGTAGTTACCTGAAAGAGTAGAGCAGAGAAGGTGAGGAGATGGTGAAGATGACAGGTGGTCTTGTTAGAAGAAGTGCCCGTGTCCAAGTGCCAAACACTTGTTGCCGGCGTGACACTTTGTGCAAGGAGTGACCAGCCTAAACCCTCGCCAGCCGTCCCAAGAAATGAACTAAATTTATAGTGGCAAGGTGTGGGGGGGAATTCAAAATTATTCAATTAGAAGCTGATAAAACTAAGCTTGTGGGGGGTGGGGTTTTACAACTGGCCTGGACAGATTGCAGTGCAAGAGGGGGCAACCGAATAAGGTTAAATGTTTGGTCTTGTTCAGGGCAGCAGAATACAAAATAAATGACACTTTCAAAAACAAACAAGTATAGGCACTAGTTTCAAATTCTTAGTAAGGCAGAATTAAAGTTCAGTTAGGCAATGTAGTCCAGTGTTTAAGAGAAGAGGGGAGTCTTTGCAGTTACCAGAGGGTATGAAGAGTCAGGTGGGAAATCGCAGACAGGTGGAGCGACTTTTCTGTTGCAGGGAAGACCAGTGTAGTTACCTGAAAGAGTAGAGCAGAGAAGGTGAGGAGATGGTGAAGATGACAGGTGGTCTTGTTAGAAGAAGTGCCCGTGTCCAAGTGCCAAACACTTGTTGCCGGCGTGACACTTTGTGCAAGGAGTGACCAGCCTAAACCCTCGCCAGCCGTCCCAAGAAATGAACTAAATTTATAGTGGCAAGGTGTGGGGGGGAATTCAAAATTATTCAATTAGAAGCTGATAAAACTAAGCTTGTGGGGGGTGGGGTTTTACAACTGGCCTGGACAGATTGCAGTGCAAGAGGGGGCAACCGAATAAGGTTAAATGTTTGGTCTTGTTCAGGGCAGCAGAATACAAAATAAATGACACTTTCAAAAACAAACAAGTATAGGCACTAGTTTCAAATTCTTAGTAAGGCAGAATTAAAGTTCAGTTAGGCAATGTAGTCCAGTGTTTAAGAGAAGAGGGGAGTCTTTGCAGTTACCAGAGGGTATGAAGAGTCAGGTGGGAAATCGCAGACAGGTGGAGCGACTTTTCTGTTGCAGGGAAGACCAGTGTAGTTACCTGAAAGAGTAGAGCAGAGAAGGTGAGGAGATGGTGAAGATGACAGGTGGTCTTGTTAGAAGAAGTGCCCGTGTCCAAGTGCCAAACACTTGTTGCCGGCGTGACACTTTGTGCAAGGAGTGACCAGCCTAAACCCTCGCCAGCCGTCCCAAGAAATGAACTAAATTTATAGTGGCAAGGTGTGGGGGGGAATTCAAAATTATTCAATTAGAAGCTGATAAAACTAAGCTTGTGGGGGGTGGGGTTTTACAACTGGCCTGGACAGATTGCAGTGCAAGAGGGGGCAACCGAATAAGGTTAAATGTTTGGTCTTGTTCAGGGCAGCAGAATACAAAATAAATGACACTTTCAAAAACAAACAAGTATAGGCACTAGTTTCAAATTCTTAGTAAGGCAGAATTAAAGTTCAGTTAGGCAATGTAGTCCAGTGTTTAAGAGAAGAGGGGAGTCTTTGCAGTTACCAGAGGGTATGAAGAGTCAGGTGGGAAATCGCAGACAGGTGGAGCGACTTTTCTGTTGCAGGGAAGACCAGTGTAGTTACCTGAAAGAGTAGAGCAGAGAAGGTGAGGAGATGGTGAAGATGACAGGTGGTCTTGTTAGAAGAAGTGCCCGTGTCCAAGTGCCAAACACTTGTTGCCGGCGTGACACTTTGTGCAAGGAGTGACCAGCCTAAACCCTCGCCAGCCGTCCCAAGAAATGAACTAAATTTATAGTGGCAAGGTGTGGGGGGGAATTCAAAATTATTCAATTAGAAGCTGATAAAACTAAGCTTGTGGGGGGTGGGGTTTTACAACTGGCCTGGACAGATTGCAGTGCAAGAGGGGGCAACCGAATAAGGTTAAATGTTTGGTCTTGTTCAGGGCAGCAGAATACAAAATAAATGACACTTTCAAAAACAAACAAGTATAGGCACTAGTTTCAAATTCTTAGTAAGGCAGAATTAAAGTTCAGTTAGGCAATGTAGTCCAGTGTTTAAGAGAAGAGGGGAGTCTTTGCAGTTACCAGAGGGTATGAAGAGTCAGGTGGGAAATCGCAGACAGGTGGAGCGACTTTTCTGTTGCAGGGAAGACCAGTGTAGTTACCTGAAAGAGTAGAGCAGAGAAGGTGAGGAGATGGTGAAGATGACAGGTGGTCTTGTTAGAAGAAGTGCCCGTGTCCAAGTGCCAAACACTTGTTGCCGGCGTGACACTTTGTGCAAGGAGTGACCAGCCTAAACCCTCGCCAGCCGTCCCAAGAAATGAACTAAATTTATAGTGGCAAGGTGTGGGGGGGAATTCAAAATTATTCAATTAGAAGCTGATAAAACTAAGCTTGTGGGGGGTGGGGTTTTACAACTGGCCTGGACAGATTGCAGTGCAAGAGGGGGCAACCGAATAAGGTTAAATGTTTGGTCTTGTTCAGGGCAGCAGAATACAAAATAAATGACACTTTCAAAAACAAACAAGTATAGGCACTAGTTTCAAATTCTTAGTAAGGCAGAATTAAAGTTCAGTTAGGCAATGTAGTCCAGTGTTTAAGAGAAGAGGGGAGTCTTTGCAGTTACCAGAGGGTATGAAGAGTCAGGTGGGAAATCGCAGACAGGTGGAGCGACTTTTCTGTTGCAGGGAAGACCAGTGTAGTTACCTGAAAGAGTAGAGCAGAGAAGGTGAGGAGATGGTGAAGATGACAGGTGGTCTTGTTAGAAGAAGTGCCCGTGTCCAAGTGCCAAACACTTGTTGCCGGCGTGACACTTTGTGCAAGGAGTGACCAGCCTAAACCCTCGCCAGCCGTCCCAAGAAATGAACTAAATTTATAGTGGCAAGGTGTGGGGGGGAATTCAAAATTATTCAATTAGAAGCTGATAAAACTAAGCTTGTGGGGGGTGGGGTTTTACAACTGGCCTGGACAGATTGCAGTGCAAGAGGGGGCAACCGAATAAGGTTAAATGTTTGGTCTTGTTCAGGGCAGCAGAATACAAAATAAATGACACTTTCAAAAACAAACAAGTATAGGCACTAGTTTCAAATTCTTAGTAAGGCAGAATTAAAGTTCAGTTAGGCAATGTAGTCCAGTGTTTAAGAGAAGAGGGGAGTCTTTGCAGTTACCAGAGGGTATGAAGAGTCAGGTGGGAAATCGCAGACAGGTGGAGCGACTTTTCTGTTGCAGGGAAGACCAGTGTAGTTACCTGAAAGAGTAGAGCAGAGAAGGTGAGGAGATGGTGAAGATGACAGGTGGTCTTGTTAGAAGAAGTGCCCGTGTCCAAGTGCCAAACACTTGTTGCCGGCGTGACACTTTGTGCAAGGAGTGACCAGCCTAAACCCTCGCCAGCCGTCCCAAGAAATGAACTAAATTTATAGTGGCAAGGTGTGGGGGGGAATTCAAAATTATTCAATTAGAAGCTGATAAAACTAAGCTTGTGGGGGGTGGGGTTTTACAACTGGCCTGGACAGATTGCAGTGCAAGAGGGGGCAACCGAATAAGGTTAAATGTTTGGTCTTGTTCAGGGCAGCAGAATACAAAATAAATGACACTTTCAAAAACAAACAAGTATAGGCACTAGTTTCAAATTCTTAGTAAGGCAGAATTAAAGTTCAGTTAGGCAATGTAGTCCAGTGTTTAAGAGAAGAGGGGAGTCTTTGCAGTTACCAGAGGGTATGAAGAGTCAGGTGGGAAATCGCAGACAGGTGGAGCGACTTTTCTGTTGCAGGGAAGACCAGTGTAGTTACCTGAAAGAGTAGAGCAGAGAAGGTGAGGAGATGGTGAAGATGACAGGTGGTCTTGTTAGAAGAAGTGCCCGTGTCCAAGTGCCAAACACTTGTTGCCGGCGTGACACTTTGTGCAAGGAGTGACCAGCCTAAACCCTCGCCAGCCGTCCCAAGAAATGAACTAAATTTATAGTGGCAAGGTGTGGGGGGGAATTCAAAATTATTCAATTAGAAGCTGATAAAACTAAGCTTGTGGGGGGTGGGGTTTTACAACTGGCCTGGACAGATTGCAGTGCAAGAGGGGGCAACCGAATAAGGTTAAATGTTTGGTCTTGTTCAGGGCAGCAGAATACAAAATAAATGACACTTTCAAAAACAAACAAGTATAGGCACTAGTTTCAAATTCTTAGTAAGGCAGAATTAAAGTTCAGTTAGGCAATGTAGTCCAGTGTTTAAGAGAAGAGGGGAGTCTTTGCAGTTACCAGAGGGTATGAAGAGTCAGGTGGGAAATCGCAGACAGGTGGAGCGACTTTTCTGTTGCAGGGAAGACCAGTGTAGTTACCTGAAAGAGTAGAGCAGAGAAGGTGAGGAGATGGTGAAGATGACAGGTGGTCTTGTTAGAAGAAGTGCCCGTGTCCAAGTGCCAAACACTTGTTGCCGGCGTGACACTTTGTGCAAGGAGTGACCAGCCTAAACCCTCGCCAGCCGTCCCAAGAAATGAACTAAATTTATAGTGGCAAGGTGTGGGGGGGAATTCAAAATTATTCAATTAGAAGCTGATAAAACTAAGCTTGTGGGGGGTGGGGTTTTACAACTGGCCTGGACAGATTGCAGTGCAAGAGGGGGCAACCGAATAAGGTTAAATGTTTGGTCTTGTTCAGGGCAGCAGAATACAAAATAAATGACACTTTCAAAAACAAACAAGTATAGGCACTAGTTTCAAATTCTTAGTAAGGCAGAATTAAAGTTCAGTTAGGCAATGTAGTCCAGTGTTTAAGAGAAGAGGGGAGTCTTTGCAGTTACCAGAGGGTATGAAGAGTCAGGTGGGAAATCGCAGACAGGTGGAGCGACTTTTCTGTTGCAGGGAAGACCAGTGTAGTTACCTGAAAGAGTAGAGCAGAGAAGGTGAGGAGATGGTGAAGATGACAGGTGGTCTTGTTAGAAGAAGTGCCCGTGTCCAAGTGCCAAACACTTGTTGCCGGCGTGACACTTTGTGCAAGGAGTGACCAGCCTAAACCCTCGCCAGCCGTCCCAAGAAATGAACTAAATTTATAGTGGCAAGGTGTGGGGGGGAATTCAAAATTATTCAATTAGAAGCTGATAAAACTAAGCTTGTGGGGGGTGGGGTTTTACAACTGGCCTGGACAGATTGCAGTGCAAGAGGGGGCAACCGAATAAGGTTAAATGTTTGGTCTTGTTCAGGGCAGCAGAATACAAAATAAATGACACTTTCAAAAACAAACAAGTATAGGCACTAGTTTCAAATTCTTAGTAAGGCAGAATTAAAGTTCAGTTAGGCAATGTAGTCCAGTGTTTAAGAGAAGAGGGGAGTCTTTGCAGTTACCAGAGGGTATGAAGAGTCAGGTGGGAAATCGCAGACAGGTGGAGCGACTTTTCTGTTGCAGGGAAGACCAGTGTAGTTACCTGAAAGAGTAGAGCAGAGAAGGTGAGGAGATGGTGAAGATGACAGGTGGTCTTGTTAGAAGAAGTGCCCGTGTCCAAGTGCCAAACACTTGTTGCCGGCGTGACACTTTGTGCAAGGAGTGACCAGCCTAAACCCTCGCCAGCCGTCCCAAGAAATGAACTAAATTTATAGTGGCAAGGTGTGGGGGGGAATTCAAAATTATTCAATTAGAAGCTGATAAAACTAAGCTTGTGGGGGGTGGGGTTTTACAACTGGCCTGGACAGATTGCAGTGCAAGAGGGGGCAACCGAATAAGGTTAAATGTTTGGTCTTGTTCAGGGCAGCAGAATACAAAATAAATGACACTTTCAAAAACAAACAAGTATAGGCACTAGTTTCAAATTCTTAGTAAGGCAGAATTAAAGTTCAGTTAGGCAATGTAGTCCAGTGTTTAAGAGAAGAGGGGAGTCTTTGCAGTTACCAGAGGGTATGAAGAGTCAGGTGGGAAATCGCAGACAGGTGGAGCGACTTTTCTGTTGCAGGGAAGACCAGTGTAGTTACCTGAAAGAGTAGAGCAGAGAAGGTGAGGAGATGGTGAAGATGACAGGTGGTCTTGTTAGAAGAAGTGCCCGTGTCCAAGTGCCAAACACTTGTTGCCGGCGTGACACTTTGTGCAAGGAGTGACCAGCCTAAACCCTCGCCAGCCGTCCCAAGAAATGAACTAAATTTATAGTGGCAAGGTGTGGGGGGGAATTCAAAATTATTCAATTAGAAGCTGATAAAACTAAGCTTGTGGGGGGTGGGGTTTTACAACTGGCCTGGACAGATTGCAGTGCAAGAGGGGGCAACCGAATAAGGTTAAATGTTTGGTCTTGTTCAGGGCAGCAGAATACAAAATAAATGACACTTTCAAAAACAAACAAGTATAGGCACTAGTTTCAAATTCTTAGTAAGGCAGAATTAAAGTTCAGTTAGGCAATGTAGTCCAGTGTTTAAGAGAAGAGGGGAGTCTTTGCAGTTACCAGAGGGTATGAAGAGTCAGGTGGGAAATCGCAGACAGGTGGAGCGACTTTTCTGTTGCAGGGAAGACCAGTGTAGTTACCTGAAAGAGTAGAGCAGAGAAGGTGAGGAGATGGTGAAGATGACAGGTGGTCTTGTTAGAAGAAGTGCCCGTGTCCAAGTGCCAAACACTTGTTGCCGGCGTGACACTTTGTGCAAGGAGTGACCAGCCTAAACCCTCGCCAGCCGTCCCAAGAAATGAACTAAATTTATAGTGGCAAGGTGTGGGGGGGAATTCAAAATTATTCAATTAGAAGCTGATAAAACTAAGCTTGTGGGGGGTGGGGTTTTACAACTGGCCTGGACAGATTGCAGTGCAAGAGGGGGCAACCGAATAAGGTTAAATGTTTGGTCTTGTTCAGGGCAGCAGAATACAAAATAAATGACACTTTCAAAAACAAACAAGTATAGGCACTAGTTTCAAATTCTTAGTAAGGCAGAATTAAAGTTCAGTTAGGCAATGTAGTCCAGTGTTTAAGAGAAGAGGGGAGTCTTTGCAGTTACCAGAGGGTATGAAGAGTCAGGTGGGAAATCGCAGACAGGTGGAGCGACTTTTCTGTTGCAGGGAAGACCAGTGTAGTTACCTGAAAGAGTAGAGCAGAGAAGGTGAGGAGATGGTGAAGATGACAGGTGGTCTTGTTAGAAGAAGTGCCCGTGTCCAAGTGCCAAACACTTGTTGCCGGCGTGACACTTTGTGCAAGGAGTGACCAGCCTAAACCCTCGCCAGCCGTCCCAAGAAATGAACTAAATTTATAGTGGCAAGGTGTGGGGGGGAATTCAAAATTATTCAATTAGAAGCTGATAAAACTAAGCTTGTGGGGGGTGGGGTTTTACAACTGGCCTGGACAGATTGCAGTGCAAGAGGGGGCAACCGAATAAGGTTAAATGTTTGGTCTTGTTCAGGGCAGCAGAATACAAAATAAATGACACTTTCAAAAACAAACAAGTATAGGCACTAGTTTCAAATTCTTAGTAAGGCAGAATTAAAGTTCAGTTAGGCAATGTAGTCCAGTGTTTAAGAGAAGAGGGGAGTCTTTGCAGTTACCAGAGGGTATGAAGAGTCAGGTGGGAAATCGCAGACAGGTGGAGCGACTTTTCTGTTGCAGGGAAGACCAGTGTAGTTACCTGAAAGAGTAGAGCAGAGAAGGTGAGGAGATGGTGAAGATGACAGGTGGTCTTGTTAGAAGAAGTGCCCGTGTCCAAGTGCCAAACACTTGTTGCCGGCGTGACACTTTGTGCAAGGAGTGACCAGCCTAAACCCTCGCCAGCCGTCCCAAGAAATGAACTAAATTTATAGTGGCAAGGTGTGGGGGGGAATTCAAAATTATTCAATTAGAAGCTGATAAAACTAAGCTTGTGGGGGGTGGGGTTTTACAACTGGCCTGGACAGATTGCAGTGCAAGAGGGGGCAACCGAATAAGGTTAAATGTTTGGTCTTGTTCAGGGCAGCAGAATACAAAATAAATGACACTTTCAAAAACAAACAAGTATAGGCACTAGTTTCAAATTCTTAGTAAGGCAGAATTAAAGTTCAGTTAGGCAATGTAGTCCAGTGTTTAAGAGAAGAGGGGAGTCTTTGCAGTTACCAGAGGGTATGAAGAGTCAGGTGGGAAATCGCAGACAGGTGGAGCGACTTTTCTGTTGCAGGGAAGACCAGTGTAGTTACCTGAAAGAGTAGAGCAGAGAAGGTGAGGAGATGGTGAAGATGACAGGTGGTCTTGTTAGAAGAAGTGCCCGTGTCCAAGTGCCAAACACTTGTTGCCGGCGTGACACTTTGTGCAAGGAGTGACCAGCCTAAACCCTCGCCAGCCGTCCCAAGAAATGAACTAAATTTATAGTGGCAAGGTGTGGGGGGGAATTCAAAATTATTCAATTAGAAGCTGATAAAACTAAGCTTGTGGGGGGTGGGGTTTTACAACTGGCCTGGACAGATTGCAGTGCAAGAGGGGGCAACCGAATAAGGTTAAATGTTTGGTCTTGTTCAGGGCAGCAGAATACAAAATAAATGACACTTTCAAAAACAAACAAGTATAGGCACTAGTTTCAAATTCTTAGTAAGGCAGAATTAAAGTTCAGTTAGGCAATGTAGTCCAGTGTTTAAGAGAAGAGGGGAGTCTTTGCAGTTACCAGAGGGTATGAAGAGTCAGGTGGGAAATCGCAGACAGGTGGAGCGACTTTTCTGTTGCAGGGAAGACCAGTGTAGTTACCTGAAAGAGTAGAGCAGAGAAGGTGAGGAGATGGTGAAGATGACAGGTGGTCTTGTTAGAAGAAGTGCCCGTGTCCAAGTGCCAAACACTTGTTGCCGGCGTGACACTTTGTGCAAGGAGTGACCAGCCTAAACCCTCGCCAGCCGTCCCAAGAAATGAACTAAATTTATAGTGGCAAGGTGTGGGGGGGAATTCAAAATTATTCAATTAGAAGCTGATAAAACTAAGCTTGTGGGGGGTGGGGTTTTACAACTGGCCTGGACAGATTGCAGTGCAAGAGGGGGCAACCGAATAAGGTTAAATGTTTGGTCTTGTTCAGGGCAGCAGAATACAAAATAAATGACACTTTCAAAAACAAACAAGTATAGGCACTAGTTTCAAATTCTTAGTAAGGCAGAATTAAAGTTCAGTTAGGCAATGTAGTCCAGTGTTTAAGAGAAGAGGGGAGTCTTTGCAGTTACCAGAGGGTATGAAGAGTCAGGTGGGAAATCGCAGACAGGTGGAGCGACTTTTCTGTTGCAGGGAAGACCAGTGTAGTTACCTGAAAGAGTAGAGCAGAGAAGGTGAGGAGATGGTGAAGATGACAGGTGGTCTTGTTAGAAGAAGTGCCCGTGTCCAAGTGCCAAACACTTGTTGCCGGCGTGACACTTTGTGCAAGGAGTGACCAGCCTAAACCCTCGCCAGCCGTCCCAAGAAATGAACTAAATTTATAGTGGCAAGGTGTGGGGGGGAATTCAAAATTATTCAATTAGAAGCTGATAAAACTAAGCTTGTGGGGGGTGGGGTTTTACAACTGGCCTGGACAGATTGCAGTGCAAGAGGGGGCAACCGAATAAGGTTAAATGTTTGGTCTTGTTCAGGGCAGCAGAATACAAAATAAATGACACTTTCAAAAACAAACAAGTATAGGCACTAGTTTCAAATTCTTAGTAAGGCAGAATTAAAGTTCAGTTAGGCAATGTAGTCCAGTGTTTAAGAGAAGAGGGGAGTCTTTGCAGTTACCAGAGGGTATGAAGAGTCAGGTGGGAAATCGCAGACAGGTGGAGCGACTTTTCTGTTGCAGGGAAGACCAGTGTAGTTACCTGAAAGAGTAGAGCAGAGAAGGTGAGGAGATGGTGAAGATGACAGGTGGTCTTGTTAGAAGAAGTGCCCGTGTCCAAGTGCCAAACACTTGTTGCCGGCGTGACACTTTGTGCAAGGAGTGACCAGCCTAAACCCTCGCCAGCCGTCCCAAGAAATGAACTAAATTTATAGTGGCAAGGTGTGGGGGGGAATTCAAAATTATTCAATTAGAAGCTGATAAAACTAAGCTTGTGGGGGGTGGGGTTTTACAACTGGCCTGGACAGATTGCAGTGCAAGAGGGGGCAACCGAATAAGGTTAAATGTTTGGTCTTGTTCAGGGCAGCAGAATACAAAATAAATGACACTTTCAAAAACAAACAAGTATAGGCACTAGTTTCAAATTCTTAGTAAGGCAGAATTAAAGTTCAGTTAGGCAATGTAGTCCAGTGTTTAAGAGAAGAGGGGAGTCTTTGCAGTTACCAGAGGGTATGAAGAGTCAGGTGGGAAATCGCAGACAGGTGGAGCGACTTTTCTGTTGCAGGGAAGACCAGTGTAGTTACCTGAAAGAGTAGAGCAGAGAAGGTGAGGAGATGGTGAAGATGACAGGTGGTCTTGTTAGAAGAAGTGCCCGTGTCCAAGTGCCAAACACTTGTTGCCGGCGTGACACTTTGTGCAAGGAGTGACCAGCCTAAACCCTCGCCAGCCGTCCCAAGAAATGAACTAAATTTATAGTGGCAAGGTGTGGGGGGGAATTCAAAATTATTCAATTAGAAGCTGATAAAACTAAGCTTGTGGGGGGTGGGGTTTTACAACTGGCCTGGACAGATTGCAGTGCAAGAGGGGGCAACCGAATAAGGTTAAATGTTTGGTCTTGTTCAGGGCAGCAGAATACAAAATAAATGACACTTTCAAAAACAAACAAGTATAGGCACTAGTTTCAAATTCTTAGTAAGGCAGAATTAAAGTTCAGTTAGGCAATGTAGTCCAGTGTTTAAGAGAAGAGGGGAGTCTTTGCAGTTACCAGAGGGTATGAAGAGTCAGGTGGGAAATCGCAGACAGGTGGAGCGACTTTTCTGTTGCAGGGAAGACCAGTGTAGTTACCTGAAAGAGTAGAGCAGAGAAGGTGAGGAGATGGTGAAGATGACAGGTGGTCTTGTTAGAAGAAGTGCCCGTGTCCAAGTGCCAAACACTTGTTGCCGGCGTGACACTTTGTGCAAGGAGTGACCAGCCTAAACCCTCGCCAGCCGTCCCAAGAAATGAACTAAATTTATAGTGGCAAGGTGTGGGGGGGAATTCAAAATTATTCAATTAGAAGCTGATAAAACTAAGCTTGTGGGGGGTGGGGTTTTACAACTGGCCTGGACAGATTGCAGTGCAAGAGGGGGCAACCGAATAAGGTTAAATGTTTGGTCTTGTTCAGGGCAGCAGAATACAAAATAAATGACACTTTCAAAAACAAACAAGTATAGGCACTAGTTTCAAATTCTTAGTAAGGCAGAATTAAAGTTCAGTTAGGCAATGTAGTCCAGTGTTTAAGAGAAGAGGGGAGTCTTTGCAGTTACCAGAGGGTATGAAGAGTCAGGTGGGAAATCGCAGACAGGTGGAGCGACTTTTCTGTTGCAGGGAAGACCAGTGTAGTTACCTGAAAGAGTAGAGCAGAGAAGGTGAGGAGATGGTGAAGATGACAGGTGGTCTTGTTAGAAGAAGTGCCCGTGTCCAAGTGCCAAACACTTGTTGCCGGCGTGACACTTTGTGCAAGGAGTGACCAGCCTAAACCCTCGCCAGCCGTCCCAAGAAATGAACTAAATTTATAGTGGCAAGGTGTGGGGGGGAATTCAAAATTATTCAATTAGAAGCTGATAAAACTAAGCTTGTGGGGGGTGGGGTTTTACAACTGGCCTGGACAGATTGCAGTGCAAGAGGGGGCAACCGAATAAGGTTAAATGTTTGGTCTTGTTCAGGGCAGCAGAATACAAAATAAATGACACTTTCAAAAACAAACAAGTATAGGCACTAGTTTCAAATTCTTAGTAAGGCAGAATTAAAGTTCAGTTAGGCAATGTAGTCCAGTGTTTAAGAGAAGAGGGGAGTCTTTGCAGTTACCAGAGGGTATGAAGAGTCAGGTGGGAAATCGCAGACAGGTGGAGCGACTTTTCTGTTGCAGGGAAGACCAGTGTAGTTACCTGAAAGAGTAGAGCAGAGAAGGTGAGGAGATGGTGAAGATGACAGGTGGTCTTGTTAGAAGAAGTGCCCGTGTCCAAGTGCCAAACACTTGTTGCCGGCGTGACACTTTGTGCAAGGAGTGACCAGCCTAAACCCTCGCCAGCCGTCCCAAGAAATGAACTAAATTTATAGTGGCAAGGTGTGGGGGGGAATTCAAAATTATTCAATTAGAAGCTGATAAAACTAAGCTTGTGGGGGGTGGGGTTTTACAACTGGCCTGGACAGATTGCAGTGCAAGAGGGGGCAACCGAATAAGGTTAAATGTTTGGTCTTGTTCAGGGCAGCAGAATACAAAATAAATGACACTTTCAAAAACAAACAAGTATAGGCACTAGTTTCAAATTCTTAGTAAGGCAGAATTAAAGTTCAGTTAGGCAATGTAGTCCAGTGTTTAAGAGAAGAGGGGAGTCTTTGCAGTTACCAGAGGGTATGAAGAGTCAGGTGGGAAATCGCAGACAGGTGGAGCGACTTTTCTGTTGCAGGGAAGACCAGTGTAGTTACCTGAAAGAGTAGAGCAGAGAAGGTGAGGAGATGGTGAAGATGACAGGTGGTCTTGTTAGAAGAAGTGCCCGTGTCCAAGTGCCAAACACTTGTTGCCGGCGTGACACTTTGTGCAAGGAGTGACCAGCCTAAACCCTCGCCAGCCGTCCCAAGAAATGAACTAAATTTATAGTGGCAAGGTGTGGGGGGGAATTCAAAATTATTCAATTAGAAGCTGATAAAACTAAGCTTGTGGGGGGTGGGGTTTTACAACTGGCCTGGACAGATTGCAGTGCAAGAGGGGGCAACCGAATAAGGTTAAATGTTTGGTCTTGTTCAGGGCAGCAGAATACAAAATAAATGACACTTTCAAAAACAAACAAGTATAGGCACTAGTTTCAAATTCTTAGTAAGGCAGAATTAAAGTTCAGTTAGGCAATGTAGTCCAGTGTTTAAGAGAAGAGGGGAGTCTTTGCAGTTACCAGAGGGTATGAAGAGTCAGGTGGGAAATCGCAGACAGGTGGAGCGACTTTTCTGTTGCAGGGAAGACCAGTGTAGTTACCTGAAAGAGTAGAGCAGAGAAGGTGAGGAGATGGTGAAGATGACAGGTGGTCTTGTTAGAAGAAGTGCCCGTGTCCAAGTGCCAAACACTTGTTGCCGGCGTGACACTTTGTGCAAGGAGTGACCAGCCTAAACCCTCGCCAGCCGTCCCAAGAAATGAACTAAATTTATAGTGGCAAGGTGTGGGGGGGAATTCAAAATTATTCAATTAGAAGCTGATAAAACTAAGCTTGTGGGGGGTGGGGTTTTACAACTGGCCTGGACAGATTGCAGTGCAAGAGGGGGCAACCGAATAAGGTTAAATGTTTGGTCTTGTTCAGGGCAGCAGAATACAAAATAAATGACACTTTCAAAAACAAACAAGTATAGGCACTAGTTTCAAATTCTTAGTAAGGCAGAATTAAAGTTCAGTTAGGCAATGTAGTCCAGTGTTTAAGAGAAGAGGGGAGTCTTTGCAGTTACCAGAGGGTATGAAGAGTCAGGTGGGAAATCGCAGACAGGTGGAGCGACTTTTCTGTTGCAGGGAAGACCAGTGTAGTTACCTGAAAGAGTAGAGCAGAGAAGGTGAGGAGATGGTGAAGATGACAGGTGGTCTTGTTAGAAGAAGTGCCCGTGTCCAAGTGCCAAACACTTGTTGCCGGCGTGACACTTTGTGCAAGGAGTGACCAGCCTAAACCCTCGCCAGCCGTCCCAAGAAATGAACTAAATTTATAGTGGCAAGGTGTGGGGGGGAATTCAAAATTATTCAATTAGAAGCTGATAAAACTAAGCTTGTGGGGGGTGGGGTTTTACAACTGGCCTGGACAGATTGCAGTGCAAGAGGGGGCAACCGAATAAGGTTAAATGTTTGGTCTTGTTCAGGGCAGCAGAATACAAAATAAATGACACTTTCAAAAACAAACAAGTATAGGCACTAGTTTCAAATTCTTAGTAAGGCAGAATTAAAGTTCAGTTAGGCAATGTAGTCCAGTGTTTAAGAGAAGAGGGGAGTCTTTGCAGTTACCAGAGGGTATGAAGAGTCAGGTGGGAAATCGCAGACAGGTGGAGCGACTTTTCTGTTGCAGGGAAGACCAGTGTAGTTACCTGAAAGAGTAGAGCAGAGAAGGTGAGGAGATGGTGAAGATGACAGGTGGTCTTGTTAGAAGAAGTGCCCGTGTCCAAGTGCCAAACACTTGTTGCCGGCGTGACACTTTGTGCAAGGAGTGACCAGCCTAAACCCTCGCCAGCCGTCCCAAGAAATGAACTAAATTTATAGTGGCAAGGTGTGGGGGGGAATTCAAAATTATTCAATTAGAAGCTGATAAAACTAAGCTTGTGGGGGGTGGGGTTTTACAACTGGCCTGGACAGATTGCAGTGCAAGAGGGGGCAACCGAATAAGGTTAAATGTTTGGTCTTGTTCAGGGCAGCAGAATACAAAATAAATGACACTTTCAAAAACAAACAAGTATAGGCACTAGTTTCAAATTCTTAGTAAGGCAGAATTAAAGTTCAGTTAGGCAATGTAGTCCAGTGTTTAAGAGAAGAGGGGAGTCTTTGCAGTTACCAGAGGGTATGAAGAGTCAGGTGGGAAATCGCAGACAGGTGGAGCGACTTTTCTGTTGCAGGGAAGACCAGTGTAGTTACCTGAAAGAGTAGAGCAGAGAAGGTGAGGAGATGGTGAAGATGACAGGTGGTCTTGTTAGAAGAAGTGCCCGTGTCCAAGTGCCAAACACTTGTTGCCGGCGTGACACTTTGTGCAAGGAGTGACCAGCCTAAACCCTCGCCAGCCGTCCCAAGAAATGAACTAAATTTATAGTGGCAAGGTGTGGGGGGGAATTCAAAATTATTCAATTAGAAGCTGATAAAACTAAGCTTGTGGGGGGTGGGGTTTTACAACTGGCCTGGACAGATTGCAGTGCAAGAGGGGGCAACCGAATAAGGTTAAATGTTTGGTCTTGTTCAGGGCAGCAGAATACAAAATAAATGACACTTTCAAAAACAAACAAGTATAGGCACTAGTTTCAAATTCTTAGTAAGGCAGAATTAAAGTTCAGTTAGGCAATGTAGTCCAGTGTTTAAGAGAAGAGGGGAGTCTTTGCAGTTACCAGAGGGTATGAAGAGTCAGGTGGGAAATCGCAGACAGGTGGAGCGACTTTTCTGTTGCAGGGAAGACCAGTGTAGTTACCTGAAAGAGTAGAGCAGAGAAGGTGAGGAGATGGTGAAGATGACAGGTGGTCTTGTTAGAAGAAGTGCCCGTGTCCAAGTGCCAAACACTTGTTGCCGGCGTGACACTTTGTGCAAGGAGTGACCAGCCTAAACCCTCGCCAGCCGTCCCAAGAAATGAACTAAATTTATAGTGGCAAGGTGTGGGGGGGAATTCAAAATTATTCAATTAGAAGCTGATAAAACTAAGCTTGTGGGGGGTGGGGTTTTACAACTGGCCTGGACAGATTGCAGTGCAAGAGGGGGCAACCGAATAAGGTTAAATGTTTGGTCTTGTTCAGGGCAGCAGAATACAAAATAAATGACACTTTCAAAAACAAACAAGTATAGGCACTAGTTTCAAATTCTTAGTAAGGCAGAATTAAAGTTCAGTTAGGCAATGTAGTCCAGTGTTTAAGAGAAGAGGGGAGTCTTTGCAGTTACCAGAGGGTATGAAGAGTCAGGTGGGAAATCGCAGACAGGTGGAGCGACTTTTCTGTTGCAGGGAAGACCAGTGTAGTTACCTGAAAGAGTAGAGCAGAGAAGGTGAGGAGATGGTGAAGATGACAGGTGGTCTTGTTAGAAGAAGTGCCCGTGTCCAAGTGCCAAACACTTGTTGCCGGCGTGACACTTTGTGCAAGGAGTGACCAGCCTAAACCCTCGCCAGCCGTCCCAAGAAATGAACTAAATTTATAGTGGCAAGGTGTGGGGGGGAATTCAAAATTATTCAATTAGAAGCTGATAAAACTAAGCTTGTGGGGGGTGGGGTTTTACAACTGGCCTGGACAGATTGCAGTGCAAGAGGGGGCAACCGAATAAGGTTAAATGTTTGGTCTTGTTCAGGGCAGCAGAATACAAAATAAATGACACTTTCAAAAACAAACAAGTATAGGCACTAGTTTCAAATTCTTAGTAAGGCAGAATTAAAGTTCAGTTAGGCAATGTAGTCCAGTGTTTAAGAGAAGAGGGGAGTCTTTGCAGTTACCAGAGGGTATGAAGAGTCAGGTGGGAAATCGCAGACAGGTGGAGCGACTTTTCTGTTGCAGGGAAGACCAGTGTAGTTACCAGAGGGTATGAAGAGTCAGGTGGGAAATCGCAGACAGGTGGAGCGACTTTTGTGTTGCAGGGAAGACCAGTGTAGTTACCAGAGGGTATGAAGAGTCAGGTGGGAAATCGCAGACAGGTGGAGCGACTTTTGTGTTGCAGGGAAGACCAGTGTAGTTACCAGAGGGTATGAAGAGTCAGGTGGGAAATCGCAGACAGGTGGAGCGACTTTTGTGTTGCAGGGAAGACCAGTGTAGTTACCTGAAAGAGTAGAGCAGAGAAGGTGAGGAGATGGTGAAGATGACAGGTGGTCTTGTTAGAAGAAGTGCCCGTGTCCAAGTGCCAAACACTTGTTGCCGGCGTGACACTTTGTGCAAGGAGTGACCAGCCTAAACCCTCGCCAGCCGTCCCAAGAAATGAACAGGGAATGTCCCTTAATAACGCCATACTGGTCACAGATCCATGCCCTATTGGAAAAATCCTAGAATTCCCTATACCCCACCAACCTATACATCTCTTGCTAGGCTTGCCCCTCCCTAAAATGCCAAAAACGCTTAGGAAACTAATGGCTTTCATCTTATTAGCGGCTAAACGGGTTATACCCCAATGCTGGTTAGCCAACACCCCCCCTACTTTTGCACAATTTTTGTCAGTCATTACAGATATTCGCAGGATGGAACGTATCACAGCCATAATTGTTGATTCCCTTCCCAGATTTGAGGCTATATGGAGACACTGGGACTCCTCTGAATATAACATAGAGAACCCCTAGGTAGTCCAGAGTTAATGAGGTACAAAGACCATGCCACTACTTTATTTCACTTACTGACCCTCTTATTTCTACCATGATGTGTAAGTATTGTCTGAAAATCATTTGACACTCAATGTTACTTCTTCTTGATATACAATAGCTAAAAAAAAATGTTTTAACTCATTGAAAACATGCTGCTATCAATGTCTTTTCTATGAGAATGAACATTCTGTTTCTGTATACTTGAATATACTTAATAAATAAACAATTTAAAGAAAAAAAAAATTTGAGTGGAACCCCGCTTTAACCAATCACACAAGCAGGAAATTATGTTTCTGGGAAGCGTTCTGTACATATTCTGTGTACAGAACACCTCCAGTTAGCCATATTGCACTGCATTTTCAGAAAATTACAGAGCTGCAGATTGAAAAGGAAAGATCATTTTTAATAACATTCAGTTACAATATGACTTATTTATATACTGATTTATATATTCTTTTCTTGATGAATACATTTTTATTGTCATGTATACGTTTGTTATACATGTAAGTATATTCATACTTGTATTCTTTGCAAAGCAAGGACTGGCTCCCTGACTCGCTTACCTGCAACTAAATGGAGCAGTTTGCATTTAGAGTTGTGACTACCTCTACTATTGTATTAAAAAATGTACAGCTCTGTGCGGCGAAAATCATTGTTTATACTTTCTATGCAGTAGTGTTTATAATTAATTTGTGGTACCAAATACGCAACATAATTTTACATGGAACATGACAAAAACAACTTTGAGAACTTTCTAGATATTTGAAATTCAGGGGTAACGGTCTAAAAATTTGGTGGAAATTGTTTAAATGTTAACATGAAAATCTCATGCCTATATTTTGCCTTTCACACATTTTTACCACATACAATATAATTGCTGCTTCTTGTTATGTTCTATCACTAGATATTAGATGGCTTTCTAAATGACTAAAGAATTGTGATTTATCTTGTTTTTGTTTGAATGTTGACTTTTCAAATTTATTTAATTCCCCTCTGAAAATAAAGGACGATAGCTCTTTTTCCATATATTCAGCACTTGGAAAGGCTTTGTTACTAATAAGTGGCATTTATTTCTCTTTCCTCTAGAAAAGAACAGTGACACAGAGATCAATTTCTTCTAGCTGTTCATGAGATTCACAGCCTCTCCCACGCACAGCTCTTACAAATAGGTAATTAGCAGTAGCATGACAGCAAATGTTAGGACATAAAATAAATAATCTGATCAGTAGTCTTCTTCGCTTTACTGTTATTGCAGTGGTTTTAGCATAATGTTAAGATCATTTTGTTTTTAAAATGCCAACCTTAATATTTTGGACAATAAGGTGCACAGGATCAACGTCAAAACAGAAAATTGTATACTCACCTTTCTGTAATTTCCCTTTCCTGTCGCATCTTCATGGCAGCATACATTTGGGTTGTGACCCCCGCCCCTCACAACCTGATAGGACTGAATAGCTATAAATTGTAAGATAGGACCCACCCCAGTATTCTCTGTATCTATCACCCCAGAATTTAGAAGGGTGGGCATCTGTATGCTGCCATGAAGATGCGTCAGGAAATAAAAATTATGGAAGTGTGAGTATACAATTTTTCCATTTTCCTGTCCCATCATGGCAGCATACATTTGGGAAATAACTCGCCAGATGGGTGGGCTCAAGAAGAAATTAAGTTTATTTAACAAGCTATTGATGTATTGGCTTGATTGACCTCCCGAAATCCACAGTTGACAACTGTGCTGAATCTACTTTATAGTGGGTCATAAAGGTGTTTTTGGAAGACCAAGTTGTGGCTTTGCATATTGTCTCCTCGAACACTCTGCAGTATGCTGCCCATGAAGTTGCCACTGCCCTAGTGGAGTGAGATTTTAGGCCCTCAGGTATTTGAATCTGCTGTAGCGAATAGGTTTTTTTGATGATCTTCACCAACCATGAAGTGATGATCTGAGAGGAGACTGCCTGTCCCCTTTTGAAGCCGTGAGGAATGACTAGAAGATTATCTATCTTCCTAAAAGTACTAGATGCCGTAAGGTATGTCAAGATGTTGCCTTTAACATCCAGTGGATGCTGATCACCTTGAACTGCAAGAAGTGCTGGGAGACGTATCTCTTGGTTAAAATGAAACGAAGAGGCGACTTTTGGGATGAATTGGTCCAAAGGTCTTAGGACCACCCTGTCTGGATAAAAGACTAAATAAGGTTCCTTCACAAGTAGCTTACATCTCTGAGACCCTCTTTGATGAGGTTATGGCAATGAGGAATGTGACCTTAAGCGTTAAGTCCCATAAGGAGATGGCTTCAGAAGGAAAGAAAGGTTTGTGAGACAGTGCTTCCAACACAATTGATAGATCCCATGCCGGAAAAGTAAGTCTTCTGTAGGGATGAGCCTCGAGTTCGAGTCGAACTAATGTTCGACTCGAACATTGGCTGTTCGCAAGTTCGCCAAATAGCGAACAATTTGGGGTGTTCGCGGCAAATTCGAATGCCGCAGAACACCCTTTAAAAGTCTATGGGAGAAATCAAAAGTGCTAATTTTAAAGGCTTATATGCAAATTATTGTCATAAAAAGTGTTTGGGGACCCGGGTCCTGCCCCAGGGGACATGGATCAATGCAAAAAAAAAAAGTGATTTTATTAATGCTTAACCACTTGACGACCGCCTCACGCCGATGTACGTCGGCAAAGTGGCACGGACAGGCAAAATCACGTACATGTACGTGATTTGCCTTCCGCGGGTGGGGGGTCCGATCGGACCCCCCCCCGGTGCCCGAGGCGGTCGTCGTTTGTCCAGCGGCGATCGGTGATGAGGGGGAGACCATCCGTTCGTGGCCCCCCCCTCGCGATCGCCGCCGGCCAATGAAAACACTCCTTTGCTGCTGTATGCTAAACAGCAGCAAAGGAAGTGATGTCATCTCCCCTCGGGTCGGTATTTTCCGTTCCGGCCCGAGGAGAGACGACAAGTATGTGAGTGCACAAACACTACACACACAGTAGAACATGCCAGGCACACAAATCACCCCGATCCCCCCCCCGATCGCCCCCCGATCCCCCCCCAATCACCCCCCCCCCCCTGTCACAAACTGACACCAGCAGTTTTTTTTTTTTTTTTTTTTTTTTTTTTTCTGATTACTGCATAGTGTCAGTTTGTGACAGTGACAGTGTTGGGACAGTGTATATTACCCCCCTTTAGGTCTAGGGTACCCCCCTAACCCCCCCTAATAAAGTTTTAACCCCTTGATCACCCCCTGTCACCAGTGTCGCTAAGCGATCATTTTTCTGATCGCTGTATTAGTGTCGCTGGTGACGCTAGTTAGTGAGGTAAATATTTAGGTTCGCCGTCAGCGTTTTATAGCGTCAGGGACCCCCATATACTATCTAATAAATGTTTTAACCCCTTGATTGCCCCCTAGTTAACCCTTTCACCACTGATCACCGTATAACCGATACGGGTGACGCTGGTTAGTTTGTTTATTTTTTATAGTGTCAGGGCACCCGCCGTTTATTACCGAATAAAGGTTTAGCCCCCCGATCGCCCGGCGGCGATATGCGTCGCCCCAGGCAGCGTCAAATTAGCGCCAGTACCGCTAACACCCACGCACGCAGCATGCGCCTCCCTTAGTGGTATAGTATCTGAACGGATCAATATCTGATCCGATCAGATCTATACTAGCGTCCCCAGCAGTTTAGGGTTCCCAAAAACGCAGTGTTAGCGGGATCAGCCCAGATACCTGCTAGCACCTGCGTTTTGTGCCTCCGCCCAGCCCACCCAAGTGCAGTATCGATCGATCACTGTCACTTACAAGGCACTAAACGCATAACTGCAGCGTTCGCAGAGTCAGGCCTGATCCCTGCGATCGCTAACAGTTTTTTTGGTAGCATTTTGGTGAACTGGCAAGCACCAGCCCCAGGCAGCGTCAGGTTAGCGCCAGTACCGCTAACACCCACGCACGCACCGTACACCTCCCTTAGTGGTATAGTATCTGATCGCATCAATATCTGATCCGATCAGATCTATACTAGCGTCCCCAGCAGTTTAGGGTTCCCAAAAACGCAGTGTTAGCGGAATCAGCCCAGATACCTGCTAGCACCTGCGTTTTGCCCCTCCGCCCGGCCCAGCCCAGCCCACCCAAGTGCAGTATCGATCGATCACTGACACTTACAAAACACTAAACGCATAACTGCAGCGTTCACAGAGTCAGGCCTGATCCCTGCGATCGCTAACAGTTTTTTTTGTAGCGTTTTGGTGAACTGGCAAGCACCAGCCCCAGGCAGCGTCAGATTAGCGCCAGTACCGCTAACACCCACGCACGCACTGTACACCTCCCTTAGTGGTATAGTATCTGATCGGATCAATATCTGATCCGATTAGATCTATACTAGCGTCCCCAGCAGTTTAGGGTTCCCAAAAACGCAGTGTTAGCGGGATCAGCCCAGATACCTGCTAGCACCTGCGTTTTGCCCCTCCGCCCGGCCCAGCCCAGCCCACCCAAGTGCGGTATCGATCGATCACTGTCACTTACAAAACACTAAACGCATAACTGCAGCGTTCGCAGAGTCAGGCCTGATCCCTGCGATCGCTAACAGTTTTTTGGTAGTGTTTTGGTGAACTGGCAAGCGCCAGCGGCCTAGTACACCCCGGTCGTAGTCAAACCAGCACTACAGTAACACGTGGTGACGTGGCGAGTCCCATAAGTGCAGTTCAAGCTGGTGAGGTGGCAAGCACAAGTAGTGTCCCGCTGCCACCAAAAAGACAAACACAGGCCCGTCGTGCCCATAGTGCCCTTCCTGCTGCATTCGCCAATCCTAATTGGGAACCCACCGCTTCTGCAGCGCCCGTACTTCTCCCATTCACATCCCCAACCAAATGCAGTCGGCTGCATGAGAGGCATTTTTATGTCCTCCCGAGTACCCCTACCCAACGAACCCCCCCAAAAAAGATGTTGTGTCTGCAGCAAGCGCGGATATAGGCGTGACACCCGCTATTATTGTCCCTCCTGTCCTGACAATCCTGGTCTTTGCATTGGTGAATGTTTTGAACGCTACCATTCACTAGTTGAGTATTAGCGTAGGGTACAGCATTGCACAGACTAGGCACACTTTCACAGGGTCTCCCAAGATGCCATCGCATTTTGAGAGACCCGAACCTGGAACCGGTTACCGTTATAAAAGTTAGTTACAAAAAAAAGTGTAAAAAAAAAAAAAAAATATGAAATAAAAAAAAATAGTTGTTGTTTTATTGTTCTCTCTCTCTCTATTCTCTCTCTCTATTGTTCTGCTCTTTTTTACTGTATTCTATTCTGCAATGTTTTATTGTTATTGTTATTGTTATTGTTATTGATTGTTATTGTTATTGTTATTGTTATTATGTTTTATCATGTTTGTTTTTCAGGTGTGTAATTATTTACACTTTACTGTGCTTTATTGTTAACCATTGTTAACCATTTTTTTGTCTTCAGGTACGCCATTCACGACTTTGAGTGGTTATACCAGAATGATGCCTGCAGGTTTAGGTATCATCTTGGTATCATTCTTTTCAGCCAGCGGTCGGCTTTCATGTAAAAGCAATCCTAGCGGCTAATTAGCCTCTAGACTGCTTTTACAAGCCGTGGGAGGGAATGCCCCCCCCCCCCACCGTCTTCCGTGTTTTTCTCTGGCTCTCCTGTATCAACAGGGAACCTGAGAATGCAGCCGGTGATTCAGCCAGCTGACCATAGAGCTGATCAGAGACCAGAGTGGCTCCAAACATCTCTATGGCCTAAGAAACCGGAAGCTACGAGTATTTCATGACTTAGATTTCGCCGGATGTAAATAGCGCCATTGGGAAATTGGGGAAGCATTTTATCACACCGATCTTGGTGTGGTCATTTGCTTTGAGGGCAGAGGAGAGATCTAGGGTCTAATAGACCACAATTTTTTCAAAAAAGAGTACCTGTCACTACCTATTGCTATCATAGGGGATATTTACATTCCCCGAGATAACAATAAAAATGATTAAAAAAAAAATATGAAAGGAACAGTTTAAAAGTAAGATTAAAAAAGCAAAAAAATAATAAAGAAAAAAAAAAAAAAAAAAAAAAACACCCCTGTCGCCCCCTGCTCTCGCGCTAAGGCGAACGCAAGCGGCGGTCTGTCGTCAAACGTAAACAGCAATTGCACCATGCATGTGAGGTATCACCGCGAAGGCCAGATCGAGTGCAGTAATTTTTCCAGTAGACCTCCTCTGTAAATCTAAAGTGGTAACCTGTAAAGGCTTTTGAAGGCTTTTAAACATGTATTTATTTTGTTGCCACTGCACGTTTGTGCGCAATTTTAAAGCATGTCATGTTTGGTATCCATGTACTCGGCCTGAGATCATCTTTTTTATTTCATCAAACATTTGGGCAATATAGCGTGTTTTAGTGCATTAAAATTAAAAAAAGTGTGTTTTTTCCCCAAAAAATGCGTTTGAAAAATCGCTGCGCAATTACTGTGTGAAAAAAAAAATGAAACACCCACCATTTTAATCTGTAGGGCATTTGCTTTAAAAAAATATATAATGTTTGGGGGTTCAAAGTAATTTTTTTGCAAAAAAAAAAAACTTTTTCATGTAAACAATAAGTGTCAGAAAGGGCTTTGTCTTCAAGTGGTTAGAAGAGTGGGTGATGTGTGACATAAGCTTCTAAATGTTGTGCATAAAATGCCAGGACAGTTCAAAACCCCCCCAAATGACCCCATTTTGGAAAGTAGACACCCCAAGCTATTTGCTGAGAGGCATGTCGAGTCCATGGAATATTTTATATTGCGACACAAGTTGCGGGAAAGAGACAAATTTTTTTTTTTTTTTTTTTTTTTTGCACAAAGTTGTCACTAAATGATATATTGCTCAAACATGCCATGGAAATATATGAAATTACACCCCAAAATACATTCTGCTGCTTCTCCTGAGTACGGGGATACCACATGTGTGAGACTTTTTGGGAGCCTAGCCGTGCACGGGACCCCGGAAACCAAGCCCCGCCTTCAGGCTTTCTAAGGGCGTGAATTTTTGATTTCACTCTTCACTGCCTATCACAGTTTCGGAGGCCATGGAATGCCCAGGTGGCACAAAACCCCCCCAAATGACCCCATTTTGGAAAGTAGACACCCCAAGCTATTTGCTGAGAGGTATAGTGAGTATTTTGCAGACCTCACTTTTTGTCACAAAGTTTTGAAAATTGAAAAAAGAAAAAAAAAAATGTTTTTTCTTGTCTTTCTTCATTTTCAAAAACAAATGAGAGCTGCAAAATACTCACCATGCCTCTCAGCAAATAGCTTGGGGTGTCTACTTTCCAAAATGGGGTCATTTGGGGGGGTTTTGTGCCACCTGGGCATTCCATGGCCTCCGAAACTGTGATAGGCAGTAAAGAGTGAAATCAAAAATTTTCACCCTTAGAAATCCTGAAGGCAGTGATTGGTTTTTGGGGTCCAGTACGCGGCTAGGCTCCCAAAAAGTCCCACACATGTGGTATCCCCATACTCAGGAGAAGCAGCTAAATGTATTTTGGGGTGCAATTCCACATATGCCCATGGCCTGTGTGAGCAATATATCATTTAGTGACAACTTTATGAAAAAAAAAAAAAAAAAAAAGTGTCACTTTCCCGCAACTTGTGTCAAAATATAAAATATTCCATGGACTCAATATGCCTCTCAGCAAATAGCTTGGGGTGTCTACTTTCCAAAATGGGGTCATTTTGGGGGGTTTTGTGCCACCTGGGCATTCCATGGCCTCCGAAACCGTGATAGGCAGTGAAGAGTGAAAGCAAAAATTTACACCCTTAGAAATCCTGAAGGCGGTGATTGGTTTTCGGGGCCCCGTACGCGGCTAGGCTCCCAAAAAGTCCCACACATGTGGTATCCCCATACTCAGGAGAAGCAGCTAAATGTATTTTGGGGTGCAATTCCACATAGGCCCATGGCCTGTGTGAGCAATATATCATTTAGTGACGACTTTTTGTAAATATTTTTTTTTTTTTTTTTTTTGTCATTTTTCAATCACTTGGGACAAAAAAAATAAATATTCAATGGGTTCAACATGCCTCCCAGCAATTTCCTTGGGGTGTCTACTTTCCAAAATGGGGTCATTTGGGGGGGTTTTGTACTGCCCTGCCATTTTAGCACCTCAAGAAATGACATAGGCAGTCATAAACTAAAAGCTGTGTAAATTCCAGAAAATGTACCCTAGTTTGTAGACGCTATAACTTTTGCGCAAACCAATAAATATACGCTTATTGACATTTTTTTTACCAAAGACATGTGGCCGAATACATTTTGGCCTAAATGTATGACTAAAATTGAGTTTATTGGATTTTTTTTATAACAAAAAGTAGAAAATATAATTTTTTTTCAAAATTTTCGGTCTTTTTCCGTTTATAGCGCAAAAAATAAAAACCGCAGAGGTGATCAAATACCATCAAAAGAAAGCTCTATTTGTGGGAAGAAAAGGACGCAAATTTCGTTTGGGTACAGCATTGCATGACCGCGCAATTAGCAGTTAAAGCGACGCAGTGCCAAATTGGAAAAAGACCTCTGGTCCTTAGGCAGCATAATGGTCCGGGGCTCAAGTGGTTAAAGTCAAACAATAAAAGTGTAATATCCCTTTAAATTTCGTACCTAGGGGGTGTCTATAGTATGCCTGTAAAGGGGCGCATGTTTCCCGTGTTTAGAACAGTCTGACAGCAAAATGACATTTCGAAGAAAAAAACCCATTTAAAACTACTCGCGGCTATTGCAATCCTGACAATACACATAGAAGTTCATTGATAAAAACGGCATGGGAATTCCCCACAGGGAAACCCCGAACCAAAATTAAAAAAAAAAAAATGACGTGGGAGTCCCCCTAAATTCCATACCAGACCCTTCAGGTCTGGTATGGATTTTAAGGGGAACCCTGCGCCAAAAAAAAAAAAAAAACGGCGTGGGGTCCCCCCAAAAATCCATACCAGACCCTTATCCGAGCACGCAACCTGGCATGCCGCAGGAAAAGAGGGGGGGACGAGAGTGCGCCCCCCCTCCTGAACCGTACCAGGCCACATGCCCTCAACATTGGGAGGGTGCTTTGGGGTAGCCCCCCAAAAAACATTGTCCCCATGTTGATGAGGACAAGGGCCTCATCCCCACAACCCTGGCCGGTGGTTGTGGGGGTCTGCAGGCGGGGGGCTTATCAGAATCTGTAAGTCCCCTTTAACAAGGGAACCCCCAGATCCCGGCCCCCCCCTGTGTGATATGGTAAGGGGGTACTTACCCTTACCATTTCACTAAAAAACTGTCAAAAATGTTAAAAATGACAAGAGACAGTTTTTGACAATTCCTTTATTTAAATGCTTCTTCTTTCTTCTATCTTCCTTCATCTTCTTCTGGTTCTTCTGGCTCTTCTGGTTCTTCCTCCGGCGTTCTCATCCAGCATCTCCTCCGCGGCGTCTTCTATCTTCTTCTCCTCAGGCCACTCCGCACCCATGGCATGGGGGGAGGCTCCCGCTCTTCTCTTCAACTTCTTCTTCATCCTCTTCTCTTCTTCCTTCTTCTCTTCTTCATTTTCTTCTCCGGGCCGCTCCGCATACATGCTGGCATGGAGGGAGGCTCCCGCTGTGTGACGGCGTCTCCTCGTCTGACGGTTCTTAAATAACGGGGGCGGGGCCACCCGGTGACCCTGCCTGCTCTGACGCACGGGACATGACGGGACTTCCCTGTGGCATTCCCCATGACGTCACAGGGAAGTCCCGTCAAGTCACCGAGCATCAGAGGGGGGCGGGGTCACTGGGTGGCCCCGACCCCATTATTTAAGAACCGTCAGACGAGGAGAAGCTGTCACACAGCGGGAGCCTCCCTCCATGCCAGCATGGGTGCGGAGCGGCCCGGAGAAGAAAATGAAGAAGAGAAGAAGAGAAGAAGGAAGAAGAGAAGAGGATGAAGGAGAAGATGAAGAGAAGAGCGGAAGCCTCCCCCCATGCCATGGGTGTGGAGCGGCCCGAGGAGAAGAAGATAGAAGACGCCGCGGAGGAGATGCTGGACGAGAACACCAGAGGAAGAACAGAAGAGCCAGAAGAACCAGAAGAAGAAGAAGATGAAGGAAGAAAGAAGAAGCATTTAAATAAAGGAATTGTCAAAAACTGTCTCTTGTCATTTTTAACATTTTTGACAGTTTTTTAGTGAAATGGTAGGGGTAAGTACCCCCTTACCATTTCACATGGGGGGGCGGGATCTGGGGGTCCCCTTGTTAAAGGCGATAAGCCCCCCGCCCGCAGACCCCCACAACCACTGGCCAGGGTTGTGGGGATGAGGCCCTTGCCTCATCAACATGGGGACAAGGTGTTTTGGGGGCTACCCCAAAGCACCCTCCCAATGTTGAGGGCATGTGGCCTGGTACGGTTCAGGAGGGGGGGCCGCAGTCTCGTCCCCCCTCTTTTAATGCGGCCTGCCAGGTTGCGTGCTCAGATAAGGGTTTGGTATGGATTTTTGGGGGGACCCCACGCCGTTTTTTTTTTTTTTCTTTGGCGCGGGGTTCCCCTTAAAATCCATACCAGACCTGAAGGGTCTGGTGTGGAATTTAGGGGGAACCCCACATCATTTTTTTAAAAATTTTGGACGGGGTTCCCCTTAATATCCATACCAGACCTGAAGGGCCTTGTATGGAATTTAGTGGGACTCCCACGTCATTTTTTTTTTTTAAATTTTGGTTCGGGGTTTCCCTGGGGGGAATTCCCATGCCGTTTTTATCAATGAACTTCTATGTGTATTGTCGGCAATGCAATAGCCGCGGGTAGTTTTAAATGGGTTTTTTCCTTCGAAATGTAATTTTGCTGTCAGACTGTTCTAAACACGGGAAACATGCACCCCTTTACAGGCATACTATAGACACCCCCCAGGTACGAAATTTAAACGGATATTACACTTTTATTGTTTGACTTTAAGCATTATTAAAATCACTGCTCCTGAAAAAACGGCCGTTTTTAAAACTTTTTTTTGCATTGATCCATGTCCCCTGGGGCAGGACCCGGGTCCCCAAACACTTTTTATGACAATAACTTGCATATAAGCCTTTAAATTAGCACTTTTGATTATTCATGTTCGTGTCCCATAGACTTTAACGGTGTTCGCACGTTCGAGCGAACTTTTTTCCTGTTCGCATGTTCTGGTGCGAACCGAACAGGGGGGTTTTCACCTCATCAGTAGTCTTCTGGGAGGTCTTATTTTTAGACAGGCTTTTTGAAACTGCATGATGAGAGGGTCCTGGGCCCACTTTACTCCTGTCATGGCCGATAGTGCTGAGACCTGAACTTTTAAGGTATTTGAGCCTAGGCCTTTTTCCAGACCAGACTGAAGGAATTTGAGGATTTGTACCACCCCTAGTGATGATGTGTCCCAACATTGTTTTTGTGAGAATAAAATAAATTTTCGCAGATTCTCTTATAGGTGTTGTTGGTAGTGGCTTTTCTGGCTTGAAGTAAAGTTTCTACCACTCTCTGGGAACAACCCTGATCTAGGAATCTAGACCTTTCAGCCTCCATGCCGTCAGATGTAGTTTCTCTGGCAACGGGTGAAGAAATTGGCCCTGAAAGAGTAAATCTGGTGTGACTGGAAGAGGCAGAGGATTCTCTGTAAACTTAGGGACGGAGTTTCCGCGCTCACGGACCTGAAGGCTTGCAGCCTCCCCTGACACTTACCCCCGAAGGGGTGAGTTAAATGGTAAAAGGAATTTTAATTAAGGGTGAGTGGCGCTACCTTACCAGGGTACCTTAATTATTATTATAATAAGCCCCAAAGAATAAAATGTAAAAAAATAAAATAAAATAAAATAATAAAAATATAAAGAAAGTTTATATATACTTGGTGCAAACCCCTTAATCACTCAAATCATGGGTAGTGAATGTGAGTGTTCAACACTAAAAAAGTGGACTGTGCTAGCGTGTTAGACTAACCGTGTTAGTGGCCTGTGCTAGCATGTTAGACTAACCGTGTTAGTCTCATAACCTACATAAAAGTGTACACCGTGTGGCTGATTAATAAGTGACAACTTGTAGAGAATAGTAAATGACAGTAAAAAAATATCAGTATATTAACACCACAATCTGTGACATGGAAGGGAATCAGTCCAAGAGGGATCCCCCCTCTGAAAATCAATGTGTGATCCACCTGCTAAATAACATTAATCAGGATCTCTCAGTCCTATATTGATCCATAAATATGTCCAAAAAAATATAAGGTGAAAGAACTAATAAATAAATACATATATCATAAGTAATCCCACTTAGGCATAAGATGCAAAAATGCGCACCTAAAAATTAGTGAAAAAATGGTGAAGAAATTGGGTGTATCAAAGTCCAGCATGAAAACCAAATTAAAAAGCAAAAAACAAAAAACAAAAACAAAAAACAAAACGTCTGTGGTAGTGACTTTTGTGCAGACAGCTGTTCAGATCCAGTGACTTGCGGTGCTCCTCCTCAAAGATCCCCACTCACCAGCTCCCTGCACCCCTGCAGGGGTAGTAGGCAAGAACAGCGATATGGTGTTTTTAGGTCCTCAGGGTCTCCCGCTCCAGCTGTGAGGTATCCTTCAGTATATCCTGGTGATCCTTGTTCAAGCACCTTCTTGTTACGGGGGGTGAGAGCTTTTTCCCAGCTGTACTCCAGCCAATGCTGGCGTAGGTACATGTAGACGTAGGAAGTGGCTGAAAGAAGCTAGCAAAGATCAGCAGCACTTCTGTCCTCCACTGGGGATATCTTCCACAACTCCCTCTTTTCTAAAGGCCAATTTACTGCTGTGCTGTGAATAGACCGTTTTGAAGGCAGCTTCTCGTTCCTCTCTCCAGTCATGTGAGGATTCTCTGTGTTCATCTGCATGAACGTTGTGAACCATGGCCTCCTCGGCCAGAAGGGAATCACAGCTGATGTTGATCTTGAGTCGGAACAGGAACCTCGCTATCAAAGGAGTTGGAGGGAAAATGTAGCCTAGCTGGAAGTTCCATGGATGTTGTAGGCAATCTATCCCTTCGGCTGATGCGCAAGCAGCCCTCAAAAGGTATCTTCGGCATTTCGTGTTCTCTAGGGTTGCTGCCAGGTCTATGCCAGGTCTATGTCTGGAATACCCCAGGTTTTGGTTATTAGAGAGAAGGCCTGATGATTCAGGGACCACTCGTTGTTGGATAAGAATTTTCTGCTTAGGTTGTCGGCTAGATGATTCTGTGCCCCAGGAACGTACACTGCCTTTAGATCCGTCAGGTTCATCTGTGCCCTTTTGAGGATCGGACGAACTTCTTCCATACGAGAGCGACTCCTGGTACCCCCTTGTCTGTTAAGACATACGTTACTGCCACTTTGTTGTCCATATGTAGGGATGAGCCGAACACCCCCCTGTTCGGTTCGCACCAGAACATGCGAACAGGAAAAAAATTCGTTCGAACACGCGAACGCCGTTAAAGTCTATGGGACACGAACATGAATAATCAAAAGTGCTAATTTTAAAAGCTAATATGCAAGTTATTGTCATAAAAAGTGTTTGGGGACCTGGGTCCTCCCCCAGGGGACATGAATCAATGCAAAAAAAAGTTTTAAAAACGGCCGTTTTTTCAGGAGCAGTGATTTTAATAATGCTTAAAGTCAAACAATAAAAGTGTAATATCCCTTTAAATTTCATACCTGGGGGGTGTCTATAGTATGCCTGTAAAGGGGCGCATGTTTCCCGTGTTTAGAACAGTCTGACAGCAAAGTGACATTTTGAAGGAAAAAACACATTTAAAACTACCGCGGCTATTGCATTGCCGACAATACACATAGAAGTTCATTGATAAAAACGGCATGGGAATTCCCCACAGGGCAACCCCGAACCAAAATTAAAAAAAAAAAATGATGTGGGGGTCCCCCTAAATTCCATACAAGGCCCTTCAGGTCTGGTATGGATATTAAGGGGAACCCTAGCCAAAATTTAAAAAAAAAATTGACGTGGGGTTCCCCCTAAATTCCATACCAGACCCTTCAGGTCTGGTATGGATTTTAAGGGGAACCCCGCGCCAAAAAAAAAAAAAAACGGCGTGGGGTCCCCCTAACAATCCATACCAGACCCTTATCCGAGCACGCAACCTGGCAGGCCGCAGGAAAAGAGGGGGGGACGAGAGTGCGGCCCCCCCCCCCTCCTGAACCGTACCAGGCCACATGCCCTCAACATTGGGAGGGTGCTTTGGGGTAGCCCCCCAAAACACCTTGTCCCCATGTTGATGAGGACAAGGGCCTCATCCTCACAACCGTGGCCGGTGGTTGTGAGGGTCTGCGGGCGGGGGGCTTATCGGAATCTGGAAGCCCCCTTTAACAAGGGGACCCCCAGATCCCGGCCCCCCCCTGTGTGAAATGGTAAGGGGGTACTTACCCCTACCATTTCACTAAAAAACTGTCAAAAATGTTAAAAATGACAAGAGACAGTTTTTGACAATTCCTTTATTTAAATGCTTCTTCTTTCTTCTTTCTTCCTTCATCTTCTTCTTCTTCTGGTTCTTCTGGCTCTTCTGGTTCTTCCTCCGGCGTTCTCGTCCAGCATCTTCTCCGCGGCGTCTTCTATCTTCTTCTCCTCGGGCCGCTCCGCACCCATGGCATGAGGGGGGAGGCTCCCGCTCTTCTCTTCATCTTCTTCTCTTCTTCATCTTCTTCTTCATCTTCTTCTTCTTCTTCTTCTTCCTTCTTCTCTTCTTCCTGTCTTCTCCGGGCCGCTCCGCAGCCATGCTGGCATGGTGGGAGGCTCCCGCTGTGTGACGGCGTCTCTTCGTCTGACGGTTCTTAAATAACGGGGGGCGGGGCCATCCGGTGACCCCGCCCCCCTCTGACGCACGGTGACTTGAGGGACTTCCCTGTGACGTCACGGGGAATGCCACAGGGAAGTCCCGTTATGTGTGCGTCAGAGGGGGGCGGGGTCACCGGGTGGCCCCGCCCCCCGTTATTTAAGAACCGTCAGACGAAGAGACGCCGTCACACAGCGGGAGCCTCCCTCCATGCCACAGCATGGATTGCGGAGCGGCCCGGAGAAGACAGGAAGAAGAGAAGAAGGAAGAAGAAGAAGAAGAAAAAGAAGAAGAAGAAGATGAAGAAGAAGATGAAGAAGAGAAGAAGATGAAGAGAAGAGCGGGAGCCTCCCCCCTCATGCCATGGGTGCGGAGCGGCCCGAGGAGAAGAAGATAGAAGACGCCGCGGAGAAGATGCTGGACGAGAACGCCGGAGGAAGAACCAGAAGAGCCAGAAGAACCAGAAGAAGATGAAGGAAGAAAGAAGAAAGAAGAAGCATTTAAATAAAGGAATTGTCAAAAACTGTCTCTTGTCATTTTTAACATTTTTGACAGTTTTTTAGTGAAATGGTAGGGGTAAGTACCCCCTTACCATTTCACACAGGGGGGGGCCGGGATCTGGGGGTCCCCTTGTTAAAGGGGGCTTCCAGATTCCGATAAGCCCCCCGCCCGCAGACCCTCACAACCACCGGCCACGGTTGTGAGGATGAGGCCCTTGTCCTCATCAACATGGGGACAAGGTGTTTTGGGGGGCTACCCCAAAGCACCCTCCCAATGTTGAGGGCATGTGGCCTGGTACGGTTCAGGAGGGGGGGGGGCCGCACTCTCGTCCCCCCCTCTTTTCCTGCGGCCTGCCAGGTTGCGTGCTCGGATAAGGGTCTGGTATGGATTTTTAGGGGGACCCCACGCCGTTTTTTTTTTTTTTTTTGGCGCGGGGTTCCCCTTAAAATCCATACCAGACCTGAAGGGTCTGGTATGGAATTTAGGGGGAACCCCACGTCAATTTTTTTTTTAAATTTTGGCTGGGGTTCCCCTTAATATCCATACCAGACCTGAAGGGCCTTGTATGGAATTTAGGGGGACCCCCACATCATTTTTTTTTTTTTTTATTTTGGTTCGGGGTTCCCCTGTGGGGAATTCCCATGCCGTTTTTATCAATGAACTTCTATGTGTATTGTCGGCAATGCAATAGCCGCGGGTAGTTTTAAATGAGTTTTTTCCTTCCAAATGTCATTTTGCTGTCAGACTGTTCTAAACACGGGAAACATGCGCCCCTTTACAGGCATACTATAGACACCCCCCAGGTACGAAATTTAAAGGGATATTACACTTTTATTGTTTGACTTTAAGCATTAATAAAATCACTGCTCCTGAAAAAACGTCCGTTTTTAAAACTTTTTTTTGCATTGATCCATGTCCCCTGGGGCAGGACCCGGGTCCCCAAACACTTTTTATGACAATAACTTGCATATAAGCCTTTAAAATTAGCACTTTTGATTTCTCCCATAGACTTTTAAAGGGTGTTCCGCGGCATTCAAATTTGCCGCGAACACCCCAAATTGTTCGCTGTTCGGCGAACTTGCGAACAGCCAATGTTCGAGTAGAACATGAGTTCGACTCGAACTCGAAGCTCATCCCTATCCATATGTAGTAACATCCCTTTGCCTCTCAAGAGGGAGCTTGAAAGGCAGCTCTCAATTCCAGTATGTTTGAAACAATCTCCTGGGTTTGGAACTGCCAGAGACCCTGGGCTGCTTGGTCCTGGATGTAGGCTACCCATCCCTCCATACTGGCATCAGAAGTGACCACTTCTTGTGGAGGGGGAACTATGTTCCTGAACCTCTTGAGGTTGTGTATGTGGGTCCACCACCATATGGACTGTTTGACTTGGTTGGAAATAAGGATTGGTTGAGACATCAACACTCCATTCCACTGCCTCAGAAATGAATTCTGAAATGTCTTTGTGTGCCACTGGGCCCATTGAACCATTGGTATGGTTGCTGACATTGAGCCTAGAGCTCTGAGGCATGCTCTGGCTGGAATCAATACTGCTGCCAGTAATCTTTTCATTTTCTGGACTAGGAGAGATGTTGTACTCTATTTAGTCGAGTGTCTAGTTGTGCTCCCAGGAAGATCATCTTCTGCGTAGGTTGAAGGTTGCTCTTTTCCCAATTTATCAACCATCCGAAACTTTGTAGTGTGGCAATCAGTGTTTCCTGATGGAAAATGAGAGATTCCCAACTGTCTGATAGGAGGAGGATGGCATTCAGGTATTGATGGACTTTTAGACCCCTCTCTCTCAGGAGGGCTATCAGCGGTATCAGGACCTTTGTGAAAGTCCTGGGTGTGGTGGAAATTCCAAATGGTAGACTCTGAAACTGAAAGTGTTAATGTTTACTGAGAATCAAAGGAATCTTTGAAATGTAGCGTGTATGGGTTCATGAAGATGAGCATCAGATAAATCTACGGATAGCATCCAGTCTTCCAGATTTATCGCGCAAAGGATTGTTTGAAGACTTTCCATCTTTAAAGACTCGACCCTGATTTTCTTGTTGAGTTTCTTTAGGTCTAATACTGGGAGCATGTCTCCTGTCTTTTTCTTCACTAGAAATAGTGGAGAGTAGAATCCTTTCCCTCTGGTGCAATGGAACTTCTACTATCACCCGTTTCTGAAGCAAGTCCTGAATGTACTTGACGAAGAACATTCTCTTGATACTGGATGTCTGGTTGCATAAAACTGGTCCTTGGGAATTCGGTTTTTGAATTTCCACCTGTGACCAAACTGAACGGGAAGCCACCGCCCAGGGATCTCTTATGTTCTTCGCCCAAGCCTTCGTAAATTTCTTGAGCCTGGCTCCTACCACCGCAGGCTTGACGGACACACCATCAAAAAGACTTTTGCTGTTCTCCTATAGAGGAGGATCTTGTTCTTTGAAATTGTAAGAAGGAGGTCTGGGGCATTCCTCCTATTTCTCCTAAACTCCTTTCCGGGTCTGTATGACTTGGCCTCTCTGTACCTTTCTGGGAGATTACGCCTGAATTGTAGCGGTTTCTGTTGTTTTGGTCACCTGTCTGAGGGAATGAGACCCGATTTCCCCCCTGGTAACTTTGGATATGACTGTGTCTAGCTTTTCTCCAAAAAGGTTTGTTCCGTTGTGTGGGATCTTACACCAGTTAGTTTTTGAAGTGGCATCAGCTGTCCAGGGTTTATGCCATAGGGCCCTTCTGGCAAGCACAGAGGCCAGCATTACCCTTGAGGAGGACCTGATTGTGTCCACCGAGGCCTCTGCCATGAAGTCCCCTGCGGGACTGAGTCCCTGAAGAGCTGTGATCACTCTTTCCTGTTCTGCTCCCTCCAGGATCGGTTTGTCAACATTAGACGTCCAGCTAGAGATGGCTCTTCTTACAGCTGCTAAAGCGATAGCAGGCCTACAAGCTCCGCCTGCTTCCACATAGGCTCCTTTTAAAACAACTCAATTTTCTGATCTAACACATCCCTGAATGTCACTGCATCCTCGAGAGGCCCACGTTAGGCCCTTTTAGTGGGTAGAGTTCTGTCAGTCTGTTGTTGAGACTGTTTTTTTTCTCTGGCTTCTGCCACTTATCTTTGATCAGTTCCTCCAATTCATCAATGAATGAGAATGATTCCGGATCCTTCTTCAGGTTTGGAAAATATTTTTTTGTTTTCCGTGGGGCTTCTTTTGGCTCCTCCCATGTGATTGCTTTTTTCATGGACTTAATAAACGGCTCTATCAGGGTAAAGTCAAATCCTGTTGAGGCCTCTAATTCTTCAGTGTCAGATAAGCTATCTGCTGTTTTTGATGTACTGCGTGTAACTGTTTAGGCAGTCTGAGCAGGCTTATCTGCTTCAGGTGTTGATATTTGTTGAATTGATTCTTTTACCGATTCTCTAATAATGTCAGTCACCTCTTTGGCATCTGTCTCTCTTTCTGTAGTAGCTTCATCGAAGCATGAACGATAGGCCAATTTGTCTGGAAGGGCTATGGTGACCCAGCAAGCATTTGTGGTCGGGCAGAAGCTATGGTTAGTCGAAGATGTTCTGTGAGGAGGGGACCTTCTGTGGTATGAGTGACAGTATCAAGAGGGTGACCTAGAGCAACTTCGTCTGCGATCTGAGCGGTTTCTTTGAGTTGAGCAACTTCTTCGGTGCCCTGAACGGCTCCTTCGGTTATCTGAGCGACTTCTTCGGTGACCTGAGCTGTTTCTGCATCTTGAGTCTGATGATCTTTTGGACCTGATAGGACTGTCCAATAAAACAGCATTAGTGGCAAGGCTCTCTTTTTCTCAATCTTCACTACTTACCAATTTGTCCCCTTACCTATTAAGCTATGGAGAGTCTGCTTGGGCAGTGGTCTCCATGAGGGGTGAACAGAGGCTTCCACCTAGAGTATGCAGGAGGAGTTAGAGAAAACGTAGAGAAGCAGACCAGTCACCCATAGTAGAGACTAAGTTAGTCTTACCTTTAGTGGAGGAGCAAGGATAGAGAGATTAGCAGGCAGTGTTTGCATCTAGTGCAATCCTGATAGGAATCCCTGATGTCTTGTAGTGACAGGAGATAGAGGAAGTGTAGGAGGTTTAAATTTACCGGCGTTGCGGCGGAATGACGTCATGATCGTGCATGCGCGATAGCGTGCTGAGGAGCCCATTGTCATGATAGATACTGGCAAAACAAGCCCCTGGTGGTGTCACTCCCGCTCGCACATGCGCAGAAGCGATTGGACGCTTAGGCGCCATCTTAGGGATGTCAGGAAGGTTGTGTGGGACTACAGATCCCAGAGAAACCCACAAGTGTTTAGAAAGAAAAAAGGGAGACCACTGCAAATAATCTAAGCCTAGTTAAAGCTTGTAAAGTACCAGGCAACATACCCCTGAGACCATTAGAGTGGGGTTCCTTCCATCTAGCTCGTTTAGAGGCTGTACAGGCAGGGGCTTCCACCCAGGAGAGGCTTGAACTTGGCTGGGGCGATAGCGGTAAGGGGTGCTGAGCGATCCATCCAGTCTTGGACAGGTGAGGAAAAAAAGGAGAATACTGAGGTGGTTCCTATCTTACAATTTATAGCTATTCAGTCCTACCAGGTTGTGAGGGACGGAGTCACAACCCTAATGTATGCTGCCATGATGAGACAGGAAGTAAATTATAATATAAAATGTTTATGATTTCTTTCCTTAAGTTTGTAAAAATGTGTTTCCATAGGAAAGTTGACCTAAAATCTTAAAGCGTAATTAAACACAAAAACAAAAATATAATCAATTGTATATCACCAATCATTGTCTATGGCGGTGGCATTAATTTACTTTTTATCATGCTATTATTTCTTGATTAGCCAAAAAACACCTAGTGTCTAAAGCTGGATACACATTATACTATATAATCCTTTAGATTTTTTCCTTTAGATTTACCAAAACCATAGAATTTGTAAGCAATCAGGCAGACCCTTGCACTGCATGGTTGAAGGTAAATCTAAAGGAAATCCAACAACAAAAGTTGTATAGTGTGTATCCAGCTTTAGGGTGGCTACATTCATTACTCAGTCAGTGGAGAGGATGGCATTGACTGGACAAGAAGATTTAAGCCCCATACACACTATTAGATTTTCTGCAGATTTTTGTCTTCAGATTTACCAAGACCATGTAGTGCAAGGGCCTGCCCGATTGCATACAAATTGAAACTCTTAAGGTTCAACCTCATATTATATGGTTTTAGTAAATCTGAAGACAAAAATCTGCAGAAAATCTAACAGTGTGTATGGAGTCTTAGCTGTATTTTATATTTGTGACTCTTTAAGCAGTTACAGCAATCTTTTTTTTTTCCTTTTGGGATAAAGGTTTTGCATGAATGAACAAAAGTTGACCACTGTAAGCACACCTGTCAGTGTTAAATGTTTTTTTAACAACCCTCTAACTGCCACTTTTGCTGGACAGCTTGGTCTGTTTAAGAAAGCTAAAAAAACAGATGTACTGGCTGGAACAAAAGGTAATAAAACTATGTTACAAAGAAGATTTAGAAAAACAAAGACTGCTGTGTTAATGCTACTGACACACTGTATCATATATGCCATTTTTTATTTTGAACATAAATACACTATACAAGGGTCAGTCTAAACAAAAGCAAGATTTTAGCTGTAGGTGGGGCCTAGTGCAATGAGTTAGTCATTGGCTTCATATATTGTATGTCTTGGATATTCCAACATCAAGATCTCCCCGCTCCCTGCATAGTTCCAACATCACTTCACTCCACCTCCTGTCCACCTGGGAGTTTTGGGTGTTCTCTACTTGCTTTGGATGTTTTATCTCCTTACATGGCACTGAAAAAAATCCAAATAAATAAAATCCAAGAGAGAGATTAAAGCCGCGTACACGTGATCGGTTTTTCCGACGGGAAATGTTCGATGACAGGCTGTTGTCGGTAAATCCGACCTTGTGTATGCTCAAATGTTGGCTGGCAGGTTTTCAAATTTTCCGCAGGCAAATGTGTGTTGTCGGATTTTCCGAGCGTGTGTACACAAGTCCGTCAGACAAAAGTACAAACACGCATGCTCGGAAGCAGAAGCGGTCGGTCTTGTAAACTAGCGTTCGTAATGAAGAATTAACATTCGTGACGTGGCAAATTATGAAATCTCAAAATGCAGAGCACAATTCTCTTCTTCTTTAATGGGATAATAATGAAGCTGCTTTGCTGGTGATAATGATGGAGTTATTGCAAATGAATTTTCAAAGGCTTTTCTTTTCTAGTGATATCAAGAATAATATTATTATGCTTTTTTTTTTTTTTTTTTGGGCAATTTATCACAACACCATTATCCCGTAGTTTTTAAGATCAAACATACAACTACATTGGTGTCCCTTGTCAATTTTACATTGTATTTTTTTAAAATGTAACTGCCTACTCCCAAACTGTCATTTGAAGTAAAACACATAGCCAAGTATTATTCTCCACAATTTTTTATTATGCATTAAAAAAAGAAAACAAATAAAATTAGACATGCTATCTGCCAATAGAACTTAACCAAAAAGTACATTCTATGCAACCAAAAATATAGAAAATATACCAAATCAAATCATTATTCAACCAAAAAAAAAAATGTCAAAGCAATAACTCCAAGGCCAATAATAAATAACACGTTCTCTCCTCCGATTCCGCAACATGTCTGGTTGACGAACGGCCGTTCAGAAATGAACTGAAAAGCACAAAATGAAAAGTGCGAAATGAAAAGCGCGAAAACACTCACCAAACTTCTACTAACATGAAATTAGCAAAAGGAGCCCAAAGGGTGGCGCCAAAGAGCTGAGAAACCACGTAGTACGTCACTACGTTCATAATTGTTGGCCAACAATTCTGTGGCCGTGTGTATGCAAGACATGGCCCTTCGGACAAAACTCCACGGTTTTGTTGGTCAACAATCCGATCGTGTGTACAAGGCATAAGAGTTTCTCATAATGACAAAGGCGATAAGGAACTCAATTATTAAAATGTGATTGGTAGAGTCTTTGAGATATAAGAATTCAAGTGTTTTAGCTCTTCTAATCTACCAAAAGCTAATATATAAATTTTAGGTGGAATGACACATTAAAATATAACTTATATTATAAAAAACCTGCTCCAGGTTGGTCCATACACAACGAGCCACAGCTGTAGATCTAGGCTCATTCCCAGACTCAGCAACATTTAAATGAAGGAAATCAATTGCACACGATGTCCACTAGAAGCTTCTTTCCATTATTTCATTTTAGCACAGGATACAAGATAAAACAAGTGATGAAAAAAAATAAAAATTTCATGTTTGAATATTGTGATGTTATTTGCACATGGCTATCAGGCGCATCCTACTCATTTTGTTGCCTGTTGGAGGCGGAGCACAGGCTCTCTTTCCATAAGTAAACAAAAGTTAATTATTATATCATACGGGGTTATGTAGTTAGGATTTTTGAATTTGTTCATGTACAGTATGTAGCCTGTGTAATTTGTTTCTTATAAGCAGATTTTATTTATATAAGATTTTTAATAATTGTACATAGAATTCAAAGAGACAAAGAAACAAAGTTGCCTTGCAGGGCAGCACAGCACAATACAAGAACAAACAACCAGGGTCTAAGGCGCTAAAGCAGCACAGAACACATATAGCATAAACAGTGTACAAGGGTATTAATAGGGTGTACCTGATCACTTTAAAAGGAATCGTTAACCTTCCCACAGACTATAACGAGCTCAGTAAAGCATAAATTATAAGGAATAAGGAAATTAAAATAGGGAAATTTCATGTTAGGCCCCATGTAGCATAATAATGCCCTTTCAGTTTTAGAATAGGACCCATTGACCCTTGCTCAGAGTTACTTGTTGAGGGCCCAATGAAAACTCAATGCAAAGGATAGAAAGAGCTGGTGAATGTTCTTTTGGGATACTTTACTAGTACATATAAACAGTAAACACATCACATTTGCAGGTGATGCAAACTGCTGAGCCTCAGCTACAACCAGATCAGCTAGATGTCTTGAGAGTCCTGGTACTTGGCATCTTCATTCTCTTGTACAGTGGAACCTTGTATTACGAGCCTTTATTAATCCAAAGCACTCGCATATCAAAGCAAGTTTCCCCATAGAAGTCAATGGAAACAAAGATAATTTGTTCCACATTGGCTTCTATTGTATGCAGTACAGCATGTAACCAGAGGTTGGGGGGGCAGCGGAGAGACACAGAAATACTCGGAGACCGATCGGAGATGCTCGGATGCACTCGGAAACACTCGGAAACAGAGTGTTTCCCGTGTATTTCCGAGTGTTTTCGAGTGCATCCGAGCGGCACCGAACAGCTCCGAGTGTCACCGGCGCCCCCGCACCTCTGGCCAAATGCGGTACTGCACACCGCTGAGGCTTGAATCCTGCTAGTTTTGCAAGATAACACTCGCAAACCGAGTCAAGATTTTTTTTAGATAATAGCTCGTATTGCGAAACGCTCGTTAACCGTGTTACTCGCAATCCGAGGTATTACTGTACCTTACACAACATTATCCCTTAAAGGAGAAGTACAGCCAAAGCTTGTTTGGCTGTACTTCGTCTGTGGCTCACAGGAGTGCAGTTAGTTCTGCACTCCTGTGATCCGTTTTCAGCCAACAGCAGCTTAAAGCCTGCTGTTGGCTTATGTTACACAGCAAGCCCAGGCTAGGAAAAAATTGCCACCTTATGATCGGGAGCCTCTAAGCGATTCGCTGAGACCCTTAGTCAGCCTATCCCACACCTTCCATAGCTCAGCGCTCCAGTGAAGGTGGAGGGGCAGAACAGAGAGCCAGAGACTGATAGTCATGGCTCGCTGTTCAGAGCAGTGGGGAGAACTGAGCGATCAACAGTCTTTGATTGCTCAGTTCTTAGCCTTAGAGATGGTGGGGCACAGATGCAGCATTGCAACACTTCTCTTTTAATATTGTGCTGTTTGCAGACTGGCAGTGCAAACCAAGTCTCTAAAACATGATTATTCCTGGAAACAGCAAAAAATACTGTAAATATAACATTGCATTTCAAGCTTTCTGATATGTTATCCAAGCTAAATTAACAGCCTATAGTTTCCTTAACTACAGTAAAATGCCAAGCTTGCATCTTATGTAAAATGTAACCTGAGCTCTTCTGACAGTGTCTTCAGTTAACAATTTATTGTTAGTAATTAAACATGTAAATCTTGTTGTGCCTAGAACTCTCTAAATGAACTCGAGCGATATTTTAAAAACATACATATTGAGTAAACGTGCTAAAGTTGTTGACCTATGCAATTAAACTTTAGCCCCTATTTACTTTGGCACATTATTTGACTGTTCTGTTACCTTTTGCTAAGTGTATATCTAAGTTGTAAATTCACAAACCATTATTTGCAAGTGAAATATAGCCGTTGTTAAAAGCACTGTATGCAAAAAAATAGCAAACATTATAAATATTCCTTAAACTATGGTTGATACAGCATTAATTAAACAAAGTAATATAAGGAGTGACGCAATAAACCCTAGTGTAAAGATTTCTCGAATGTGGGCTGCCTAGATTGCCAATAATGCTATAAAGTCATTTGCATAAAATAAGGATACCTCTTTACCTCTTTTTATCACAGGGTTTGTCAGATCTGTGCCAATAACTTTGAAACGATTGTAGAAAATGGGTTTGCATTTTAAGAATGGGAATAAAAACATTTAAAAAAGCCAACATTTACATGGTTTATCATTCTCATAATTGTTGCTTTATTAGTACTCATTTTTTTACTCCTGGATGATGTAGGTATGGCCTTATGCAAAAACCGTTTTAACAGACCTTCATGTTGCACAACCTGCTGATGCAAATTTTTCATATGAGATCTATGAAAATTTTAAACTGTTTTAAAGGACTGACAGCCTTATAAGCAAAATCTGATTTTTAATTACTAAACAAATGTAACTTGCAAGGTGTTAATTTTTTAGATGCATTTTATTGAGAAAATGTCATAGCTACTGTATGTAAAGTGTTAGCATTATTTCAAATAACTTAGTAGGAATAGAGGTTTTATAGATAAACTTTAAAATTTAATTTTTATGTGCTTTTAAATGTAGTTAGGGATTCTAAGATTATATCTCAGGATTTGAAACCAATTACTTTTTAAGTGGAAAATAAACAATTACCCATATTTCTGCAAAGGCTCACCTCTGCTCTCCCCAAAATATACAGTAAATCAAAATGACTCTTCTATTGTGGCAACCAACAGTCCATGAATATTCCGTGTTGTTCACTGTGCCTAACTGAATCAGTTGGGCACATCACTGTGCAAGTGATAGCCAGCTGCATAGATGTCTATGGGCTGCACATCAATCTGTCTATTCATAGTATATGCAGCTGGCTAGTGCTTGGACACCACTGCAGCCAGCCAGTTCAGAAAAAAGCATAGCATACTTGGTGTGCTTGCATGTGAGGCTCTTAGTGGGTTATTGTCATTGCCATTCATTCATTCATTGGAATGAATATCTCTATAGTAGGACAAACCTTTTGCTAGGTTTTCCTAGACCTGTTAGGATTCCTGTCTATTGTGTTCTTATGTTATATGACATTTTAGAATATTTGCAAACACCAATAAAGGCAATCTAGTTTTAAAGTTTGATCATTTCTACATAAGTGACATGGCAGTTTAATTCGGTACCAGATCATACATTCATTTTCTCATCATATCTTCTCTGCAACTTTAAGCTCTGCCTTACTGCCTGTCTGAAATTAACATCTTGCCATCCTCTGTATTACACTACATTGATTTTAACCTCTGTTTACCGCCTGTCTGAAGTCGACATCCTGCAATCCCCTGTATTATGGTACATTGATTTTAACCTCTGCCTTACTGCCTGTCTGAAACTGACATTCTGCAAGCCTCTGTATTATGGAACATTGATTTTCATTTCTGTCTATATAAAGTTGAACTCCTGCAATCCTCTGTATTATGGTACATTAATTTAACATACAACTGTTAAACTTATATGTATTATTAAGATAGCTGTACCATACTGTTGTCTGTTGGTGTAAAAGTTTCTTCTGTCATCAATGCGTTTTTCTTCCTTGTAAAAGGGGTGTAAGTATCTGCCTTGATAATTTCTAACAAAGTGATCATTTCTACATAAGTGACATGACAGTTTAACACCCAAATACAGAGGAAACAGAAGGAGCACCACACCAAAGGTCCAAGAATCCAAAGCAATGTTTTAATAAATGAGCAATAAAGAAAAACAAACATGTTTCGGGGGTTTAGGCACTAACCCCATCATCAAGGCTTTTGTATTGTATAATGTTTAAAAGTGGTTGGACTCAACTGGAAAGCAGCAATAGTTATCTAGGAATGCAGCTGACAGTCAGAGAAGGAAAGTTACACAGCACAGGATCTTGGAGAATCAGGCTCCATAGCTTTTCCACAGATTTGCCCTTTTCTGAAGTGGCAGTTTAGCACAGTATTTAAAACAAGACAGAAATATGAAAATATCAACTAACAAAAGGGATCTGGTCCAAACAGACTGCAAGTGAATCTGTATTTCCTCGTCTATCTTTATTTTCCTTCTCACAAAAGTGTCCTCTCTCCTTATATTATCATTAATTTGCTCGTCTTCTCCTCCTCATAGCATACTGTGTATATATATATATATATATATATTAAATATAAATAAATAAATTTTAATTGTTTATTTTTATCAATTTACAAAATATAAAGTGAGCAAACAGAAGAAAAATCTAAATCAAATCAATATTTGGGTTGACTACCCTATGCTTTCAAACCAGCATAAATTCTTACACTTTGCACACTTGCACAAGGTCAAAGATTTTGCAGAATTAGAGTGAAGTGTATGATTAACCAATCATACCAAGTAGGTGCTAATGATGATCAATTTCATATGTAGGTTGAAATGCAGTCATTAACTGAAACAGAAACAGATGTGTACGAGGCTTAAATATGGGTGGGCAACAATGAAACTCTGCTACTAAGGTGAGGTTGTGGAAGACAGTTTCATGTCACAGGTTATACAGTGCCTTGCAAAGGTATTCACCCCCTTGGCTTTTTACCTATTTTGTTGCATTACAGCCTTCAGTTCAATGTTTTTTTTTTTAATATGAATTATATGTGATGGATCAGAACACAATAGTCTAAGTTGGTGAAGTAAAATTAGAAAAATATACACATAAAACCATTTTTCAGAAATAAAAAACTGATAATTGGCATGTGCGTAGGTATTCACCCCCTTTGTTATGAAGCCCATAAAAAGCTCTGGTGCAACCAATTACCTTCAGAAATCACATAATTAGTGAAATGATGTCCATCTGTGTGCAATCTAAGTGTCACATGATCTATCATTACATGTACACTCCTTTTTGAAAGGCCCCAATGTCTGCAACACCTCTAGAGGCACCACTAACCAAACACTGCCATGAAGACCAAGGAACTCTCCAAACAAGTAAGGGCCAATGTTGTTGAGAAGTACAAGTCAGGGTTAGGATAAAGCTAGTTTAGAGCTACACTTGTTTATATATATGGTTTATAGCAAAATTTCTATTTGCGTTGTTAGCTGCTTGCAATTGTGAGTAAGCGCATGGTTTTTTGTTTTTTTAGGGTTAGATTATAAAAAAATATCCAAATCTTTGATGATCCCTAGGAGCACCATCAAATCTATCATAACCCAATGGAAAGAACATGACACAACAGCAAACCTGCCAAGAGACGGCCGCACACCAAAACTCATGGATCAGGCAAGGATGGCATTAATCAGAGAGGCAGCACAGAGACCTAAGGTAACCCTGAAGGAGCTGCGGAGTTCCACAGCAGAGACTGGAGTATCAGTACATAGGACGAAAATAAGCCATTCGCTCCATAGAGTTGGGCTTTATGGCAGAGTGGCCAGAAGGAAGCCATTACTTTCAGCAAAAAAACAAACAAATTAACAAAACAAAGTAAATACTTTTGCAAGGCACTGTACACCATGGCAAGACTGAGCACAGTTAGTATACTATATAGTATCAGCAAGGTCTCTCCCGGGCAAAGATTTCAAAGCAGAATGGGGCTTCAAGATGTGTTGTTCAAACTCTTTTGATGAAGCACAAAGAAACACAGTTGGGGACCGTAGATGCAGTGGTCAGTAAAGGAAACTTAATGCAATAGGTGAAAGACACATCATGCTTATTTCCCTTCGACATCAGAAGATGTCCATCAGTGCCATCAGCACAAAACTGGCAGAAGCCAATGGGACCCAGCTATACACATCTACTGTCTGGAGAGATCTGGCCATAAATGGTCTTCACTGAACAATTGTGACCAAAAAGCCATACCTCTGACGAGGAAACAAGGCTAAGAGACATAACTATGCATGAAAACATAGGAAATCGAGTGCAGAAAAATGACAGCAGGTGCTCTGGACTGATGAGTCAAAATTTGAAATATTTGTCTGTAGCAGGAGGCAGTTTGTTTACAAATAGCTGGAGAGCGGTACAATAAAGAGTGCCTGCATGCAACAGTGAAGCATGGTGGAGGTTCCTTGAAAGTTTGGGGCTGCATTTCTGCAAATGCAGGTGGAGATTTGGTCAGGATCAATAGTATCCTCAATGCTGAGAAATACAGGCAGATAATTATCCATCATGCCATACTATCCGGGAGGCGTGTGATTAGCCCCACATTTATTCTGCAGCTGGACAATGGCCTCAAACGTACAGCGAATGTCATTAAAGTGGGGTTCCACCCAAATTTTGAACATTATCTCTATGCATTCTCTTCCTTGCCTAGATGCTGACATGCTGTGTAAAAAAATTTAAATTGCCGTAATTACCTTTTTTTTTAATCTTCTTAACACTTCCTGGTTTTCCTCCCATGGGAGTAGGTGTGTTTCTAGCCTCTCCCAGATCTCCCACAGTCCCCTGGGAGCTAGTCTCAGGCTTTCCAGCATGCATTGTGCAACAGCGTCATCACAACATCTCAGTGAATGCTGGGAGCACAGCATTCACCGCATCCAGGAAATACATGCTTGTGGGCTTCAAATGCCCACAATGAATGGAAACCGCCTTCAGTGAATTTTATTCTTTACAACGAAATCGGACACAGGCGGACTTATTACACAGAACATGTGAGTAGATAATCATAAGAAGAAAAGTTTGTGAATGAACTCCAAAAAAAAAAACGATAGATAGGTGGACCCCCGCTTTAAGAACTATCTTAAGTGTAAAGAAGAACAAGGAGTTCTGGAAGTGATTGTTTGGCCCCCACAGAGCCATAATCTCAATTATCATTCAAATCCGTCCGGGATTTCATGAAGAGAGACAGAAGGATTTGCGGCAGCCTACATCCATAGAAGATCGGTGGTTAGTCCTCCAAAATGTTTGGAATAACCTACATGCCAAGTTTCTTAAAAAAAACTGTGTGCAAGTGCAGCTAGAAGAATCAGTGCTGTTTTGAAGGCAAATGGGTGGTTACGCCAAATATTAATTTGACATCAATTTCTCTTCTGTTCATTTACTTTTTTAACTCATTTTTTTAATTGATTAAAATAAACTACTAACACTTCTATTTCTGAGAGCTTTTTAATTTACAGCAGTTTCACACCTGCCTAAAACTATTGCTCAGTGCTGTATTTATATGACTCCCACTCCTGCCTTTTTCCTGTTATTGCACTCATCACTACTCGCTAATCCTGAACCCACATGCTGACCCACATTGCTTCCAGGACATACAGTAATTTACAAAAGTGAGTACACCCCTCCAATTTTTGTAAATATTATATTTATAGTATATAAATATTTTATTATATCTTTTCATGTGACAACACTAAAGAAATGACACTCTCTAACATCCACCAGCTCCGTGATATTGTCATGGAAGAGTGGAAGAGGACTCCAGTGGCAACCTGTGAAGCTCTGGTGAACTCCATTCCCAAGAGGGTTAAGGCAGTGCTAGAAAATAATGGTGGCCACAAAAATATTGACACTTTGGGCCCAATTTGGACATTTTCACTTAGGGGTGTACTCAATTTTGTTGCCAGTGGTTTAGACATTAATGGCTATGTGTTGAGTTATTTTGAGGGGACAGCAAATTTACACTGTTATACAATCACTACTTGTAGCAAAGTGTAATTTCCTCAGTGTTGTCACATGAAAAGATGTACCGTATATACTCGAGTATAAGTCGAATTTTTCAGCACATTTTTTTGTGCTGAATGTGCCCCCCTCGACTTATACTTGAGTCAAGCACTTTTCTGCAGCAAAAAATTTCATTTTCCGAACCGACTTTGGGGCCCCGTATCTCAGGGCCACTTGGAGCTAGGAACCCCAAATTTGGTGTGCAAAACCAGTGGAAATGGTACACCAATGGGGCCCCAAATTTGGTTCAGAAAATGTCATTCTCTGCTGCAGAAAAGTGCTTGACATTTTCTGAACTGATTATTAGGGCCATGTATCTCGGGGCCACTTCATGCTAGAAACCCCAGCTTTGAAAATTTTATGGTGCTAGTTCCACTGGGTTTGCACACCAAATTTGGGGTTCCTAGCACTAAGTGGCCCCGAGATACGGGGCCCCAAATTCGGTCAACTGTGTCCATCTGCAGCAATGTCATTTCAGGACCCTTTGGGTTCAGAGACCCCAAATTTTGGCTGCAGCTAGGAGGCATCTAGGAACCCTTAACTACCGAGTTTGAAGTTCAGGGGACCTATGGCTGCAAATGGGCACAGTGAGGCATGCAAATGGGCACAGTGAGGCTGCAAATGGGCATTGTTGACCCTCTTTTCCACAGTAGCTGTGCATTTCTCACCCTCGTCTTATACTCGGGTCAATACGTTTTTCCCATTTTTTTTGTAGTAAATTAGGGCCTCGACTTATACTCGGAACGACTTATACTCGAGTATATACGGTAATAAAATATTTACAAAAATGTGAGGGGTGTACTCACTTTTGTGAGAAAATGTGTGTGTATGTATGTATGTATGTATGTATATATATATATATATATATATATATATAAAGCTTTGTGCAACCTGTTGGCACTATATGCATTCTGAATAATAATAAATAATGTCCACTCTTCTTGTTCACTTGTATTAAAAACATGGCTAACTAAAACTTTCCTTTAGGCCGGGTTCACACTGGTACGACACGACAGTCGTACCACTTTGAATCTGACCTGAGTTTGTCCTGCGACTTGAAGTCTGACATGTGTCCGACTTCAATGAACAGGGATCTGACTTTGATCCCTGACAATAACAGGCACTGTGTCTGGTATGAGTCTTTAGGGGAAACTCCACGCCAAATTAAAAAAAAAAACGGCATGGGTTCCCCCCTCCAAGAGCATACCAGGCCCTTCGGTCTGATATGGATTTTAAGGGGAACCCCCACACTGAAAAAATGGTGTTTCGCCCCCCAAATCCATACCAGACTCTTATCCGAGCACAGCCTGGCAGGTCAGGAAAGGGGGTGGGGACAAACAAGCGCCCCTCTCCTGAACCGTACCAGGCCACATGCCCTCAACATGGGGGGTGGGTGCTTTGGGGCATGGGGGGCCCCAAAGCACCTTGTCCCCATTTTTATGAGGACAAGGTCCTCTTCCCGACAACCTTGGCTGTTTTAACAAAGGGGGCACCCAGATCCTGGCCCCCCACCCTATGTGAATAAGTATGAGGTACGTTGTAGCCCTACCCATTCACCTAAAAAAGTGTAAAAAATAAAACACATTACACATGTTTTTAAAGTAATTTATTATGACAGCTCCGTCGTCTCTTCCGATCTCTTCTCCCCTCTCCGGCTCTTTGGTGTCCTCTGCTGATGTCTTCTGCCTCTGTCGGTTCTTCTCCTCTCTCTGGTTCTTCTCCGCTCTCTCTCCGGTTCTTCTCCCCCTGTCCGCTGTCATCTGCTGGGTCTCCTCTGCTGTCTTCTCGCTCTTTTACTCACTCCTATGCTTGCTCTTTTGCCCGGTCTTCTCCGCTGTGTTCTCCCTCTGTTCTTCTTCTGATGTTGACTTGACGCTCTCTCCGGCTCTAATGCTGGGTGCGCGGTGTGCCGCTACTTATATTGGCATGGTGCTGGGTCTCCGGGTGATGTCTTCCGGAGGCCCCGCCCCTTATGACGTCACCACCCTGGGCATGATGGGGCAGTGACGTCATGCCAATATAAGTAATGGCACAGCGCGCACCCAGCATTAGAGCGGGAGAGTGCATCGAGTCAATATAGGAAGAAGAATAGAGGGAGAACACAGCGGAGAAGACCCAGCAAAAGAGTGAGAAGATAGTGGAGAAGACCCAGACAGTGGAGAAGACAGTGGACAGAGGGCTAGAAGACATCAGCAGAGAGCGGGTAGGAACTGACAAAGACGTCAGCGAAGGAGGCAGAAGAGCCGGAGAGGGAGAAGAGATCGGAAGAGCTGCCTTAATAAATTACTTTAAAAACCCGTGTAATGTGTTTTGTTTTTGACATTTTTTTAGGTGAATGGGTAGGGGCACAATGTACCCCATACTCATTCACATAGGGTGGGGGGCTGGGATCTGGGGTTCCCCTTCCAGATTCTGAGAAGCCCCCCGCCCGCAGACCCGACAACCAAAAACCAGGGTTTTCGGGAAGAGGCCCTTGTCCTCATCAACATGGTGCTTTGGTGTGAGGGGGTTCAAAGCACCCACTCCCCCATGTTGAGGGCATGTGGCCTGGTACGGTTCAGGGGGGGCGCTCGCTCATGCCCACCCCCTTTCCTGACTTGCCAGAGTCTGGGTCTGATATGGATTTTGGGGGGACCCCCATGTCATTTTTTCGGCGTGGGGATTCCCCTTAAAATCCATACCAGACCGAAGGGCTTGGTATGCTGTTGGAGGGGGAACCCATGCCGTTTTTTTTTTATTTGGCGTGGAGTTCCCCATCAAGATCATCAGAGCTCAAGTCGCATGCTGAAGTCGGATCAGTCAAGACGGCGATCTGACTTTGATCCAACTTCAGTGATATTCAATGGGCTTAAGTATGATCACAGTCGGACCAAAGCAGTGCAGGGAGCATTTTCAAAGTCGGACCGACTTGTGTCAAAGCAGTTAGGACGGCTCACATAGGGAAACATTGATTTTTACACATCATGCGTCATGAGCTCCCAATGTCGGAGCGTTTGTCGTACAAGTGTGAACCCAGGCTTAGTTTTGGATAGAGTGGGAAAGGATGGGAGTTAGTTGGGATATTACAGTTATCTAGATTCATTGGAGAGATTTCCTCTCACTTGCTGTGCTTGTGACAATGGTTTGACAGGAAGTTAGGGTAAATATCAACAGCAACACAGACGAAAACAAATAATAATATATATATTTCTTTCTTTGTTTAATAAAGTGGGGGGGGGGGGGCTAAGACACCTGCTAGCTTTTTATAGATTGATGAGTCCCTGTTGTAGAATAGCCTGATATCCTGCAGTGTAGTTCCTGTCTGGGAATATCTTTGTTACCAGGACATTAATTGGGGCAAGTATGTAAAGGATCATAACTAATGCGCAAAGGACCAAAATAAAAGATAGAGTAGACAAGGAGCCGCCAACATAAAATAGTGTACTCACATAACCTTACTGAATAGTGTACTCACATAACCTTTTTTCACGTTGTGACTGAGGTAGCGCTATCAGGGCCGGTGCAAGGATTTTTGACACCCTAGGCGAAACCTCATTTTGCCGCCCCCTCTAGCTCCGCCCCTGACTCCACCCCCTTTGCCAGTGTTAAATGGTTTGATTCAACCCTCTAACTGCTACATCTGCAAGACAGCTCGTTCTTTTGAAAAACAACAGACTTACAAGCAGGATCACCCAGTAATTATAAAAGAGAAAACCTAAAAACAAAAAACAAAACTAATGCAGCCACCCATCTAAGAATTGGTAAGCTGCAGTATAATATTTTGCTTTGCTTTAATACCACTTTAAGTGGATAAAGTTAACCAAGTAATTCTGTTATACATCAATGTATAGGCAGATGATGGGAAGGAAGGAGTTAAAACAGGAGATAAACAGACTGGAGTAAAGCTACTTCAAGTGCTGGCAAGGAGGGAGACAGAGAGAAAAAGAGAGAGCGAGGGGGTCAGGGAGAGAGGGAGGGAGAGAGAGAGAGGTCAGGGAGAGAGAGAGGGGGGGTCAGGGAGAGAGAGGGGGGTCAGGGAGAGAGAGAGAGAGAGAGAGAGAGAAGGGGGTTGGGAAGAGAGAGAGGGGAGTCAGGGAGAGAGAGGTCAGAGAGAGAGAGAGGGGAAGGAGGGGGGGGGTCAGGGAGAGAGAGGTCAGAGAGAGAGAGGGGAGAGAGAGGGGGGGGTCAGGGAGAGAGAGGTCAGAGAGAGAGAGGGGAGAGAGAGGGGGGGTCAGGGAGAGAGAGAGGGGGGTCAGGGAGAGAGAGAGAGGGGGGTCAGGGAGAGAGAGAGAGAGAGGAGGGGTTGGGAAGAGAGAGGTCAGAGAGAGGGGGTCAGGGAGAGAGAGAGAGAGGGGGGTCAGGGAGAGAGAGAGAGGGGGGGTCAGGGAGAGAGAGAGAGGGGGGTCAGGGAGAGAGAGAGAGAGAGAGAGAGAGAGAGAGAGAGAGAGAGAGAGAGAGAGAGAGAGAAAGGGGGGGGGTCAGGGAGAGAGAGAGGGGGGTCAGGGAGAGAGAGAGGGGGGTCAGGGAGAGAGAGAGAGAGGGGGGCAGGGAGAGAGAGAGAGAGGGGGGCAGGGAGAGAGAGAGGGGGGGGCAGGGAGAGAGAGAGGGGGGTCAGGGAGAGAGAGAAGGGGGGGTCAGGGAGAGAGAGAGAGAGAGAGAGAGAGAGAGAGAGAGGGGGAGGGTCAGGGAGAGAGAGAGAGAGGGGGTCAGGGAGAGAGAGAGGGGTCAGGAAGAGAGAGGGGGGGCAGGGAGAGAGAGAGGGGGGTCAGGGAGAGAGAGAGGGGGGGTCAGGGAGAGAGAGAGAGAGAGAGGGGTCAGGGAGAGGGAGGGAGAGAGAGAGAGAGAGAGAGAGAGAGAGAGAGAGAGAGAGAGAGAGAGAGAGAGAGAGAGAGGGGGGTCAGGGAGAGAGAGAGGGGGGTCAGGGAGAGAGAGGGGGGGGTCA